>JAYKKI010000057.1:11147500-12347500 GCA_039881145.1 Druceiella hillmani
TCTTCCAAGAGTTACATTCTGGCTAATTTAGAATATAATGAAAAGTTTGAGAAGCAAATCGAAATTACAAATTCTTTGCAAGCTTTGATGTATTATATATAACTACTGAACGGTTGAACATATAAATAGTTCAAAGAAAGACATTTTTGAAATATAATGCTTGATAGCTCTAAAGATATTCTATTCATTTTTGTCGTTACATCGACAGTTCCAAAGATATTGAACTTGAAATTTTCTTTTTAATTTTCTCTAAGACGACGGAATTAGCGATACCCTCTCAGTCATTGCAAACTTGGAAAATTACGCAGGGCTTAGACCCTTAACATTGTCAAGAAATCGGCTTCGTACCTTAATTTTCCAATGGTTTTACTTGATTCGCACAACGTTTTTATTCTCTATTATTTTACATAATATGAAAAAACATACGAAATAACTTTCGTAAAACTACTAAAACAATTCCATTTTAAAAAATCATTTCTTTTTTCGAAGATTAGTTTGTAGTTGTTTACAGGTTAAAAACTACATCACTTATCAATACGAATGTTTAAAAAAATAATCTACAGGTTTTATATGGAATCTCCGTCTAGGGAATTTCTCTGTTTGCCTATATACGAAATGGAGGTTTAAAAATAAAATAAGGCACCAGTCGAGTTCATTCCTTATTTTTGCACTACTTAGTTCTCCTGGACTGATGAACAATTTAGAAAAAAACACTGCAAAAAAAACAGAAAATTGTAGCAAGAAAAACACATTTTGTCGGCTATTCCTTCATAAATGTACGTGTTTCAGAAAAAATTAGTTTAAAATTATATGGTTAGACGACAATTTTCATAATTTCTCCAAAACTTTTGAAACCAAGATGTCGGTTTGACCCATTAGCAAACTTATTCACAAAGTAGGTACGTACTCAAAATTTCGAAAGACATGCATTTTAAATTTAGTTAATCGTTTTGGTCCTTACGAGTCATATTTGATACATTCTCTTAATTTTATCTGCACTTTGCGTAATAATTTTATACGGAAAAAGTTTTGCCAAATGTTATAAAAACAGTGTAAATTGCAAAACTCTGGCAGACGGACAAACAAAGATAACGTAATTATATCGGTTTCTAGTTTAATTATGGACAAGTAAAAAATGGTAAATTTAATCTCTATCTCATAAAATACTTGTTCCAATATCGATGTCATATAAAGAAATTAAATTATGGTAGTATTAAGCAATATCCACATTAGTAATCAGACATTAGTAATCGATGTCATATAAAGAAATTAAATTATGGTAGTATTAAGCAATATCCACATTAGTAATCAAACAAACATAATGTAATTATATCGGTTTCTAGTTTAATTATGGACAAGTAAAAAATGGTAAATTTAATCTCTATCTCATAAAATACTGGTTCCAATATCGATGTCATATAAAGAAATTAAATTATGGTAGTATTAAGCAATATCCACATTAGTAATCAGACTTGCAGTTAAAACGTCATTAAAATGACGGGCGCGAGATTTTCTATTCAGGAAATTGATTTTGAAAAAAAAAATAACTAAAATACCAAAACACGACAGTAAAAACCTGACATAGTTTAAAAGCCCACTTCCTGTCCTCTGCGGTTGTTAGGTTTCGACTGACCTCCAAGTACATAAACTGTGCTGTCATTACCGTCACTTTTGCTTGGACAGCTTGCGTCGTGTACGGCCGACCAATCTGACGGCTCGCTGACAGGCATGGTCACCTCCAAAGCTTAACCGACCCACGCTAACAACCCTTTCACACGAACACTTTAGAGCGCGCTTACGGACGGTGTTTCGAAGACCGCGGCGACCTAACACGAGGTCTCTTATCTCGCTGTAAAATAAATGGAATGTCGATAAAACCAATAATGGAATATATGGAATGTCATTAAAATAAAGGAACGCCAATGTTGTTATTATCAACAAGTGATTAAAGTTGCATTTTATACGTAATTATGTTAGAAAATTATGATAAAATTTTGTACCATATCAAATTGTTGTTCGATTTTAAAGTTTAGTGTAGGAAGTTCAGAAATAAAAAAAATGTAATTGTTGTCTATTGTTATGCCTTCTTATTTTGTTGTAGCCTTGTCACGCGAACACCGCTGATCAAATATCAGTTAAGTTTTCGTTGGTCTCCAGCTTAGAGTGTTAGGTAATAAACCTCCACAATTAAATGAAACTATGTGATGAAGTATTATTTCTACTTTCTTTAAGTTCTTCAGCAAAGAATCTATGCTAATATCCCACCGGAATGTTGTAATACAACGAAACCTAGGTCGTGATAAAGAACTTAAAGAAAGCTTAAAATAACACTACATCACGTAGTTTCATTTAATTGTGAATAATGAAATTCTACAAAATGAACGCCAAATATATTCAATAGTAATATATCTTATAAAAGTATGTCATTATGGTATGTTAATAAGAGGTAAGCCTGTTGTCAAGCTGAAAAATTATTTGGAAAATTGACAATATATTTTATCAATATACTCATTTAGATTCGTCAGAAAACCCTGGGTATTATGCAGTATTCAACAAATTATCCCTTAACGAGTGTTCACAAATTTCTTTTGCAACAAATTCAGAGTTCATATTACCTGTTCTTTATTCATGGGTCCAGATATTGTCGGGAAATTATTCATAATTTAATCAAACTTATAATTTCTTTCGCTAAACATCCTCTTCTCTGAATTTAATTTCTTATTTATTTTCAATATAACGAAAGTCTTTTAAGATTAGTTCCCAGACACCTTATCGATCAAGTCTATAGTAGACATACAGAAGTCCGAATTAGAAACCTTTACGTGGCTTAAATTAAATAAAGTTTGATATTTGTATATTTCTCCATTACTGGTGCAATTAATTAAATCTCATAAAAAATCTGTCAAGTACTAGCAGAACTCGCACTATGAGGTCGCACAAAAAGTTTCTATTAAATTATTTATAATTTTTTTCCAGTATTTTTTTATTTTCCAGAATATAGAATAATCACTATAATTTTTCTGAAATTTTAGAGCCGGGTTCTGATAATCCCGTTTTTCATGATTTTTGGTTTATGAGTTTCGCATGTAAAGGGGTGCACTTTTTGCCTATTTATCTCTGAGTGGCATTCTGCTACTCAAAATTCTGAAATAAAATTAATTGCCTATAACTCGTCCTTTTAAACGATAACCGTAAAAAAAATTCGGGTATTTAATTTGCCCTCTATAAAATTCCCTAATAAATATCATAAAATGTTAGCTTCTGCAAAAGTTAATATTATTATTTTAACTATTTCTAGCTTTCAAATTTCGTTATACGGTTTGTGAAACGGTTTGTGATATAATCATCTGCGATTAACACACACGGAGATAGGTGAATGACTTACAAAGTTAGGAAGGTTTCTTTTTTCTTTCTCGTAGGTACGAAACCCTAATCAATATAAAATTGTTGCGAGTTAATTCTTTTTCTCTTTCGTTTGATATCGTGGCAGTGATTCCATTTACACGAGTATCATAGTTCCAAAAAACGATATTAAAAAGTTTGTAATCTTCTGTTCGTATTTATTTAATACACCAAACAGAGCAAAGGTTCATACGATATCAAAATTGGAAGGAAAGAATATTACGTGGATCATGACTGTAGGGCAGAGATTTAAATTGAAAAAACTACTTTATTAAATTTCAAAATTGAATTCTCTTCAAATCAAAAACCTGAAACTATTTCTACCGGCTTAATATTTTAATGTTCGAGTGTCACGGTTCATTTTACATTCCTCAAACATTAAGCAATACATTCAGCAGCGTTCTTCTGCTGCAAACGCGCCGGTCACTCTCGTCTCTATTATGAACAGGGTCTTAAATTTTGACGTCCCTTCTATTTAATTGCTACCCTCAGAAATGAGGTTTCGGATGGTTCACGATTTATACCAGTATCCTATAATTTAGTAATTCTTTGTTCTGTGGTTGACTCACATGGATCATTATTTTATATTTTGCGATATGTTTCACAGATTGTATATTTTACTTTCTCTAATTATAATATGATATTTTACTAAACGGATCCTAAAGCCATATGGAAAATGTTTAACTTTTTTCTTTCTACCATTTATTGGAGACCAAATTTTTAAAGCGCCAAATATGATGGAGGACGATTGATGAGCTTATTGGAAAAGCGGGATCGCTATGTTAGAAAGCTTCTAATCCCTATATCTTAATGCAAATGTTCATCGCAGTACTATCGTATTATTTTAAACAATGGACATATTATAGGCTGGACTTACCATTTTACAGCATAGCACTTGGCAACGCAGAGGACGAACCGAACAACGAAACGGTTCATTTCATTGCACCCTTCCAGCTTTATAATTACCGGAGCCATAAAACAAAAACTGATGTTCCAGGTGTCGTGCACATTGTTTTTGACAAATAAAACTAGGTGTAAAACATCAATTGGTATTAAAAAACTAATAAATTAACACTACTTTTACAACCAAACATGGCTTGATAAAGAGACCGTTTAATGCCATGATGATAGCCTCTGTTTTTCATTAGCTGGATAAACCTTACTGCTTCCAACTACTATCCATCATTTTCGTCTTCATCCAAGGCATCACAGTATTTCACTTCTTGATTGACGCTGGCTGCCTTGTGACTGGCTATGATGAGGTTTACCGTGGAGTACACTTATTTTAAACTTTCTGCAACTCCATTTGCAACATCCGACCATTTTCAGGCTGTAGTATTGAAGGTCTAAATATACAAAATACCTTTGATACTTCTTCAACTGATTTAGTTTGTAAAATAAGGTTTTTTAATTATTTTCGATTACTTTTTATAAATTTTAATGGCGAAGTGACAATGCCGATTGAAATTTTGAAATAGGTGATGTTATTAATGTGACGTTATTTTAAACTCTTCATTATTTTCTGTACTTTTAATGAGATACTCAACTCTGCAGAAGAACTGCCAAAGAAAAAAATTATCACAATTTTATTTTTGAATCAAAGCGATGTACATACGTGCGTGTATAACACGCTCGCAATTGCAAAGACACTTTACCTAAAAAGCTCAGACTAACAAACAAACAAACAACGGAAGGGGGTAAGATTTGGAAATACTACTATTTTGATGCAATTTTTTAAATATGTAAATAAAAAAGCTTCTGTTTAATACCTTATTTTTTTAATTGGTATTAATGCAATAAATGAATTTTTCAACAAAAATTAAAATTTTACTATAAAAATATGTTGTTAGCACCTCAAAAGTAGCCGTCTTACTTTCAGGTTATTCCAGTTTCCGATCATAGTCCTACGGTTTATCTTCTGTAAGCATAATGTGGTGAATGTAGTTAAAATGAACTTGTTTTTTGTTTATTATTTCTTTACGTAATTTGAATAGCAAAGGAACAGAGTTTTATTAGAAATCAAATATCAAAGCATACATAATATTCCACGTGTATATTTTTTGTTTTTTTTTTCAAAACCGTTTAACGAAGATAAAAATGACACTACTAAACTCTTTGGAATTAGATAAAGTAGAGAGGTCGTCTTTACAATAAATATGCAATTTGGATTAAAGAACAGAGTGCTAAAGAATATATCTGTACAGTCAGTTATAAAATGTTCCCTGAGGAGGTTTCAGGTCATAAAACAAATGAAGAATGTTACGAAATAGAATAAAATGTAAATTTGGTGCTGAAAAATTGAATCAAGACGTAATCGATTCACACACAAATTTTGTTAAACAAGGATGTTGTGAGCATTGAAATATATACTGCCTAGAAAAAAAATTTCAAATAACTGTACATTTTTAAAAAAATGTTTATAAGAGATAAACATTTTTTAATATTGTAGGTTATAAGATGTGAGAAAAGACAGCTTTTATCACTGGAATACGTATCATCTTGATCTATATTTTACGGAGCTGGTAGTTTTTGCGCCCCACTGTTATGTTAAGACGATAGTGTATACCGTATTAGATCTGCCAAATATATATAACTGGGTCAATTTTATAACGAATATGGTTTATTTTTGATAGAATTTTTACAAACATATCGTATTCAGCGATTTTATTTTTTTTTATATATATGTTGTTAAGAATTTACTATTAGTCTTTAATATGTTTGCAAAGATGTCGATTCCCTTGGCTGTAAACTTACATATTTAAAATACCAAAACTCCGCCCATGTGAAAGGTGTCTTAGGCCGCGCGCGGGCTCCGCAACAGTCGGCCTATCAAGTGTGCACTACGACCTTACAATGGACGTGCTGCTGGCGAGTACATTGATCGATTGCTTTGTAATTATTTGATGACCGCATTATAATTACACGGGAGTCGATGCGAGTCAATGAATACGTTAATGCTTACTATGAATATTCATGTTGCTCAAAATAGGTCTTATGTCTCTAGTTTCTCTAGATGTCCTTATATAAAAAAAGTTAATTACACGAGTTGAATTTCGCAACCGTGTATTGAATAAATCTTAATTTTTATACTATATTAACTAGACCAGCAAATATTGTTTGGGTCAAAATTGGTACAGTAATACATTAAAGTAATTATTGTGGTGCAAATTGTCTGAAATGTTACAAAATTAAGACATTTTTATAGCCCGTAAATAGCTGTAAATCACATAACTTCCTAATATTTCAGTTAAATCGTACTACAACCATTATTAGCAAACTTAAGGGTCCGTCATCGGTGGTTGGTGTAATTTAATTCAACGGAATTACCATCAGTAGATGGCGCGGAAACTTGAGCGTTCGTAACACAACACGGACGATCTAAATCTTGATATCAATGTAGATAGCAATACCTTGATCCCTCGTGATAATTAATTTTTACATTAATGATTTTAAGTGCGAGAATTATTTTGTATTTATAAGAATATGCGGCTTGCTATTAGTAATATGTAGGATATCCGTTTAGCCATATGATACGGTATATAATCCGAATTAGCGGCTAAAAACAAATATCGGGGACGTACCCGATAGCTCAAATATGGATTTCATACGGATATCATACAGATGAATTCAATATTGGTTGATGGCTCTACCGTTGTTTCACATATCATCCAGATTATTTAATTTAATGCGTTCACTTAGTCAAACAGTGGTAAATTTAGTTAAGTTTAGTCAATTTAAAAAAAAAAATTTAACGCTTTATGAAATTATAACAACTCAAAAGTGTTTAAATGTTATTTGTGTTCAACATTAACCAATTTAAAAAATAAATTACTTTAAAGACGGTCTAAAATAAATACAAAGAAATTATTTCTTTTTTATATTACCACTCTATAAAAGAAACAAAAAAAAAATGCTGCTAGAGAAACCTGCGACTGTTTACAGCCTAACAATATCGTATTGACGCTATAGTCTCACTAACATTATTAAAAGGACAGTTTTATTTCTTTGTTTGTATTTTTGTTTTTTAGAGATTGATGCAACAACTAGCGATTCAATTGATATACAACTTCTATAATATTATATCTTGTAGTTTTCAGATTTCCACAGGCATACAACATGTACATACGTAGTATAATTATTTATTTATTTTATTCAACTTGTAACCCTACTGTGCCGCGGACATTTTGACCTCCTATCGTACTATGTTGAAATAATCATCACGGTATTGTAATTTCGTTAATATAACATATGTCTTTAGAGCAGTACGCGTGAAATATTTGATGAAACCTGCGACTGTTTACAGCCTAACAATATCGTATTGACGCTATAGTCTCACTAACATTATTAAAAGGACAGTTTTATTTCTTTGTTTGTATTTTTGTTTTTTAGAGATTGGTGCAACAACTAGCGATTCAATTGATATACAACTTCTATAATATTATATCTTGTAGTTTTCGGATTTCCACAGGCATACAACATGTGCATACTATAATTATTTATTTATTTTAATCAACTTATAACCCTACTGTGCCGCGGACATTTTGACTTCCCCTCGTACTATGTTGAAATAATCATCACGGTATTGTAATTTCGTTAATATAACATATGTCTTTAGAGCAGTACGCGTGAAATATTTAATGAAACCTGCGACTGTTTACAGGCTAACAGTATCGTATTCACGCTATAGTCTCACTAACATTATTAAGAGGATAGTTTTATTTCTTTGTTTGTATTTTTGTTTTTTAGAGATTCGCACAACAACTGCCAATCCCACTCATACACAACTTTTGTAATACGACATTTCAACATTTGTCCAGGCTATAGAATATGTACAATTGTAAATATCTGATGAACAAAAATATTGTGTATAATTCGTATGGTCGTCATATATATAATAAGGATCGTTTAGGATATCTCCTGATAAATATGTAATTTTTTCGTCTAAATTAAATACTTGTTGTTTCCAAGGACGAACCGTGAAATTAACCGTCGTTCTCAATGGTAAATATTTAACTTTAACGGGTATACATGAACCGATACGATAACAAGTGTCTTAATATGCAATAATTGCATAAAATATGATTTTTACTAAATAAAAATAATTATCGATTGTAAGCATTTTTCTAATTTTACCCAAGACAATAAATTAAATCTACAAATTCATTACAAATATAACTAGCTTTCAATTTACATCTATGTTTCAAAACTACACCATTATACTGAGGTATTTTAATAGTACCATAGTGTCTAAGTTTTTTAATATATTTACGTAAAGTTTGTATGCAGAAAAATATGTAAATAATTGCCTTGAGTAAAATTTGTATGCAGAAAAATATGTAAATAATTGATTTAGAATAAAATTTGTATGCAGAAAAACATGTAAATAATTGCCTTGAGTAAAATTTGTATGCAGAAAAATATGTAAATAATTGCCTTGAGTTAAATTTGTATGCAGAAAAATATATAAATAATTGACTTAGAGTAAATTTTGTATCCATAAAAATATGTAAATAATTGATTTAGAGTAAAATTTGTAGGCAGAAAAATATATAAATAATTGCCTTGAGTAAAATTTGTATGCAGAAAAATATATAAATTATTGACTTAGAGTAAATTTTGTATCCAGAAAAATATGTAAATAATTGATTTAGAGTAAAATTTGTATGCAAAAAAATATGTAAATAATTGAGTTAGAGTAAAATTTGTATGCAGAAAAATATGTAAATAATTGAGTTAGAGTAAAATTTCTATGCAGAAAAATATGTAAATAATTGACTTGGAGTAATATTTGTATGCAGAAAAATATGTAAATAATTGACTTAGAGTAAAATTTGTATGCAGAAAAATATGTAAATAATTGACTTAGAGTAAAATTTGTATGCAGAAAAATATGTAAATAATTGACTTGGAGTAAAATTTGTATGCAGAAAAATATGTAAATAATTTACTTAGAGTACCTACTAAGGTAAGACAGAAAACAAGCGAGAAGAAACTTAAAAATGTATTTGATTTAATTATTAATTTCAATTTTGTTTGTTTAAGTTTATTATATTTCACGTCTTAGCATCCAATAAGTTATACCAAAAGGGCACAAAAAATATGAAAAAATATTCACAAAAAAATTATTTACGTGCACAGAAATGATTTTACGTTGGTCAAAAGAAAACATATATCCACTGTAGCAGTTTTATGTGGCGCTCATATGAATAGATTGTAGCAATTTGTCAACTGATAATTTAATACAACACGAGATAATTCAGCGGTATAAAGCATCATACAAATATATATATACATATGTATATATATATATATATATAAATATATATATATATATATATATATATATATATATATATATATATATATATATACACTATTTCTAAGTGTCCATCAATTCAGATGGTGATGCTAGATTGCATTTACTATTTTATTATATATATTAGATTGACCTAAGAAAACATTAAAGCACAATATTTTATGTAAAATTAGGAATGACGCATAAAAACTGTGTTAAAAGTTGGGGGTCCTTTTTTAGAAGTTCCCCTAATATTCCTGAAATAAATTTCTACAGAATAAAAATAATAATTTATTTTAACAATTTTAAAAATTATACCAATAAAATATACTAAATGTATAAATTCATTAGATTTACTAACAGTTTGCACCTTACGCGTATATGTATCAAAAGGTGGAAGAAAATTTTTGGAAGTTTCCCCCAATATTTCCTGAAATAAATTTCTACTGAATAAAAATAATAATCTATTTTAATAATTTTTAAATTATACTCAATAAAATATACTAAAAGTATAAATTCATTATATTTCCTAACAGTTTGCACCTTACGCGTATTGTTCGAAACTTAATACCACACTTATTTTCGCAGTTATACTTCTTTAGGTGCGTTATGAAAAAATTATGAGATTGAAATTTTAATAATACAGGATGACGTTAGTATGATGCGACCAAAAATCGACACGATGAAGTTGCTCACTAAACATATATTTGCATAGTTTATTTGGCAGATAAGTAATCCACCATTTTATTTTTCTATTGTAAGCCAATAATCTGCCCCACCGTTTCGAATTCGATATGTATTTATTTGCATTATAAATTATATTTTATTAAATACTTAAAGTTTTTTCATTTAAATTTTTTTTTTAATAAAACCATGGGTTTGGAAGAGTTCTATATATTTATTTCATTCGAAAAAATTGTAAATAGAAACATACTTAAATTACTTAGGCTCTATTAAGAGCAAAAAAAAACGAGAAAAAATTTAATGGAATTTGATTTCGTCATTACCTCTGATTCCGCACATATAGGTTTAATGCATTACTCGTCTCAGGTTTTATCGATGAATGTTTAGTTTTTTTTAGCTTTTTTTACCACTTGTTAAAAAACTTAATATGACATTAAGTATAAAATGCTAAAATTCCTTAGTCTAAAAATTATAAATACACGGCTTGCTTGAAAAATAATTTTTTTTCCATAACACCAAAAATATTAATCAAAGCAATTTATTTACATTTATATTCACAACTAAATAAAACTACGTGATGTAGTATTATTTCTACTTTCTTTAAGTTTTTTACCACGACCTACGTTTCGTTGTATTACAACATCTTCAGGTGGGCTGTTAGCAAATATTAACTATTAGGAACATCCAACAGCATTTATATATTAAATTTATTGCCTTTTGTATTTCAAATAAATACAAAAGGCAATAAACTTAATATCCTAGAAACATTAGAAATAAACAGACCTAAAAAAGACACCAAAGTTAATTTATTAAATGAACAATTAAACCTAATATCATCACACATACTTAATATATTCTAGACATAATATAGTTAGACAACATTGATACTACAGTACTCTTCGAATTGTTTCAACCCAACTACACATCTAAATATAAATATATATAAAGGGGAAAAAAATAAATAAAAAATAAAAAAATAATAGAAAAAAAAATTAATTAATTAATTAATAAAACGGGAGATAGGTATAATTAGTGGTATAACCTTGTTCTAACTTTCAGATACCCTTGCTATTGTATAAATATATTACTGAGAATATCTTCCATTTAATTTTATTATATACACCGGGACATTTGCATTGTATAACCTCACATAATAACATCAATTTAATTTGTTACCCTCACTAATATGTAAAGAATACTCTAAAGCCAAATACTTGTATATCGTATAACTCTCGAAAGTATAATAAAACCTACACTGCTCCTCTGAATTTCTACAAAATTAACGCCAAATATATTCAATAATACATTTATATTTTATGAATAACATATACTAATTTATATGAAGACGTAAGGCAATTTATTTTAAAAAAATTTAACAAAAATTAATTTTATTATATAAGTCTTTTGCCACAAATAATAGAAAAAACCTAACTAAAAATAATTGTAAAAAATTTACATTAGGTAAATATTATATTAATAGTACTTAACTTTAAAATGTCCAAGATCATAGATGCTTACTAAAAGTAATCGTATGTTTGCTTATCAATTTCAGTATACTTTATATACATGTCTATGTATATATATATATATATATATATATATATATATATACATATATATATATATATATATATATATATATATATATATATTTCTTTTGACGTTAACAAACATTCTTAAAGGAGAATTTAGTTCGTAACTTTACACAAATTAATGTTTATGAAATAAAAATACAACAGGTATTGAAACTTTGATCTCCAATTTTAAACGTAACTATATTCTTGATATACTGAATGTAAATTTGTATTATAATTTAGCGTTCTATTTGAGATTAGTCATCCCAAAATACACCTATTTCACAATTCTTCTCAACTCCAATGAAATTGATTCCTATAGTAATACACGGTTTTTGTAAATCCTACTTTTTCCAAACTTAAAATCGAATGTCCCCTCTTATTTTACTCTAGTTTTCAAAATAACAAGTGTATCTTTCTAATGAAATATATCTTATAAACATGTATTGCGTACTTCTCTCAAATTACGCCTGTAACAGCATAATTTGCGTGACGGCACTTTAATCACGTCGAACAATTCGAAATAAATTATTGAAGAGAACGATTTTTTGTAGTCGTTCGGCGGTCGTAGCGAAACAATTGTTCAGGAGGCTTTAATTCGTATTGGATAATACCAGGAAATTCCTTTGCGTATTCTCGGCACAACAAAGTCATTTCAAACGTCTGAAGCGTATGCGAAGTACAATACAGCTTGATGATTAAATGTATTCAGAAGATAATTTTTCCATATTACATTCTGCCCCCAAACAAAAAATCGTGAGGATATGGCAACCCACTTATCTTTATATGATGGGTGAACCAAACCGTTCCCAAATTATCGCGCTTCAACTTTATTATTTTCACATACAGAGTAGTAAAAAATTTGATCTTATTTTAAAATTCAATTTTAAATTAATTTAATTACTTTAAACATTTAAATAGATACTCAGCACTCAATTTATTATAAACGCGTATATATAATTAATTGTTCAATTTACTAAAACAATCTAAATGGAGTTTAATTAATAATGAAAAGAGATGAAAGTGCTAAAAATTTATTTTAATTCATAATTAAATTAATACATATCGAATTCGAAATGATTGGCTTACAAAATAAATTGGTGGACTACTTATCTTTCAAATAAACTATGTAAATATATGTTTAGTGAGCAACTTCAGGGTGTCGATATTTTGTTGCATCGTGCCAATTTCATCCTGTAATTTTATAATTTCACTCTCAAAGACCAGGCAAACGATACTTAGCTAGGAAGCTATGAAATGAAAAAAAGTGGGAAGATTTATATGTTTACATCAAACGAATCTACTAACCGTGTTCAAGTAAACTTCAATGACTGAATAAGAAGCCACTAATAAATGAATTAATTTCTAAATTTCAACTAAAATTATTTTTGTGCTAAATTATTAAATGTACAAAAATTGCAAAATGTGTCACGAAAGATAAACTGTCATAGTGTTAGAAATCAATCACATAAAATAATATTAATATTAAAAATAGCCTACATGAATCAACGCATTATAAATAAACTAAACCGAACTAGTTGATCCTCCGCTTACGTTGACCTTTCTACCATTACCTCTACACGACCCCTATCAACGCCCATAGCTTGTAACGTACTCCATTTATCTCAAATGCTTCCTCTTTCATATGTATTATATAAAAGGCTATTTTTTACCATATTTACCTATTCAGCAGGGGAAGGACGTAGCGAATTTTCAGAAAAGTTCGAATGCTTTCTTTTTGACACTTCTTCAAATTATGAATGACTGCGTAGTGTATATCCTATTTTATTGTTGTAGCGAGTAGTTGTTGTAAATATTATCACTTTGAGAACATTTGGTGAGGAGTTAACAAAATGTTCATCTAAATGAGCGAATTATTTGAAGAATCAACGAAACGAAGGGGTGTATTCAAAGAAAATGTTAGTAAATAAACACGAACCATATCGGAGTCTATAAGTATTATGTAAAATCTGAATTCAGCGTCTGATTAATTACGGACTTTTTTTATTTGATAATGCTTAACAGGACGAATAAAACATTTGGAGCTTAGAAATCTAGTCCAACCTTCAGGTATACCTGTAAAAGAGAAACTAATTAGATTGGAACCAAACATATAGCAGGCTATTCGTGTTGATGCAAAGATGGTGTTTATTGTTTTAGGTAGTGATTTTTCAACTTTAGAACCTATGAGGATTCATGGTATATAAAACATATATTTTTATATTTTAAGCCCTTCTGAAGGCGTCTGTGTTACCTAAACAATTTTTAGGTAAAATGAAAATTATAGGCTACTTTTTGGTATTATCTCTTCTTTATAATGTGAAATTATGGAACGATTAAGTATTAAAGTTACGTATCACGAGTTTGATCTTACGAGTACTAGGTTTTCTCGTTTTTCTTTTATTTTTAACATTAATAAGTGCAAATATTTAAAGTTATTACGCACAACTTAAATGTTTGAAATTATCTAAGGATGAGGTTTATTTTATTTACCTTTGTTAGATCAAAATATTTTCAGAGGTTTTTTCTGGAACCGTCTGATGAATTTGGAGTTGAACTATAAATGATAAAACATTAAGCAACTTCTAATATATTTTTCTTATAATTCACTAAATGAACGTGTAAAATAGTTATTATAAATTTTATTCATGGACGACACAGGCAAAGCTTTAGTGTCTTACAGACTTTCAAATATTTAGTATTGATGGTAATTGAAAATGAAAAATTCGTGTTTCAACATACTCAAAATTTATTTCGATTGAATTGAGTTTCCTAGATACTTGTTAATTTTTTCTACCCGGAAAGTTCAATAATATGAGGTAAAACACTGTATATTAGGTAAAACACTGTTGACAGATATCTTTGGATAAACACGTAATATTAGGTCAAACCATGTTGACATATATCTTTGGATAAACACGTAATATTAGGTAAAACACTGTTGACAGATATATTTGGATAAACACGTACTATTAGGTAAAACACTGTTGACAGATATCTTTGGATAAACATGTAATATTAGGTAAAACACTGTTGACAGATATCTTTGGATAAACACGTAATATTAGGTAAAACACTGTTGACAGATATCTTTGGATAAACATGCAATATTAGGTAAAACACTGTTGACAGATATCTTTGGATAAACACGTAATATTAGGTAAAACACTGTTGACAGATATCTTTGGTTAAATAAATTTTGAAATTATTTTTTTGATTTGAAATAAGAAAAAATGTATACAATCTTATTAGAAAAGACCTGTCCAAGGATAAGGAATATCAGCTGTTTGTCTATTTCATCATCAGCTTGAGATCTTGCTATTTCCTTATTAACGATTATCGTTATTTCTGAATATAAATAGATGAAATGGAAATGTACTTACACTTAGCACCTTTGTGCTAAGTGTTTTCATTTCCTCATAAATATTTATAATATCTTTCTAGCTGACGGCAGTGTTTTTATATCATTTTACAATTACATTTATTGATTACAGCGCGGTAACCCTTGTGGATAAAGACTGTGGCAACTCGAATAAGGAAACGGCTGTATGTTTGGTTTTAGCTTGCGTTTTTCACCTCTTCGATCTCTATCGCTACGTTTACCTATAAATTTGTATTACTTGAATTGACATAAATGCTGACTTGAATTAAATTTGTATACTGTGAATTTTCGATGACAATACAATTTTATAATACGATCGAACGGGCATTATGGCAAATCCAGAAGGTGGTTATAGGATCTCCGTAATGACATAAAGTAGATACCACGAGTTTGGGGTCGTTTGATTCGTCTCAAGAAGTAATTGAGTCCTGGATTGTAACCAAGTTCTGATGGTCGAACTGGTAGATGGGGTCGTAAGATCTCCACAACAATAGGAAATAGACACTTCCAGTGTGGGTTCTTTTGATTAGTATCAATGAGTAGTTTCGTAATAATGCTCTTTGAAAAATGAATCAGCTAAGAAATCTCGAGGTATTCGTTAAAAAGGAAAAAAAATAATACAGGTAAAAAATATTTTTAAAAACAAGTTTTTAAAATGCACTAAAATTAAAAAAAAATTTAACAGAGTTAACCGTGATCCTTGAAGATCAAGTGCGGACTGCTATATGTTAAGACGTACAACCGTTCTATTTCTACGAATTCCGTTGAAAAGTTTTTTTATTCAGTGAACAAACATCTATAAAATGATGTGATTTGTTCACTTTGTTCATTTTGATTTTATCTTAATTAACGTACTCCGATCCGCACTTGATCCGCAAATATAATGACAAATTTGGGTAAAACTTATTTTTTTTTAATTTTAGTGCATTTTAAGTAAAGTTTGTTTTTAAAAATGTGTTTTTCTTATATTTATTTTATGGATGCATTTTGTCAGTAGCATATAATATCAACTTCAATTGTTTTATTTATTTTGACGGCAATAAATGAGAATAAAAATTTGCAATGCCATCCTAAATACAAAAAGTTTTTTTTCACGTAATTCGTAATATGGTATTATGATAATATATGTAGCGATTTTTAAAAAAACGAACAAATGCACGTTGAAACAGAGATAAAATTGGAATCTTTGGTGTCTATTATAGTTCCAGTTAAAGAATCTATAATTTCCTGCGGTTTTTTGCTTCATGGTGACTGTATACTAGAGGCAGAGACGTATATATTTTAATCCGTAAGACGGCGGTGTATTTACGTGACTTTATATTAGAGGTAGAGGCGTATATATTTTTAATCCCTACGAGGACAGTGTATTTGCGTAACTGTATATTAGAGGTAGGACCGTATATATTTTTAATCCGTAAGACGACGGTGTATTTACGTAACTGTATATTAGAGGTAAAGTCATATATATTTTTAATCCGTAAGACGACGATGTATTTGCGTGACTTTACATTAGAGGTAAATGCGTATATATTTTTAATCCGTACGAGGACAGTGCATTTGTGGGACTGTATTTAGAGGTAGAGTCGTATATATTTTTAATCCGTAAGACGACGGTGTATTTGCATGACCTTATATTAGAGGTAGAGGCGTATATATTTTTAATCCGTACGAGTATGTACATTATCTAGAACGGATGTAGGTACTAATATCAAAGAATACTAATTATTATTGCGTAATAAAGTTCCGCAGATACATGTTATAAAATATGCATGTATTTTGTCTCTGTTCGTAATCACCCAACTATTATAAGCGTAAAGGAAACAAAACCGCAACACACGCAAGCTATCCCGTTCATTGTGTGTACGTAAAGAAAGAATGAAATAAAAAAATATTCCACCTAATAGACTTACATTTGTAACATGTCATATGGTTGGACAAGCTTGTATTCCATATACTCGTATTTATTTATTTATTGTTATTAACATTTATGTATAGTACATATGGCGGACTTATTGCTACATGAGCAGTCTCTTCCAGTCAACCATAACAATTTGTATTGAAATTTAGTTCGTAGACTGTTGTGAGAGATTTTACAATGAAAAGTCTTCATAGCACATTAGACAAAAAAAATACAAAAGTAAATTAAAAAAGAAAACAAAATATTGGCATGATTTGAGATGGGAAAGACAGGAAAGGGCAAGGACACAAAGGAAAAGGTTTCAGGAGATGCAGGACTTTTTCACTCTTTCTTTGATCTTTGAAAATATTTAGAGACGTAATTTTCCTGATGTCAGGATCCAGGTGATTCCAAATTTTTCCTGCTTGGACAGTGAAGGATTTTTCGTAAGTGGTAGAGGTAAGTTTAAGAATAAGTAGGGTGTGTAAATTTTCAGATCGCAGCCCAAGGCCGTGAGCAGACAAATCTTTAAATTTGCCACTAAGATAATTTGGGCTATGAGGATTTTTTAATATGTTAAAAAGAAGTGTAAGTATATGAAGTTAGCGTCGATCACGGATCTTCAGCCATTTGAGAAGTCATCTGTATTCAGAAATGTGATCATATTTTCTGAGGCCGAAGATATACCGAATGCATAAATTTTGAAGACGTTCCAACTTGCACAAATATTCTTTATTAAGATCAGGATAGCACACGTCTCCATAATCGATTAATGGTAAAAGTGTTTGACAAAGGTAGATTTTCGTTTTAGTCGGTAGACAATTTTGAAGACGTTTCAAAGAGTGTATCCTGTTGAAAACACGACGACTAACATCATTTACTTGAGGCCGCCAATTAAGATTTTGATCGATCAGCAGGTCCAGGTTTTTAACAGTTGACGTGTATGGTATCATTGTACTATTTAGCACTAATTTCGGTAAACTAGGTAGGTTTACTTTAGAAGTCAGTCTTTTGACTACCGATGATGATAGCTTGTGACTTATTTGGATTAACCAAAAGACACTGACCAATTGAAGCGAGATCTCGATTAAGGATATCGATGGTTTTTGATAAGGAATGGAATGGTATTTAGTGCTTGCTATTGTATTTAGGTATTGTCCAGAACATCTGAACTCCATTCCGTATTAACATTTGGCACTCATATGTTCATACATAGTAAGAATAGCAATATCGAGTGGTATATAGAAAGTAAACCCAGATTTTGTTTTTCAAGCAAAACTCTTAACATTCAAAATCTACTGTAAAAAGTTAACTGAAATTGATAAAAGTTTTAGTATTTTACTGTGTTTTTCAATTTTCAATCTGCACTTCACACTGTAGCCATTAAATTTTAGCTTTGTAACTGTTTGAAATTGAAATAATGAAAAAATAAAATATATTCAAATATATGTACAGTGATCAAAAGTTTTCAAAAATGTTTAAGAGAAACTATAAATATTAATTAATTAATGTACATATTGCAATTGAGAACTAGTCTTGCCGAGTGTGTATAAAGTTTGAGAGAAAGTTTTTGCCTTTCATAGAATCATTCTGTAGAGACAGAGCCATTGTTGAAAGTCCCGATATATAACAAGTAAAAAAAATATTGATTACTTTATATCATGGGTTTATGTTGTGTACTCAAAACCGACCACCCAACAAGCCAGTATGTGTACCGCATACAACCTAATATTTTGTAACAGGTGTGCGTACCTAGTATTTTTACATACACGTAACACAATCAACTAGTACGAAAAAATACTGATATCGCAGACCTCTACTCAAAATAAGTCACAAGGTCAGATGCCAAGGATTGCAAGCGTTGACCTTCCAATAGCGTGCTTCTCCCACAGTCAATCCTACGTCGCGTGCTACATCGAGTGGGGATAGGCTCATATCTCTTCAACTGTGTCCCAAACACGAAGACCAGGAACATAATTTATAGAGAATCCGTTGCATGAAAGTATAATAATCATTTGAACATACCTACTGCGTTCATTTTTTCTTGTTCTTTTTATTCGTTGTATACATTAAGTTTCTACGCGGCTGAAAGAAGAAAATCAATTCACTAAGCTTTGGCCATATATCAGACTCTAAGTATACATAATCATAGGCAGTATGTAAGCTATTACGGAATGAATTGGTAAAATTTATTCAGCCACCAATAACTATGGAGTACACCTAAATTAGTGGAGATAAATATTGCCCACCATGTAAATACATAAAAGTAAATAATTAATAAATGAAACCATTCACTGTTTTATTGCGCAGATAATTGAGATAAACTAATCTTAATTTTTTCTTTAATATGTAATTTGATCTAAAAATTATCTTAACTGTTTCTTCAGTAAACAATTTGGCATAAAAATAATTTTACCTGTACTTTTGATAAGCAATTTGATCAAAGAATTATATTACCTATTTTTTTTTATTATAAGCGATTAAAAATGGTCTTACCTATTTCTTTTACAAGAAATTGTACCTAAAAAGATGTTACGATAAACAGTTTAATCTAAAAATGATTTTAGCTATTTATTCGACAAGCAATTTGATCTAAAAATAATGATACCTGTTTCTTCGACAAGCAATTTGACTTAAAAGTGATTTTACCTTTTTCTTTGATAAGCAATTTAATCTAAAAATGATCTTACCTGTTTCTTTGAAAAGCAATATGACCTAAAAATTATATTAACTATTTCTTCGACAAACAATTTGGTCTAAAATTATTTTACCCCTTGTGTTTGATAAGCAATTTGATATAATAATAATCTTAGCTGTTTCTTTGACAAGCAATTTGATCTAAAAATGATTTTACCTATTCCTTTGATAAGCAATTTAATCTAAAAATTATCTTACCTGTTCCTTTAACAAGCAATTTAACCTAAAAATTACGTTACCTGATTCTTCGATAAATAGTGTGATCTAAAAATGGTCTTGGCTGTTTCCCGTTTCTTTGATAAGCAATTTGATCTAAAAATTATCTTATATGTTTCTTCGACAAGCAATTTGACCTAAAAATGACATTATCTGTTTCTACGATAAACATTTTTATCTAAAAACAAAGCGGTAATGTAAAACTTACCCTTAGATTGTATTGTTTCCTAGACCCGTTTCTTTTTTATTTTGAATCTCCTCCACATTTTTAGCGACTTCACGTATTGATTGTGTCACTGCTATTTTTATTCCTCTTTGTTTTTTAATACTAGCTCTTACCCGCTGCTACGCCCGCCTTCTAATTCCCAAATTCTAAATTAAGAATAGACTTAATTTATGAAAACCTAATACCTGCCATATGATCGGGTATTGGTAAAATTGTTTACCAAAGTGTATATTATGAGACGTTGTAAAAATGTTTCGTAATAGTATTGTGGTCAACTTGTGAATTTGCTTTTTTTTTCAATAAAATATCATGATACTGTTAATTAAAATGAAACTACGAAAAGTAATTAAAAAATAAGCGAGTTATGAACTTCTAAATATAATGGCAAGGATAAAGTGGAAATATCCCTTTATCTCATTTGCTTTCGTAGAATATAATTAGCACCACTAAAAATTACGTTACAGTTCAGTATCGCTGTCTTTATCTAAACATTGAGTTTAAACTTTTATAACTGGTCTTTAAATTTTTTTAAATTTCTTAAAAACTTTTAAAATTTCTAAACAAATGTTTCACTCTACGCCAGCTAGTATCTTGAACTTTACCAAATAAATATAATTGTCAAATACCCCTTAATGAAGCATGCAACCCTTATTATAATTTCGACACATCCATCCGTCTAATACACTGCACAGTTTATACAGTTATAAAATATGTGCACGAAAATTTTCAAGAAAATAAAAAATAACAGTTTTAAATATTTTTTTTTTAATGTCAACCCTGCGAAATGTGTAAAGTTGGAGAGAAAGTTTTTTTGCATTTCCCATCAAGTACGGTTTCATTGGATAGGTTTTTAGAGTTACGTAGTCAAACCAGGAACCCTTATAATTTCGCCTCCTATATGTACGTATGTCTGTCTGTCCGCCTTTATGTCACGGCCGTTTTACTCGCAGACTATTAGTGTTTTAAGCTAAAACGCATGGTTATACATATTTATAACGCCTACAAATTTATGAAATAAAACGTTAGGGTACCGTTGTTATTTTTTCAATACAGGCACCTCTTTAGGAAATATTGTGTTACTGTTTTAATAAAGACAAGGTTGGATTTATTATTTTTCATTTTTAATACCTGCTGTCTCTGCTGTTACCAATTTGCTAGGTCTGCGACACTACATACTCTTGAAATTATCGTCGTATTGTTTTTACACTACAGTTTTGTGTTTTTTTTATTTTACGTTATATTGTTTTATATTGATATTTTAGACTATTGTAGATGCGAAAATGATTTAAGTAATGATTAATTACTTTAACTTTATTAGTATTTCCAACACAATTTTATGTTCACTGAAATTTGTCAAACAATTATAAATTAAAAAAAAACAATCAACTGCCTACCTAATACTGAACAATGATTGTTCCCTTCTAAAGCTTCCGTATATATATATATATATATATATATATATATATATATATATATATATATATATATTTACTATTACTCAAACTGCGTGTTATTAAACTTTCTCCACAGTCTGAACTTTAATTTTATTTGGAATATTATTAAATACATTAATCAACTAAAAGTCTTTCTCTTTTTATGTAATGTTATTTAAAAACGAAATCAAATTCATTCTTTTAATAAATAACTCATTTTCTTTTTATGCATCCATTATTCAGTAACAAAAACCCATTACGTGAGTAAGTATAATTATTTTGTAAGGAAATTAAAATTATTCATCGCTAAATAATCCATTCTCTTTTTATGTAATAACAAAATCAAATTCATTTCACTATTGAAAAAATCGATTCCCCTTTTATGCATCCATTATTTAGTAACGAAATCAAACCCTTTCTGTTACTATTTTATTTTAATGCATTCATTATCTAGTAACAAATTAAACGTACTTACAAAGTATTTCGTTCTCTTCCTACGCATCCATTATTTAGTAACGAAATCACTCACATCATCATCAATATAAGTTATTGAAGCTCTCATTTCGTTGCAATAAAAAGTCGACATTGAAATTCACAGCAATTAAAATTTTTAATGCAATATTTGATTTACAACTATGTTTATTGATACTTGATATAAGTACTTTACATACAATCGCACAGACAGGCAATCGGACATAAACCGGGATGACATATTTCGTTTTCACCTGCATGGGAAAATGTGGCGTAATCAAATTTTTGGCCAAGCGTTTTCCATAAACAATAATAAACATTTATTTTATGTGAATCGACTCAGTTTTATTATAGTATCATCTCAGTGCGCGAAATAAAAAAAACTGAACAGCACAAATTGGTCAAACGTCATAAAATCGAGTCGATTCATATAAAAAAAATTTGTTAATTTTTATGGAAAACTTACGCTTAAGCAAAAATTTGCTATGCCAAAATTGTTTCCATAAAAAAAGCTGATGACCTAAGACAGTTACCCCGTATCTGCTATGGTTTCGGATTTCCCTATACTGTCACAGTTAAAAAAATAGACATATACATACGTACATAAACATTTTCATAGTCTACTTTTTAATACCTACCATTAGACGCTACATTCAAAATTTTATAAAAATTCAAGATGGCAGATTTTTGTCAAAATCGAACTTAAATCGAGGAATGGTATAAGACAATTTTCCAAATTCCTTTAAATATTATTGAGCTTTGCCAATACAGCTCGAGTTATCGACACACACATCACACAGCCAATCGGCTCTACCTATTCGAAAAAAGACTGCTCCACTCGGTCTGATAATATTAAAAAAAATTATCGATTCCATTTTTGGCTTGCATCAACAGTGATAAACGGAATGCAGAGCAGGGTCACCCGCCACATTCCCCGGACCTTGGGCCAATTGATATCCACTTCTTTTCGAATTCGGTAATTCTTTTTCAAAGCAACGCATTAAATTCTTAAGTTGCTGTGGAAAATGCCTTCGAAAAATTCATCGATTTCCAGTTAGCGTTTCATAACTAAACGATAAATAGGGAACCCTTATTGTCTCATCATGTCCATCGGTCTCTCCGTCCCTGTGTCTCATGCACTTGTTTCTGCAGTTTTCCATCAATGTCATTGAAATTTTGCAAGTTTCACGTACATATTTCAACTAACATGTAGTAGTAGTTTTAAAAAAATAACCGTAATTTCTTCGTAAAGGTAAATTAGGAGCAAAATTCCTTATCAAAATTTCCGTTGACTAAGACACATTTGGATAGGGCTGTTAAAATGTTATTTAATTTCTATTTACAATTTTTCATTACCCAGTGTCATTTTCGAAATAATAAGAACGAAAGTAACGTACAATATTCTCTCATCCATATAATTTTTCCACGATACGTTTGAAAGATGTTAAGAGATGTGGGTAACAACGAAAACCTACTTTATGCGTATCTCGACATATGGCCAGTGTTATTGCTACAGTGGTCAGTTTTACTTGTTACAGCTGACGACGCATATGGCCAGTTACAGTATAATACTGTGGTGACAATAGATTACTGTTACAATGGTAAAAATTACTAAGTAATGTCTACAGTACAGTGTTACATTTCGATTAAGCATTTAATATTTCATCAAAATCATACGATTATAATAAATGAAATAACTCAGTTATCAAGATAAGTAATTATTAATTAACAAGAGAACAAGTACTCGCAATTCTTTGCATGCAGATATGGGCTGGATAATACTGACCGGATGAATGATACTGACGAATTATATAACAGACAATATTTATATTATCAACAGTCATGTTAAAGATGCACGATACCGTAATGTTATCATACCGCTATTCATTATCCGCATATTTGTTTATTCGTCTTATTTCTTTTTTAAAAACAAGTAAAAAAATAAATAGAAAAAGCAAAATGTAAATATAGCTAAAAAGATGGACAATTATGAATACTACTGACGAATTGCATGGTTGACTAAGTTTATACTATAAATATAGTAATGTCAAAAACATTCGACGCCACGGTTTTATCATACCACTAATAACTAATAGCATATTTGTGTTATCTTATCTCTCTTTTAAAAAGAATTGAAAGAGAACACAAAAAGCAAAAAACAGATATTACTAATAATTCAGTTTCCAAGTTAATTTTATTTAATTTCATTATATATGAAAGTTCATCTGGGAAAATGAACGCTATAAACATGGACATAACAAACAGGAACTTTTGTTTATCGCTGTGTTCTGTTTTTTAGGTATTCACGCAATAATCACTCACCCTATTGAAATACTATTCCCAAAATTACATTCTACATGACATAAAATAAATGAAATAATAAATTTTAATTGAATTCTGAAAAATTAATTTGAAATATCTAACAGCATGTGCGATTACCCTTAACATAATAATTACATAATTACCTAATTTGTGCATAACAATTGATTAATTTAGGGCAGGTGATTTAAAATAAACGTTATTGAGTTGGCATGGCTTAAAGTAGTTGTCGTGTGGCAATAAGATCCAAAAAATTTCATAAAATTTTTTATTGAAAAATATTTTTTGTTTGCTTTCGAAAGTATTAAAATAATTATTGGATTTTTATACCGGTTTTTTAAGTTATAGTGAAGTGTGGTGAAATACCTTGTTTTCCTGTTGTTAATTGTACAATTTTTGAGAGCAATGTTTAATAAAATTAAAAAGCAAATAATTTTTAAATTTTATTTAATAACTTAGATATTTACAATTTGAATAATACATAAAATATTCAGCAAATTTCGTCTGCGACGCGTTTCACACGACAACTACCTTAACTTATTTTACATTTTGTTCGATCTGTGCACATTTTAGGGTGGTAAGCTGTTATTTTATACATCACGTTAAGTGGGTGAAAGCATCCAGAAGCCAAAACGACACGTAGAAAGATTCCATATGGGTACAATTAAGTTGGTAAGCTGTTATTTTATACAGGTAAGCTGTTATTTTATACATCACGTTAAGTGGGTGAAAGCATCCAGAAGCCAAAACGACACGTAGAAAGATTCCATATGGGTACAATTAAGTTGGTAAGCTGTTATTTTATACAGGTAAGCTGTTATTTTATACATCACGTTAAGTGGGTGAAAGCATCCAGAAGCCAAAACGACACGTAGAAAGATTCCATATGGGTACAATTAAGTTGTTTGATTCATATTCTTTGGCATTTATTTTTCCTTCATGTACGTAGTCCTGTGCTTTATTTTCATTAAGTAAAATATAATACCGCAACATAACGCAATAGGACCAGTTTACCCCCCCCTCCCGCCAACCCCTATGCACGAATATATTGAACCGAACGTCATTAAAATGCCCTGTCTTCATTATTTATTTTCTAAAAGCTTTTTATTTGTAGTTAAACTACTAATTTATAAAAAAAGGCAAAATTTTTATCTGTCGGAAAATAGTTAATATGATTGTATATATAGTTATTTTAATGAGTATTAATAAACTGACCTAAATATCTCCACCTTTTGTCGCACGCACTTTTTCAACTTAAAAACAGTTACCGTAGCTTATCTGTACAATATATATATATATATATATATATATATATATATATATATATATATATATATATATGAAAGACTTAATGAAAATATATAGAAGCTTTTGCAGACAATCCTTTACAATATTTTAAACCTACAATTACCTCATACTAATTACAAGTATACCTGGAATAGTTTTTCCAGCGTCCGTCACGAAAGCACCGTGACCGGCGAACTTTTCTCCGGCTACCTTGACATTATTAACTAAGTCTCAAAAATCATACACCGTATGCACATACAATGTAACTTATGACAATTTGAAAACTATAAGCTGTCATTTCTTAGAACTGCATCTCTATAGGGTAAGCAATTATTGCGTGAAACTCTAAAAAACAGAACACACCAATAAATAAAGTTTTCCTCCTAATAAAGAGGAAAACTTTATTTATTGGTGGGAAAGTGAATGCAGTAAACCAGCTAATAAGCTGGTTTACAGCATTCACTTTCCCAGATAAATTTTCTTTTAAAAAAATTTCTTTTTTTTTAAATGAATTGACCTAAAAATTAAATTATTAGTAATATTTGATTTGGGTTTTTCTATATATTTTTTTGACTTAAAACAGTTAATTAATAGTCAAAGTTAAATCTTAGAAAAGACATGAGAAAAACACATAAATATGCCATTAATGTATCGTGCTATGGTAACACCGAGGGCGTCGAATGTTTTTGACATTACTATATTTATAGTATAAACGTAGTCAATCGTGCAATTCGTCAGTAGTATTCATAATTGCCCATCTCTTTAGCTATATTTGCATTTTGCTTTTTCTATTTGTTTTTTTACCCGTTTTTAAAGATGAAAAAAGACGAATAAACAAATATGCGGATAATGAATAGGGGTATAATAACATTACGGTATCGTGCGTTTTGAACATACTGTTGATAATATAAATATTGTCTGTTATATAATTCATCAGTATCATTCATCCGGTCAGTATTATCCAGCCCATATCTGCATGCAAAGAATTGCGAGTATTTGTTCTTTTGCTAATTAATAGTTACTTATCTTGATAATTGAGTTATTTAATTTACTATAACAGTATTCTGTCAGTTGAAGACAGGAATTCCCTCAACCCATTTAATTCCCTTATTTATTTACGAACTCACGCTAAAATAACAAAAAATATTGCATTTATAAAATAGGTTTGTGTTTTTCAATTAACTTTCGCTAATATGGGCGGGTTCCAATTAAAGAAAACCGTTTCTACGTCATCTACAGAAATGAGTTACATTCATTCAATGGTTTCGTGTGTAGCCAATGTTAATATACAACATTATTTACACACAAACAAACTTGATCAAATAAATGTATTTTTGTAATGGCTTGTCTGATATTTATAGGCTTGAGAGGGTGCTTATTTTTAAAGAAAAATACAATAAAAATGGATACACTGACGAAATCAAAAAGTCGCATGACGATTCTGCTATGAACAAGTAAAGGAAGATATGGAAGAACAGCAACATCACAAAGACGCGACATGGCAACTATAGTATTGAACACCTGGTAGTACAGAGCTAAGTGGAAAGTACAAGACCACGTGTAAGAGCATCGATGAGATGGATAGATAGGTCAAGTCAGTCATGGGCGTTGCGCCCATACACGAGTGCAACCGGAGAATATCTGATAGAGAGGAATGGTGACATAGCTTGTGGCGCTTCACTCATCTACCACACACTTGACACAATGACCACGACCACTCTGTCAAGAGTATAACGACTAAAAAGAAGAAAACGAAAGTGAAAAATTGGTACTATTATGGATTTGCTTCCGGACCTGCTTATACATAGCCGCTGTTCTACAATCAATTGATAAGATCGTATGCCGATGCGGTGAAGCCAGTGGACGTTATGATCAACGTCGTTCACTTACGTGCCATTTTACGAGTCATTTTTCGAGCGATTTATTTGTTAATAACCCCACGTCCAAGTTACTCCATGTGTAAGTATCCACCAAAACGGTAGATATGTACAAGGACAAAAAAGAGAAATTATCTTAAAATATAAAATGAATCCCGAAATACGAAACGAAAAAACACACAACGGTTCAAACCAACAACACACTAATGATTGATCGGTCGTGAACCACCAAGAAATTCCACAACATTCCTGAGTAGTGCAGTGGAGGTCAGTGTCAGACTAAGCACATCTTTGCAATACCGCATTAATCAATGCAAGTACTCAAAAAACAAGTTAGTGTTACAAGATATTCGTGCACGCTCTAGGCTGGTGAAATAAACTATGGATTCTTCCTTTCATATAGTAGCCAGGAGAATAAAATATCAACCGTTTTTTTTTTAAATAGTTGTCACATAATTTGCAAAAAATATATGACCAAAAGTAATTCTCATCAAAATTGAAAGAACTTGCATTCAAACCTGCCCGTTATTCGATCTGAATGAACAAAAGCTATACTACATTTATTTTAAATCAGATTCCCAGTTTCAAAATGTATCTGATTTAAAGTGTTTAAAATGTCTTATTTTTTTCAAATTCAACATCCGAAAAGTCTGGTTAGGTTCAGCCCATTAAGCTCTGAAACTGGATTTTTTTTAATGTAAGGAAAACAACAGATATTTCTTTGTAAAGAAACAGTAAATTATGTTTAAAAAACATTTTAGTTTCGTTACTTTTTTATTGAAATATAAACTGTGAAAACAAATTTGAAACAGTATTTTTTTTCTAAATATAGGGATTGTTATGTTCCTCATGTTTTTCGGTAGAAAAATCAATCTTAATGCCATTGAAGAAAAATGAACTTACAGACTACAATGCAAAGATTCTTCGTGCTGTCCAGAGCAAACTATTCATCCATTCAAACATACAATCATGCATACGCATTAATTTAATTATCTTCAACCATATGATATTGGTCAATAAATGACGTCTGATAAGAGTAGGAGTAAGGTCATTGAACGCTGCGCTAAATGCTACATGCGCCTTATCGTATATTTAGAAGCTTGTAAACAGCTGGCGTGGTGGAAACCGGTTGTGACTAATACATAATCGACCGTTTTGAAGGACTAACTCGCTTTCGTGACGACATGTACTATTTAATGCTAATGTGTACAAAAAGTGTTTTTTTATGTAAGTTTATTCAGAGCCTATTATAAATACTGGCTGGCTAACCTAACTATTTATAAATGCGAATATGTGCTTGTTTGTCCTTCTGTCGCATCGCAAAGAAGTAACGTATCGACGTGATTTCAAATAGTTGACGTACCGGGAAATAACATAGGCTAGTTTTTTATGCCTAGAATTCTCATCCTATCACGACAAATGCAAAAATTTGTTTATTTGTCCATCTTTCGTATTGCAATATAAAGATAGTTAGTAGACCAGAAAATTATATAGTCTACTTTTGTTCTAATGTATAAAGATAGTTAGTGGACCAGAAAATGATATAGTCTTCTTTTGTTCTAAGAAATTGTACTTTTTGGAGAAAATTATTATCTGAAATAGAAAAAGCACACGAACGAAATAACGAAGCAAAGTCGCAATAGAGCAATAGATCTACGTATCTTCTTGCAACGCTAATTACGCAATACAAAACAATAACACGATAATTCTTTTTAATCCCTAATATAAAGAAAAATATATTTATTTTCATTGTCATATTTATTATAAAGTAACAAAAATAAAGACTTAGTATTTAATTTCCTTTTGGAAATATAAATGGCTCTTTATGTTTTAATATCTCCTTTTAAGTTTGTAATTATAACCACGCGAGCGAAGCTGCGGGTAAAAGCCAATAATACCAATAATAGCCAATAATAATGACCTTGTTCTTCATGAGCAAAGAATCAAGGTTTGCCTCCGTTAACACGCTAGAACTTTTTCTTTCACTGCTATCAAGTTGTGCAAGTCTTACCCTACTTAAACTTTAGTTCGATCATGGATTTTAATATTTTTGATATATTTAAGGACTTATCACCATATTTCTTCAATCCTCGTGCCTATAGTATTTTAGTGCAATTATTTCTATTGTTTTTAGATAAGATAACGTAATTATTTATGAATGTATGTAGAAGATAAATTTTAATTTCTTTAAGAACTAAATTTTGATAAACTTATTTTTCTAATAAAAACTACGAGTAGGGTATAGAAAAAATATATTTCCGACCCTTGCGTTTCAGAGACCTGTATAATGTACAAAACTGTTGAGTCTGCAAAAGATATATTCATCCCGTCCCGCCTCCTTAGGGGTAAAATTTGGAAAATCTTCTTTCTGAGTAAACTTTACAAAAGAAACGTATTTTCGCCGCCGTCATAAATCGAAGAAGACATTTGTCATTAAACTCAAGAAACGGCTTCATCGTATTGCATGGTTATGATATCTAGGCCATTTGCGCAGCGTCTGAGTAAAGAAACGACCGTGACCCGGGCCTTAGCCGCGTTGGTCGATCGAGCGGGCGCAGTGACCGTCAATCGACTCAGCACAAAGATAACCATAATTACACGTATTACTTTAATTACTTAAAAGTCCTGTCTAAACAGGATAAGTTGTTGCACATCATATATAAATAAGTTGTCAGTTAATACATAAACACGAGATAAATATGACAAACATTACATTAGAACATTGCCTATAAACCTATTTCTGCGGATATCGACACTTGATCGAAATAGGATGACTAAAAATACGAAGATGATCAAGTCAGTTGTGCACAAAGTTCAGCACAGTATTAAATAATGTATGGACCAGTCTGGGGAAAATCGCAGAATATTAATAACTTCGATGTTTAAATTTATTTTTACGTAACTCAGAGTTTGGTGCCAATGTGTCGGGTATGTTACCATAATACGAATACAAGATCCAGGGATGTGGAACAAAATAGACACCAATGCAGCTTTACGGCAGAAAAATATTTAATTTCTGGTAGTCATGAATAAAATTACAATCTATCTACTACGCTACGATGAAATTGCGAAGGATACGGATGATGTTCAATGATTTATGTGTGCGTGTATATACATACATACATACATATATATATATATATATATATATATATATATATATATATATATATATATATATATCAGATGGGTAGCATATTTTGGCTCATATTTGTGGTCAGGGAAACACGTCAGAATGCTACGATGTAGTCTTTATTATTAAACTTAAATTATAACACTAGAAGATATAAGTTGCTAATTATAACACAAGTTAAACAGTTTTGAAAAGTATAAACGTATGTACATAGTAAAGGTATATATTTTAAAACTAAATATAATCGACAACGGCAGAAGTGGGTGAACGAATCCGTTGGCCACATGTAACCGCGTCGAGCTACCAAAATTAAGTGATTACAAAAATCATTACAGAGAAATCTTTGTGCGGTGCCAGGTAAAGATTCCCGCATCCCTCTCGACATATATATATATATATATATATATATATATATATATATATATATATAAGTTTACGAATACAAAAACAGCGCTTACAATTTCAGGGACTCTATTCTATTATTTTAGATGTAGTCTTCGTTGCTGTAGTCTTGCATACGTTTAAACCGATGCACTGTATTTCCAAAATAATTCATAACATAGCCATATCTAAATCAAATACCTAAAAAATCGTCTCTTATTTCAGCACCGACCTCGTACCCTGAACCTGAAAGATACAGTGTGCGAAATCAGAGTTGTACGGTAGGTAACTCATTCATTTTGCAATCAGGGTGTTTAAATAAATTATTTATTTGGAAATAGTTTACATTTTATGGAATTAACCAACAAATTTGTGCATCAAGTATTCAGTTGATCTATCGTGCAGGTAATTTTCTTAGATTAACTCCTAATACAATAACTCTTATGTTATTTTCCAAAGAAGTACTAGTATAATAACAAGATTAAAAACATTTTATAACAAGAGTATTTACAATAAAAATAACATATTTTTATGAAACCATTAAAACATATATTTAATGTTTCGTTAAAAACTGTCACTTATCTCTTCGCTTTGGGAAGTGACTCGGGTAAAACCTATAACTTAGAGTGACACGGGGTCAGATGTAAATAATTTCACAACCGATCGCTAGCCTCTCTGCATCGGCTATATTATTTGACTTTGGTCTACATCGCAACATACTCTGCATAGGTTTCGAGTCTGATGTTCGGTGATCACGAACCTTTTATGCTTGGTTGACTACGTTGGCTATCATGTTGACCTCGGATCTAAGTAGATGTTACATATTTTGACCAGAAAACTTTCGATCGTGTAAATAACGATATCTTATTAAATCGCCTTAGCGAGGCAGTGTTCTCCGTTCACTTTTTTCTGTACGTATCTTGTGATAGAAAACAATACCTACGAGTGGGCAACTTTACATCCGAGACTTACTTTACACGATCGGAAGTGAGCCAAAGTTCGAAACTCGGCCCTCTACTTTTCACGATTCTGGTAAACGACATTGGTCGCACGGTGAAAACTGTGCGTTGTTTGTCATTCGCGGACGACATGAAACTTTTTATTGTCGTCAAGGATGCACATATTGCGAACGGTTGCAGCGTGACATCAGCGCCTCGTTGAATGGAATGTGGCAAGTGGCTTAAAGCTTAACGTAAGCAAACGTTCAATAGTGAGCTACAGTCGAGCACACGATCCTATCAAATACGAATAAACGATAAGCGGAATCTCACTGCATCGTCTGCGTGAGGTTGTTGATTTGGGAGTCAGATTTGATTCGAAATTGCCGTTTCGTGGGCACACGGCGGATGTAGCAAAATTCCGACTTCAAAAATTCTTCACCAATATTTAGAAAGGCCCTTCAGGATAGATATAAGTTGTATATTATCTCGCTAAAAAAAATTTACGTATTGTAAAAAACTTCAATTTTGTAAGTTTGGATGTAGGAAGTAATCTCCGAAACTACTAATCCGATTTTAAAAATTCTTAAAATCTAATGAGCAGTTTCGGAGTTTACCTCCTACATCCAAACTTAAAAAAATTAAGTTTTTTACAATACGTGAAATTTTTTTTAACGAGATAATATACAACTTATGTCTATCCTGAAGGGCCTTTCTGAATATTGGTGAAAGAATTTTTGAAATCGGATGTGTAGTTTCGGAGATTACCTCCTACATCCAAACTTACAAAATTTAACTTTTTTATAATATATGAAATATTTTAACGGGATAATATACAATCTATGTCCATCCTGAAGGTTCTTTCCAAATGTTGGTAAAATAACTTTTGAAATCGGATGAGTAGTTTCAGAGGTTACCTCCTACACCCAAACTTACAAAATTGAAGTTTTTTACAATACGTAAAATTTTTTTTAACGAGATAATATACAACTTATGTCTATCCTGAAGGACCTTTCTAAATATTGGTGAAAGAATTTTTGAAATCGGATGTGTAGTTTCGAAGATTACCTCCTACATCTAAACTTAAAAAATTTCACTTTTGTATAATATATGAAATATTTTAACGGAATAATATACAATCTATGTCCATCCTGAAGGTCCTCTCCAAATATTGGTGAAAGAATTTTTGAAATCGGATGTGTAGTTTCGGAGATTACCTCCTACATCTAAACTTACAAAATTTAACTTTTGTATAATATATGTAATATTTTAACGGGATAATATACAATCTATGTCCATCCTGAAGGTCCTCTCCAAATATTGGTGAAAGAAATTTGAAATCGGATGTGTAGTTTCGGAGATTACCTCCTACATCTAAACTTACAAAATTTAACTTTTGTATAATATATGAAATATTTTAACGGGATAATATACAATCTATGTCCATCCTGAAGGTCCTTTCCAAATATTGGTGAAAGAATTTTTGAAATCGGATGTTTAGTTTCGGAGATTACCTCCTACATATAAACTTACAAAATTTAACTTTTGTATATATATGAAATATTTTAACGGGATAATATACAATTAATGTCCATCCTGAAGGCCCATTCCAAATATTGATGAAAGAATTTATGAAATCGGGTAAGTAGTTTCGGAGGTTACCTCCTACATCCAAACTTACAAAATTTAAGTTTTTTACAATACGTGAATTTTTTAACGAGATAATATACAACTTATGTCTGTTCTGAAGGTCCTTTCTAAATATTGGTGAAAGAATTTTTGAAATTGGATTTGTAGTTTCAGAGATTACCTCCTACATCCAAACTTACAAAATTTAATTTCTTTACAATACATGGAATTTTTTTAACGGGATAATATACAACCTATATCCATCCTGAAGGGCCTTTCTAAATACTGATCAGAGAATTTTTGAAATTGGGTGAGTAGTTTCGAAGGATACCTCCTATAATCCAAACTTACAAACTCTTAACACTTTTTTAACGCTCTGAACTTCTGATTTTATTCCTTATAAAACTTCATACCGGGCGCAATATATATAAATCGATTCTTAAGGCGTAAACTCCAAAAATAATGACCTCATCTATGATAAAGACACGGAATGGAAGCATACATTTTCAGGAGCAACTCTTTATAAATTTCTCCGTTTCTTCCTCTGAAAAATTTTCTGCACCACGTCCCCCCAGTTGTGTAAAATTTCTTCCGAGCGACACAACGTAGCAATGTAATCGTCCAAAATTTTAAAGGCAATTTTTTGGTGGAAGCCAGTAACAATGTATTAACAGAAACTAAAAGAACTGGCCAAGCATGTGTCGGACCACGCGCAGTATAAGGTCCTGTAGCGTAACTTCTTTTATTCAATACTTAAAAACGTGCTCATTCTGGATGATGATAACTAAATAAGAAAATATATAACCACATTTCGCAAGGATAATTTTAAAAATGTCTCTTTGTACCATCGCGTGTGGTGGCAAACGGTTGCAATAAAAATCGATCGCCTTTCATTAATTTAAAGACTGTAGTGTGATCATTGTGGAGATAGTTTTCGGAAGTCTCAAAATATTATACAGCGAGGGTTATGCGACAAAAAAATATTTATGAAGCCTACTCCGATACTGTTTGAATATTTGGACGACTTATACAAAAGATATATCTTAAAATACAAAGTTAATTTTGTTATTAGTATGGAGTTTCCATGAACTCTTTGCAGAGCCAACTATATGTCATAACTCGGTCGACTACTAATCGTCAACTGGAAAAGCTTGTTTAACTGTGATAATTTTTCTTTTAGTTTCCTTATACCTTGTCCTTTCCTTATATTAATATCCTTTCCTTATATATCTTCTTATATCCTTGAATTATAAATAATCTAAATGTATATCCTAAACAATAAAATAACCTATCGATACAACGGGGTTCAAAGAGCGTAAACGTGAAAAGACGCCTTTTCAGTGCATCCGAGAAACTAAAAGAAATATTTTTTTTTTTCGCTGTATGAAAAATTTTTAGTCGCTTAATGTGGTAGAATAATATTTTATTTAAATACAAATAAAAGATTTCAAAGAAATAGAGTTCCTATGCGAACATGTCTTTACAAAAAAATTAGCATGTCTTTAACACCTGAAAAAAAAACTGCCCTCCAAGAGACTTAAGGGCATACCCTAAAGTCTCTACCTACCTTTCTCTCTCTACTACAAACTTATGAGATATTGTTAAGCAATGTGGTAAATGAGCCACCATACATTTTGTTTCAGAAAGGTCTGGGGACTATAAACACCGAATACGATAAAACAAAACCCCTATGTTTTATGACTTTGTTATGTTTATTGTTTATCATCGATCAAATTATTCGGAATCGAATCAATTGCGGGTGCGATCTAAAATTAATAATAAATATTTAGTTTAGTAACAAGATGTACACACAATTTTTAAAAATGACGAAACTTTAACTTTATTGTTCGATAGAAAAGGAATAATTGAGGAAGACTTCATTAAAAATCTCATTTTCGCCGAAATGGTTGATACGCCATTTGAAACTGAAGATATTGATATAACGCCATCTATCGGCTAATCACTATAATACGTTATATGATATTTTTTGAGATTAAATTTTTAAATATAAACAGGAAATGGCGAAGTTTATTACATAGGTGATTTAAAAAAAACAGTGAAATCTGTGTCAGTAAAGTTTACATCGCAAAACTTTCATATATGTGCGTAAATTAATTATTTATAAATAAATAATTCACAGTAACATTAATTAATACAATGTAAACCTCGCATTACGTATCGTATCTAAAAGGGAAATATGTATAAGGTGACTTCAATTTTCTCTTCTGAACACTTTCTACAATACTTTAATAATATTTCCAGGATTTTTTTTACAATATACTTAACCAGTCCTTTGGTCACAGCTTGACTCATATGGAACACTGGAATTGGCTAAATTATTTTTGTTAAATGAAAAATGCTTGTAAGCGCTATGCATGTGTTCAAGATACGACATTATATGATGAAAAATTCTCCTGTTTTTATTAAGGCTCTTCACGATAATTAAACAAGGTTATGTACACACACACCTAGTTCTACTCTTTGCAATTTGAAAACAACCCCTCTCTAGCGACAGGACTACAAGATCTTGAAATAAAAAAATGCAGCTACATACAGGAGGTACATCATTTGAATGTCCCGGGAGAGTAATTTCGGTTTGCAGAGTGATGGGATTAGCGCGGTGCGGCAGGCTTGTATAAACAACATCTAGATATATTGAATACGCCAGCTTTATACTCTGATACGCTTTGATATGCTCAGATACCCTCTGATACACCAGATTTCTCTAAACAACCTCTAGAAATATTAGAACATAATATAAGGATGATGTGTTATATAAAATTATACAAATAAATAAAAAATAAAGGATACAAATGTTTTGTGGACATTTTCACCACTACCTCTGGAACTCCCATCAATACAATTCCAAAAAAATTGTTTTGAAATTTTTATAATTTCAAATTTGTTATTACTTTCTTTAAAATGTTTATAGAAATATTTTTGAATGTCATTGAAATATATGCGGGGCAGTTTGCTTTATCTCTTTTTCTATGTCAAACGGTTTCCGAGAAAAACGGCTGTGACAGACTGACAGGTGGTCGGACAAGTATATTATTTAATAAGGGTTTATTTTCAGGGTTACACAGCCAAATTAGGAACCCTTATACTTACGCCATGTTTCACAGCTGTTCAAACCGCAGACGGCTAGAGCTATAAAGCTGACATTGCACGATCATACATATTTACGAGGCCCACAAAGTTGGGAAATAAAATATTTTAAAAAAAGCTTTTCCCCAACCTTTAAAGTGGGGTGATAGTTTTTGGCGCACCCCTTGTATAAAGTGTCGTTGAATAAGTCTTTCGAATCTGTTCTGTTTATGTAATACGATTATTAATCCTTACCAGGTATTTTTGAAAACCTGAAAATATTAAAAAATGTAGTATATATATATATATATATATATATATATATATATATATATATATAATAAAGAAGGAGAGGTGAGAAATCTACGGCGACTTCTTTACGCTTATCATCCATTGTTCCTTCAGAACAGTTGACGACATAATAAAAAAGACCTTTCTTGGGATCTAGGTAAACGATTGCGACATCTTAATTAGGCAGATCTTGTTATTATCCTAGTATTCCTTTTGAAAATGACATAACAGTTATTGCAGACATTTTTTTACGTTTTATTTAGGAGTTAATCTAAGTAAATTACCTGCACCGATAGATCAACTGAACACTGGATGCACAGTGTTGGTTAATTCCACAAAATGTAAATTATTTCCAAATAAATAATTTATTTAAACACTTCCATTTCAAAATTGAGTTACCTACCGTACAACTCTGACCTCGCATCCTGATTCTTTTAGGTTCAGCGTACGAATCAATGGAACGAAGACTAGATCTATAAGGAATAGAATAGTCACTAAATTTGTAAGCGCTGCTTTTGTGTTCGTAAAATTATATATATATATATATATATATATATATATATATATATATATATATATATATATTTATATACATGTATATATTAAAAAATAAGTAAAAAACTATCATTGCTAAGTAGGCCCTACCTAGTTTACGATTAATAGTCAACCAACTTACGGCATATAGTTGGATCTGTAAAAAGTTCGTTGAAACTCCATACAAATTTACTTTAAAATATGGAATATATTTGGCGTTAATTTTGTAGAAATTCATTATTCATAATTAAATGAAACTACATGATATAGTATTATTTCTGCTTTCTTTAAGTTCTTTACCACGATCTAACTTTCGTTGTATTACAACATCTTCAGGTGGGCTGTTAGTAAAGATTCTTGCTAAGATGCGAAAGATATTTTCTAATAGCCCACCTGTTGTAATACATCGAAACCTAGGTCGTGGTAAAGAACTTAAAGAAAGTAGAAATAACATTACATCACGTAGTTTCATTTACTTTAAACTGTACATTTATTGCCTGTGAAAAACACACCAAATTATATACGTGTATATTTAAATGTGAGAAATAATAAGTACCACGTTTTTATGCCTGTGAAAGATATAGCAATATATTTACGTTGGGGAAAATGAATATATTTAAATATATATATATATATATATATATATATATATATATGTAAATATATATATTTACATATTTTCATTTTCCATATATACTATGCACCCTTTAATATTTAGAAGTGCCTAAATATGTATGGAACCCTCGTAGTGCGAGTTTTACTCATGCTTGACATATTTTTTATTAATTCTTACCTAAGATAGGACACACTAGATGGAAAAATTGGTTTTCTAAAATACAAGTAAAATAATTTTCGCGAAACTCTTTATCTCGTTAGAACATCATAAACCAAATAACGAGCCGTAACTCGTTTTTCCGAAAAAAAAATTTAATTATGATACCTCTCGTAAATACTGAAGTAATTTGCGCGCGTGCGTTCACCGAGTCTAGGACTTGGTTGGAGCAGCAACACTACAACTGTATTAGAACTTTATAAACCTAACAATAAAAATACAGCAAAATTGTATTGTGACGTTACAAAATTAAATATATATATATATATATATATATATATATATATATATATATATATATATATATATATATACACACACACACACGCACGCACGCACGCACACACGCGCGCACACATATACATTAGAGTAGGTCAAAATATAATCTCACAACACACTGCTTCACCAATACCCGCACGATGGACAAAAAAGAAAAAACTTTGATTATGTCTAAAAAAGATGGTGGTGGCACTAATGTAAATGTTGGCTACAGACCACAGACATTTTCAGTATTCAGTAACAATTGTAACTCTATTGCAAACTATTCCGAAGACCTTACCGGAAATTTCTGTTATAGATATTAGTACAGACCAGAAATACTTGTACAGAATAGTTGAAGCAGTTTCAACAGGCATATTTCCCATGCAAAATGTACCATGCCCGATGGGTAACTCGTGCTAACAGGATTCTCTGTCCGTATATTTCAGTGGAGACTGCCTTTGCAAATCTAATCGCTTTTGCAACCTATATTGTCAAGATTTACGCTCCAGTATGCTTTTCTGTAAAAACTCACTCCAGCTTTAAATATTGATCATCACATCTGTTTAAACACATTGAGCTAACCAGATATTTAACAACAACTTTGAAAGCCGTTATCAACACAGTATTTAAAAAAAACAACTATTTCGCGCAGCCAGAAAACGAATTGCTTGCAATGTTGGCAGATCAGCGACTGTTTCAATTACCAAAGATAAATTTTAATGCATCAACATAATATGACCTTTTGAATTGGCTTGCAAATATCACTGAGCCACCGATATTAAAATCTATAAGCGAAGAAAATCTCCGATTGTTTGTTAAACAAAAAGGAGAAGAAGGCATTTGCAAGACGCATTCAAATAGTTCTACGTTTTCAAAATACTATACACGAATCACTTAGCTGTCCGTTCATCCGTCCGTTTCTCTGTCAATACCCTTTTTCTCAGAAACAACTTCTGAAATCAAATTGAAATAAATATCGTATACTGATGCCTATAGCCTTAGGTTGCTGTAACAATTTAAAATTTGCTTGGTTCATGCAACAAAAATACACGACCCTTTAAAGCGTATTTTTTCTTTATACATATACCATAATCTTATTCAGTAACCTATATTTATAGTCTTAAAAGTCTATATATAGTCTTGAAAGTCAGCATAATGGGAGGCCTTATAGCACAAGTAAAGGAATAAATCCAAAAATCGATAATTTCTAATTTTAAATGGAATTATTCATTTCTTTTTTGAATATACGCATGTGAAAGATAAATCTCGTTGTGCGATTTCTAATTGTGCTTAATATGTTTTTTTAGACGTCTTCAGTCCACCGTTCTGATTATTTTAAATAATATATAGTTATGTATATATTAATTTCCCCGACCAGGTCCAAAATACTATTCTAAATTGGCTTCATTCCTTGCATACATACAACAGTTTCCCTCGTTTTTCACACAATTCCCGCCTGGAACAGCGCCTGGAACCGAATCCTAATGGAACTCCGTTAGGATTCGGTTAGGATTCGGTAATAGTTATAATAAACCGAGGCTAAATACTAATTACACTGTAATAAATGTTTCTCCATCTAAATGCCTTAGATGGAGAAACATTGACATATTTATGTTGTGCAAAATAAATTGATTGAAACGTTATATCTATCGAATATTTATTATATTCCAATAATTGAGTTTTAAAAATTACAAGATTAAAATATCGGAATATTTTTTTAGTAATCAGTAACCAAGCAAAAATACTGTTACTTAATGACGACTGAGGCAAGTATAACAGGAAAATATTGGGAAGGAGGTTACTCTGACTAAGCGAGACTTGAATGACACGTCCGTCATCTGATCCCACAAATCGATTCAATATCGCAGCGACTATTATATTAAATTTCAAACCGGATATATGGATTTTCCCCCATTGCATGCACGGGTGGGATAGAGGAATATACATAAATGGAAATACCGACTCGATATATTGAGCTATTAGAGCAAGCTATTAAAATTGTAACTATTTAATTTTCCTCATCCTATTAATTATTGCAACAAACGCCGTGCGACAAGAATATATATTGATTAATACTTTCCTGCACTGGCTATAATATATACACATATGCAAAAACTAACGTGTCTATTACATAGACAGGTTATTCTTCGCATCATATTTGAAGCGGGTTTATGAAAAAATGTAATTTTTTTTCAAATATTGAATATATTTGGCATCAATTTTGTAGAAATTCATTATCTTTGTTAATAGCCCACGTGAAGATGTTGTAATACAACGAAACTTCGTTCGTGGTAAAGACCTTAAAGAAAGTAGAAATAATACTACATCACGTAGTTTTATTTAATTGTAATTTTTTTTTGTTGAAATCTCAATTTTCATAATGATTTCTTCGGAAACAGTTGAAAATGTTCATATAGTTCCTTAACATTACCTACTAGTTTGATGCGGAATTGCATATATGACTAAAAAACACATTCTTCGTTACATTCTGTATACATACATATGCACATGCACACATTAAGTGCATTTCATTTAATCTGATACTAGCTGTTAACCGCTACATCGCTCGCAACGAATCTTTATGAAAGTTTGTTCAGAAAGACAAAATAATTTTATTTCGAGTCATGATTTATTTTGCTTGAAGAATAAAAAAACCTCGTAACTCGGCAACAGTATAGAGACCTTCGACTTTCGACTGCCGAATTATTTATCCTAACGTCATAATTCAAAACGAAGGATTTAATGGCGACTCAATTAAACTTTCGTATTTATATCATATATTCTACTAAACGAAATAATGTGTCTACATTCTAAGAGCTGAAAATAAGGACAATACTGTACCTGCAATTTTTTTTCGTGGTGGGCAAAACAGCGGAGAAGATATGAAAAGTTTGTTTTCCAATTAGATAGCGGGACCAGATGGGAGAGCTATCCGATATGTCCTTCGACCACGTCATATGATATTCCCAAGACGGTGACCAGTGGAAAGGAATGCCTGCGAGTTGGCTACTCTCCAAGTGGACACGATCCTTGGTCACGAAAAGGTAACTAACAAGAAGACTATACCATTTTAAACGAAAGATTTTATTAAATTTTAATCTTATCCAAGGATATGAACAGTAAGTTTTCAATTTCGTAAAATTATGTATTTTTCAGTGACTATTCAATTTCGATCATGAGATATTCGTATACACTTCTATAATTGCTGAAGACTAGAACTGTTGAACGCTGAAAGTAAAGAGGATAGTAGGGTAATCAATATTTGTGCACATAGAGCAACGCTATCTACCGAAGAAAAACATATTTAATATCTATTCCCTAGATAAGTGCTCGATTTTATTAAATAATGTTATATTGTTCGTTAGACCACAACACGGTACGTATAAAGATGTGCACAATTTTTAATGGTCACTCAAATAAACTTTAGTATTTATAACATTCGTAGGGATTGTTTGAAAATTTCGATATAACTTTTGAAAATTATTTGGCAAATAACATTTAATTAGCGTAATAATAACAAACATTTATTAAATAGTATATAATTTCTCTTCTTTTTTTATATACAAAAATAGCGGTTTAGGGGTTGGGACACATAATTTTAACAAAAATTACCATTTTAAAACTTAATATTTCGTTAACGGATTCCTGTATTGAAAAAGTGCCCATGACCCTCAATATTTTTGAAAGGTCTATTTGAAGACTATTCTATAATAAAAGAGGTATGAAAAAATACTCCCATTAACACGAAGGGGACGTACTCTAAAAAGTTGTTTAATAAACTTTGTATATTTTTTTATAACTTTGTAGACGTTATAAATATGCCAAGATTGCAGCTTTATAACACTAATAATCTGCGAGTAAAACATATGTGATGTACAGACGGACAGACAGATAGATGGATATGGTGAAACCATAAGGGTTTCTTTACTTTGTCTAGAGGTTCCTAAAATTAAAACTCTTATAAGACCGTATTTTTGTTCATCAACCTGTCAGTCGTTTAGAGCATTCGCAAAACGTTTTTGAAAAAATGGAGATCCCAAATAACTCATTGAGTAGGGGCAGACTTTGACCATATTGGGTGGAAGCACTGAGACTGTAGATACGGGACACTATTAGGGGACTTCCGAACATCCACTCTATTGTATGAGGTGGGTCGTTACGGGTCCCAAGAGGGGCCCTGAGTGGATGGATCGGAAATAGTCGTTTTTCTCGGAAACCGTTTCACGTAGAAACTTAAAATTTGACAGTAATAAATGAAATTGCTCCGCGTATATTTCGATGACATTCAAAAATATTTCTATATATATTTCAGAAAAAGTCATAAGTGATTTGAAATTATAAAGACTCCAAAACTATTTTTTTTAGAATTGTGCTTATGGGAATTCCAGAGACGGAATGTCCACAAAACATTTGTATCCACAACTTTTCATTTATTTGTATAATTTTATATAACACATCATCCTTATATTATGTTCTAATATTTCTAGAGGTTATTTAGATAATCCTGGCGTATCAGAGCGTATATGAGAATATCAAAGTTTATCAGAATGTAAGGCTGGTGTATTTAATATTTCTAGATGTTATTCACATAAGCCTGGCGCATCGCGCCAATCTCTCGGGACATTCAAATGATGTACCTCCTATACGCAGCTGCATTTTTTTATTTTAAGGTTTTTTTATTTTTTATAGTCCTACCGATAGGGAAGGGCGTTGCTTTCAAATTGCAGAGAGTATAACTGAGTGTGTGTGCATAAATTTATTTAATTATCCTGAAGAGAGCTATTAATTGACACCATGTTAGGGTGAGGGGCTACTCAAAATAAATAATATCAATAACAAATAAATACGAGAGTTCTTTCTATATTTATTTATTTTTGCATTACGCATCAACTACACAAGACGTCTCCAAAAAACTTTAAACAAAGCCTACGAGAAGAAGTGGTACATGGGCTTCTTTCCTTTGTGGAGGGTTGTTCATATTTGTTTTTCTTTTTCTCCATATTTGTTTTGCTCAATTACACAGAAATCGTATCAATTTTCAGTGTGCACACTGCGAAATATGAACTGTTGAAATGATGAAAACCTAACAAAATATTGAAGGTGAATTTTCATCACACAATGTCTTGCCTTGGAATAAATATACTGGTACAGCTTTTAAAAACGTTTTCCATTTAAAATAATTCAGTCGATTCTAGTACTCCATATAAGCCAAGCTGCGAACAAAAAGCTGGTTACATTATAAACAAAAATTTTAGAAATATTATTAAAATATTGTACAAAGATTATAGATATTCTCTTTTTGACACGATACGTTAGCGAGAGGTTTACATTGTTAATTTAAAAACAGCTTTAAATAAAAACTAAATATAGTTAATTACAAAAAAATGTATGAATCAAAAGTAAAACTTCAAACGCATGACTCACTTTGTTGTAAATTATTTATTAATAACTAATTCATTTAAGCATATCTTACAATGATCTGTAAATTTTGTGATGTAAACTTTTGAAATTTGCCAAAAGATTGCGTTAGTATTGTGTTATATTGATACCTTGAATTACAAAAGGCGTATGCCCCTTTTTGTCAAAAATGAGATTTTAATGCAATCTTACTCAGTTATTCGTTTTTTATCGAACTATAGAGTTCAAAGTTCGCCTTATTAAACTAAATGTCTATACAGATCACCATTTTGGGCCGCTAAATATTTTTAATTCACCCCGTACCCACAATTAATTTTATTCCGCGTAATTCAAGCGAGGCTAAACGACAAACAAAAAAAAGTAATACGACGTACAAGTCTTGTTTATTCGTATTTGGTTTACAGCCCCTAGATATTTCTGAAATAAGATGTGTAGGGTGTTCGGGTCATACACCACATTACTTAACCATATTTCATGAATACATTGGTAGTTACGCCCTATTCTCTTGGACAGCAGCTGTTTTTTAGGGTGTATAAGATATGTTTGTAAAATGTTTTCACCCTGTAGGAACTCTATTTCTTTGAATAACAAATGAAATAAAATATTTTATTAATTTTTATATATTTTTGAAACTTTATTAAACTTATATAGTTTTACATACATAAAATACATAGCAAAAAATATTTAAATCTTTTAGTTTCTTGCATATACTGAAAAGTCGTCTTTTCACATTTACGCTCTTTCAAACTCAAACTATCGTTATGTTCGTGAAACGCTACGGAATTACTCCTCAGCGTTAAGGTTCTTAAAACAAAAGAAGTTTCATTTCGAAGGTTATTATTTAGGTATTGTCAACGATACATTGTTATCAAAAAAAGAATCAATTGTCAAAAATCAATTGCCATAACACAAAGACAATCAATAGTGTAAAAGTCAGTTGTAAATGATACCATGACAATGATAGAGTAAAAATCAATTGTCAATGATACAACGAAAATAAATTGTCAATGATTCTGTAATCATGATAAGGCAAAAATCAATCACCAATAACACAGTGGTAATGATACAGTTAAAGTTAATTATAAATAATACAGTAATAATGTAAATAAAATAATGATACAGCGAAAATTAATTGTCGATAATACAGTGACAATGATACAGTCAATGTCAATTGTTAGTGGTACAGCGATAATGAGACAATGAAAATCAATAAGATATACGTAGCATATAAAGCATGTAATTTTATATATTTTTAAATACTCTTGGAAATGTTTCAATTAAATTTAAAAAGATATTTAAAAGGGTCAATAAATTTAATCTATTTAAACAGCTTTTGTCTACTGTAGGTATTCTCGTTACTTTAAAAATATTTTCAGTATGTTAGCCGTTTAAACTATGAAAGAAGCTCGAAGTCAAAGATTCTTAAAATTGCACCTGATAGAGTATTTTTTCTTGTCCCGAGAGGTGAAAAAATATGAAAACAATTTTTTTCACCTCTCGGGAAGGTTATGAGTCTCTCCTGGTGGAAGATTATGAGAAGAGATGGAGTATCTCCAACAAGTTATTTGTGTATTGTTGTGAAGATTACTTAAATGTAAGTATATTTTGTTTGGATATCTTATAAGATTTAGTTAATCATAAGCGAATTTTCACTCATACAAGCAGTGTACATAAACTAGTTTACACAAATTTACTATGTTTCTTTTCATGTGACTTTCGTTTTTTGTTTTTTTACGTCGAGAAAAATTATACAATTAAAAAAAACATTACCAAAATACCCAAAAAGGAACTTGACAAAAACATAACAAAACAAAACTTGACTGAACGTAAATAATATTGCATATAAATTAATAAAATATATACGGTATGGAGTCATGTTTTTAAAAGATTATAGGTTATGTTTACTGTCGCCTACTTATGAGTGTATTTATGCTTAAAAATCGTACATAACGTACGAATATAAGTACGATTATAAAATACATCTATTCTCGGCAGACACAAAACCACCTTCAGTCATCAGTTTCTAATCAATTCTCAGTCTCATTAAGATGTTAAAAATGCACTCGATATGTAAAATATTGCAAGAAAACTAAATTTTCTTATCAAAAACAACAAATACCAAACAAAATGTTAACAATACGAGCCTGTTGTCATAGATTCTGACGTCACATTTCGTTCTAACCAACCCGTTTCGACAATTTAAATTTCTATACAGCTAAATGCATAGTATGCACACAGCTAAAATTAATTGTCAATGATAATAACATAGCGAAAATCAATTGTAAATGATGTAATGATAATGACGGCGAAAAAGGGATAGAATGATAAAGTATAGTACGCCATTCAACATCATATATTTATATTCATTAAAGAAATATTCGCAGAAAACCCTGAATACGCGTTTGAGATTTATAAGAATGAGCCAAGGCAGCTAAAGAAATATTATAAATACGAGAATAAGAAGAAATGCAACATTTCCTTAAATACCGTATCATAACAATTATTCTAACAACATATATTGTCATGATAAGGTCAATATTATAAACGAATTCAAGACACAAACCCTTTCCTCATCTATTTACTACTAGTATTTCTATAACAGCAAGTCATAGAAAAATCGTTTGGATAAGTAAATTGTTTCCAAGAATACCAGATCTATAAAAATATAACGGTTAGACATTTGGTACGCTGGCGTTTAGCCGTATTATTTTAATTATCAAATAATAATTAACTTTTTTCCGATAAAACAATTTTCTTGCTTCACAAATATTGTCTTATCTAAAAAATTTTCATTAATTTTCATTACATTTTTGTAAATAGTTACAATGCTTGAACATCGCGCACTCATAACGGGAATCTATTTCGACGTCTAGTCAATTTAATTCCCTCTGATTCAATCTAAATCGCATTGACAATTAACCAATTAGGGAGCGCCCACTCGGGCGGACTGCAATTGGAAAATGGCCGATTTAAATGAATTGCTTCCTACCTTCGGCTGTTATTTTGATTGCGTCAGTGATTCTCGAGTAGCAGAGGGAAGCGGACGTGCGCTGAGGGCGCAGTCTTTATTATCTTCAATTAATAACAAACGACGAAACGTCCCTTTAACAAGGACGCTAAATACATAGGTATACCGCTTCGTAAAGTAGCTTCGTAAATCATTCGACTGAATGATAAAGAGAGATGGAAGACCGAAATGAATGAATTCATTATGGTGATTTCTAAATCCATTATGCATAGGGACACGGTATCGAATCAAGTAGTATCACAGTATTGAATCGAGCAAATAAGTATCGAAACCGCAAGGTAATCGAGCAGATAAGTATTGAAACCGCCGTAATATTTTCCTAAATATCAACTACCTTGCGGTTAGGTTTTATTCAAATTACACTCCATATTTGAAATTTGTTACTGCCTTTATAATGTTCTATGAAAATCTATCCATGACATATTTTGTAAATACACTTCAACGAGCATGTTGGTTGCATTGAAGTGTATTTGCAAAATGCTAAAAAAAAGAAAATTTAAAAAAAGAAAAAAAATAACTCGTATAAGTTTTTATCTCTTAAAGAATAAAACAACAATTTGATTAATCACTGCTATTAATTAAATAAAGATCAAAACCAATGTAAAAAAAACGCGAACATAGATAAGCGTAACGTTTAAAAAAGAGAGTTGACGTTAGTAAAGCTGTAAACTTAACTATTTGTAACTTGAGAAAAGACGTCGTTCCAAAATCTTAAATTACAAATAGTTAATTTTAAAATTTACAATATTTTTGTGATTCTGTTGCTACAAATGAATTGCAGTCCAAAACGAGTTTCTGGATATTATTTTAAGGACAGAATCTCAAGATATTCGATACTATATCTGCTGTAAAGTACTCGTATGTATAAAATTATCGATTAAGAGTTATCGAGTATTAAAATATCGGTATAAAAAAGTGTACTCGATCCTGAAAGATGTCGATATCTTTTTCGTGTTCTTTTTCATGCTCACAAGCTTTCAGTAGGTATACACCGCCAGAAGACTAAATGTGTTGCCCTATCTCGTGAAAATGGTGCAACATTTTTTCTCTTCCCCACTCTAATTAGATTATTTGCCAGCTCGAAAGACCTCCTATAAAATAATTCTTGTTAGTTATAGAACATTATATACGATAACACATTTGCAATGTTTGATTTGGCTTAAAATTTTGGGACGATAGTTACTGTTTAGCTTTAATTTCATTAAATTTTTTGTTTTGCTTTATGATAATATCCCCGACACCTACAATCCAATAGTGTTACATATTTGTTATATAATGCGTGGCTTGTTTTTGAAAATTCCGTATCCCAAAAGGAAAAAAATGAAACACTTGCATGATCATTCACATCTCTCTTCGTCAGTTACATTCGTCTTTTTCAAAAAGTGCTATACCGAAAAACCGAAATCGCATATACCTCAATAGTTAAGATTAAAAAGATATCATTATTAGGCGGAAATAAATTACTCCATTTTTTCTCATTTCATGTAACAATATATAAATTAAAATTATATATAAATTAAAATTATAAATTATAACGATTGCAAAAGTAATTTTTTCAGAACCTCATTTAATTTAGTTCTTTACATATTGTTAAAAATGTCCACAAAAGTCTATCTCCTCCTCCCCACTTCTATCTCTTAAACTATTAAAGTAAAAATTATGAAAAAAACAGCGTTATTAGAATATTACGTAAAGTTTACCCGAGAACTAAAACTATTTAGAAATTTACCTCTGAAAACTACATTAGTAAAAGTTTACTGTTAAAACGAGTAAAAAACCGTATTAGATGCTTACCGTTAAAACAATTAGAACAACTTCATTGGAAATTTACCGCTGAAACAAACACAATTATTATTAGAAGTTTTCAAAAAATAACGTTATTATATTTATACATAAAAAAATAACGTTATTAGAAGTTTACCTAAAGTTTACCAGAAAACTCAAACAACGTTATTTCAAGTTTGTAGTTAAAACAACTAAAACAAAGTTCTTAGAAGTTTATTGCTAAAAATGACATTATTAAAAGTTTATTTATTTATTAAGTTTACCGCTGAAACAAACGCAAAATTTATTAAAAGTTTATGAAAAATCTCAAAAGTTTATATTACCAGAATGCTGTAGCGATGATTCTAAATTTCATAGTTATGTAGATATTCATCATAAATTGAAAAAAAGATTTACCAGGAAGTAAATATTTACTTGGCAATATATTTATACGGTGAGAAATAACAATTTAATAAAGACATTATGTACCCTTAAGTGTTAATATGGACCCATATGTGTACAGAACCTTCGTATATCTATTAAAACCTTTATGTAAGAAATATTCATTAGATATATTCACGAGCCAGAATATTTGAAGAACTTGTCGGAGGCAGTAATCAACGAAAACTCGAAGTCGCTATGTGAGGTCTATCTGTAAAATAACTTCATTTCAATATTTTAGACAAAAAAACTATTAAATATATACGTCTACCTGTTTCTTACTTAAGTAGAATTCAACAAAATTGTAATTTCCCTCCACAAAAAAATTAAATATTTTAATAAAAATATGATTATGTAAAATGTGCTAACATCACTGTCATAACCAAACCAGCAAAAAAACTGTTGTCTCTTCATGATCTATAGAAAGCTGCAATGCAAGCTTTTACTTCCACCAAGGAGTAAGAAAGATAATTTATTATTAAGATTTAGGAAACATTTATTTCGACTGTCATCAAAAACAAAAATTCACCTGCAACAGATTTCCAGACACTACGAAATCGAGGCAAGCAAGAGAGGTGATGGACTCACTAAAGCTACTTTTCTTGCCACAGGATTACAAATTACCACGCTTGGTGATAAAGGCAAACTTGGAAGCAGGTGCAATTGTCAAAAGATGGAAACCAATTGCAAAATCCTGCACCATCCTCAAAAAGTTATCAAGGGATATAGCTGTCGAAGTCTTTAGGATGGCCACCGATTACGACTATCTCTAGTGCCGTCTACGCCGCATTGGCTTCGTTGAGTTTCCCTCGTCTTGTCTTTATGCATATCTCTGAACAATGCTGACGACAGTGTTCGTGACGGTCGAGGCTTTACTGGAATGCGTGACGTCTAGTGACTCAGCCACTAAGTGGCGTTAAATGAAATAAAATTAAATTATTTCGTTTCTGCTTTAGCAAGCGAAAATTAAATAGTTTATAGTTTGAAGGTCATAATACGATTTCCACAAAATTGTTTGGTATTTTTCACCGATTCACAATCTATATATATATATATATATATATATATATATATATATATATATATATATATATATATAATAAAACTCTAAAAGTAAAAAGTTTATACATTAATGCATATTAAACAACCGCCTTTACAAAACCCCGCCGCGTCTCTGTCAGATCGTACACATATTTTTTCACTAACTACTGAACGGATTTTATTCCGGTTTTCATTAATGGATAGATTAAGTTTTATAGATGTATAATTTATGAATATGTTCTGAAAATTACTCGACCTGTGACGATGAATGTCGATGATGTCAGATTACACAAAATCCATAATAAACGTTACATACTTTTAATAAATGTAACTTTCAATTCAGTTTTCTAGATCATATTATGTAAAACGGTCTTAATACTTATCAAATTATATTTTTAATGATTTTTATTTGAAATCTATAATTAACGTTACTCTGTTTAAAAAACAAATTTTCAACTCTAGTTTCTAGACTTCTTTATGCTAAACGATCTTAATACTTATCAAGTTATTCTTTATGTCGATCGTCCTTGCAAATCCATAATAAACGTTATACTTTTTAAAAGCATATTTTCAACTCTATTTTCTAAAGCTTATTCTACAAAATGGTCTTAATCTTTACCAAATTAAATTTTATAGTAATCTTCCCTGTAAATCCATAATAAACGTTATACTGTTTAAAAAATATTTCTTTCGGTTCCATTTTGTGGAGCTTATTTTCCAAAACGGTCTTAATCCTTAATAAACTAAATGTTATGCTGATTTTTCCTTGAAATACATAATAATATTTATGCTGTTTAAAAAACATAATTTTCAAGTCATTTTTGTAGAGCTTTGTTCAAATCGAGTTTAATCCTTATAAAATTCAATTCTATAGCGATTTTCCCTTTAAAATTCATAGTAAACGTTATAACGTTTAAAAAACATACTTTTAACTCAATTTTCTAGAGCTTTTTGTACAAAACCATCTTAATGCTTATCAAATTAAAATTATAGTGATCTGCCATTTAATACCATACTTTTCTATGGATTAGTTTAAAAATTGTGACGGCATTTTTATGTAAGCTACAATGATACGCGCGGGGTTCAACGCATTGACACGAGACAAATCTTTTACCAGCCCGTGCGAAACCGAGACCGCTTGCTAGCTAATGACATTTAAGGTTACCTTGTATGAATTATAAAGAAGGAATTGACTATTTTAAAATTTCGTCAATGTGTTCCCTTGTATGCGCAATACGCAAAAAACCACTGAGCGCGCTTTGCTTTCACTTAGAAATCCTAAGATCTAAATGAGAAACATATAACACAATATTAGACTCTTAAATTCATGTTCCTCTGTTTTATTTATTTATTAACTTTTATGTATAGTACATATGGCGGACTTATTGCTACATGAGCAATCTCTTCCAGTCAACCATTCCTGCCCATATTTATTTTACACACATTTACCGTAACCTATTCATAGCGATAAAAAATGAATGGTTTAACAAAGTTTAAACTTTTAAATTAAACATGAATATATAAGTACAAGGAAACTTCAAAAGATAACAACGACACAATAAAAATTTAATTTCACTCATCACAAACAGATCACACTCTAGGGCGACCGCTATCAAATTGCTGAGCAGTTGAACACCGCGGGCAACTGGAGAGCGGGCTCTAGAGAGTTGTATAGCGGAAACTGTGATGATTTCGTGAGCGCAGAAAATTGTCAATCACGGAAAATGAAAGTTTCCTCAATAATATAGAGCATAAGATTTTTCCTTTTAATTGTTGGAAGATAAATTTCATAAGCACAACGTAAGAGACGTTGAGACTGAGTTGCAGGGGATGGAAATGTAGCATACACACGAGGAAATCGGTAGAAAATAGAAAAGGGAAGTAATCATACTGTCTAATACACAGATATCGGGGAACGTCCTTTGCACACGGTCATTCATCAAGTTATACTAAGCTTCGTATGGGCTCCAAATAATGGAGTCAGATTCTAATCGGCTTTGCACTAATGAAGCATATCTTTAGACGTGCATCACATAACAACTGTTAAACCGTCTACTTTTCAGTGGAATTTTCGACATTGTATGATTTAAAATTCTAGATATAAAATGCAGGGATACAATCTCAATACAATATCGACAAGTGGAAAAAACGTATTCAATCGCTTTAAATTATAATAAAAAAACCCATCCTTTCAATATTTTTGGCACCTTTTGTAGAATTTCGTGCCTGAAAAGAAAAAAACGGAACCCTTGTGAGATCTGTCCGTATATCCGTTAGAGTCGTTATACTATAGAAGTCTATCTCTCGTAGCAATAAGTCCGCCATATTTACGTTGAAGTAGATAAATATATCCAGATTAATATGTGTTATTAGTGTGCCAAATTACATATTTCTACGTTAAGCAGTTTTTTTACAAAAACGAATGTGGCACAGACATATATGTGAGTGACCTCATAAGAGTTCCGTTTTTCTTTTTGAGGTACGAAACCCTAAAAATATTGATTACACATTAATATTATTGAAATTGTAATTAACAGTTTTGTTCTGCCAAAAACTACCTGTCCACAGACCATTTAAAGACACCCACTTAGTGGAATAGCATAAGTATAGACCTACATGTTATTTCATCATACGGAACAACTGCTATGGTATACTAATACTACTGCTTGAACATCTGTTACTGAACTACGACTAAACAGTAGGAAACATTCTCGAGAGGCTTAGTAGAAACATAATTCATGATTAACCAATTAACAAACATACTCCTTTATAACCCAGGGAAATATATAAATCCTATAGTATGTGTAACTGCGATTACCGCTACCTACAAACCATAAAAGACAATGCATGTAATAAAACATGTGAAGACAAAAAATACAATTTCAAATAAAAACCGATACGCGGTAAACCATGCCTGCTGCCCGGGTCGTCCAACGGAAACTAACTTCGTGCATAGCGTCTCGGCGAACAGGAGCGAGGATATCACATGGAGTTCGTCTGTCGGCATCCCGCGGTGGTCAGCGGCAACCCAAGGGCAAAGCCAACGGTAGCTGTCTTTTGCTCGGTGTTTATTCTACAATGAAAACGATGAAAATTAAAACTACAACATGTCAATACATGGGGCAATGTGTATATTAAATCGATTGCTTACGGCAAAAAAACAGTGATAACTACCACCAAATTATCTGATTGGAAGGCATGTAAGATCAAATTCATAGTAAACCAGCGAAGGACATTAAACAACAGGTTAGTCATAATTTCGTAACATCAGTGACGATTACCTTACCTTACCAAATTTAAACTCTAGATTAATGTTACCGGATGACCCAGTCCACCAGGTTAATTTTTTTTAAATTAAGTTTTTCTTCCAAGATTACCGCGGCAACATGGCCGCCCGGATATCAATTGTTTACGTTTCCATCCGCTTCGACGTTCTAGCGGACTACCATTGCGTAGTTATATTATTTCAGTCGTTGTTTAGAAAATATATATCAGAGTTAGTTTAGAACCTTAATGGGTTATAATATTAATAGTGTTACATTGTTACTTAGTAGATTTACTTTGTTTTTTAATGAAGCAAATCAGAAAATGCACGTGACGATTATGAGAAAAAAATTATATTAGAACGTCACTCGAGGACCCAAAAACTGCATGCCAATTTCCCGGCCTCAATCGAAAATCCACGCGTGCGAAATGGCGGGCAACAGATAGTTTTTCTGTGAATGTTTTTTCCTGTAGTTTACACCTCATGCATTTGATGATTTCCTATTAAGCATTGAACTGAATTTTAATATTATTTTTCTATGAAAATTACACTAATTAATTTATAATATCTTAAAAAATCCTTGGACCATTTATTTTTCCATTTCAAGACTTATCAAGCCATTATTTACTGTTCATGTGGCAAAGTTAAGGATAAACTCGATTCCTATATCAGACTTTCACGGTTCATTCAATCGTCTGAAAAAATACCTCCCCTAATTTTACTTTTCACTTTCTATTTCCTTTCACGTCCCTCTCCCTTAATCCATTTCCTTTCTTTTCCACCCCTCAATCCTGCTTCAAAGTCTCTCCCGATATATCAATATTATTTTCGCTTTTTTTTCTTATCCTTTAAAAAATTAATTTTTCATATTTTCTTATTAAAATTATTTGCTATCTCCCTCTCTTGTAAAATTGTAAACACGCTTTAATTTTAATTGACTGAAAAACTATATTTCTGTCAATAATATGTAAATATTAATCAAAGTAAAAAAATTAATTAATAAGTTGTTAATACTATTTTCCGATTTTTTAACGTTTCACGACCTATCACAAAAACAATAGTTTGCAAACGAAAATGATAAATTCAACAGTTGTTATCTTTATTTTATGAGTAACTGTACACTAATACTGCTCTTTATTTGCTTTTAACTAAGTTCTTTGATACTTGAGGTTGGAGAATAAATTTATTTAAATGAACGTTCAGTTCGTTTTCAGCTTTCAAGAACTTAGGTTACTCATTAAGATCGATAAATAACTTGATTTCATGTAGAAACTCTCCAATTTGTGATGCAGGACTCGTTTTGCCGTGGTATTGAAAGGTCGTACATTGAGAAATGAGAGCGTAACGAAAAGTGAAACATATATATCAGACCGCCAGTAAAGTGAGCCTAGTTTGTTTCAGCTTTCATTACAATCTTATTGTGTCTATACAAACCTACACGACCATAACGTGGTGGAGGAGGAGTACGAGATAGGTCTTAAGTCAAAAAAATGTGGTCCTATTTATTATATGCTTTCCTAAATATTACTATATGAAGAATATTTGTGCAAGTTGGAACGTCTGCAAAATTTATGCATCCGGTACATATTCAGCCACAGAAAATATGATCATATTTCTGAAATTTAGTCGCTTCTCAAATGGCTGAAGATTCCTGATCGACACCAACTTCACATATTTACACTTCTTTTTAATATATTAAAAAATCCTCAGAGCCCAAATTATCTTACTGGCAAATTTAAAGATTTGTCTGCTCACGGCCTTGGGCTACGATCTGAAAGTTCACTCACCCTACTTATTCCTGAACATATCTCTATCGCTTACGAAAAATCCTTCACTGTCCAAGCAGCAAAAATTTGGTATCACCTAGATCCTGACACCAGGAAAATCACGTCCCTAAATACTTTCAAAGATCGAGTGAAAAAACCTCTCTTAAAACCTTTTCCTTTGTCCCTTTGTCCTTTCCTGTCTTTCCCATCCCAAATCATGTCAATAGTTTGTATTACTTATACTTTTGTATTTTTAATTTTTTTTTTGTCTATAAAGAATTTTCGTTGTAAAATCTCTTACAGTCTACAGAGTAAATTTCAATGCATAAAAGGAGATAAATAAATAAATGTTTTTTTCGCAATAATAATGATATATAAAGAAGTGCAAACACAGTTTTTATAAATGTGCGTAAAAATTAAGGCATTTGAAATAAATGTTTATATTACCATATAAACATTAACGTAATATAAATTATATAACATGATCATATGAAATTTATATAACGTAATGTAAACGTAATATAAATTTCACATGACCGACGTTATTATTATTATTTATTTATTTGCTTATATTCGGCATACGAAGAGTGCATTATAAATAAATTTCAATATAATGAAACTGTTTAATATAGCACTGTTCGTGATAGAATCAATATCACTAAACCCAAAAAAATTATTGGAGAGATTTTAGTGGAAATAAAATTAAACAAAAGTAATAAATAAAAACATAATTAATTGAAATAATTCTAAACTAATAGTTTAGTTTACTAATAGTTTAATTTAAACCAAATTACATTAAATTATTTTTATGAAAATAAATTATTTTTACGAAATTAAATTATTTTTACGAAATTAAATAAATAATTAACTAAGATAAATTTAAACTAAGTGAAACTAAATTACATTAAATTATTTTTACTCTCCTACAACACAAGCTTAGCACTAAGCTGGTTCCAAAGATTAAAGGGTCTCTCCGATAATCCTGGTCGAGGAGGTCGTTAATGTAGGAAAATTTAAAAAAAAACCTTATTGAAAAGATTTCTAGTCAAATTCGCATAATCTAGCAGAGCTGCTCTCATGCTCCCACACAGCAATGGAAAAATCACCTTCACGTTTTGGAGCAGAATTGAAAATATTACGAGACGATGGGTTTTACTTTCGTACGTTGCACACAGGACTTTAAGACATCGTATTCTTTCACACACAATTTGTTATATAATACTTATACTAGTCACTAGTAAATACATCTTAACCAAAAAGACCACTGTTTGAACTCGAGTTAGAACACGCGACCTTTAACATTTTTGCACCAATTTATAAGTTAACAATTTATAGTTGCGCACACTCCTCAGCTAGCTTTCTTCTATTTACCACCAATTTCAAACTTTTTCCACAGGTGTAGACGGCCAATCTGGCAGTGAAATAGACCAATGGATATCGACTCTGCATTTCATCTGTATCTCATCAATAAGCTATATTTTTGTTATCCGGACAGTTATAAGATTCGTGTAAAATCTTGTTCTGATTGCAGTTGACCATCTCACATTTCTTAATCCCGTCACCGAAATGTGAGAGAAGACTTGCAGAATACATTTATCAAACAACATTCCCACGATTTCTATGACATCGAATGCATTGTAACTTTTACTATTTAGTACGTATTTATTCTTTAAGCGAATGTAGTCCCCTTGCTCTACATCATATAACTTACATCATCATTCTGGAGAAAATATTAAAATAGAATTTTATATCACTGAATGTATGATTACTATTCTAGATTTTCCCCTGGATATCCTGGATATACGCGTGTAGAATCTTGCTATGATTGTAGTTGACCATCTCATATTTCGCAATCATATCATCAAAACCTGACACTAGACCTGCAGGATGCGTTTATCAAGCAACATTTTTACTCTCCGATGCGTATTATTCTTGAAGCGAATCTAGTATTCTGGCCCTTTACTATGTAAGTCATATCCTCATACTAGAGAAAATATTAAAATCGAATTTATGTATGATTACTATTCTTTTTTTTCCCAATGGGCATAGTCAAATATCATTTCCGTCAACTCTGACGGGAATTGCTTTTATGTTTTTAAATTATTATTAAATTAACAAATAACTCGTTTAATAAATCCTCATTCTTACATTTGGTTTTTTATGCTCCTGTCTGTCCCGTAAAAGGACGAAGTAATAGTTTATTTCAAGTTCCTAGAGCGCATACAAATATTCTCCAGTTAGGGACAGATATGAAATCAATAGTGTCGATACAGTACTCATGAGTAATCGACAAAGTATCGTATATATATGATATATTTGTTACTGCCTTTATGATGATCTATCAAATTCTATTCATTTAAATTTTTATAAACATCTTGTCATTCGATTGTGTCATTTTCATTAAACGTAAAACAAGGCGACATGTATCTTTTATTAGCCAATAATCATTCAGTACAATTAAGGTCGACTAAGTCTTATATCATATTTTCATATGAAAAAAAGCTAAACGACATTATAATTATGAACAGGGCGGAAATAGAACGAATGAAAGACTGAGCAAGTACTACCATTTATTTCGTGATGGCATTTAAATGGAACTAGCTAAAACTTAATTCACTTTTTTTTGTTGAACCTGAACACAGATCCGGTTGGTCTACAAAGAGGCAATGCAATTGATTCGACCTCACATTGAAAAAAAGTCACAATTCGCGCTAAAACGACAAGGCGACACAGCACCGAGGGAAATGTCCAATTACTTAGGCCGCCAAGGTCGCGGGCGGGCGTCTCGTTAACTAAACTCTACATTTCGCTCACGATACATCTACAGGTTTATTATTTCCTTACTACATGTTATGATTATTATTTCAAAGCTATGATTCGGCCAAATAAAAAATAAAATATTTTAAAAATTGTTTTTATTAAATTCATTTTTTTTATTTTTCCTATTCAGAATATAGTGATGATCCAAACCTATAACGAAAGTAGAGGAAAAACGTCATATTAACACTATGAATCGTCAGCTGATCTTAATAGGGATATTTAATTTTAAGAAAGCGTATTCAGATAGTTTGTGAAATAAAACTAATTTTCCTACGTGTAGTAGGATTTTACATTCAGAGTAATGAGAGGAATCAACTATATAAATAGAAACCGAAAAGCGCACTTCGGGTCAGCGCCATAGATTTTTCATGAAAACGTCGGGATAAAATCATAACAAGTGTTTCATTATAATATGTAATTTAATTATCAATCTCTTTAGTACAATGGTTACACAGAGTAGTATAAAGGGGACTGTCGCTGGACGCCGTATCCCCAGTTGGCCAACTACTTAATCGCTTTGCTGCTTTTTTTCATTTTCTGATCTCGACACTGTCGTAACTCTCGCATTTGCTCAGCCCTGGACTTTTTAGGTTTCTTCGATTTCTTTTAGTGCAAGCTTTCCTTTGATTTATGTTTTCTCTAATTTTCAGTTCGTAGGAGACTTATTTAATTTTTTTGTAATTTTATATTTAATACAGATTTTTACTTATATTCCTACGAATATTTTTATTGTTTCACTTAAGGCCCAAATAGTGCCGTGAAAGCTCCTCACAAAGGCACCCAAATCAATGTTCTATCTAAACGTGTTTTCAAGATATACTAATTTATAATTTTACACAATGCTTCTTCTCAACGATCATGAGCATACACCTACACTAATCCTATGACGTCACAGTAAACCAACTGCACAACAAACGTACTGCACAACTGCAAAACAACAACAAACTGCACAACAAAAACAAACACATGCGGACAACGTTTATACGCTATGGGTTTAACCATTGTTAGCGCATTATTAGTCTCGTAGTTATTAGCGATTGAAATCTGACGGTATTTTATAACATAAGAAAATTCGACCGGTTATAACTGTACTAAACGAGCGGATTGACGTTGTAAGTTAAAAGTATTAGTGCATCTTCAAAACGCTCAAAGCACAACTGCGTGAACTGTGAAAGCATGTGTGGACTAAAATTACTTAAAGGACGGCCCACAAGAATCGAATGCGCAATTTCTAATGTTGAGGGTGAAAAGCGTGAAAAAAATATCTGCTACAAATTGTGATGATGAAGAGTGGTAACAAAACCAAGTTAGAATTAATCAGATCGATTCAAGGTATTTATTTTCAATTCAACTCCACAAATAGACTAAAAACATCTCAACAGTTAGGTATTAGCTTGTGAAATTGGACGTATAAGTACGCGCTGCAATTTTAACTTACGGTATCCGACCAATTTCGCCATGAAAATTTCTGTTATCTTCACAGAGCCTGCGTTTACAGTACTAAACAGTATCTCCGCTGCGTTAGTAAACAAAAAAGGCCGGCAAAATTCCATGTAATATTGGATCCATATGTTACAGTGTTACAAATGCAATCTTGTACGGAAAAGAAAATAACTTAAAACTTAAACTTTGTATTTTATTATAAAGACAGGTTATTTTTCGCAATACATTTTAAATGTTAGTTATAGGAAACTCTCTCAACCTGCAACATGAAACGAAACGTAGTTTTTGTCTCGTTGTATCCTTCATAAACAGATATAACTTACTAATTAGTAAAACTCGGGAAGTCAACAGAGTCATCGAAAAAACCAAGTAAAACTCAAAAAATAGCGGAAAGATTTTGAAAACAAGAGAGCGAATACCAATGTCAGTTAAAAGTTTACTTTTAATTAACTTACGCAATGTTTATTGTAATAATTTCTATTCTATTCTATTGTAATAATTTCTATTCTATTGTAATAATTTCTAAAAAGTTATTATATTCTTCGTTATACTTTTATTGTTAATTTTATTTCTTATTAACAGTCCTTCACATTTTAAAAATAAAATATATGCGCGTCTCTAAAAACAGTTTTTTTGTTGTTTTGTATTATGATTACAAATGATAATATATTTTTTGCTTTGATTGACAATCGCTGAATTTTTTGTATTTTTTTTCAATTCTAAAAAATATCAACTGCGTGTAAAAATTATATTCTATTTCTGTGACGTCAGGCCCATTTTCATAGGTCTCCTAAATATTCTCCAATAAAATAAACCATAGATCAACGTAAAACTTAGAAATCTACTTTCTCGAGAAACGCAAGTATTTATATTTGTCTAGTGGGATGTTGTAGTGGCAGTATATTATTTGATTTTACTATTGGCTTCATAAATAAATATGTTAATCATTGAAGCAGCGCTGCAACGCCGAATCACACCCCACCATTGCGGTTATATGAATACGTGCACTTAAGTATTGTGCGAGATGTGTCCTCATTAGATTTTCCCACAATTATATATTTCCATAAAGTATTGCTCGGCTTATTGGATACACATAATGTGTAAAGTTTGAAGAAAATCGTCGGGACCGTTTTTAATGAAACAATATATATATTTCTACATGGCAAGTGCACCAAAATTTTGAAATTATAATACTTAATAAAAATTAGAAAATATTTGTAAAAATACGTCTAGAGATTTAGGCGCTAATCCCCGCGTTGAACAAACAGACGCACAGGCATTTTTTATTTTGCATTTTTTATACACTACACAGGTCAGTATCTTATTCTATCGTGTTCATCTATCTCTCTCGGTTGTTAGCTAAGTACCTATTGTCCATCCTTCTTGTGACAGATTCGTTATATTCAGATGTTACAAAAAATGTTACATAAAAAAGTTAAGAGTTACTCTCATCGCGCCAAAATTTTTTCTGCAAACTTCGAAAATTAATGCAAATCGTGCAAATTTTTAACTGCAAAGTAATAAACCGACAACCTAATTTATAAACGTTGTTGTTTAAATAAAAAAACAATGTTGGAAAACGCAAGAAAATCAGCGAAATGTTTAGAGAAGACAGTGAACTTGAATAAAGTTCTAAACTAGGCGCTAAGTCTTGTTTGGAACAAAACAAACGAACGACGTTTTTTCTCAAATTACAAACAATGTAAATAGATAAACATGTGAAGCTTCACCGATATGATACACCTATAAAGTTGAATCACCTCCATTTATTTGCAATTTAACAGTTTTTGAGTGTTATATTAAAAATAAATTTCGAGAAAGATTTGATACGGTACCTGATGTAAAGTCTAAAATATCTTTATCGAAAAAATGTACTCAATTCTGAAAGTTATCGATACTTAACCCGTATCCTCAGCTCCATCCTGAGGGCAATAACGAAAATTGACACTGAAACACAAAATATTCCGCTCCAACGATAAAGCTATGCTGCTCTACGGGAGTGAGACGTGAAAGGTAACAAAAGACCTCAAGCAGGAAATCCAAGTCTTCTTCAGTCATTGTCCCAGAACATTCTCCGAATATTCTGGCCCGAGAAGATACCTAGCGGAGATTTGTGAGAAAAATGCATAGGAGGTACGATCGAGAATCAAATAAAAGATCTCAAGTGGAACTAAACTGGCCAGAAAAAAAATTGTCCATATTATAAAACAGGCTTTAAACTGAAACTTTCAAAGGTACAGTAAGCGTAGTCATTCGGAATAGATCTGGTGGCGGAAATGAAGGCTTAGATCTACTTCACATTATCAGATATTGCCTCGTCTAGTAAGATTATCTAGACAAGACAAGTATCAGTCTAAATAAGTCTAGCATAGACACAAATCTTGTCTGACGTATCTTACACACTGCTTACAGTCATTCATAAAACAATAGAGTGACCATTTCTAGAGCTGACTTCGAAGGATATTCGCAATAGATAGAAGAAGCTAGTGATCATTGGCTTTATTATATCAGAGAAGAAAACGTCTACAGTCTCACAGTAGACTATATTAGATACGTCCTTGAAACAAGACGGAGCTTTCGTGAATATGTTCGCTGAATTGTTAGACGTTTCTTGAAAGAAAATTTAATTACCTTCGAATATATAAGACAAATTTCGAAGAACTACTTTAGTACGTATGAAGCCAGTATTATTTCCTCACAATACGCAGTTTAGAGTCCACATCTCCACCAGAAATATTAGCGATAACTCTCAAATAAATGTCATCTTAATGATTTTACTACTTTATTAAATTAATTTAAAAAAAAGAATTTCAGTTCGATGCAAGCACTTTCGATGAGTATCATACAAAAGACACGACTTGCGTATATTGTACACAGTTAGCGCGTATATTGTATACAGTGCGTGTATTGCATATAACGCGAGAATTGAAAAAGGACGTGATATCTTAATTAAATGTAGCTATATTCTCACAACTTTATTTGTTTTAGCCACTTTTACGTTATTTCAATTGCATTTAAGTCGCATGCGAACTGCACAAAATAGTATTCAAATCTCTTGCTGTTTATGTAGGCAAGTAAATAAATTGTGTGTTGTTCTATTTACATACACTCAATTTCTTATATGTATGTATTACTAAGTACCATTCAAATTCAAATTCACAATATATTTACTAGGACAACATAGATCCATGGGTTAGCATGAATTATAACTAGAACTGTAATGGGAACTATGCTCGCGCCCGTATCGGACTTATACAAGATTCCTTGTTCAAACACGCAACGAAATTCTCCTGTCTGTCATACACAAGACATATCTTGCTTATAATGTGTAGGAATATATTAAATTTAATGTACGAGTAATATCTTATTAGAAATTTTCTTATTAAACATAAGACGTTGTCTGACAATGTGAAGCCGGCCCTACAATAAAACGAAAACTGATGCCCAATATATCGATCGGCATGACGAAATAAAGTAAGCGTTCTTTGCCCCGTCAATAATTCTCAATGTACTTTAGAGTGGTGTCTTAATTTAAGTGAAATTATTTAAAAGAACAATGACAGTCAAGTGGTAGTAGAACGCGTCGTCCTAAGGGTTCCATACCGTTACATTATATTGTCATAAAGCATAACTGAGTAGGTAGTTTACAAATATATAAAATAGAGCCAAAAATAGAAAAAAAAAATATTTTGTCACGTAATAATTCACAATTAAATGAAACTACGTGATGTAGTATTATTTCTACTTTCTTTAAGTTCTTTACCACTATCTAGGTTTCGTTGTATTACAACATCTTCAGGTGGGTTATTAGCGAAGATATCTTTGTAATACAACGAAACCTACATCGTGGTAAAGAACTAAAAAAGGTAGAAATAGTACTACATCACGTAGTTTCAATTAATTTTGAATAATTAATTTCTACAAAATTAACGCCAAATATATTCATCACGTAATAATTCATAAAGAATTACAAATTAATTACTTTGCGATCCTTTACGAAGGAACAGCTTGTAGGGTGAGACCTTCCTTCGTATCAAATTTCAAGATTCTAAATCAACGAAAAGTACTTTCATTAGTTTTGATGTGTCAGTCGCCATTAAAATACGTGATATTTGAAATGACGTATCTTTTTTGCTGGATTGTGTTAGGAGATAAAATTTGTTTACTGGACTATGTAAGTTAGTATTTAATATCAATTTTAACTAGATACCTCTGGCTTTTCTTGACAAAAACAAACTTAACAAACAGACGGATAACCTTACAAGATCACTTGATCTTGTAAGGTTTCCGTTTTTTTTTTTAATATTCGGGAACGGAAACATAATACAACCGATGAAAGAAAATTTACCACGTAACTAAAAAAATACTTACTTAAAAAAATTAAATTAAACAAAAGTACGAAACTAAACATAAGAACATTAGATATTAGTTCGCGTTCAAGACCAATTTAACGGCTGTTAGTTTTTTGTCTCTATCCTTTCTATTTGATTGCTGGTTTTTATTTCCTGTTTAATTTAGTTTGAATATAATTTTTTGAATATAAAAAAAATATTTACTTAAAAATACTTACTTACTTAAAAATACTCAAAAATACTTACTTAAAAATACTTACTTAAATAAAATACTTACTTAAAAATAAATACTTACTTAAATACTTACTTAAAAATAAATACTAAAAAATACTTACATAAATGCTTACTTAAAAATACTTACTTAAACATAAATACTAAAAAATACTTACTTAAAAATACTTACTTACTTAAAAATACTTACTTACTTAAAAATACTTACTTAAATAAAATACTTACTTAAAAATACTTACTTACTTAAAAATACTAAAAAATACTTACTTAAAAATACTTACTTAAAAATAAATACTAAAAAATACTTACTTAAATACTTACTAAAAAATACTTACTTAAACATACTTACTTACTTAAAAATACTTACTTACTTACTTAAAAATACTTACTTACTTAAAAATACTTACTTAAAAAAATAAAATTAAACAAAAGTACGAAACTAAACATAAGAACATTAGATATTAGTTCGCGTTCAAGACCAATTTAACGGCTGTTAGTTTTTTGTCTCTATCCTTTCTATTTGATTGCTGGTTTTTATTTCCTGTTTAATTTAGTTTGAATTACATTTTTTGGTGTATTGAATTGTAATTGACATGTATGTAAGTCAAAATTTAATTTTCGATTGTATTTTTCATCAGGTGTTAATATTTTATATAGACGGTTGATGAGTGATATAAATATCAGGGCTCAACTAAATCCCCACTACTATATTAAAAGAGAAACGTTTTCCATTTACTTGCTTGTTTGCGTTTTTTTTCACGTTTAAACGGCCCGATGGATTTCAATAAAATTTTGCATATACATAGATAACAAACATCTTAGATTAAAAAATATGGTCACATATAATTTCGCTAAAAACTGAATGGGTTACCAAAACTATAGGAAAAGTTCACGACGAGATATACTTATCAATAGGTAACACAAAATAGGCGTTTTAATAGTAAATAAAAGTATTATTTCCGAACATCATATTCCCGGATATTTATTTTGACTCTTATATAAAGAGCCCTTATATAAAGAAATGTCATTGATGTTAAGTAAACATAATACATGTTAAATTATGTTCAAAGTAATACTTACCTCGTAACTAGATAACAGTTCTTATTCACTAACGTATATCTATTACCTCGAAAGAATTTTTGAAGTAAAACATATTCGGGCGCGATAAGAATTAAATATGTAAAATCGCAACGCTTTTCGTGCAACTTTTCGTGACGTCAGAATGTAACGAATGTAACGAATTTATTGCAAGAAGGACGGAAAACTTACTGGCAACTAGTACTTAGTTAGCAACCGAGGGAGATAGACGAACACGATAGAATAAGATAAGAAGTGAACACGTGCGCAAAAAAAAACAAAAATGGCGTTCACTGTCGCTATCAGCCATTTTTTTCGTTGAGTAAAAAAAACTGTCAAAATTTTGTTGATTTATTTATCTATTTATGAGTGATTTATTATTAATTTTGCGGGTGCTTCATCTATTAAAAGACTAACAACATATGTACTGAATTTAATCATAAACCCGCAAAGTAAATAGACCCGCAAATATAATTTCATTTTATAATTATATTTTATTAATTTTTTCTGAATCTACAGAATTAAAATCAAATACGAATTTAGTACAATTTATGCACTTACACTTAGCATATTTTTTAAAATATTTAACTCAACGTATTCATCCTGCCCTTAAGCAATATTAAAATTTACGCTTGTGCATGTACTATATGCATTTTAACAGTAAATAATATTTATGGTCAATTAATATTTCTCTTTCTCTCTCTCTCTCTCTCTCTCTCTCGCTCTGCCATTTTATCCCTTACCATATACTTACAAATCGAGCTTTAGATCGCCAAAGAAGTTTCACTTCCGTCACATGTACTTAGTTGCACGCTAAATTTGTTTACACTTTTCTAATACAATGTGGGCCAAACCGCTGGTAAAATCTAGTAAAATATATAAATTTATAAAAGTGCTTCACTTTGGTCAGGTTTGGACATGACTGTCATCAATGACGTTACAGTAAGTAACCATATACGTAACTACTGTACCAGTCAATAAGACTGGTACAGTAGTTACGTACACGAACATGTTATACGTATAAAGTATTGCTCCAGTATTCGCCTACAAAATCCGTCTTGTCTCATAATTTTTCATGGGATTATAGTCCTTCCTTAAGATCTATTCCCCGTTTGTCTTCTCATCAATTCTCCATCTGTCCTTTGAGTTACAATTATTTTACAGATAAGACATCGTTTATTTCTTGATGTGGTTTGACTTTAATAAACGATGATAATCTGATAATATACTTTATTACTTAATATTTATTGCGTTTTAATTATCGTTAAAGGAATAACTATAATGCCGATACAATGAATCGTTTTGCCAATATTATACTAAAAAATTGCCTAAGTTAAAAATTATACACATACACACGAATTCTTTTAGCGGCTAAGCTCAATTTCAAGTACTTTTATCTCTACTATTTTACATAAGTTACTTTTATCTCCGTAAATGGGGATAAAAGTAATTTATATCTTATATTGATGCTGATGATAAAGGATGCATTTAACATGCTTATGTACATGTAAACGATACATACGTATATAGTATATTATTTATTTGTTCGTGCCCGCTAATCTCTAGAACACAACTTCGGTTTAAAATATTCTATTAGAAAAATTTGTCTCCTATTAGAAAAAACCCACAACTCGTAGAGTAATACTCGTCTATTTACCCGTAAATAAAATGTTGCAGAAGACGGGGAACACATCTTAAATTGTGCAAGATATATATATATATATATATATAATATCGTTCGTATTAGCACTCTGCAATACGCTGTTCAAATCGTTTTCAATGGCCCGAAACAACAACAAAAGTCGACCAGTGTCTAACTTTTTCATTACCTTTACTTGGATATTTAGAATTGTTTTATCCAGATCTTACAAATCAGTTGCTTAACAAACTAAAAAGCCTTCAAAATTTACTTGTCAGTTTCATATTTGTCGCCAAAAAATATGAAAATATTTTTAGTTTACATCACGACTTGATCGGATTACCATTTGTGATCAGTGCAATCTTCACATTCTTTCGCTTCATTGTAATATTTTAAACAATCTACACAGACCCTTCTAATTCGATGCCAGATGAAGATGAACTTATCAGTCCATGGCCTTGTCTAAGTGTAGAAAATGTACACGTGCTTCTAATCCATGAGTATCATTTATCCTTTTAAGAATACACCTTCTCTCTTTGCGTTGTCAAGTTATGACATTTGTTGAATCTCAACATCGGAAATTCTACATATATGTACTTAAAAAATCGTCTGTAAATATCATATCTCTCTTAATTTCACTTGGATTATTATCAATACTTCATTCTTATCCTCTTTCGTTTTCGCCCAATCTTTTTCCTTTTTTATGTTTTTTTTTTAATTTTTAAATCTTTTAGTTCTGTGTTGCTAACTTTTAATTTCTATGTTTTTTTTTAATTTTTAAGAAATTAATGTATTTGCGGCCCGCCTCGAAACTAAACGTTTAAATTCTACAGTAACAGTTAATTGGAAGAGATACCTTTTTAGTAGTGAGTCCATTGTATTCAATGTCACATCAAAGGCGATATAAATAAAAAAAATCATATATATTCGTCAAATATTTATGAAGTGCGGAGCTCTTTCTCAACAGCGCGTGCAGTCAACGGTTGCTATGGCAACGCAAATTGTTTGTTCTGACAGTTGATTTTATTTAATTTTTATACATGTTCAGTACCCGTTTTATACAAACTTACCCCTTCGTTATCGTTGAACAGTTTAATTGTTAGACATTATTGTAGTGACTTGGGAACAGAATGGAGCAGGATTCGCCGAGTTCGACGCCGCGCGACGCGTTCGCGCAAGCAATGCAGGTGATGTCGGAGGCAACTGAAGCTGAAAAAGAATATGCCAGCGTAAGGATTTTCTTTTGTATACATTAATATTTATTATGCGTCATCAAGGTAAAATAAGTAAATATAGTATGAATTAATAACAACATACTTTGAAGACAAGTTACTTTAATAGAAAAATTAGTTCAAAAATATCAAAAGTTTTGGAACATATGCACTTTAGAACCAAGAACATTTCAACAATTTTTTTGAAATCATATGAAAGTATACATATTAAAAACTACATACCTGGAAATGCGCTTAATTTAAATAATCAAAAATAAATATTGTCAATATTAAACTTTTTTAAAAGTTAAAAAAATAGTATATGAATTTAAAACATATTTAAAATTTAGGCAACTACAAAGTGAAATGAATGCCATAAAATATCCAAAAAAGATATATGCCATAACCTAACCTAACCTAACCTAACTTAACATAACCCAACCTAACCTAACCTAACCTGGCTTAACCTAACATATATGTAATTAAAATAATTTCCGGCCGTGGCTAATGTATTAAAAAATTGTTAAAAAAATAATTTCCATAAAAATGTATATTTCCAAAAAAAATATTTATTATAAATATTTCGAAAGATTAAGCAAAATTCCAGCCCAACCCGACCCGGCAGGGCCGAGACTTCGAGGGCTTAATTTAAATAATCAAAAATAAATATTGTCGATATTAAACTTTTTATTAGTAATAAAATGACAAAAATGATAAAAGTAGTATGTTAATTTAAAATATATTTAAAGTTTAGGTAACTACAAAGTGAAATGAATGCCATAAAATATCCAAAAGAGATTTATGCCATAATACAAATAGACTTTAAGCAAAATGTAATTGTTTAAATTGACATATTAAAAGAAAATATTAAATTTTTGTATATTAATTTTTGTTATAAATACTTAATAATTCATAACAAATTATGCTTTTAATTGTGTAGTAAGTGGTTAGTGATAAAAAAATAAGTGAAATAACTGAAAAAATTGGTTAAAATCTGTTCCATCGCAAACAAAATCGTCAGGTATAACATTTTTCAAATTATTTTTTTATACAATAAGTAATCATCAGCTGCAGAATTTCTTTCCAAGTATGTAGTTTTTAATGTGTATACTTTCATATGATTTCAAAAAAATTATTGAAATATTCCTGGTCCTAAAATGCATTTATGCCAAAATTTTATTTATCATTTGGCAAATAAAAATTTTAGATGTAAATGCCGTTTGACACCATTGATAACTTCATTTCTTTTTTCTTTAAATGAAACACAATTATAAAAACAAGGTATTTAAAAAAAATCTATAAAAACAAGGTATTTAATAAAAATAATCATGAGCGGAAATGATTTTTTGTCCAATATATAATTTTTAATGTATAGAGTATATACTTTTATAATAACATAAACCGTGAAATTTTCATTGGTGTAAAATTACACTTGTTCCTAGCTTTCACTTAATTCATGTTTAGTCCGTCATTAGAACAACAATGCAAATACTTTACTTTTATTTTAAATAAATAGTTATAAGATATAAAAAAAAACCTAACTAGATAAAATAAAACACAATTTTATTTTTCGAAATAGAGAAATTATATCTTTCTATTTATTGATAAAAACCCAACTATAAATACGAATTTTTAACTTAATAAGATTTCAAGTAGAATTTAATTGACAACTTAATTAAAAAAAAGAAAATATTTCACTTAATAACATATCGGCGGAATCACATTTTAGGTAAGTATTTTTGGTCATTTAGGTAATGTACATTAATTTTGTCCCCAAATGCATCACATATATCCATTGATTTTAATTATTACTGCTATTTAAATACAATTTTAATTTCGCCATGAATTAACTCTACCAATTATTTTTAAATATTGAAATTTGGCGTTAATTTTTTAGAAATTCATGATGTAGTATTATTTCTACTTTCTTTAAGTTCTTTACAACGACCTAGGTTTCGTTGTATTACAACATCTTCAGGTGGGCTATTATCTTTGCTAATAGCCCACCTGAAGATGTTGTAATACAACGAAACCTAGGTCGCGGTAAAGAACTTAAAGGAAGAAGTTATTTTTCTTTAGAAATAATACTACATAACGTAGTTTCATTTAATTGTGACTTATTTTTAATATTACATTTTCGTCTTATCAATGCATTACCACTTTGCGAGTACTTACCAATTACCATTATATTTTGGTTTATGTTTGTTATAAACACTGACATAATGGTTTAAATAAATTATTTAAATACATGTTTTAATTTTTAATTTGTTGGTTTGTAGGAAATGATCCATAACCATTTATCGATTATCAAGTTCAATTTAAAATCGTCTCTGGAAATCCAAAAATTCGTGCTCGAAGAATGGAAAAATGCTTTCGCTAAATATTAAATTTATGGAAAAAATTCATGTAAAATGGTGTACTGGAAAACAAAAATATATCGTTTTCAATGCTTATCACGACATTTGTAGTGTTTGTAGTCGATTTCTTCATTAACATTCCTTAATTGTCCATTTCAATCCCACTCCAGTATATAAATGTCGCCCTACACAAGTCTGCTTTACATTTCCACTTTTCTTTATTCTTAATTCCCTCAATCAAACTGATTGAAGTATCACGTTAAAATCTAGGGGGCGGTCTATTAAGCAAGGTGTTCAACTCCCGGTGTTTCTACCAAAGAGCGTGTTTGCACTCCTTCATGCATATATGAAAAATACCAAAGCACTACCAGAAATATACCAGAAGCGCTCAAATTGCACTCAAACAAACTTACACACAGTTATATGTATTTAGCCAAGTGTAATTTTTTGTATACCGAGTTGTAATGTTGGTTTGATTATTCGTATAGATATTTTTTTTCTAAAATAATATTTCAAAATTTATTTCTTATTAAGTATTTCGCGCACATTTGCAAACTCTATAAAACCGCTGTGATTTTTCGAATATACATGGAGAACATCCCTTACCAAGGTTGTTCTCCATGTATATTAACACTAACATGTTGTCATTAACTCAAAGTGTTAATGACAACATATTAGTGTTGACGTGATTAGTGTTACAAACACTAATCACGTCAAATATGCGAGCTTTTCAATATCCATCTGTATATCAATGTTTTCACGTCATAATTCATTGAGATGTAGTAATCGACGATTACTTCATATATGATACCTGAGATGAGGTCACGTATTTTCTGCATTTTCCACATCACGTGAATCATTGCCGCAATTTGTTTTATCATAGCTCACTGCACTGGAGTAAGTGTGTGACTAAGGGACTAGTACAGCAAAAAATAAAATTTGTCCTACTAGGATATACAAATATAACAAAGAACATATCTATTTTTCATATACGTGATTCCGGGCATCGAACTGTTAGTTCGATGCCCGGAATCAGTTTCTGAAAAAAATCATTGTCAAAGTTCCGTGTTCAATATACCAAGTGTGCTTCAAATATACTTAGTTTGTTACGTAGAATACAGACGATTGATGGTCTGTATTGAAAATAGACACGTTTTCTGTTACACCTGTATCAATCGTCTGGATGAAGAATAGACACGTTTTCTGTTACAAGTGTATCAATCGTATGTATGAAGAATAGTCACGCTTTCTGTTACACGTGTATCAATCGTCTGTATGAAGAATAGACACGTTTTCTGTTACAATTGTATCAATCGTCTGTATGAAGAATAGACACGTTTTCTGTTACACCTGTATCAATCGTCTGTATGAAGAATAGACACGTTTTCTGTTACACCTGTATTAATTGTCTGTATGAAGAATAGATATGTTTTCTGTTACATCTGTATCAATCGTCTGTATGAAGAATAGTCACGCTTTCTGGTACACGTGTATCAATCGTCTGTATGAAGAATAGACACGTTTTCTGTTACACCTGTATCAATCGTCTGTATGAAGAATAGACACGTTTTCTGTTACAAGTGTATCAATCGTCTATATGAAGAATAGACACGTTTTCTGTTACATCTGTATCAATCGTCTGTATGAAGAATAGTCACGCTTTCTGGTACACGTGTATCAATCGTCTGTATGAAGAATAGACACGTTTTCTGTTACACCTGTATCAATCGTCTGTATGAAGAATAGACACGTTTTCTGTTACAAGTGTATCAATCGTCTATATGAAGAATAGACACGTTTTCTGTTACACCTGTATCAATCGTCTGTATGAAGAAGAGACACGTTTTCTGTTAAATTTGGCATATAAAAAAATTTAAATAAAGTTCATTATTGTCTATTAGGAAGCGTATAAAGAAAATTTCAGTCTATAATTTTTATTTTAGACTGAATTTCGGTACCCGAAGAAATATCGTAAACGACTCAAGGAAACTGGAAATAAATGTATACACACGCCTACGTACCTGTGTATTATAAAAAAATTAGTAAGTTCCCATTTAGTTTGGCGACACGTACATAATTATATTGTTCCAAATTCTGAAAACCATACCATTCTCGAAATACTCGTGTCACTTCTTAAAATTTAAATCTATGTTCTCCAAAATCTGTAGCAAAATCTATTGGCTCTAAAGAATTTTAAGCTCTTTGTATTGGTCACTTGCAATTGTCGATAATAGTCAATAAAACGGTTTCAGATATGTGACCAAAGAACGAATTTTTGGCAATAAAAGTGCATATAGGACACGCGAGGAAAACAGCTTTCATGTTGCTGTCGTTGCTATGGTAACGTTGTTTGACTTTTAATAGAAAAAAACTAGTTCCCTTTTTCCTTTATTCTTGGTAATATTTCAAAATATGCATTCCTTATAAAATATATAAACTATTATTATCGATCGCTTTATTATCGCGTAATTAAAAAAAATTAATACTTTCGGAAATAATGAAATACATTATTCATTGTGGATACTTTTTTTCATTTTAAATTCACTGTATACTGATTTTAATCTACGCTCAAAACGCAATCAAGTCAATAATCATATTTAAGCTAACACCTACATAAATGTTTTAGAATCGCGATGTTATAGTTTAATACGTCATATAAACAGAAAATAAATTGGACTTTCACTTTGCGCTGTAAAAGTTTACTTCAAAATGTTTCTTTACTATACTTCAAAGTTCATCAAAGTTTTTCTTTAATTTACTTCAAAGTTAACTTAAAACTTATTTTTTTTACTTTTCTTCTTCTCTTTTTAAGTTCTTTAAAGTTAACTTCCAACTTCTTTTTCATTTTATTTCAAAGCTCTTCAAATTTCACTTCAGACTTCTTTCTTTACTCCAAAGTTTTTCAAAGTTAACTTCAAACTTCTTTTTTACTTTACTGCAAAGTTAACTTCAGATTTTATTACTTTTCGTGAAAGTACTTCAAAGTTAATTTCAAAATTCTTCTTTTTAAACTTATTAACAGTGAGCCAAATACAGCTGTGAACGAAAAGCAATTTCGTCTGCCCGGAAGTTCTATCCGCAGCTTTGCCCTCTTTTGCCTTCCCACAGCTCGTACTAATTCCGGTATCCGCACCCCACTGAGCAAAATTTGTAATCGTGATTACAACGATAGTCAACCCAACACAAACCGCTAATTTAGCCAATATTTCTAGACGGTCAATCTGGTAATAATAAATTAATTAATGTTAATTTCGAAATCCCGTGTTTTCTTTCTTAATTACTAACTTTTTCATGTTTACACGTGTGTAGGTGAGTGTGTATTTTTTTATTATCCTGTCTTTTCCTAATTCAACTTAAATTTACCATTTTATGTTATGCGTTATTGCATTGTTATGATAATTTTTAATCTTTTTCTGTGTCTAGTTTAATGTTATCAGTATTATTTTGTGTATAATTGTTGTTTTAATCGATTTGAATTCATTCTTCATTCAATTTTCTTTACGTATGTTTATAGAACTAAATGTTCAACATAAAATAGCATCTGATATGAGAATATTAGGGTACATATCTGTCTAGCGAGAAACCTAAAAATTGTTAATTCGTCATGAAATCTATTTCTTATCTGTTTTTTCCCTAAGTAAACGGTATTAATTTTTTTTTTGCTCACAGTTTTTCTTTTTTTTTATTATAATCTCCCTGCACATCATCATATGGCCCAATCATGTAACATAAAAACGTTTAAAAGAAGCAGTCCATAATTATTAGCATTACACAGAGTGGTTGTAGTCTCGGCGATGAGTACATGTTTGGTCTTCGTCCTCGTTTCTCTCGACTTGATGGCTACTTTAACAATGCAAACTTCAGTCGATTGATAACCTTTCTAAAACTCCCTGCAATGCTGGTCCCCGTCACCGTCTTTATCAGGTACATCCATCGGTCTGGAAATTGCTCTCGATATATTTTGATTATAATCTGTCCTTGCATCACTAGACGCTCCATCGAAAGTTGTTTTCTGGAGATGTGAAGAATTTAATAATCTTCATTTGTGCAGTCGATGAACATATTTCTTTGATTGTCAACTCCTTTTTAATGGAGCTATTGGTGCGAAAAGCGGGCCAAAGAATTTTTAGCATGCACCTCCAGCACCACATTTCTAGCGCTTTTGTGGTGATCTTTTTAATCCGAGGGTCCAAGTTTCTGCTTCGTATAGAAAAATTTAAAAGACGAGAAATTTCATTAGCCGACCTTTAGTTTCTTTGTTTATTCGTCTGTCCTTCCAAATCTTATCCAGTTTCACAACTGCAAATCTTGTGACGACACAGCGTCCGATTTCCTTTTTGCACCTTTTAACATAAGGCACAGGTGAACCGAAGTAAATACAATTTTGTACCGCTTCACAGTTGGCAATACTGGACGAGTTTGTTGTCGTATGCGCTATCCTGTTAATTATCATAATTTTTGTCTTTTCTCTATTCATATCGAATCCAAAATTGAAACTGTTCGTTTCTAGATGATATGGGAGGGCTTTTATATCCTCTTGACTTCTTTTTTCTTCTCCTTCTTTTATATTTTTTTCTAGTTAGTTGTAAAAATAATTGTCATTAGTTGTAAAAATAATTAAAACCTTCTTTGCTGCACCTGTAAAAATAGTAAAAATAAAATGTATATATTTTTTTCAAATTTTATTTCAGTAGCGTATATAGTTCAAACATTGGAGGGGAATTTGAGAAAATGCTAAAAGGAATCTACATAAATTTTCTTTTAAAACATCTATAATATATAATCATTGGATTATTCCATTCGATGGATTTCCCAAAACAAATTTCACCCCTTTTTCAATATTTGTTATTATAACATATTAATTAAGATATTTATATGAAGTACGTACTTACTAAGTTCCATATGCCTAATCTAAAACTATAAAAACTGTAAGGCTGTGACAGAAGGACATGATAAAATTAAAAGGGTTTCTTATTTGACTGCGACGTGGAGTCGATCGTTCTGAAATTATTTGCTTGCTCATCAGTCTGTTTATTTATTGGGTCATGCATCACATAAAAACCATTGCATGAATAAAGTTTGACACGACTTTCAATATTGTACAGTGTATAGCTTATGGTCCCAGGACTAAAATATGGCATGCTGTCAAAAAATTTAAAAATACCTGATAAAATTTTAGTTCCGGGACGAAATTTAATTCCCTTATATTACAACGAAAAAATGAGTCCTTATTTTCATTACCTTTTAATTTTTTTTGTCCTTAAACAGACTGAAAACCATTTTGAAAAATGTCACTGTATTAATGTTTTAATACCGGTTATGACGTAAGGTAACTCGCGCTGTCGAAGCCGGCCCCAATGTTAATTATCAACTGAACAAAGTCGCGGGTAAAAAACTATTGGTGTTATGAACTTGAAAATATAAACATGATTTCTGAAGTGAATTGGTCCTAAGACAAGGAACTGGTCTCTATAAATATTTTCAAAGGACGTGTGAATAAGTCGTTCCGCTCATAATCCCTGATAATATTAACATTTGTATGACATTTATAGATTTGTTTTTTTTAAATTTATTTAGGGTCTTTTTTGCCTTTTCTTTAAAGGTTGTATAAAAATGTTATAACACAGTATATTTATAAATATCTTTTACAGTCATCCACATTACTAAACTCTTGTAGGTATTATACCATTGTGGTAAATTAGATAAGACTTTTCAACTGGCAATAATTCCGTAAAATATATATATAGTTTTATATGTACGTTAAAGTTTGAAATAAATTAATAACTAAATTATTTATTTTTTACCACTCCTTTAATTTTTACCACTTTTGAAAGCCTAATTACGTTTAATTGTAGCACTATTACATATACATTGTTTCAGACTTTTCGGACTTACTGCTTATTCCGACCGTTACATAATTTTCTACTTAGAGAACCAACAAAATCCTTCCCACTTTCCACATATCCATCTTCTTAATCTTCCGCCATTTCTTTGTCCATTCATTTCTTTCATACATACCTTTCTTTGTCAATATTTTATTGTCCATACTTTCAATACTTCTTGTTTTGGCACACCTTCATTAGCATAAATTTGTAATATCGTCTAGATAATCTAAAAAAAGTTGTCTTATTGTCTCTCTCTACGTTTCGGCTAATCACGAATGTCTAAACTATAAAGAGACGCATATAGATTATTGATAAATTTTTATGGCAAGGAGACTTTTTTTAATTTAAAGTGATACAATTGATATTTAATTTTCGTCATACGATATACAAAATACATTCCACGAGCCAACACTGATTATAATTAATGTCATTAATAATGTATTTATGCTAATAAAAATACCTAACACATTATTAACGGGTCACACATTTTTTTTTCATACTCGACCCTGGTGCAGCCCGGAAATAGTACCATGTTATACTGCCGTTATAAAACTCGAATTATAAAAATTTATTCAAACATTTGTAAAAGTACAAAGGCAACTACGTCCATGTTTTGAAACGTTCGTTTATTTCAAGTATATTAACAGAAAAAAATGTATAAGATGCAAATTTTCTGCAAATAAAACGTTAAACTACCACATTTCACATGGAAATAATTGATTTTTGAATTTTTCTCTTTACTTGTGCTATAATCCCTGCCATAGATTTTCAATATAATTTTTAATATAATTATAGGTCGACCGGATAGATTTTGATGCGATCCTACAGGGAAAAAATACGCTTTAAAGAGCCATATCATTATGTAGTGGCAACTAAAAAGATTGAAATCTTTGCAGCAATACTGTAATACACAATAAGTTAATTTCAACTTGATGTCCCAAGTCGTTTCCAAGAAAAAGGCTTTTGGCAGATAGAGGCGGATGATCGGACAAGCAAGTGATTCAATAAGGGTTTTATTTTTTGGAGTTTTTTGGACTTTACTCCTTAAGAATCGATTTTCGTATATAGCACCCGGTATGAAGTTTTATGAGGAGTAAAAGAAGCGTTAAAAAAAGTGTAACAGTTTCTAAGTCTGAATGTGGGAAGTAATCTCCGAAAGTACTCATCCGATTTCAAAATTCTTTCACCAATATTTGGAAAGGACCTTCAGGATGGACGTAGGTTGTATATTATCCCGTTAAAACAAGTTTCATATATTAGAAAAAGGTTAAATTTTATAAGTTTGGATGTAGAAGGTAATCTCCGAAACTACTCATCCGATTTCAAAAATTCTTTCACCAATATTTAGAAAGGACACTCAGGATGGACATAGGCTATATATTGTCCCGTTAAAAAAAATCTAATATTATAAAAAAGTTAACTTTTTAAGTTTGGATGTAGGAGATAATCTCCGAAACTACTCATCCAATCAAACAAGTTCTTTCACCAATATTTAGAAAGAGCCTTCAAGATGGACATAGGTTGTATATTATTCCGTGACAATGTCGAGCGAATGCGTTTCTTATGAACGCTGCCTTAACAATAAGAAATAGATAATATTGATATTTATATACAGTGTTACCTACTTTATACATTCCAGGACAATCGTGCTTAAGGAGTAAACTCCAGTCGCGAGTCACAGCTGACACGCACAATGTTTTTTTTTATCGTTTTAAGGGACGACAGAGGTTTTGTTAAATTTTGGGTTGGCAATTAATTAATCTACCACTTTTTTCCATCTATTTTTGTAATATAGAAACTTTTCTAATATTTCCGGTAGGGTATTTAAAAAGCGGGGCGTTCGATCTTCTGTTCAGTTGACGACCGAGTTTCGATGAGTGAGGACAAAAAGAATCGCTAAGGGAACTTAGGGTGCTCTTGCTTCATGGATTGTGGCTAAGGTTCAAAACGAACAAAAACGAGCAAGGGAACATTCAATGTATACATGACTATAAGCAAAGGTGTACTCTTCTATGACACAACCAAGCATTGCTTCTAAAAATATAGAGACAAATTTGGATCTTTCCTCATTTCTTTCTTTGAATATTCGAAACCCCAACCTAGTATAAATTAAAAATAAATTGTGTGTGTCAGCTCCGACGTGCTACTGGAGTTTACTCCTTAAGTACGATAGTCTCGGAATGTATAAAATAGGTAACACTGTATTTAAATATCATTTAATGTAAATGGAAAATTATTTAATAAAATAATGCTGAAAATAAAATTATTTTCAAGTGATATACAAATTAACAAGGTCAAATTTATTAAACAAAATTAAAAACATTTAGTAACGTCAGGCTAAGAAGTTGAAATTAAAAGAGACTTTTTAATTTTTTAGGATAGAAGACACCAAATTTTCACACATTTAATAATTGCATCTTGATATAAGCGAACGATAGTAAACTATGTGTGTCACACTCCATTATTGCGATTACGCCGCAAGAAAATGCCAAATAAACATATTGATATCTTACTCTAGATATGCGCAGAAATGTTACGCGGGGAGGTCACCTAACGGTTACACTTTTTTAAAGCACTGAACTTCGTACGATCAGAACCTACGGTTACACTTTTTTAACGCTCCGAACTTCTGATAAAACTTTATACCGAGCGCTATAAATGAAAATCGATTCTTAAGGAGTAAACTCCAAAAATAAAAAGCTTTTTTGAAACATATCCCAAGTTAAGTTCACACTTTAGGATATTGGAATACCATAGAAATACCACTTCATGCTTTGGGGAAGAAATGGAAACATTTTGCTGCCATATGAGCTAACTGAAATAGCAGGTTTATTAGTTGTCAATTTAATAACTCCAACCACCTTATCATAATTCTAGATTCACAATCTTTGCTATTCATCGCCTTGCACGTATATACTTAAACTCTTTTTTAAATAAGTTCCAGACCAATAGGTCAAAAGTTTGAACATCGATGAGAAACAAACAATGTTTATTATATAACGAATTAGTCCAAGGTAACATCGAAACTGTCAGTGATTTAATGCAACATTTGAGAACATTGACAGTAGTTACAGAACTACATCAAATTAACTGTAATTTGCATAAATCTTCGTAATTCAAATCTTGCTTCCCTTGTTAGTCTTGTTTATGATTTTAACATAGTTATTTTGGACAGTTATTTTAACATAGTTATTTTGGACACTTATTTTAACATAGTTATTTTCACAGTTATTTTAACATAATTATTTTGACAGTTATTTTCATTAGCAAAAATTCTTTGTCTTAATTTTTGCTAATAGCCCACCTGAAGATGTTGTAATACAACGAAACCTAGGTCGTGGTAAAGAACTTAAAGAAAGTAGAAATGATACTACATCACGTAGTTTCATTTAATTGTGAATAATGAATTTCTACAAAAGTAACGCCAAATATATTCAATAGTACAAAATGTCTATTTTTATAGCGTTCTGGCTTTTTAACAAAAAACGTTTGGAGACGTATTGACTCTTTGTAGTGTAGAGGTGGAAAACACCAGCATCCTCCCATTGAGATTGTGTCCTATTTGACACTTTCGTAAATTCCATTATGACTACGCACAATTGTTTCTCGTCAGTTAAGTTTCTGGCCAATATAAAAATATTCTTTTCGAATATTTGAAACCTTCCTTTTCTTCGTCGAAGGATTGATGCACATTTTTTTTCATTAATTTAGAGCGAGAAATCGTTTCATAATGCCTAACTTTTTTTAATTCCTCCGTACACTTATTTGAAAAATTTTATTGAGAATTATTTTGTGCAAAAATTACTTTTATTTATTACGAACTAGTCACTCTATTTGTATTCTAATTAATGATACGTACGTGGGTTCGTAATTGTAATATTCATCAATTATAAATATTGAAATTTTATAAAAATGCAATTTCTAATACTTCGCAAATAAAATTTATTACTCAATTTATAAAAATGCAATTTCTAATACTTCGCAAATAAAATTTATTACTCAAAATGTAAGGCAACATTATCATGAAGTTAATACATTCATTAGCATATGATAAATACGGTATTGAGAGCTAGCAACAAGTTTAAAGGGTTTGAAATTGCGCCTACACTTTAACTGCGGAATGTACAAGGAAAAACAGAAATCAAAATAAAAAAGATATGATGCGATAGACATTTGTTTCTATTTTTGTCTCGTAATTAACTCCTGATAATCTGTGGTGTAAAGTTGTATAATCTTGTTCTAAGTTTCAGATACCCTTGCTTTTGTATAAATATATTACCGAGAATAACTTCCATTTAATTTTATTACATACACTAGAACATTTGCATTTTAGAACCTCATATAATAACAACAATTGAATTTATTACCCTCACTAAAACACTGTTATATCGCATAACTGTCGGAAATATAATAAAACCTACACCGCTCCCCTACAATAAATTCACTAACATAAGCAGTGGGAAAACCCACACAAACCAGGCTTCCGCTATTATACTTAAAACATATAAATGCTGTTGGACGTTCCTAAGAGTTAATCTTTGCTAATATCCCACCTGAAGATGTTGTAATACAACGAAACCTAGGTTGTGGTAAAGAACTTAAAGAAAGTAGAAATAATACTACATCACGTAGAGTCATTTAATTGGAAATAATGAATTTCTACAAGATAACGCCAAATATATTCAATCCTGATAATCTATTAACATTGCTATTTAAATCTTAGGGTTAGAATCCATTGACTTGAGGGGACTACTGCTATTGTAATAGGTCGGCCAAATTAGAAATTAACTTTATCAGAATTGCTCAATTCATTATGGATGCACAGAACTCTATAAACATAATACATTATATGGTCATAGTCCATTAAAAGTACCAATTGTTATTCAATGGTAAAACCAGTTACTGATGCGTCTTTATTTGAACGCAAATTTCCATGATTAATTATAGAAACGCTGGGAATACGTTTTAAATTTATTTCAAACAAGTTATTTTAAATGTTATTATAAATTACTGTAAACCAGTTATTATATATTAAATATTATTGCAAATCTTTATCGCCGTGTATTAGCAATTTATTAAAATTTAAAATGACAATGATTAAATTGAATTACATTCTAGTTTCAAATGGAATTTCCCATGAACTAACTTGTGTGAACGTGTATACAAAACGTTAGCAGTAAATTTAATTTACGTCAAACGCGTGCATATAATGTTATATAAAACACGGAAGAGGCGACACGTTTGTGAATTTCGTTGTTATTTATTTCTACATTAGTGGGCACAGATGTGAAGTTCACAGTCGGTACACTCCATAGTAACTCGTTCGCAGCCATCGTCGGTAACATATATTTTTTTAAATTCCTTGTCTTCGTACTGACTGCATTAATATATCCTAAGAATCATTCGTTGACGAGAAGATGGACCACCCTTTCAGCAAATGTTGACATAATTTAATACTTTAAAGTTCCACTATTTCATGCTAGATCTAAATGGAAAGTTGTTTTGATGATGGGAACCGGAAAATTTTAGACGAAATTAATTTTATATTTTTATTTTATATTGTTTTTTTTTCATTTGCATATTCCATTACCAAAACAAAACTAATGTTAAAAAAAATGTTCTCTATATGTATGGATTTGACTCAAAAACTACTGAAATTATTGACAACAATTTTATGTTGAAACTAACTTAGTTTGTATTTCATATTGATATCTTAAACGCTTCCGAAGTTATAATGATGTTCTGTCTACACACAAGCTTTGATACAAGCTTCGTGAAAATATAATCAATGTAAGTCAAATATGACTGATCCAAGTCAAATATGCATTCAGATACGGTTGAATATAGAAACATTCCTTTATGGAATTATCTAATTACCTTCTGATCAGCAACTAATATATTTTCTACGATATCTACCTTTTTGAACACGTGGAAATATAATTAATGCAAGTCAAATATGACTAATCCAAGTCAAATATGCATTCAGATACGGTTGAATATAGAAACATTCCTTTATGGAATTATCTAATTACCTTCTGATCAGCAACTAATATATTTTCTACGGCATCTACCTTTTTGAATACGTTCCAAGGGGCGCCATCTATAGTACATTAGCGAAATCAATTTCATAGGGCACCATCTATAATGTAGTAGCAAAACCTTTGATTACTTATACATTTTTTAACTTTATTTCGATGTTTTTTTAAATAATCTGTCTAAATACATCCAAAAGTCCACGCGAACCAAGTCGTGACAACAGCTAGTAAACTATAATTTGACTAATTATAGATGGTTATGTCAGTTTCATTGTTTGTTAATTGTAGATATTTTATTTCTGCATATTTAAAAATTGCAATATACGGAACTATGAACAGAATGATAACGTCTACACGCGAAGACGTGTAACTTTTATTATACGCTATGTATCGTTCATTACTTGTTCGGTTGTCAATCTATATGTTTTAAGGAAAAATACAACCTGTAAAACCTATCGTCTTCGGAAAGTAGGTACCGGTAGAGCACACATGTGCACTGATCACCTACTTTCCGTGGCTAATTACACAGATGAATTTGTGAAAAAGAAGGTTTACTTACAATGATGATGACAATTAAACACAAGCTGTAACTAAGGGCCTGTAAATCAATCACTCATTTGGTCATCGAGAGTCAGTGACTAGGATCATCCACCACGCAGCCCAAATCTTGTGACTTTACCTTGTTTCTCCATTTGAAATGGTCAACACTTCAACTATGATGATCACGGCAAAATAACAGTACAACTACAATTGACTTTACTTGTGACACCATTTTTGGAAGTAGATATAGAAAAGATACCTGCCGTAATAATGGCAGAAATTACGTGGGAAATTAATTTATAATATTGGCTCTAATTTGGAAATCAAATTGTATAAAGATATTCCTTCCCTATTTTTCAATGTCATATACGTAGGTATGACAACATTATCAAAAACTTTAAAACATACAAGCATATAGTTTCATATGTCGACGCTAGAGGGCGTTACATGAGAATTAAAACGCACAATTATTTGACTATTTGAGAAAAGATATAGATTATAGATGCACAGGTGCTTAGTTGTTAGGAATTTTAGAAATTGACTTCTTGCTTTTGCGACGTTACTAATACTGTTTTGTTTAGGTATCTACATTTGGAATTTTGCTGTTTTGTAGTTTTTTTAGCATTTTTAAGGGCATTCGTAATTAGAAGTGTTAATGGAGTAATAAATATAGAAATAATATTAGAAAAAAATTATAAAAAGAGTAATGAATATTAAAGGATAATTGCAGAAACACTAAAATGTCAACAAAAGTTAGCTCATACTTACAGAAGTTGACCGACAATTAGGGTTAGGCTCATACTTATAGAAGTTGACCGACAAATGGAGTTAGTCTCATACTTACAGAAGTCGACCGACAAATGGGGTTAGGCTCATACTTACAGAAGTTGAACGACAAATGGGGTTAGGCTCATACTTACAGATGTTGACCGACAAATGGGGTTAGGCTCATATTTACAGAAGTTGACCGACAAATGGAGTTAGGCTCATACTTACAGAAGTTGACCGACAAATGGGGTTAGGATAGCGTTATGAGTTTATAACAGAATGTAGTGTGTATAAATATCAATTGATGTTGCTGAAGACCTCGAAATGTTCACACTTTTTATTGAAAGAGTGCCTTTATTATTGCAGTGTCTTGAGGAGATGAGATCACAGGATGGGTTGAAGATGTACGTAGACACTTACGCCAAGCTTTACGACGCATACATTGACTTGAAGAAGCAGTGCGACGATCACAATGAGAAAAATTCTGAAATGCAGGTTCGTTCTCAGTCATAATTATTTTTGCAATAAAAATATAATGTAGCTTTAAGATCGTGTGACACCGTTTGAATTTCAATTCGTTTTGTAAATTTATTTTTCATTTTTAAATTTCGTTCTGAAGACGTAAACTGGACGTAGACTGAACCCTTAGGGACAAGTATGTTTCTGTCGCAACATCAAAATTTTTGTCAATGCAGACCAGGTTTTAGTTTTGAAAAAAAAACACCCTAAATACAAATTAGGTTACTTAAAGATATGAAACTAATAACATTTCTTTTATTATTTTATGCTTAAGTGTTAACAGTCTTGTAGCAAAAACCTGTCTAGTGCACGTCGAAGTACGTAAAAGTAAAGTTCATTTCACTGTATGTATGACTGTAGGGTCACGTGGAACGCACTGTCATCTAAAGCTTTGTATTGTTTTGATGAACTCATGAAAGTAGAGAATTAGATATAGATTGAATTAAAATAGAAATTTCTAGCGCCATTGCATATTTTTAATAATATTTATTTTTTATAACTGCTGAAAATCAATGGGATTTTAGGAAAAAAATTTTCAATCAATGGGATTTTAGGAAAAAAATGTTTTTCAAAAAATTTTCAAAAATTTTCACTCTGCTCGCTTGTCAGCTCTACGCATATGCGATATGATATAGCATTGGTTCAGTCGGCGGCCGGTAGCGCGGCAAATGGGTGATTTTTAAGCGCATAGTGGGGCACATTACTAGTAATATTTAAGGTGAGGCTAATGACGCGGAACACTAATTTTTTTAAAAGTATAGCTTGCACTTGACTGATTACTTTTCCTAACAGTAAGTACAAAACATCCAACACACAAATTCAATTCGCGTTAATCAATTTTTACTCAAGTTTATTTTAACCCTTTCTAGTGTTATCAAACGCTAAACGGTATAAAAGATATAACAAAGCGTCTAAAAGTCTATTAACCGGAAAATAGAAAAATAATTGCGTGAAAAGCAGCTAAGTGAAAATTCTAGTACAAACAAAATTATAGTGGGCTTACGTAAATAAATAATTGGTATAAAATTATTACTCTCGACAAGTTATGGGCACAGAATTACACAGTATGGCGTCCAGTATCCGATATTTTATTTATTGAACATTCTACTCAATGCAACTCGATAATTAATTCGTGTAATCACGACGCATTGCTTAATACTAATATCGCGTTAAGTTCGTGGCTATAGTCATCTATATAAATAAAATTAGTAAAGCTCTTTCATCGTTTAAGCCTGTTCTCTACTTTTATTTTGTATCACTTTTCTGACTCTATTAATCATAACACGATGATTATAATCTATAATTTTCGGCATAGTATGCGTTTCCTAACACAAAAACAATTTTTGAAATCGGATATGCAGTTCCAATATAAACATACAAACTTTACCTTTATATATTGGTAAAGATTTCACCCTAATCTCTTCGGCGCCCAGCAAGCGAGCAAAAGAGCCCTTTTGTATAGATTTTATCTCAGTATTTTTATTATAAATAATTAGAAATTAACTTGATATAAATTGGCATCTGAAAGTTCAAATGAATTTTCTCTAGACTGTATTTAATGTTTGTCAGTTAGAGACCGGGACAAACAATATTATGTAAAAGTAATGCATTGCACAGCAATTTGAAATTTAAAAATGTGACAATATTATATGAACTTACGACTTCACTCGCGTGGAATTCGGAATTAGAAAATTATTATGCCAATATCATCAAAAGTTAATTTTTAACAGTGCCATCTACTTATTTATGCTGGATATCAAAGACAAAAATTTGATGATTATTACTTAATATATGCTGGATATCAAAGACAAAAATTTGATGATTATTACTTAATATATGCTGGATATCGAAGACAAAAATTTGATGATTATTACTTAATATATGCTGGATATCAAAGACAAAAAATTGACGATTATTACTTAATATATGCTGGATATCAAAGACAAAAACTTGATGATTATTACCTAATATATGCTGGATATCAAAGACAAAAATTTGATGATTATAACTTAATATATGCTGGATATCAAAGACAACAATTTGATGATTATTACCTAATATATGCTGGATATGAAAAACAAAAAAATCATGATTATTACTTAATATATGCTGGATATCAAAGACATAAATTTATGATTATTACTTAATATATGCTGGATATCAAAGACAAAAATTTGATGATTATTACCTAATATATGCTGAATATCAAGGACAAAAATTTGATGATTATTACTTAATATATGCTGGAAATAAAAGAAAAATTTTATGATTATTACTTAATATATGCTGGATATCAAAGACAAAAAATTCATGATTATTACATAATATATGCTGGATATCAAAGACAAAAAATTCATGATTATTACTTAATATATACTAGATACTAAAGACAAAAAATTGATGATTATTACTTAATATATGCTGGATATCAAGGACAAAAATTTGATGATTATTACTTAATATTTGCTGGATATCAAAGACAAAAAATTCATGATTATTACTTAATATATGCTGGATATCAAAGACAAAAAAATTATGAATATTACTTATTATATACTGGATATCAAAGACAAAAATTTGATGATTATTACTTAATATATCCTGGATATCAAAGACAAAAAATTCATGATTATTACTTAATATATGCTGGATATCAAAGACAAAAAAATTGATGATTATTACTGAATATATTCTGGATATCAAAGACAAAAATTTGATGATTATTACTTAATACATGCTGGATATCGAAGACAAAAAATTCATGATTATTACTTAATATATGCTGGATATCAAAGACAAAAAATTGACGATTATTACTTAATATATGCTGGATATCAAAGGCAAAAATTTGATGATTATTACCTAATATATGCTGGATATCAAAGACAAAAATTTGATGATTATTACCTAATATATACTGTATATCAAATACAAAAATTTGATGATTATTACATAATATATACTGGATATCAAAGACAAAAATTTGATGATTATTATTTAGAATAAACGTTGTACGTAAAAATATCCACAATGGATGAAAAATGTATGGATAAACATCGACACAACATAGATTTGTTTAAAAAATCAACACATAACTTCATTTTCTGTGAGCGTAAAAGTTACAAATAGCTCTAATTGAGGGCGTTAGCTGTACATTTATTTTGATAATATTATAAGTAAAAAATCAGGTTAAAAAAAGAGTAGACGACACTTGTAGACCACAAAAGGAAAACAAATTCGCGTGCAACTCGGTACACATGACAGAAGTAAAACTTCTTTGGCGATCTAAACCTCTTTTTTTCGATTTGTAAATTTATAGTCAGGGGTAAAACAGCAGAGCGAGAAAGAGAAATGAATATTAATTAACTATAAATACTACCCACTATTGAAATGCATACAGCGTATAAGCATGCGTACACAACACAAGGGCATTGTAAATATGTTGAGTTAAATAATACAAAATGTGCTAAGCGGAAATTCAAATATTGTACTAAATGTACTAATGTGTAAATATTGTACTAATGTGTATAAAATATAATTACAAATCGACATAGATATCTAATGAAATCGTCATATAGATTTACATAGACAAATGTAAAAAATCGTATAATTACAAATCGACATAGATATCTAATGAAATCGTCATATAAATTTACATAGACAAATGTAAAAAATCATATAATTACAAATCGACATAGATATCTAATGAAATCGTCATATAGATTTAAATAGACAAATGTAAAAAATCATATAATCACAAATCGACATGGATATCTAATGAAATCGTCATATAGATTTACATAGACAAATGTCAAAAATCATATAATTACAAATCGACATAGATATCTAATGAAATCGTCATATAGATTTACATAGACAAATGTCGAAAATCATATAATTACAAATCGACATAGATATCTAATGAAATCGTCATATAGATTTCCATAGACAAATGTCAAAAATCATATAATTACAAGTCGACATAGATATCTAATGAAATCGTCATATAGATTTACATAGACAAATGTCAAAAATCATATAATTACAAATCGACATAGATATCTAATGAAATCGTCATATAGATTTACATAAACAAATGTCAAAAATCATATAATTACAAATCGACATAGATATCTAATGAAACCGTCATATAGATTTAAATAGACAAATGTAAAAAATCATATAATCACAAATCGACATGGATATCTAATGAAATCGTCATATAGATTTACATAGACAAATGTCAAAAATCATATAATTACAAATCGACATAGATATCTAATGAAATCGTCATATAGATTTACATAGACAAATGTCAAAAATCATATAATTACAAATCGACATAGATATCTAATGAAATCGTCATATAGATTTCCATAGACAAATGTTAAAAATCATATAATTACAAATCGCATAGATATCTAATGAAATCGTCATATAGATTTACATAGACAAATGTCAAAAATCATATAATTACAAATCGACATAGGTATCTAATGAAATCGTCATATAGATTTACATAAACAAATGTCAAAAATCATATAATTACAAATCGACATAGATATCTAATGAAACCGTCATATAGATTTACATAGACAATGCAAAAAATAGCCGCTATGCTGATACCAGAACTTGACTAAGTGCGGCTAAAAGAAATTGAGTTATATTGCTCTTGTTGTAAATTATATTTACGGCTATTATATGTGCGTGTTTACTTATGACAGACATAAAGCAAAAAATAGCTGATAGCAGTAGTGAGCACCATTTTTGTTTGTATTAGTGCACGTGAACGCTTCTTTTCTATCGTACTCATCAATTTCTTTCGATTCTTTACTAAGTATCTATCTTCCGTCCTTCTCGCGATAGATTCGTTAAATTTTTATGTCACAAAAACGTTGCCAAACAAATGTCGTGATCTTGAAATTTTACACCCGTCGCGCCCAGGGAATTTCGCTTCAAAAGTCAATCGACCCGTGAGAAGTGAACCCACGCAACGGTATGCCGAAGACGTACCGCGCCAACGTGCTAACCATTACACCACGGCTAATCCAACTGACCTGTCGAAACTATTATTATCATCACAATTATTGTTTTTTTTATTTTTTATTTTTTCTTACAGAATATAAAGTTTACTGAAAATGCTAATAGATGGCGTTGGCAGCACCATATCCTGATATACCTATGAACATAAAGTTTACAACAAACCAATATCACAATATTTACAAAGTCAGTTTTTTTATTCTGAGATAAAAAGTAACCTACATGTTTCTCGAAGATTATATGTTACTCGAAGCTATTACCATACCAAATTTAATCCAAATCCTTTGGAAAGATTTCGCGTGAATAGAGAACAAATTAACGAATAAACAGAGAAAGAAACAAAGATTCTAAAAACAGGTTTTCTGACTTCTATTATCATTCTATACGCTAAATCCATCACTCTATTTGAAATATTTTCCATGTACAGACTTCACTCTGTTACAGTTTTATTATATACTGTGTGGACTACAAAGCAGGAATAGAACTTCTACGACAGTCTCATTTTGCTTCATTCAATGCAATTAAAGACATTATATGCAATAAAATAAGTTGCACATTATAATGATTACGGATTTAAATGGCCGCTTTTGCAATATCATTTTAGCAGCCATATCGTCGAGTTTATTAACTTAAATATACTTGTATAATTACTATAATAAAAATAAACTGTAATTTTACTAAACGCTATTTCTATGTTTATTAATTATACCTGTTTTATTCCTGCATGATGTTTAAAATAACGCATTAAAACATTGGTGTCAACACATTTTGTTATGCATAATAATGTTCATTATTTAAAAATATTGTTATCGGTATATAAATTTGCCGATAACAAAGGACGTAGGATAATATAACATGCTGATTAATCTATTCTGATGCATGATAATGTTCATTATTTAAGAATATTGTTACCAATATATAAATGTTTGCCGATAACAGAGGACGTAGGATAATATAACATACTGATTAAACTATTCCGATGAAAGTGTAATGTTGAATTATCTCTTAGTGTTCCATCTGTGAGCATAAAAAAAGATTCATTTAAATTTAACTGTAGCTTATATTTGGACGATTGATTTATACTCCGTCATGAACTTTTCTCAAACTCGAGGACCTTTAACTATATTTCTAGCAACTTAATGATTACGCACTCATAAAACTTCTGGTCCTTACCACAAAAAACTGTACAAATTATAGTTTAGAGTCATCATTAGTGAGAAATTTATTATTCAAAAAGTTTTGCAAACATCGAAATTAATGGTAATTTTATGGTGCAAGGTCAGGACTATATGGAAGATGTGACGCCACTTCCCAGCCAGGATCAAATAATTTTTCACGAGTTACTAAAGATGAGGTGAGGTATTGCCATGTCATCGTGGAACACGATTCCTTTGCGATTTGCCAATTCTGATCGTTTTTCTTCGATCGCTTCATCCAGTTCCATTACTTATTAACAGTAAACATCTGAATTCATCGTTCAATTCCTCAGAAGCAGAATAACATGTATAACACATTTGTGATACCACCACTTGCAGTACACAGGTTTCGATATCATTTGTGATGTTTCATCACGGTCGAATCGTGATAATTTTAGGCGAAATGTTTCATCATCAATGCTGATCCATTTAAAGAAAGGTAAATTTCACTGAAATGCATATCGCAAATATTTATTCATTGTGTTAAGTAAATATATTTCAATTGACGCGGAACCCTGCTCGAGTACTGAGCTCCTTAACAAGTGCAAGACATTTTACATAATTGACAATTAGTATTTTTGATCACGTAACCTCTCCGCAATCTCTCGCAAAGTTATATGATGATCCGATTCAATTACAGCGTTGCTTTTTTTCGTTTCCATTTTCAGAAGGTCGACTAGAAAATTAATTATCTTGGAGGGAAATTTCCCAGAATAAATTTTTGTTAGGATAAATTGATTGTTTTACATTTATGTTTAATTAATGTACATACTTTTTTACCGTAATTACCAAAATTATATTTTATAAAAATATTTCCTTTAAAAACTCTTGTTTCTTCTAGAAACATAAAAATTTTGTTTTCTTGTTTTCTATACTCATCTATATGATTGCGGTATTTACAAAATCACTAACCATGTTTCTTCTCTGTCTATGCAAAAAAAAGGTAATCAAATAATTTCAAGACTTTTGGAGTTATGAGTTAAATTATCGACATTATTCGAGTACCAATGTTGCCAGAAAGTCACCTGCACGCCTGAAAAGTTAAACCACAAAATATTGACTAGCGTTCGTTTTTCATACTTACTCGTATAATGTGTTACGAACTGACAATAAATTGCCTAGTATGACTTCAGAGGCGTTATGATAAAAGGAATATTGGTGTAATTTTAATATTAGAAAATATTTTATTATCTCAAAGATAATAAAATTTAACAGGTAAAAAGTATTGTGAAAGATAAACGAAGAGGAATCAAAATGAGACTAAAAGGCACAAAATATCCGAATCTTCAGGCATGAATAAAAATGTATTATGTAAACAATTCAGATCAAAGAAACAGTTCTCTCTCGTTTTGACCCCTACGTTTTTCTGGTTATTTCACGACTTACAGACTTACGTCGCTTCTAATTTAGATCAGTAACTCTAGTTCCGCATAGTGTTTCCTCGTTTCGAATTATATCGCGCAGACCATTGACTTTTACATGACCCTCTGTGCGACTTTTTTGCTTTATAATAATTGCATCTATAGACGATGATGTACAAGTTTTGTAACTACTAAAAGTGAGTAAACGGTCCATTGAAACAAAACCGGACCATTTAGTCTCCACTTGTCTCTTTATTTTATATAATTTGTTCCATATATATATATATATATATATATATATATATATATATATATATATATATATATATATATATATATGTGTATAGTTTGTATTGCAATAGTCAGGCTTTCAGTGAGATAGGTTATTTGGCCATAATTATGGTCTTTAAGGTCTGCTCTGTAACTTATAGAATTTAATATTGTTAAAGTCGTTTGGCAACAAATCGCTAGAGGAAAAGGTATTCACCATTCACCAAAAACATCTCTTAATTTAAGATCTTAAACATATTTAAGACCTTCTGTAACAAACTTGTAAATAACTTTGAAGGGACTTTTTATTTTTTTATTTTCTCCGTCTTCGTTGATTTAGTTTATAATTTTTGTTATTTCTAAAATTAAAAAAATTATTTTCTGGTAATTTTTTTCGATAAGCTTGATTTACCAGCAGCCCATGCTGATATGTTGGAATGCAAGTAGTACAATCCATATTTCTACGATGTCTGTTTTTAATTACCTTCAAAGCTGTTCGTAATTCGGTTTGTAAATATGTTATGTGAGAAACGATATCTTTAATTCTGGATGTCTGTATTATTAATCTCTTTTCGGTCTTTACAACGACCTCATGCTATACGTTTGAAGCAGTCGTTAAAGTGTCTTCGTGGTTTGTAATCTGCCAATCCCAATAGTTCGATTAGGGTACCTTTTTTTGCTTTTCATCTTCTTCATTGTAGAGTGTCTGTCGAGTCCAATCAATTTAAATGCTTTAAATCATTTTGGATGTTTTGGTCAGGTTAAATTAAAAAGTATGTCTATAAGATTAAATTCACTGATTGGCATGATTATTGTGTTATAAAGGATCAATGGATCCACACGTGATCTTATAATGAACGGATGTATGAACGAAGTGATCTTAAGTGGGTCTCTTTTTTAATTTCCAGTTAGGGAAGCTTACATAGGGTAACTGTTTTGCAACCCCTTTCATAGAATTAAATTGCTACTATTGCTTATTCAGATATAATATTTTTAAAATAAAATTAGAAAATGGAATAAATATTTCAGTTCGTTTATTTAAAAGTGACCTACATTAAGATAGCTCCCTGTCCAAGTTTAGCCCGGGAAAAAGGGGATCATGACTTCGTTTTATTTCTTTTTTATGTAATAATTATTTGTGGTTAGCGTTTTTCTAAAAACCGGAAACAGATGTTCCTTTATTTCTATTTGTGGGTCTAACATAAATTTTGACGCCTCTAAATTTAATCATTTCAAAATTCCCATATAATTTTCCTACTCCTTTTTTGCAACTTCAGGGGTTGGACTTCGGAAAACTTCGCGAACAAGAAAATAAACCAAGAGTTACATATCTCATGTTTGTATTCTTTGTAATTCTGAATATTTCACAAAGAGTGAGTCAGTCAGTGAGTGACTGGTTCTGACGGGCTTACTACAATAAAAGTAAGGAATTTGCCAATGTATGTATTATAACTGGACGTAGTGCGAATAATATAGCATAGACGATGTTAGCTTCTTATGGCTCAGTTTCTTCCTTGTATAGAAGATGACCGCACACAAAATCTTATAAAATTTAACAAAATTTTATAATTGGAAAAATGGAACAATACGGTTTATCCCCATTAATTCCCCAATATTCATTTGTTAAATAAAACTATATACGGTTTATTCACATTCAAAAATATTATTAATTTGTTAAATAGAACTATACGGTTTATTCTCATTGACAAAATTTTGTAATTGAATAAATAGTCTATAAGGATTATTCCCATTAAGAAAATATTTTTATTCGATAAAAAGGGTTATGCAATTTAATCGCATTAATAAAATTTTGTAATTAAATAAATGGGACTATGCAGTTAATTCCATTTACAAAATTTTGTAATTGGATAAATGGGAAAACACGCTTTATTCAAATTAATTAAATTTTGTAATTAGACAAATGGAACTATAAGATTTATTCCAATTTACAAAATTTTGTAATTCGATAAATATGGTCACATGGTTTATTGAAATGAACGAAATTTTATAATTGGATGAATGGGACTACACGGTTTATTCCCATTTCAAAAATTTTGTAAATGAAATTGAAATGAACAAAAATGTTTAATTGTATAATTAGACAAATGGAACTATAAGGTTTATTCCAATTTACAAAATTTTGTAATGCGATAAATAGGGTCACATGGTTTATTGAAATGAACGAAATTTTATAATTGGATAAATGGGACTACACGGTTTATTCCCATTTCAAAAATTTTGTAAATGAAATTGAAATGAACAAACATTTTTAATTGTATAAATTGGGTTACACGGTTTATTCAAATTACCAAAATTTCGTAATTGGATAAATGGGACTATACGGTTTATTCCCATTTACAAAATTTGGTTATTGGGTAAATGGGGCTACACGGTTTATTGAAATGAACAACATTTTGTAATTGGTAAATGGGAATACACGGTTTATTCACTTTAAAAACATTTTGTAATTGGTAAATGGGACCACATAGTTTATTCACATTAACAAAAGTTTGTAATTGGATAACAACATTTTGTAATTAGATAAATGTTGCTTTAGTATTATAGTTTCAAGGATACAAAGGTTCTGCGATTATTAATTTTAAAGGTAAAAACCCTATAACACGGACGGTTTTACGTCAAAAATTATCGAGAGCATTGAATTTTGTACCCCATTACCATACTAATTTGTAACTTTTACGCTCATTTGTGTATCTTTTCATATAATACTAGCGGCATCTTGCGACTTCGACCGCATGGAGTCGAAATGCAAGTGCAATGTTTTATTGCATTTATTCTATACTCTTACTAATATATTAAATACAAATAATTAGGTTAGTTTAAATACCGCCCGGGCCGATTTGTTCCCTCTCCCGTCCCTCTGCCCGCTCCCGCCGGTTCCTACAGCCCACTGCTGCCCACCATAAATGTGATGGAGATTTTATTTAATTTTCTATACATTTTTTGGAGCTATTAATATGATACTACAAATGGAGGTTGTGAAAATTTTTGGAGCTATTAATATGATACTACAAATGGAGGTTGTGAAAATTTTTGGAGCTATTAATATGATACTACAAATGGAGGTTGTGAAAATTTTTGGAGCTATTAAAATGATACTACAAATGGAGGTTGTGAAAATTTTTGGAGCTATTAATATGATACTACAAATGGAGGTTGTGAAAATTTTTGGAGCTATTAATATGATACTACAAATGGAGGTTGTGAAAATTTTTGGAGCTATTAATATGATACTACAAATGGAGGTTGTGAAAATTTTTGGAGCTATTAATATGATACTACAAATGGAGGTTGTGAAAATTTTTGGAGCTATTAATATGATACTACAAATGGAGGTTGTGAAAATTTTTGGAGCTATTAATATGATACTACAAATGGAGGTTGTGAAAATTTTTGGAGATATTAATATGATACTACAAATGGAGGTTGTGAAAATTTTTGGAGATATTAATATGTAACAAAAAATTAATATTGTACCCCGTTACTTCCACTACATACAGAAATAGAAATAGTTTGCTCACAGCCAACTGTTTTTTAGTTTATATTGGACAGTCAGATAGACAAAAAGACAGACGGAGAAAGATTATACAAAATATTGTTTTTTTTTTAAAGTTAAGGTATCCTATAAGGAATCAAATTATCAAAATTAAAAATCCAATTCAATTTTCAAATTAATTAAATTTAAAATCAGACAGACCTTTTAATTTCATTTATTTGTATATATATAAATTTATATTTATATTTTTATTTGTATATGTATAAATTTATATAGATATAAATTTCGTCTGAAAATTCGTTATGTAGGACTGATCAAAGAGTAAAGTATTTATATGGTTCAATACAGAAATATTTGTAGATTCAACTGTATTTGAATGCGCTATTTACACAATATGTGCCACACAGACATACGCTTCAATATATTTATTTGCACAATGTCATAATCCACCATTACTTTTCAGCTGCGTGTTGATGAAATGAAAGACATGATGAAGGAATTGAACTGGAGCGCTACCGGTCTGAAGCAGCAGATCACAAAACAAAAGAGCGAGATTGGTCGGTGATGATTTTTAAAATAAAATTATTACGTATCTGTACTGTGTATACTGACTGTAACAAAAACATGGCTATTATTCACACAAGTGATTTTATCCTTCAAACTGTGTAGAAAGTATTAAACAATTAGATGACAATTATTACGTATCTGTACTGTGCATACTGACTGTAACTGTACTGTGCATACTGTGCATACTGACTGTAACTGTACTGTGCATACTGTGCATATTACGTATCTGTACTGTGCATACTGACTGCATTATTACGTATCTATACTGTGCATACTGACTGTAACAAAAACGTGGCTATTATTCACACAAGTGATTTTATCCTTCAAACTGTGTAGAAAGTATTAAACAATTAGATGACAATTATTACGTATCTGTACTGTGCAAACTGACTGTAACTGTACTGTGCATATTGTGCATATTACGTATCTGTACTGTGCATACTGACTGCATTATTACGTATCTGTACTGTGCATACTGACTGCAACAAAAACATCATCATCATCATCATCATATATATTAATACGCTAAGGTTAAGATGTTACACTCCTTTTTTAGAAAAAACCTCACAACTAATCCACATAAATTATATATCATTTTATAGATAATTGCTTGCTCTACCGGCATCCACAACTAAAAAATTTATTATTGCTATTGTTTTTGCAAATTAATTAATTATTAAAATTATATACACAAAACAGCAATGCTGCCATCTAACGGCTCAACGTCAATACGATTGACGGTCGGTAAAATTTTTGTTTAATTTCAAATCCACTCACGTATAAATAAAGTGGCGCTTTAGCTCAACGCTTTTGATACTTGCGCCTCTATATGTCAATTTTAGTAAAATATTTGTTTGATCTGTCATCTGAGCCTCATAATGGAATACATAATGCGAAGACTTCGCACGAGTCACGCTAGTGGCTATTATTCACACAAGTGAGTTTTATCCTTCAAACTGTGTAGAAAGTATTAAACAATTAGATGACAATTCTCTAACATTTCTGAAAAAATATTATCAAATTTTCCATTTTAATGAATAAAAATTGTTAACTGTTTTACATGTACACGCTTAAAATAACTTAATGCACACCATCAGCACTATGGATAATAGACCTAATAATTCTTTATTACACTGTTTATATCGTTAAAAAGAAGAGACATCATATATATTATACCTGTGTTTTCGATAAATTTTCGGCGTTCAAAAAATTTGATCATATATCGTATCATAAGTATCGTTCACGAATAAATAGTTAAAGATTCGTTACCAACGCAACCTCTATCTTCTATGTTTTGTATATTATATCCTGAATAGTTCCGTTACACCTTCTTACCTTAAATCTAGGTTCCAATACCTGTCATCCCACGACCTCGAACTACGATCGAAAAACACATTATACTCTCCTAATCTCTCAGCGTAGATCTGATTGATTCTTCACCGTAAATTCTATTCGATTGTGGATTGGACTGACCCCAAAGATACAAAATACGTTTTCGATGTCTACATTCAAGTCTTCTGAAGTTAAATTTGTTATCATTATCGGCAGATCCAAATCCATTCTATTATAACCCATCCTTATACCCTCCCTACCCCTAAAGTGTAAATTTGCTTTTATTTTTATTTAATACTATTTTATTACCACACATAATTATACATTTTATATTGTAAATATAATTAATTAATATTTAAAAATCACTTACAGTCTGCCACAGCACTTAATGTTCACATCTAATTCATTGTGGTTGTCTGTAAGAGATTGCTCTTGTAGCAATAAGACTGCCACCGTATACTTAGTTTTCTAAGCTTGCAGTATAGTAAAAATATAAATAAATTTATTAAGGTACTTGCGACAAACGAGGCCCAGGGTGTAATGAGACTCAGATGGCGATCAACGATAGTAAATTTTGCCACAGAGCGTTTACCTTTTTGACGAAAAACAACCATTTTGGCCAAGTCTACTCTAAACTCTCGGTATATGTAGTATAATAATTTAGATATGAAAAAATAGATCAAACCTATTTATTATGGTTTCACATATTTATTTCGTGAAAATGGTTTTTTTTGCAACCCATTCCTAGCCAAATTTGCTAAATGGGGATAAGTTTAGAGGATTTATTTCAAACAATCATATATTAATTTAAAATGCGAAAACAAGCAGCAAAATGCTTATTTCCTCGTTTCTATTTTGTGGGAAAAACAATTTAGATTGATGCAACGATAAAACGGAAAAAGAAAAATATTTAGTCAACGGAAATGTAGTTTCAGTCGTACGTATAATATTGCGTTACAATACAATGGCTACATCATTAATGTAATTATAGTTGGATTGACCATTCATAACCAAGGTAAATAAATTTATCTACTTGAAATATATTATTTCATAATGGCTATTACAAGATATATATATATATATATATATATATATATATATATATATATATATATATATATATATATATGTATGTATGTATATATATATATATATATATATATATATATATATATTATGCTTAATTACATTATCAGTGGCAATTAATAATGTTAAGAGCTTGTTAGTTAAAACTAATTCTTATTTATTTTAGATCTCCCCTCAAATTGGATATTCGTGAAAGCGGTTACGTGCAGCCAGAAAAAATGCCCAACTGACAAGATTGTAAGTTATTTATTCCTTATTACTTTTTTAGCGTTCCGTACCTCAAAAGGAAATACAGAACCCTTATAAAATTATTAACGAGTCTGCCCGTCTGTCCGTTATAGCCCTTATTCTCAGAAAACACTTGACGCAGAAACTTAACATTTGGCATGGTAGTAAAACATATTATCTCGCACATATCTCAATAACTAACACTCAAAAATATTTATATGGAAATGTTAGAAAAGGGGAGAAATAATTATATGGAAATTTTAGGAAAGGGGGCATATTAACTTGCACATATCTCAATAGCTAACACTCAATAATATTTATATGGAAATTTTAGGAAAGGGGGCATATTAACTTGCACATATCTCAATAGCTAACACTCAAAAATATTTATATGGAAATGTTAGAAAAGGGGAGAAATAATTATATGGAAATTTTAGGAAAGGGGGCATATTAACTTGCACATATCTCAATAGCTAACACTCAATAATATTTATATGGAAATTTTAGGAAAGGGGGCATATTAACTTGCACATATCTCAATAGCTAACACTCGAAAATATTTATATGAAAATTTCCGTGGGTAAGGTCAAATAACTCAAAACATTTTTAAATGATATGTTTTGTGTAAGATATCATTTGAAGGAATTAGTTATAAGGTTTTATCCATGATTTTAGGTATCATATATTCGGGGACATGCTAAAAAATATGCAAAAATGTACACCTCCCCCTCCCAATTAAAAGACTACTGAACCTAAAATTTTGAAAATATGGCTTTTAGAAGCCCACATAAATATTATAGGAATGCCATAGCGATGATTTTAGTTGTCATAATTTTGAATATATTTGGCGTTAATTTTGTAGACATTCATTATTCACAATTAAATGAAACTACGTGATGTAGTATTATTTCTACTTTCGTTAAGTTCTTTACCACGACCTAGGCTTCGTTGTATTACAATATCTTCCGGTGGGCTATTAGCAAAAATGAAGACAAAGAATCTTTGCTAACAGCCCACCTGAAGATGTTGTAATACAACGAAACCTAGGTCGTGGTAAAGAACTTAAAGAAAGTAGAAATAATACTACATCACGTAGTTTCATTTAATTGTGTCATAATTTTTATAATATACACCATGTTTTTACGCCTATGTAAGAAATAGTAAGATATTTACGTTTTTCCACATTTACAGCCGATTTTCTCAGAAACCATACGACGTGGAAACTTGAAATTGGCATAATAATATATCTTATATACCCCAACATTGTTTACAAGTTAATCTTTTTATATTCATGTAAAAATGAACGAGGGATAAATAAAATCCCTAATTTTTTTAATTTTACGTATCGTATGGGTCATTTGATTATGAGGAATACATTAATGTATTTTTGTATTTTTGATTCTATATTTAACAATATATAACAATTTTTAATCCTATATATTGTAAAAAATATGCGAAAACTAGCATTTCCATTATTTCCTGGATTGAATAAAAAATCGTGGAAAAAAAACAGCGTTGGTTTTATCTAACTAGGAGATTACAGAAAAAAACTATAGCCATTTCAAATAGTATATCTTATACTATTTGAAATATATACGATATTTTTACACCGTTATACAACATATTTACATTATGAAAAATAAATAATTTAATAGAAACACTATGTTCTCTTAAGTGCTTATAACGGTGTCTGACTTAAGTGTCTCACAGCGCAAGTTTTATCCCTGCTTGACAGGTTTTATTCATTGTATCGAATATATTGCAGAATTGCAGAATATATACAAACAAATGAAACGCTATGACGAGTCCTGTTTTTCTCTGGAAGAAGAACCTGTTTTATTAGGAAATAAATGATTATCCACTTTGTTTTGTTTGCAGATTCTTAAGTTTAAAAAGGCAGGATAACAATGGACAAGGAATACAAGGAACTCAAAGGTCAGAAAAAACACATATATTACGGAATTGTTTTAATGTTTGAGCCTAATTTCTACAGTACAATGATATTTTTTTAATAGTCGAAATGGGATGCCATATTATTGGTGAAATATTTGAGAGATAGTTGTATCCATAAAAGAAAGCAACAAGAGTTGTATTTGTCACCCCTAGAATATCAGGCTATTGAAATAAGCTGTCACGGTATATTAGATGAACATATTTATTATTCTAGCACATATTTGTACTTTAGGATATATTAGTTTACATGAGTCTGGCTCCTAAATCATTGGACCCTTAATTTTCATATTTATTATTGGTATTAAATTTAATTATTCCTATTAAAATAACTTAAATGGTTTATTTCAGAGAGTACACGCATTAGGTGCAGAGAAGAAATAAGCACCTCAGCAGCCGTAGAAAATGTTAGAGAAGTCACTTTTTTTTAATCTATTAAACTCTTACTCCCATTTTAGTTATCATTTATTTATCCGTCGTGATTTCAATTTACAGGAAGAACCTAATGAGATAAAATTCAATTTAAAAGGCAAAAGAATAATAAACATTATTATTTATTAGAAAATTATTTTTATTTAAATTATTTATATTATATGTGCGGTGGGAACTTTGATTTAGAAGCAACACGGAATTGTCAGATGAAAATGAACATAAACCAAACAGCTGTTGCTGGTATAATGTATATTGGTAGTGGTTTTACACATTTAAATACAGTTTTATGTCATGTAGATATTCCAGCCACGTCTCTAAAATTGTATAACTCTTGCCATGATACCATCTGCAAACGGTGGTAACAAGCAGCAGAGCATTGCATGTCTGAAGCGGCACGACAAGTAGCAGAATATGCAAAATCAATTTGCAGTGCAGATGAAAACAATATACCAATGATCACAGTGGTAGCGGATGGTCGTGGGTCTAAACAGTCCTACGACACCAATTATAACGCTTCTACGAATGCTTCAGCAAACATAGGTCTCCATAATAAAAAAAATAAATGTCTCATTTTTTCTCTGCAGTCCAACAAAGGCATCACATAAATATTTTAAAAATTATACCAACCCTTCGACTAAAATGGAGGCGAGTGGATTTGAAAAATCTCTTTCAGAAAATGATCTCATTTATTCACAATTGATTGGCGATGGAGACTCCAGCACTTATTCCGCTATAAGAAATTCCTGGCCTTATAAAATGTCCTTGTAGGTAAAACAATCTCTTGTGTCATTATTTTAAATCCTTGTTGGCCTTTGCATCAAACAACCAATTTATTGACAGCACAGAAGTTTTCAAGGGTAATTAGTTGGTATTGCGCTGGGGTGTAGATTAGTCCGTGAAACAGTCAAAATAAACCGTTTGTTAAAACAATTAATATATCGCAAGATAAATTATTAATGGGCCGTATCACATATTTGGCGATGATTTTAACTGTTCGTCTTATTTTTGTACCGCGAATATGCGTAATAATGTGTTAAATACACCGTTACCGATTTAATAATTTGTAGTGTTTTCCACAAAATAACTGACATTGCTCATAGTTTCTTTAGACTTTAGATCTTTACATTCTTTTAGTTTAGTTCACAACGAAACAAATAATTTAGGAGAAAGAAGTTTTGATTCGCGCATTGCCAAATATGTAGGAGAAAAGAGAGTTAACCTTTCTCTCCGAGGTTCTTATAGTTGACGAAGTTTTGATTCGCGCATTGCCAAATATGTAGGAGAAAAGAGAGTTAACTTTTCTCTCCGAGGTTCTTATAGTTGACGAAGTTTTGATTCGCGCATTGCCAATTATGTAGGAGAAAAGAGAGTTATCTTTTCTCCTCGAGGTTCTTATAGTTGGCAAAGTTTTGATTCGCGCATTGCCAAATATGTAGGAGAAAAGAGAGTTAACTTTTCTCTCCGAGGTTCTTATAGTTGACGAAGTTTTGATTCGCTCATTGCCAAATATGTAGGAGAAAAGAGAGTTATCTTTTCTCCTCGAGGTTCTTATAGTTGGCAAAGTTTTGATTCGCGCATTGCCAAATATGTAGGAGAAAAGAGAGTTAACTTTTCTCCCCGAGGTTCTTATAATTGGCAAAGTTTTGATTCGCGCATTGCCAAATATGTAGGAGAAAAGAGAGTTAACTTTTCTCTCCGAGGTTCTTATAATTGGCAAAGTTTTGATTCGCGCATTGCCAAATATGTAGGAGAAAAGAGAGTTATCTTTTCTCCTCGAGGTTCTTATAGTTGGCAAAGTTTTGATTCGCGCATTGCCAAATATGTAGGAGAAAAGAGAGTTAACTTTTCTCCCCGAGGTTCTTATAATTGGCAAAGTTTTGATTCGCGCATTGCCAAATATGTAGGAGAAAAGAGAGTTAACTTTTCTCTCCGAGGTTCTTATAATTGGCAAAGTTTTGATTCGCGCATTGCCAAATATGTAGGAGAAAAGAGAGTTAACTTTTCTCCCCGAGGTTCTTATAGTTGGTGATGTGCAGCTGCTATAGTGTCTTTTAATAAAGGTTGTTTGCAATCTTTTGCGCATAAATTTAATTTCAAACTTCTTCTAAAATAAAGAAATTAGAATCACTTTGTAGAAGTTTCAATGATGATAGAAATTTTAAAATAATTAAAAAACCAAACCCTTTTCAAAATACTCCTGAGAGCTATCAGAAGCTTAATATGATTGACAGAGTATAGGAGAAGTAAAAAAAGAGTTGAGCAGCGGCATGATCTAGAGCGCAATACAGCAAATTGCTAGTCCGCTTTGGTTAGAGCGTAGGCAGAAGTTATTAACAGCTTCTTGGTTTGCCAAACTGTGCAAGAGATTTGTAAATACTAATTGTGCTTTATTCATTAAAGATATTTTATATAGGAATGATTTGAGCTATGTGCTATCAATAAAACTAGGAAAAAACAGTGACTACATTGCATCAGATAATTAGCAACACTTTCACACATCAGCATTGAGAAGTGCGATTTTGTCATTGATATTGAATTAATTTTTTTTTCAAGAAGCTACACCAGACGGTCAGTACTCAGGCCGCATTCTATAAATTAAGCGCCCATTATCAGTTAGCACCCAGATGAAGCAATAAAACAAAAAAAAATGAGTTTTGGAAATACGATTGAGGTAAAATTTATATCAATAAAAATCATCCGTTGTTTTATGAAATAGAAGGTCAGCTTTATATTACTGGCCACATCTTTCTGTTTGCAGTCCGGACTGATACTGATAAATTTAAATATGAATTAGGATGATCTTTTCTGGAAAGCATAACATGGAATCATATTTAGTGAAATTTAAAAAAATTGTATGCTTCCAGAATGGCGGATCGTCGATTATATAGATCAATGAAATTAAAAGATCATTCATCACCTTTCATTAATGCTGAGATTTTGAAAGCGAGAAACTAAAGATGATCAGAATAAAAGTTTGTCAGGCCCCGACACTTTTATAGTCATTTCTTCTTCCAATTTTTATTTTCGAAATGAAAAAAATACTATTTTGTTTTATGTTTAGTCACCTAAATTGAGTAATGCTTTCATTTTAACAAACACAAATATAAAACAAAGTGTTTTGAAAGTAACGTTTGGTACGTATATTTAATTTTAATTAGAGAATTTTGCACCTCATCAGGCAAGTCATTTTGGGGAACTGATGCAAACTTTACACGTTCTGGAGTTGAACATGGCATAGTAATCACGTTTTTGTTCATGCGTTCATTTAATGTTTTTCATTTTTTAATTTGCCTCACATATGAGCGAGATCTGTTTTCACAAGGGTCACGGGACGCCGTAACTGGCTACTACGGCCTCGATAACCCTACATATGGAAGATAAAATCATTGTATACAGCCTTTCTGGTGAGCTGGTCTGGTCAACGGATGAAATTCTACTTAAAACTGGAATAATACTAATATTATTATTGTTATTTAGACATAATTTTAATAATACAAATTGAATTAAATTGATAACCAAAAATAATATGTAAAACGCATGTATTGATTTCAGTTATAATTGCAACAAATTTATAACCTATGCGCGTTATCAAGATATTGCGAATAGACTAAAAGTTTGTTGCACACTCTGACCTATTGTCCCGTGTCCGGGAATGTAGTAAATTTGTCCCGGAAATATAAAAAATTATGGTAATTGTTTAAAATTTTTCGTGAACCTGTACATGCCATAGCTTCATTACATTTTGCTACATTGATCAATGGAGAGGCCGGAATCGCATAATTACGGATCAAATCAAGGCATAAATTTAAATTCAAATAAATTGCGAAGAGTTAGAATTCAACTTCAATTTATTAAAATAACTAAATCAAAACATGAACATAATAAATTGAATATTACTGACATTGTCACACTACGAAAGCTAAGCTTCGAGTTGAAATTGGATAAAATTAATTATTGCAAGACAAATTTCTTTTGTCAAATATTTGTATTAGCTTTTAGTAATTTGGATAAATGTGATTAACATAACGACTGTTTTTATATTAAATTACTTATAATTATTTAATAAGTCAATAAACTTTATTAGAAAGTTCACTTTGTATTTTCGCAAAACAAAACTACTTTTTTATTTATTTTTATTAATCTGAATGTTTTTTGGGTTCAAAAAACCTTTTGTTGGGTCAAACTAGTTTTGTTTTTCTTAAATCAGTGGTATTTATAGATATAGTAGTAAAAATGTCCCGGAAAAAGCGATTTTATATATGGCAAACCTGCTCTGACTCCAAGCATGCTGGCAGGCCATCAAGAAGTCTAGCTGAAAAAAATGATGGAAAACAAAAACGATATACTGTATGTAAAAAAATGCACGCAAGCGATGTGCTAGCTACAAATGAGCCATGTACGTTGACTGTCTCCAGCAATATCATCAAGTGGTAGCCGGTCACTTCGGAATGACGTTATTTGTTCAAGTCTAAACTTGCAAGTACATCGTTACATGTATGGCTACCTTTACTGTTATCATTTGAGTGTTAAGAGGTCAATGTACCCATTTGGGAAACCTGTTTTACATATAAGTTTTGTCGTATTATTTTTTTTTTGGTATAACAAAAAGGTAAACATGTAATATATGATTTCATTTATGTAAAAAAAATTAGTACTTAATGGGTTAATTGTGTTTTCCGTCTCCTGGACCTTGTTATGCTCTAAGCATTATCTGTACCAGGTACGCTAATAATATTGTAACAATAGCCATATTTTATCAACGTTACTAACGATATGATTAAAAACTATCGAAATTAAATAAATGAGATATTAAACTCTAAATATGATAAATTTTTGTATGTTTGTGCAATGGAAATCGAAACGTACGATTTCAAAAGAGAACCACCTTATCACGGATGTGACACCTAATGCCCAAATATTTTTCCTATGTTTGGATGTAATAAAAATATCTGAACAATAAGCGGACCCGTAAGATAGCTAAAAAAATGCTATAAGAACAAATAGAACGAAAATAGTGTATAACATTTTTTTCATTTGATCTGGAAAAAATAAAACGAAAATAGTGTATAACATTTTTTTCATTTGATCTGGAAAAAATAAAACAAAAATAGTGTTTAACATTTTTTTAATTTGATCTGGAAAAAATAAAACGAAAATAGTGTTTAACATTTTTTTCATTTGATCTGGAAAAAATAAAACGAAAATAGTGCATAACATTTTTTTCATTTGATCTGGAAAAAATAAAACGAAAATAGTGTATAACATTTTTTTCATTTGATCTGGAAAAAATAAAACGAAAATAGTGTATAACATTTTTTTCATTTGATCTGGAAAAAATAAAACGAAAATAGTGTATAACATTTTTTATTTGATCCTTTATTACGTAGTGATAAAGAATCGAAAGGATTTAATTTTTCAACAGGAAAATATTTATAGACCTTAGTCATAATTGAAATATCGTTAACATAACCTCTAGGAAAAAAAGATAAGAAAAGACTCTGTATTATCAATATTACGAATATTTCTTTCCGTAATATAATATACGTATCACTGAATATTTAAATTTTGATAAGGTGTTTTTATTTAAGAATCCCATTGTGTCATTTTGGTGATGCTATCTGTCACCCGGTGTGCGTGTAGGGCATGACGTTTAAACGTTTAACCCTTGCGTTAACATTGAAATAGTTTATCTCGCAAGTTAGATGAGATACTAAAAAAAATATTCATTAGAATAGTTTTATTATATTCAATAAATTAAAAACCCATAGAAATCGATTTGGTATATCAATCTGACAAGAGCTGTATAATAAACACACACACCAATATACGAAATGGTAACGTTGCAGCCAAGGCGGAGATGCTGACGGACGCGATGCACGCGCGCGAGCTGGCCGCCGTCGAGACGATCGAGAACCTCCGCAAGCAGCTGCAGCGCATCGAGACGGAGCTGGATAACAAACGGAGGCTGGCGAGCGACGACGACGTGTAAGCGCCCCATTGTGTTTTTCATTACGTTCATTACGTTGGTAAGCGCCCTATTGTGTTTGTAAACGCCCTATTTTATTTTTCATTACGTTCATTACGTTTGTAAATGCCCTATTGTGTTTTTCATTACGTTTATTAAATGTGTAAGCGCGCTATTGTATTTTTCATTACGTTCATTACGTTTGTAAGCGCTCTATTGTGTTTTTCATTAGTTTTTCTTAGGGTGATCCGGCCTGTGATCTCTTCACAGGGGTGATCCGGCTGGTGAATAATATAAAGAAGAAAATGAAACGTTTTGAAATTGCTTTTTAATAAATTCCATTCTTTTAGTTTTCAAAGTTCCGTGTTATAAAAGGAAAATGGAACCGTTATATGATCCCTCACGTGTCTGTCTTTCTGTCCAACAAAGCCGTTTTTTTTCAGAAACCACTTTACGTAGAAACTCGAAATTTGGCGTAGAATTAAAACGTATTAACCTGTAAGCAGTTTAATATTATTAATACCTAAAGGAGACGTTAAAAATATAAAATATAAGTTTTAAAACATCTGTTATTTTTTAAAATATAAAAAAAAACAAACAATTCAGTAATTGGTTATCAGGAAAGAGCCAAAAACAAAATACGATTTGTAAAGAAATGCTATCTTCATAAATGGGCAAATATTATATTTTTAAAATGTCATGGATTGTTACATTAGAAATAAAAATAACAAAAAAATCTAATCGAATAAATAATAAGTTTTTAGAAACGATTACAAAAAATAATCGATGCTTCGTGCTTTCTTTAACATGTAGCCATTGCCTAAATTAATTAAAAACAAACTGTTAACAGACATTGACAGTGGTCATAGATAATATACTAAATGGACAATGGTTCTATTGTTGCCAGAATGAATGGCTTTTTCGCTCTTATCGAGATGTACGTAAATTTTTACGACGGCCCTGTCATGCCTGTGAGCATCGTGAAATAATATGTTACATCTGTGGATGGAGGATATACAGAGATACAATCTGCACTTTCTGTAGTCTGTAGAAATTACATTTACAATCTATTATGAAAAATAACCTAACTTTTCCTGAAAAAATACACGATTTTTCTTTTGTCTTATTGACAAGTTTGATAAAACTTGTAAACAACTAATTTTATTAATATTCTCTATATAACAGTATCATTTTTATTCTTGTAACACCTGGGCCTAACACTATATACGTAGAAGTCCTACCAATCTCATTTTAGGGGGAATGGTGGAGGTCCAATTAATATAAGAAAAAAAATGTTTTTTATTCCATATTGTATAGTATGTATAGGGCATAGATTGAAAGTGGTACACAAAATGTTTTCAGCAAAAATGAAAAAAAAATTCACAATGTTTCCAAGATTATCGCTATCAAAGTTTTGTATCAATTTTGATCATAGAATCATTTCAAAACTTAATGCGAACCAACTACATCTGGAAGAATTGAATTTTAAAAACTACCAAAAAACTCTTCCAAAATTAAATGTGAATAATAAAATATGTGGATGATCCGCGACATGACGTTACGTGCGGATCTGGAATTTTCTTTAAATTTTGGAATAGAGGGTAATTGAAGATAGACGATATCGGAAACCAAATATTTGTGTCAACGTAAGGTATCGTCGAGGTTTATACTGGTAGGCGATATGCCGAGAAATATCGATTTTTTTGTACATAAATAAAATTGCCAAGTTATAAATTTATTAGTATATAGTAGAAATGGACTTAAAAATTGGTAAATGTTTAAGTTCATTCCTAATATATACTAATAAAAGAGGAATGAACTTAAAAATTGATAATTTTTTAAGTCCAGTCCTAATATATACTAATAAAAAACGAATGGACTTAAAAATTGATAATTTTTTAAGTTCAGTCCTAATATATACTAATAAAAGAGGAATGGACTTAAAAATTGATAAATTTTTAAGTCCAGCCCTAATATATACTAATAAAAGAGGAATGGACTTAAAAATTGGTAAAAGCAATATCATTCTATAATTTCGTAATTATTAATATAATAATTGACGTATCTTAGTTGTATTCAAAACTTTTTATTAAAGTTGTTAACTCTTAAACTCGGACATTCGAAAAAATCTGTCTAATTTTAGCTCAATAACAAATATGGTTTACATTGAAGTCTTTATAGAGTAGACAAGACAAATCTGGTTCAATATTTTTGGTTTTTTCTTTTTAGTGCAGTACTTTTAAAAGTATGTTCTTTTTTTAGTTTTTTAATCCCCCGAAAACATTTTTCGTTCATAATGATGAAAGGAACAAGCCCTGTGAAGAAATATTTTAAGAAAAAATACATCAGTGTACATTGATGTTACAGTGAATACTCGAAATATGTAAATAGATTTGAATGGCAACTAAACGGGTAAACGAATCAGTGAGATCAATGGACGGGGAAATTGACCGGTGAATGTCAACCACCTCAATTTTAGTGATGAAAAACCTAAAAAAGATTTTCATTCATTTCTTACTTTCGACCACACGTCTACTATTATTAACATACACCGCAACACTTTGGTGAATAAAATATGAACTAATAAACGTAAATATTCACTTGCGTAAAAAGGCGTTCAAATATTGCAAGGAATTTCTTCTCTTTCTTCTATTTCTACGTCATAGTGTCTTCTCTTTCTACCGTCGAGTTTTAGCACGCCAAATTTGGAAATCTCTATACTTTTTGTACTGTATTTCTATTGAAAGTGGTTGCCAACTATCCGAAGACTACAGTACAAGCTTACGTACGTTTCATATCCGAATTACAGGGTATTCAGGCAAAAGTAACGACACTTTTAGCCTTGTCATTTAGAGGTCTGTTCAAGAAGTATCGTGAATATTGTGTTTTTTCAAAAATTATTTATTTATTCATGAATATCTATTCTGTCCCTATCAAAGTAATCCCCATCAGATATTATACACGCATGCCAACGGTTTTTCCAATCCTCGAAGCATTTCAAAAATCAGTTTCTGTGATCTTGTTCAGCTCGTCCTTTGATGCCGTCTTTATCTTCTCAATAGTGGCGTAGCGTCGTCTTTTCATGGGCCTCTTCAGTTTCCGGAACAAGAAAAAGTCACAGGGGGCCAGGTCGGGGGTAATACGGTAGCTGCGGCACCATTATTGTGTTTTTGGCCAAAAATATGGGCACAAGCAACGATGTGTGAAGAGGGGCGTTATCATGGTGTTATAGCAATTTTTATTCTTCCGCAAATCCGGGCGTTTCTGGCGGACTACTCCGCGCAAATTGCGCATAACTTGCAGGTAATATTCCTTATTAACCGTTCTACTCATGATGCACCACGCCCATGCAATCAAAGAAAACTGTAAGCAAAACCGTCAAATTCGACGGAACTTGGCCGCTTTATTGGGCCTTGGCTCGTGCGGAAACTTCCATTGGAATGATTGAGTTTTGGTTTCCACGTCATAACCATAAACCCATGATTCGTCACCAGTTATAACCCTTTGGAGCAAACTTGGGTCGTCGTAGAAAGAGTCCAACAGCTTATTAGCAATGTTAACGCGATGCTGCTTTTGGTCAAAATTGAGCAATTTTGGTACGAATTTCGCGGCGACCCGTCTCATGCCCAAATCATTGGTTAAAATCGAATGGCATGAGCCAGTCGATATGTTTAAATCCTCAGTAACTTCTCTAATAGACGATTGGCCAATAGTATTTTTTTCACTTCATCAATTTTTTTGTCTGTTGTTGACGTGCTCGGGCGTCCGGAACGCTCTTCGCCGTTCATTTCTTCGCTGGCCTCTGAGAACATTTTGTACCACATTCAAGTATTCAAGACAGCTTCACCATATGCCACAGTTAACATTCGGAATGCGTCCGCGCACTTAATTTTGTTTTTCACACAAAATTTGATACAGAATAGGCAAAAATCGAAAACGAAACGAAACACGTCCAAGCAATATAGCTGTCATAAATTAACTGAAAATTCAAAATGGCCGAACTTATCAGCATAAGTGAAGGACATGAGTACCAACATAAAAAAAATCGAAAATCGAATTTACATAGACTGTGTACATATAAAAGATTTTGAAATGTTACTGTCGATAATAATAAATTATGTTTCTGTTTTATTTCATTGAAGCAGTGTTTGTTCAGTCTCTGTAATTCCCGATTAATAAACTACCTTATGATGTGATTATTAACAATGTTTTTTTTTTTTTACGTTTTGTGACAAGATGGAACATTTATGAACTCATTTCATTGTCCTTCCCTCCGTCTATCTAAAGAGATTTTCTCGGAAACAATTCGAATTGAACATTTGAAATTTAGCACAGAGATAGAGTATGGGGGCTCAATTCTAGATGTGTAATATTGATAGTTCAATTTTAATTTCAGGTAGTAAATTGTGAAATAAAAAAAAACTTCAAAGGGGTCGGGTAGGGTGTCAAAACAAAAACTTATTGAAGCACGAATTTAATGATATATATATGATGTTTTATGAATTTGGTTAAATATATTAAATAATGAAATGTTTAAAAATTCAGTCATTTTGTGGCGATATTTTTGGATATAAGATCGATATAATCGTAAAAGAAACAATAGGGTATTTGACTGATGTCGATATTTTTGTGTAAAATGTTTTAAAACTGTAGGGTAGGTTTTAAAAAACCTTAAAATGAAAAAATAATGCATGTAACAAACAATTAATCGAAACTTCTTAATAGGAAAGTGTCAATTTTTTTTATTAAGTAGAAAAAGTTTTTATGAATTTAGTTTCGACACAGAAAATGAGAAAATTATAATGTGCAATATATCACTCAAACGCAATATTTAACAAGATACTAGAGATATTTAATAAACTCCCTTATAATTAATGCTAAATACTGGCCAGTGACGTCATAAACCAGTTGTGTTTTGTATGAGACGCTTTCGCTCGAATCGTAGTTTGTCAGTTTTTAACTCGTTATAACTTTGTAATGAAAAGTCCTAAGTACGATATATTTATTTTAACCGTTTTTAATGTTACTACTTATTCGATTTCACTTATAAAAAAATATAGTCAAATACCCTATTATGTTTATTGGATGTTTTACACTGAATGTCAAGTAAACCGGCAACGATAAAGCGCTTGCGCAAGCATTTTGCACAACGGCGGTTTCCCGTCGCCCCGCCACACGGTGGCTGATATGTCCTTTTGTGGACTCAGTGAAAGAGTAACTGTGAAATGCGTTCTACCTCTTTCTCTAAACCTTTTATATCATACAATTTTTTTTTCAAAAAGTGAATATTTTTATCCATTGAATTTCTTGAGCTATTTCATCGTTACGAAGTAACATCACCGAAACAAAACGTGTACAAAGCAAGTGATATTAATAATTTCTTAGAATTATTAACCCAGAATGTCATAAATAAGTATATCACGATTCTTAATCTCTTTCTTAAAAGTTTCTTTTAAGTTTTCAAAAAATATATATATAAATATATATATATATATATATATATATATATATATATATATATATATATATATATACACAGCAAAATCTGTATGTCTTGAATTCAGATTTTGATGTCGTTTTCACTGTCATAAAGAATATATGGAGCAGGAGAAGTCATTTTGTCAGAGAGTTGTTCAAATTCAATCGCCAATAGTGGAAGTTGTAAAGATCACAACTTCTGCGCGATCGGAGCTGCGGAACCAACTAGTTTAAAATCGAATTCAAATGGAGTTCTGTTTACAATTTTTCATTTTTATATCCATTTTCAAAATGATAAACATCATAATGATGTACAATTGTTAGGCTTACAATAGCAAAACTTTATGTACAATTACAATGGCAAAACTTGATGTACAATTACAATGGTAAAACTTGATGTACAATTACAATGGCAAAACTTGATGTGCAATTACAATGGTAAAACTTGATGTACAATTACAATGGCAAAACTTGATGTGCAATTACAATGGTAAAACTTGATGTACAATTACAATGGTAAAACTTGATGTACAATTACAATGGTAAAACTTGATGTACAATTACAATGGTAAAACTTGATGTACAATTACAATGGTAAAACTTTATAAAGTTCTCTATCGAGTTTATCTCTTTAAAAAGTTATTGCGAATTAACCGAATCAATTTCACATTTCCTTCGCAGCGGCGCAGCGTCTGCAGCGAAAGAGAAGGAAAAGTTCGAAAAGGAGAAAAACCGATTAGTGATGGAGATAGAGGGACTGCGCAGTCGGCTCTCAAACGCCTTGGACTACCAAGAGGACCTTGAGAGGAAGAACAGCGCCGCAGACCTCGCCATGAACAAAATGGAGGAGGCCGTTCAGGTTCTTTGATTTATGATTCCCACAACCGAGCTATAAGAGGACCAAAATATTTAGAAAATAAATATTTCATTAAAATTCGGAGGTCATTATATTTTTTTACTACTAACTAATAGACCAGGCCTCCGAAAGCGTGTTAAGGCTTTTAATTAGTAGTATTCCTATAATTTATAAAAACCCAGAAATAAATTTTAACTCGACCTTTGACAATCTTTAGCTAGTTTCTGACCTTTAAGTTACCGTAATTAAGATGCAGTCGGACTTTTTTTTATTTTCCAATGAAAATATTTAGTTTTTTATTTTGTAGTTGTCAATACTGAGTCTAGTCTATTCTTTAACTACAAACTAAATCATCAACAGAACGACATCGCTAGTTGGATGTCATGTTTCGTAGACTATTTACTCCATTTGAGGAGTGGAAATCATTGTAGTTGTTTAACTTTAAAGAGTCGTTTAAAGAATCGATGACTAGACCAGAGTGATTTGACTCATCAACGCCATATAAATCTAGCTTTTTGAGATAAGAATATTGGTTCCATTTTTAACCCATCAAGATAAAAATAGAAGTCAATCACAGAAGTCAAGTACATGATAATAATAGATGGGTATAAGTACTTAAATGTAGATACATTTAAAATCTTTTTTTGTAATTTTTAATTTAATAGCTATTTCAATAGATTATGAACGAATAAACCAAATATCTGAGTACAATGGTCACCGGCAATCACCATATTGAATTTTTTGTGATGTCATCATATCTTATGTGTTAAAATCCATTGAGCCCTTCGCTTTCTGATGATGATAGAATAAAGAATCTCACAGACACAAATACGTCGGTTTAAAAATTCATATTTAAGGTTATTTCATACACAAAAGAGAATGCCCAAATTCAGTCTAGTCGTGAAGAAAGATGAAACATACAAAGAATTATTCCACACCTTTATCACAGACACCAATACGTCGGTATAAAAATACATAGCCAAAATTATTTCATACACATAGAGAATGCCCAAATTCGGTCTAGTCATGAAGAAAGATGAAACATATAAAGATGTATTCCTTGCCTCTATCACAGACACAAATACGTCGGTATAAGAATTCATAGCCAAAATTAATTCTTACACATAAGAGAATGCCCAATTTCTGTCTAGTCATGAAGAAAGACGAAATATATAAAGATGTATTCCTTGCCTCTATCACAGACACAAATACATCGGTTTAAAAATTCATAGTCAAAATTATTTTATACACAAAAGAGAATGCCCAATTTCGTCCTAGTCATGAAGAAAGACGAAATATATAAAGATGTATTCCTTACCTCTATCACAGACACAAATACATCGGTTTAAAAATTCATAGTCAAAGTTATTTCATACACAAAAGAGAATGCCCAATTTTTGTCTAGTCATGAAGAAAGACGAAATATATAAAGATGTATTCCTTGCCTCTAACACAGACACAAATACATCGGTTTAAAAATTCATAGTCAAAGTTATTTCATACACAAAAGAGAATGCCCAATTTCTGTCTAGTCATGAAGAACGACGAAACATATAAAGATGTATTCCTTGCCTCTATCACAGACACAAATACATCGGTTTAAAAATTCATAGTCAAAGTTATTTCATACACAAAAGAGAATGCCCAATTTCTGTCTAGTCATGAAGAACGACGAAACATATAAAGATGTATTCCTTGCCTCTATCACAGACACAAATACATCGGTTTAAAAATTCATAGTCAAAGTTATTTCATACACAAAAGAGAATGCCCAATTTCTGTCTAGTCATGAAGAACGACGAAACATATAAAGATGTATTCCTTGCCTTTATTTAAAATTAGAAGAACTTTCCTAGAATGAAAAAAACTCATCTGAATGTTTAATATGATCGAAACAAATAGATCCATTGCCTCAAGAAAAAAAAAGTTTTTTCTGTGCCATAATGTGAAGGTAGAGGTGTATTAGTGACAATTATATGTAATATGTTATCGATATTTGTAGTCCTTATTCAGTATCGGAAGTTCGGAAGCTAACTAGTATCGATAACATTTAAATACTTGCATGAAAGTGTCCGGAATCAAATATAAATGTAATAGACGTTTTAAAAAAATATTAAGAACTCTAAAAAGTTATCGTTTACACATACACATGTCCTGATTGAATAACATCGAAAGAAGTTATTTCTTTTATTTATTCCCTACTTATTAAATAAGAAAAATCTTAATAAGCTATTGTTACAAGCAAGTAGATTTTTAAATCTTAATAAGTATAAAAATAGCAATTTTTCATCCTGTTTTCTCACTCTGAGATAAATTTGTACATCTCAGTACGTACTGAGATAAACAAACGTGTCTCTATCGATTTTATAAAGAGCTTGACTATTAGCATTCTCATCTTGGCAGAAATTACTCCATACTTGGTACTTTATTAAATTATTAAATAATTATATATTTAACTTAAAATAAAAACAGTTTATTTGTCCTCTATTTACTCACACCGAGATAAGTTTGTACATCTCAGGACGTACTGAGATAAACATACTTATCTCTACCGATTTTCTAAAAATCTTAACTATCAATATTCTCCTCTTGACAGAAATTACTCCAGACTAAGTGCTTTATTAAATTATTCAATAATTATATATTTAACTTCAAATAAAAGCAGTTTATTTGTCCTCTATTTACTCACACCGAGATAAGTTTGTACATCTCAGGACGTACTGAGATAAACATACTTATCTCTACCGATTTTATAAAGATCTTAACTATCAGCATTCTCCTCTTGACAGAAATTACTCCAGACTAAGTACTTTATTAAATTATTAAATAATTATATATTTAACTTCAAATAAAAGCAGTTTATTTGTCCTCTATTTACTCACACCGAGATAAGTTTGTACATCTCGGGACGTACTGAGATAAACATACTTATCTCTACCGATTTTATAAAGATCTTAACTATCAGCATTCTCCTCTTGACAGAAATTACTCCAGACTAAGTACTTTATTAAATTATTAAATAATTATATATTTAACTTAAAATAAAAACAGTTTATTTGTCCTCTATTTACTCACACCGAGATAAGTTTGTACATCTCAGGACGTACTGAGATAAACATACTTATCTCTACCGATTTTCTAAAAATCTTAACTATCAATATTCTCCTCTTGACAGAAATTACTCCAGACTAAGTGCTTTATTAAATTATTCAATAATTATATATTTAACTTCAAATAAAAGCAGTTTATTTGTCCTCTATTTACTCACACCGAGATAAGTTTGTACATCTCAGGACGTACTGAGATAAACATACTTATCTCTACCGATTTTATAAAGATCTTAACTATCAGCATTCTCCTCTTGACAGAAATTACTCCAGACTAAGTACTTTATTAAATTATTAAATAATTATATATTTAACTTCAAATAAAAGCAGTTTATTTGTCCTCTATTTACTCACACCGAGATAAGTTTGTACATCTCGGGACGTACTGAGATAAACATACTTATCTCTACCGATTTTATAAAGATCTTAACTATCAGCATTCTCCTCTTGACAGAAATTACTCCAGACTAAGTACTTTATTAAATTATTAAATAATTATATATTTAACTTAAAATAAAAACAGTTTATTTGTCCTCTATTTACTCACACCGAGATAAGTTTGTACATCTCAGGACGTACTGAGATAAACATACTTATCTCTACCGATTTTCTAAAAATCTTAACTATCAATATTCTCCTCTTGACAGAAATTACTCCAGACTAAGTGCTTTATTAAATTATTCAATAATTATATATTTAACTTCAAATAAAAGCAGTTTATTTGTCCTCTATTTACTCACACCGAGATAAGTTTGTACATCTCAGGACGTACTGAGATAAACATACTTATCTCTACCGATTTTATAAAGATCTTAACTATCAGCATTCTCCTCTTGACAGAAATTACTCCAGACTAAGTACTTTATTAAATTATTAAATAATTATATATTTAACTTCAAATAAAAGCAGTTTATTTGTCCTCTATTTACTCACACCGAGATAAGTTTGTACATCTCAGGACGTACTGAGATAAACATACTTATCTCTACCGATTTTATAAAGATCTTAACTATCAGCATTCTCCTCTTGACAGAAATTACTCCAGACTAAGTACTTTATTAAATTATTAAATAATTATATATTTAACTTCAAATAAAAGCAGTTTATTTGTCCTCTATTTACTCACACCGAGATAAGTTTGTACATCTCAGGACGTACTGAGATAAACATACTTATCTCTACCGATTTTATAAAGATCTTAACTATCAGCATTCTCCTCTTGACAGAAATTACTCCAGACTAAGTACTTTATTAAATTATTAAATAATTATATATTTAACTTCAAATAAAAGCAGTTTATTTGTCCTCTATTTACTCACACCGAGATAAGTTTGTACATCTCAGGACGTACTGAGATAAACATACTTATCTCTACCGATTTTATAAAGATCTTAACTATCAGCATTCTCCTCTTGACAGAAATTACTCCAGACTAAGTACTTTATTAAATTATTAAATAATTATATATTTAACTTCAAATAAAAGCAGTTTATTTGTCCTCTATTTACTCACACCGAGATAAGTTTGTACATCTCAGGACGTACTGAGATAAACATACTTATCTCTACCGATTTTATAAAGATCTTAACTATCAGCATTCTCCTCTTGACAGAAATTACTCCAGACTAAGTACTTTATTAAATTATTAAATAATTATATATTTAACTTCAAATAAAAGCAGTTTATTTGTCCTCTATTTACTCACACCGAGATAAGTTTGTACATCTCGGGACGTACTGAGATAAACATACTTATCTCTACCGATTTTATAAAGATCTTAACTATCAGCATTCTCCTCTTGACAGAAATTACTCCAGACTAAGTACTTTATTAAATTATTGTTCCCTATTTACTCACACCGAAATAAGTTTGTACAACTCGGCATACACCTGACGTTTTTGTTTTTTATCAGTACGTTGAGTACCGTCTGCTTTCTTCGCAGTAAATGCAGCGTTAATCTTAGCATAAATTATATAATCTCGTATACTCCCTTAAAATAATTTTTTTCCAACTACCCTATTATATCTCGTCAGTAGTGCAATAAGTACAGTCTATATAAACGTTCAGGAGTACGAGAACAATGCAATGAGGAATCAACGGCTAATCGATCACTTGAAGGAGGAGGTGGAGACGCTAAAGAACTTGCTGGAAGCGCGGGGTACGGAGATACAACACCTGACTGAAAAGGTAACTTGGGTATTCATTTATGTGAAGAGTTGGGAAAGTAAGAAATGAAGTAAAGGGTGTAACATAGGACGCATCACTTGTACAACAAATTGGGTATATTTGAAGGTTATCTCTGAATTTATATATATATATATATATATATATATACATATATATATATATATATATGAGTGTGTGTGTGTGTGTGTGCGTGTGTGTGCATGTGTGTATACACACATACATATATATATTTCATTAGAATCGCAACTTTAGCAATATTTTTTTTTAAAATGGTTCAGAATTTCCATATAATTCCCTAACATTTTCTGTTCAATTTGATATACAAAATCAAGTACTTGGAAATGCACGTTCTTATATAATGTATTCAAAAAACAGGTATAATGTGTTTAAAAATATACTCGAAAAAAAATTAAAATATAATGTGTTTAATGCTGATCAAATTCTAAAATTTCAAAAAACTTTCATCTTCATATAAATTCGCAGCTTATTTTTAATCGAGATCCAACAAACTTTTAAGTACCAAAGCTCTACAGGTGTACCTCGAGGTTATACGGAAAAATATATAATTTGTGTTTTAAAAAATGGTAGCTATAATTTAAAAAAGACAATCAAGTGTGAGTACGACTCACGTCTTGAAGGTTTACGTTGTATTATCGTCAAGCTTACGAAGTATTTCACAACGCAATAAACACTATATTAATATTTAGCGACACAACTTTATTTCTGCTTATATTTTTTTGTTATTGAAAAATAAATTATTTCTCCATAATTAAGACCACAATCAAAAAACAATATAATTTATTTTGTTTTAATATTTTTGAAATGAACTCGAAAAAAAATTTTGCTGTTCTAATTACACAACCACTTGTATACTTACAGTTTAGCAGTTTAGGAAACAAGTAAAAACCAACATAACGAGAAACTCGAACTTCAAAAAAAACAAATATATAGTATAAATAATCCAATGTGTATCGCGAACTCGGTGGTGTAGTGGTATATTTAATATAGAAATTGGTGGCGGGTTTTAATATCTCGAAAGCCCACAAAATTGTAAAATCAGATATTTTATATTAATTATATTAATCACGATTAAATGAAACTACGTGATGTAGTATCATTTCTACTTTCTTTAATTTCTTTACAACGACCTAGGTTTCGTTGTATTACAACATCTTCAGGTGGGCCATTAGCAAATATATTCAGGTGGGCTATTAGTAAAACCCACCTGAAGATGTTGTAATACAACGAAACCTAGGTCGTGGTAAAGAACTTAAAAAAAGTAGAAATAATACTACATCACGTAGTTTCATTTAATTGTGAATAATAAATCTCTACAAAATTAACGCCAAATATATTCAATAATTATATTAAACTTATACAATTCTTTAAAGTTAACATAACATTGAGATTGATATGGATGGGATATATTAAAAATTATACCAATCTGGGTGATGGTTTTGAATATCCGACATGATAACTGACGATATTGTAAAAATATTTTATGAATTCTTTACCTTTATATAAAAGTAACTAATGTCAGTTATCATAATTAGATTAATAAACAACAATTAACGGTTATCACATATTTCAACGGATACTAATTATTAACTGGTTACGTATTATGCGTATAGCTAATACGCTAGGATAAAGATAATATACGTACATACTTCTCCGAATAATGAAAATAACATAACTTCCGTTATTGTATCGGGAAAACGAGATATGATGTATTGTTGAATATGGTAAATTTAAAACGGAAAACTCGCATGTACACCCATACACACTCACATATACACACAATATAGATACACACTCACATATACATACATATATGTTTGTTTGATTGTTTTTATACTCTACCAATTTAAAGTTATCAATTTCCATCAAAAATACAATTAACGTTTTTGAACAATTATAATACTTGATTCAATCTTTACGCTGATCGAAGACAAAATCAGAAGTTGATATTTTTAAGTTTTTCATAATCTTCTAATTTCCTGTTTCGCTTCTACTTTTCAATCGTAATGGTACGGCATTTCCTGTCTATATTTTAAGATATTTTAAATATGTCCTCGAAACGAGAATAATCGTTCTACATAAACCACGTAACATAAATAACTTTCGTAAAAACAAAATATTGACAGGAAAAAAGACGGAAACCGGACATAAGAGGAAGAGGAAGTCATAGACAGTTTACCGTATATGTTGAATATTTATGATATAGAGTGTGATTTTAGAAATTTCGTATCCATGTTTCCTCTCATTACACACACACCGTATACGCACCGGACGCGCGGCGCAGCTGTCCAAGTGCGACAAGCATTCGGAGCGACGCGACAAGCAGCTGAAGGAGCAGCAGACGCGTTATGAGACCCTGCAGAAGGAAATGGATGCGCTGGGAGCCAAGGTGCATGCGACGCAGCACTTACTCGGGATAGAGCGCGCCAAGGTGGAGACGCTCGACCAGACTCTAGCGGTCAGGTCCAAGGATTTTAAGGTATGTTTACCGCCTGCATTTCGGATGCTTTCGGATGAGAGTCCATACCTCGGGTTGTGTACCTCATTTAAAGTTAAATTACTTTACCAAAATGGGCTTCTTGGGGAAATTAAATATTTAATAATGCCTAATTTTATTAAGTAGGGGGTGGGGGTGTATATATACATTATCGTGAATAATTAAAAAACTGTGACATGTAGTTCCATCGTTACAGTTTTCTTAAAACCTATAACAGAAGACTATACAATAGTCTTCTATAAATCCTGTTTTTTTATAGTTTTAATTTTTTTCATAATTTGAAGATATACTAGCTAAAAGTATAAAAATGTCGACTAACCCTTTCAGATAGTATGTGTTTTAGTGTTAGCTGTTGAAGTGTGTGCAGGGTAATAGATTTTATCATTATTCCAATTCTCAAGTTTCTGCGATAAACGGTTTATGATAAAATTACTATGACAACCACACAAACGGACACGTGAGTGAAATTGTAAGGGTTGCTTCGTTTCTTTTGAAGTATGGAACCCTAAAAGTATGGTATTTGACTGTCGTCGATATGTTTTATAAAAATGTCTTAAAACTGCTTAAAATAAACCTTGTGATGAAAAAAATAATGCATAAAACAAACAATTAATCGAAACTTCATTAAATAGAAAAAAATATTATGAATTTAGTTTCCACATAAAAAAATGATAAAATTATAATATGCAATGTATAACTTAAACACAATATTTAACGAGACATTAAAGATATTTAATAAATTACCTTATAATGAATGCTAAATAACTGGCTAGTGACGTCATAAGCCAGTTGTGTTTTGTATAGGGCGTTTTCGCGCGAATCATAGTTCATCAATTTTTAACTCGTTATAACTTTTTAATGAAAAGTCCTAGGTACGATATATTTATTTCAACCGTTTGAATGTTATTACTTATTCGATTTTAGTAATAAAAAATATACAGTCAAATACCCTATTGATGAAGTGGGCAATAATCCAGGAAGATGTAAAAAAAACTTTACCGAATCGCGTTGCCTGAAGAACAGTAATTGTTTAGGATGGTATGTAAAGCAACTTAAGTGTGCTGAAGCTAGCCATAATGTACAATTTTTCATAAAATATTACGAAAGCAAGGCTTTTGATATATCTCTTTTGCAATCTTCGCCTGGAACTGTATTAGTATAACTATTTCAAAATCCCTAAATGTATAAGATAATGAATGCACGCTACTGTGTGTCCATTTTTGGTTAGTTTTTATCTTTTTCCTCGGTGGTTCTTTTCTTGGTGGTACTCGGTGGTTCTTGGGGTGTAACATAAAATACGTGTAACAATAATATCTGCTTACAATCAAATAATTATCCTCTCTTCTTTTGGATATGACACTCAGTGTGTTAATTTTAAAAGAAATTATTTTGACGTTGACCTTTGTCTTTAAGAGCACAATGCACCAAAAATATGTCACATTTTGAAAACTTATAAAACCGATACTAAAAACCATAGAGTGATAGAAATACATCATTAGATAGAGTAGTATAGAGTAATAGAAATACATCACCGATAGAGGACATATTTCAGTTTAGGAAAGAGGAAAAAGTCACAGGGACTGAGGTCAGGTGAACAGGGGGTTGGGGAACCACAGGAATGCCTTTTGAGGTCAAAAATTCCGTGACGGAGAGGGCAGTGTGACATGGGGCGTTGTCGTGATGGACAATCCATTTGTCTCCAATGTCTAGTCTCACGCGAATGACCCTTTTTCTGATCCTTTCAAGAACATCTTTATAAAAAAAACTTGGTTGACAGTTTGTCCTGGAGGAACAAATTCTTTGTGGATGATTCCTCTTCTGTCAAAAAAACAAATCAGCATTGATTTGAATTTCGATTTTCTTATTCTCACTTTCTTTGGTCGAGGAGAGCTCGCAGTGTGCCACTCCTCACTTTGCCTCTTGGTATTCAAAAACCCTTGATTCATCACTAGTGATCACAAGAAATCTTGCTCATTGACGATTCTGTCAAGAAGATCAAGACACTTGTTTTTTCGATTGTCCTTCTGCTCAATTGTGAGGTTTTTCGGCACTATTTTGGCACAGAACTTTAGCATGTGCAAATGTACAGTCAAAATTTGGTGAACGGTAAATCTGTTCAAATTTAATCGTTCACTTGACATTCTTAATGTTAAACGACGGTCTGATCTCACAACAGTGTTCACACGTTCGATATTTTCGTCGGTTTTCGAAGTTGAAGACCTCCCTAAACGGTGTTCATCTTTAACGTGTTCTCTGCCTTTCAAAAATGATTTGTGCCAGCGAAAAACTTGAGCTCGGGATAAAGAATGTTCCCCGTAGGCTTGTTTTAATTTTTCAAACGTCACACTTGCTGATTCTCCAAGCTTAACACAAAATTTAATGACACAACGCTCCAAATTCCGCTGTTCTATTTTGCGTGACGCGCAAACAAAACACAACTTCTCTAATAGCAGTTACAAGAATATATATATATATATATATATATATATATATATATATTTATATATATGGAGGACTTGTTGCTACGTGAACAATATCTTACAGCCGACCAGAAAAATTTTAAAACAAAGGAAAATATTAAAAACCCTAGAAGCTCGCACTCGTAGTCTTCGTTTTAAATCCATCAACACTCTCCTTATTACTAAGTATGACACTATTACTATATCATTACAAATGAATTAATTCATTTTATATGCTGATAAATTCTGGGATAAATTTAATCCTATTATTCGAAATGCGTTTGCAAAAAATATTCCGATTTCGATTCCCTATTATTTCGTTGTTGCTTCTTCTCCTATCCCACACATCTCCTCTTCGGTTGATGCCTAAATTATATTTTAATTTAGTTACTATTAGATTAACATTAATTGCACAGCTATATTATTAATTCTTAATGGTGTTTTTGTTGATTAGAAGAGATTATTCATACGACAACTAGTTTGTCAAACGTATAAATACGTTGAAGTTTTCGCAGAAATATTCATAAGAAATTAAGGCCCCGTGTTTATAATTTGATAAACTTTATTAAAAGTATTCGCAGTATTGTCGTATTATTACAGTTATTTCATTAATTCTTAATGGTGTTTTTGTTTATTGGAAAAGTTTATTCACACAGCAACTAGTTTGTCAAATATATAAATACGTTGAAGTTTTCAAAGAAATATTCATAAGAAATTGAGGCCCCATGTTTATAATTTGTTAAGCTTTATTAAAATTAGATGCAGTATTGTCGCATTTGTATATTAACAGTTGCGGCACAGTTGCTACTGAGCCCGTTACGATTTTTTTGACAAAAATTTAAAATCTTAAGAAATCCATTTTGTTAACTGTCAATTTATACAAGATGTTGTTAAATTGATATAACAGTTCTTTGTATTCCTGAGTACATAATTAAACGATTACTCTTAATAATTTTTCGCATGTCAAAGTCAACACATGGGTTAAGCGTGCGGCAATGAACCGACTCTGTAAATATCTTATTTAATTATTAATATTGAATTATACGAAAATTATAGAGCAGATAGATAAAATTATTATACATTTAATTCAGTGTCTTTTTTAAGTTGTATTATTCATTGGGGTTCTATTTACAATAACGAAACATTTAAATATAATTATGATTCAGAAAATGTTGAATATAAAATATAATCGAAAATACCTGCGGCCGTGCAAGTTCTCAAACACAAGGCACCTTGAAAATTAAAAATACTAACCATAGCCAAACTTATAGTTTGTAGTTTCACCATTCGACACCTAATCGTACCCGGCTTGTTTCACAAGATTCGGGTTACTTGCTTAAAAAGAGGTTTAAATTATACATAAACCCGTTTGCCTATATCATAAATGAAACGAAAAATGCCAGTAGGTTTTTCGAACTTCAAATAATATTTTCCTTTTGAATATACTCTTTACTCATCATATAACTATTACAGAACAGAAGATAAGACAAAGTCAATTAGCGTGAATGCTCGTCGAATCTGCTGAATAGTTTAAAACTTTTACCACAGACATATTGACTAATACGCTAATAAAAAATAAACTTTAAAACTTGAATATCGAAACATTGTAATTAACTTTTATAATATAATGAAACACTGTGATCAGCTGAAAGAAGACGAATGTGTCAGGCTAAGGAACGAGGTGTCTAAGTACTTCAGCCAGGCGCAGAACCAGATGAAGCGGTACCAGCTGCTGGAGACGCAAAAGGCCAATATCGAACATGATAGGTAAATATTCTCAAATATTTTCTTCTGCTAATTAGCTTCCCGGCTGCTGATAATATGATTCAATGAGATTGGTTTCGCCACCGACATAACCGACAAGATCGTAACGAGATAATTTAAAATTCTTCTCAAAATCTTAATATTCTATTATTCTCGTTCAACTACAAGATAAACAAATGAAAAACCTGTTAAGTGCGAGTAGAACTTGCACTTCGAAGATTTCGTATATATTTAAGGATACTTTATATCTATTAATTTGTAACAACGTAAATATAATTGCCTACTATATCTTCACAGGCGTAAAAAATAATTATAACTAAAATCATCGCTATATATAGTTTTCCTATAATCTTTGCGTAGATTTCTAAAATTAATATTTTTTCATAATTTTGGGATGAGTAGTTTCGGATATGAATGCGAGAACAATTTTTTTTGCATATTTCTTAGTACCTACATCTCTGAAGATACACTACTTAAAATTATGGAAAAAATATATTTGAGAACTTTGCAAGTAGCTATTTCAAATGATACTACACTGTACATGAAATTTAAAAAAAATATTTTCGGGTACTTAATTTGAACCCCACTAAAATTTCCAATTAATATTTTTGAGTTTTAGCTATTAGTATATGTGTGAATTAATATGCTATATCACTTCATCACAATTTCAAGTTTCCACGTCACGCTGTTTCTGAGAAAAACGGCTGTGACAGACAGACGAATTGACACTAATATCACTCATGTGATATTTTAAGGATTTTGATTTGCCTTTTGCGATACGAAACCTTAAACATGTGTGCATAGAAATTTTTAATTGTTGAATCTCAAACACGTTACCCCTATTACCGTCGCATAACTCCTGTCGCATACTTTTGTGACGCTGTTTGAACATATCTTACACCTTTTTTTAAACTTGTAAAACTGGATGAATGGGCCAACGTCATTTAAGCACATCAAATCAACTAATCTGAAATATCTTTCTATAATATTCATTTTAATTTTAATAATATTTGGAAAGATTTAATTTAATAAACAATCAAATGTATTCGCGTGATCATTTTAGGGTTATTAAAAAAACTGCTTTGAAACGTTAAGATCTATTTTTAGGATTCCGTCACTCAAGAGGGAAAACGGAACCTTTATAATATTACTCACGTGTCTGTCTGTTCGAGTCGAAACCGTTTGACATAGAAACTTGACATTCGGTATAGTAATAGATCATAAACAACCGCATAATGCGTAGTAGCTAAGGCTTATGACGTCACTAGCCTTATATATATATATATATATATATATATATTTATATTTATATATATATATATATATATTTATATATATATATATATATATATATATATATATATATATATATATATATAGCGGCAAATGGTTACTCGATCTTTTTTAGTTTTGTATATCGAATGGTACCATCTAAGTGAAACATTTATATAAAGGTTAAAAAATTTATTTTACATAACTTCATGTGGTGTATCTTCAGAGATATGCATCAAAATGCACCACCCCACCCCCATAATCTTGGAAAACCGGTTTGGGTGAAATCTGAATGGAAAATTATAGGAAAACCGTTAGTGACGATTCTAAATTTCACAGCTTTTGGAACGTTGACGTATACTGAGCGCGTTTGAGAGAGGCTTTACATTTGTTTGGTGAAAAAGTAAAATTTTAGTATTTTTAAATAATTTATTAGCATGTTATAGGTGCCCGAGGTTCTACGGAACCCTCGTAGTGCAATTTATATTCGAGTTTAACAGGTTTTTACATAATTCAATAAAGAAAAAATTAATAGGTTAAATACGAATAGAACTCAGACTACAAAAGTCCCGTATTCATTTAGGTAAATATCATAGTTTAAATATTTAAGAATATATAGTTTTTCTATTGAATTATTTACATATTTATATAATTATTGACATATTTATATAATTATTTACATATTGATATAATTATTTACATATTTATTTTTCATTACATAAATATATTGCCTAATGTGTTTTTCGCAGGCGGGAAAGACAATCTTTTACTTATAATGTTTATTACTTGAAAACTATTTTACGTACAATAATTCTCAGTATTTACTATAAACATTCAAAAATACCTGCTTAAGTGGAAAAATTCGCACTGACTACGCCTTGTATAAATGAATACAATCCGCAATTAAATTATGTATAATTTAAAATACCATATTTGCTTTTGTTCTAATGTGCTGCCTATTATGTGTATATGTATAGCTCATTTCCTTTGCGAGTTAGAGACATCTTATAAACGGATAGAATGGCTAGAAAATCTGGATTATCTCCGGTCACTTTGAGTACGAGAACCTAAAGCACAAACGTAAATATTGAAAAGCAAAATACCGTTACAATAATAATTCGATCCCAGAGAGAACCTGCGCCAGCAAGTAGCCGTTATGGAGAGGGATATCATGCTGTCGAAGAAGCAGAGCGAGGCTGACAAGAGGGACATCGAGAATCTGCAGAGGGAGAAGGAGATCTCCACTAAAAACATGCAGAAGATCCAAAGTGAGTAATAAGTAGCTGCTCGTTCAGATGATACGTGAGACTTTATCTGAAATAATGAAACTTAATTTCTAAACTCGGTTTAAAGTGTTTGTATACAACAAACATCGACTTATTGGCTGATAACTTGTCGTACGTTCACAAACATGTAACACTTTCAACTTGGACTTAAGTTCACATTAAATTTAAATGAAATTCATGTTGGTTTTAATAATATCAGGTTATTTTATGTTAGTTAATCATTAAAATGGGGGTAGTTCTGTGTCTTAAATTTTCTACCACATATCTAAATATATTATTTCTAAAAGGTGTTTTTTGGTCGAGCGGCTCGATCTCTTTAACTACTGCACCAAAAAAAATAAAAAAATACCCACTTAAAGCTTATGTTTTCTACTTTGGGCGAAAAATATAAAAAAATTCGAAAAAAATCTTTTTGTTAATAAAAAAATTAATTTTTATAACAATTGGCATGAGCGCCATCTGTGGGCGACACATCAAATATCTTAGCCAAATTGTATACTTGGAACACGCTAGATGGCGATATAGTGCGAAGACTTCGCACGGGTCAGCTAGTAGTATGATATTGGTGAAGTTTATGTTTTAGTAAAAGTTATGTTTAGAGTTAAGTTAGTAAATAAATTCCATTTACAGTTTACTTCATTTTACTCCAGAAATTTTAACTTTGATCGGTGTTCAAACAAAGAAGAAGAACCAAAAATAGCTATTTTTTTAAAATGTTTATGACCTAAACTTTAGTGCTGTTAAATTGTTTCTTTGTATCGCTCGATGTCGAAACTTTTTTTTAATTTGGGATCTTTACGGAATAAATGAACGCTTTGTTTCTTGCAACCAAAGGGCATTTTTCATTAATTCACCAAAATTTTGGAAAAATTGAATATTTTGTCTCGTCTTTGTATCTGCTGATAGTGGGAACATTAGTCAGTGAAAATCCCCTTTGCAACGTTTCCTTTATTTTAAGCGAAAACAAAATAATATAAATATTAAGCAGAACATTGTTTTGTTATAAAAAATTATAAACGCCACGAAAATGCAGAGAAAATTATTTTAAAAAATGTAGTTCTGCATTACAAGTTGTAGCGCAATTGCAACCATTTCGTAATGGACCTAATAACCACTGGACGAGTAATTAAAGGAATTTACCATGAAACAGTGTCAAAATTTGAGGGGCAGGGGGATCGTACTCACTTCTGATTGGCTAACGCTGTGGGCACGTTTTCTTGTAATTGGCCAGAAAATGCGCCAATCACATGCGCTTTAAGTCATAACTATCGCCGCTGTGAAAATATCGATAAACCATTGTTCGATAGTATTTATTTACCAAGCTACCTACTATCCTACTATCGAAAATTATTATATTTAATGTGTACATCGTTTTTTTTATACTTGGTCCAACTAAACTTAATAATAACTTAATTTTAATGGACTTGAAGGCGTTATGTTATATGCTTTTTGTTGATGAGATTCCATAGATAAGTATAACTTGGTCCAACAATCAAAATTATAAAGATGAACACAATGTCATCTTACACCTCTTTTTCATATTAACTGCCAAATCAAAAAAAATTGTCATCATAATCCTACGTGGAATAATTTTGTAGTCTCAATGAAGATGAAATGTTTCCACTGTACAGGCAAAACTGAATCACACAAATATAAAGTGAAGAAAATCTGCTATTGGATTATGAAAAAAATAGGGCTGAAAGTAAAATAAATTTTTGTCAATGACACATCATATGTTTAAAAAAAAAAGTATAAACTGTTTTAAGAAATATTTTTAGAATTTAAATTATTTCCTAGTACATTAATACCTAATACAATTAGTACATTTTTAGTGACTTACTACTTGAGAACATTTATCTAAAGTACATAATTGAAAATGTATATATATATATATATATATATATATATATATATATGTTATGCCCATTACGGAGTTAGATAACTAATGAACATGCCATATGCAGGAACCATATTTTTAAAAATATGGGCGTTTAAGGGCATACTTTAACATTGGTATTATTAATGCATTTTCATCAGTAGTAGTCATGATGTTATGCGATACTAATATACAAAGCATACCTCGTCATGTGAAAAGTACATTAAATAAGTTTTTAAAAAAAATTGATTTTTTGTAAAAAAAATCAAGCGAAGACAAAAGGCTTATTCCACTTTCAATTTTATAACATTAAATGTCTCTTTTGTAAAGCCGGATCTGCCGCCTATGTAACCATACCATTTAGATAATGTTCGCGACCAAATCAAATATGTTCCAAGTTTCTTTAACAAAGCGTGTAGCTTTTGCAGAATAAAAGTGCAAAGACAAAGCAAAACTTTTTAATTGAGAGTATTTAGTTTTAAGAATATTTCCGAATTTATTTTTAAGTGATTGCCTTTTGACTATTTCCTCATTTTGTACGCCAATGCCATCTAGAAATAATAATCTGCTTTTCTCGGTTATTAAACACTTATTAATGAAGATATCTAACATTTGATTTAAATTATGATTTTTAATTTTTAATCTACGTGTTTAACTCCGTATTTATTTCATTTTTAATTCTAGCTACTTAATTTTGTCATAATTTATTCTTCCTTGGAAAATTTAACTTATTTGATGACGGATCAAGTGCGAAATATCATGTCGAAACATCCTCTTCCAATACTCGTTGCTCGTGTTTCTACAAAAGAATTAAGAAGTTAGCAAGTAATTATTAATCCATATTTTAAACTAATTTACGCTTATCTTTGCTACTATATTTTGAAGTCACATTATATCACGACTTAAATATAATTTAAAACATTTTTCTTATTGTTAGATAATGATAAATACAGAGCAAATATGAAAACTTACTTTGTGCCGGTAAAGTCGGAAGACTAAAGTCTTCCCTTTAGATTAAAAAGGAGAAGCCTAAACCAACTAGAATATGACTAGGTAGGTAAATACATATGTACAGTTGTATAAACATGCATGAAGTAACTAGTATAGTAGGTAGGCAGATAATATGCACAGGTATATAAAGACATGAAGTACTGACTATAATAAACCCGAAACAGGGAATGTGATTTATATGTCCGCATGTATGTATCCATGATGCATTTAAGTGCATATGAATATATTTAAGTTCATTAAAGGCCGTAACCGTATATCCCATTGATATCTGATTTATTCATAATATCGTGATATTCTGGGTATCATAGGATATCATAGGTGCTAAAAGCGGAAAAATAAAACTGAATAGACTTAAAATAACTATCGAATAAGAAGCGCATTGAAAAGAAATAAAATTCCAGTACTTAGTTTGGAACATTTGCGGTACAATATCGTTTCCGAACAGACGCAAAATGCTACTATTACTAGAGATTTTTGGAATCAGTGTTCCAGTGAAATTGAATACTCATCTTTATATGTGGATGTGACCGGTTCCAAAAATTTCTAGCGGTAGCAGCATTTTGCAAATTTATTTATGTTCGGAAACGATATTGTCCTGCAAACCCAATCCAACTAAGTACTCATCTTTTTGTTATTTTATACTTTCCAGTATGTGTGCCCCTTATTCGACCCCTCCTTTGGAGTCTGTTTAATTACTTTTGTTATAAAGTTTTATTTGCGATGGTCTTAAATAAATATATACGAAAACCGAGTTGTTTTTATCTTACTTCAACCGAATTAACTGCGAGATGTTTGGTATGGCTTATCGACAGGCGACGCGTATGAGAACCTGCACATGCTGCAGCTGCAAGAACAACGGCGCAAAAAGCTGGAGTACGAGTTGGAGCAGAACGGCACTCTCATCAACAAGCAGCGCCTCCTCGTACGCTCGCTGGAGAAAGACAAGGACAGGTGAGTGAACGAAAGGATCAAATCCATTTCAGAACGCTAAGAAGCTGCGAGATGTGACAACAGTCACCGTGTTGACGCCACAAGTATTCGGTTCTTAAAGTTCCGTAGATCTTTGTGGATATATTTATGATGTTCGGTTATCCAACCGCTTTCTTTTCTAAATTAATGTAATGAATACAATTATTTATTTCTTTATTTAGCTTGTTAAATGCTTGATCAAACTTCTCGCAACCTATTGCCAATGCATTTATTTCGATTATGAAATAATGAATTTTAATACTTATAGTTGAAAATCCCATAAAAAAATTATACTAATCTAAACACTATTGGGTTTTCAATGTTACCTGTTAATATTTTGAATAAATGCAGGACTAGATGCAACACTTTCCTGTTTGCAGAGAAGCTACATCCAACCATACCCAAAATAAAACGCAACACGTGGAAATGAAAGCAATAATTTTTAAAATAAATAAATCGAATGAATCGCTTCTGTTTTTTCTCCAACATGAGGATATGAGTCACCTCACATGGAGGATATGAGTCACTTCATATGAGTCACCTCATATGGAGGATATGAGTCACCTCATATGGAGCCACGTTCTCAGCAATTTACAAACAAACCGAACAACTGCGTTCGTTTGTAAATTGCTAAGAACAAGGATGTTATACAAATTATTAGTACAGTTGACGTCGTGAAATTCAAAAGAGAGTCGCATGATAAATTCGAATATCTTAAGACAGTCTTACGAATATCAATAATGTGTTCGGTGAAATGAAAGGTGGTGGTTCTTAAGTACATCGATGTCCCTAAAATGTAGAAACACACGTGTGACAAGAGCCCACTTATACTTATATATACGCGATCTGGATTCGGAATGAAAATCAGCGGCGTACAGCGTTTTTTGGATAAGGCAAGCTATGGAGGGTGGGACATATCAAAATTAAATAGGTATAGAACCATATGCGCAAGCATCAGCGTCTGCGACCACCCCCGCGCCAAAACCAGCGTCCGCCAGCACCCCCTGCACCCACCCTCGCTGCGCGCACTCGCACACACATAATGTAGCTAATGTTATAGCATTGTTTAGTTGAATTTTTTATTTTATTCTTATCAAATTTATTTTTATCAACGCTCTTACCAATGTAATTTTTGCCAATTTGTGTCTCTTGCTTCATTTTCTTACTATTTTTGGTGACCAAAGGACAAAAACAATACAGCACAACCACATATATAAATACAAATGATGTTAAATTGTAAGCTAAACAAACACATTAAGAATCACTACACCCACGGCTTTGAAAAAACCTGTCAGTATCAAAATCCATGTTTATCAGTCTATATTTGTAAGAAAAGTACATACTTAGGAAGAATATATATTACATTTTAATTCAGTGCTTTATTATATATATATATATATATATATATATATATATATATATATATATATATATATACATATATATAATTTATGTTAATAACAATTTTTATTTTTATTTATTTATTAATGTAGTCAAAAGATTATAAAATTATTTATTTTCTGAATCTATCTGTCTTTCTTTTAGTAAAAAATATTTTAAAACGTCATCATAAAACGGAGATTTTCTCTTTATTAAATTTTTTCAACTGGTATTAAATTCAAATCGAATCCCGAAAGTCTTTCTTGGCTTTGCGTATTTCTGATGTAAGTGGGAATAGGATTTAAAGTTGAAAAGACGGCAGAAGAAAGGGGGCAGCAGTGGTAGAAGAAGGGATTTTTAAAATTAATATGAATAGGGATTGTTAAAATTGATATAAACTAAAAGTTTATGAAAATACATATAATATGTAAGTATGTTGACGTGAAACATCTAGTGGCGCTTTAGTATGAGAGTTAAAATGTTCAGATGGGAAGACGCAGCTTGACGTTCGGTCAGCTTCGTGTATTGTCGGCTCTTTCCGATTTGATTCCGCCAGCTTAACGTCTTTTCTGCCATTCGGCCAGCTTCGTGTCTTGTCGACTCTCTTCGACTTAATTCAGCTAGCTTGTTTATTTCTATGAATTAAAATATTAAAAGTTTCATAAATATAGTTGGATTTGTACGCGATTTGAAACCGGGACCTCTTGCAACCTAAGCGAAAATCATACCCTTAGACCAACGAGCTTTTATTGTGGTTCTTGAAATTTTTGAAATACATAGCTAATCATATTATCTTTAATAAAATTATTTTTAAATATAAAATATTTTTGGCAATATTTTTCTATAGATAGCGGATTTATTTGGGTCTGATGAATATATGTAAAATTTAGATGTTTCACATCTACCAGGCGTCACATGATGGCTCAATTTTTTTACTTTATATTTTCATATTAATTTGAAATTTTTCAAAGCACAAAATTCTGCATATCGATAGATTGCTTTCAGTTCATTTGTTCATTTTATAAAATCAAACGATTTCGGATAACTGACCTGTACAAATGGATATGACTTTTAGGAATGATTTGCAAATTATTGAAATCTATAGTTAATTTGAAATCCATTATATTTCTAAATAATCCTGTTGTAATACTCTTTGGGACTCAAATTAGATCGTCCCCTCCTTGGTGTGTCCGCGATTTCTGAAACGTAAAACATTGATAAACTGTGAATTTAACCAAAATTTGAAATCATTAATAGCTCGCAAAGAAAATGCCTAAATATATTATTGTTTTACTTTGGATAACGTTAAATATTATATCCATAGTAGCAAATTTTTCAGAAAAAATATTTAAATATATAGTCATAATCTTCTAATCGTATAATATATAAATCGGCAAATGACAAAGACTTCATCTCAGCTCTTAGGGTTAGATTGTAAAGCATTAAATGTATTTATAAAACCGATTTTATGTTCGTGTACGGTACTTAACTATATAAGAATTATGTTGCCACCTTGTAACGAAAACGGCAAGCATTCGAAGGTCAATATCGGCTAAAAGTGAACTTTGCTTCGTTGAAAAAAAAAAGGAAAACCTTTTGCTCTCCGAAATATTACCTGTAGATTTTGATAAGCTAAATTACGAACATGGGCATAACAAGATACAAACCTTGCTAAAGTATATGAATCTCGTACTGTTTCTGAACACCGTTATTTACTGCTAAGTTCATTCTTATCTATTTGACGAAAAATTTGTTCACTTAATATTTGTACCGTTCGCTGGCCACCAACGTTTAACAAATCAAGGAAACGATTTTCAATATTATTATTTGACACGCACCTTACTATGATTGAGAGCTGTTCCCTTCTACTATCATCCGGCGTTTCGTCTGTCATTATTGAAATAAATTTAGTATGAGCAACTTCAGCCACGGAAGAAATTAATCTTGATTTTGATTTCGCCCTGATAGCCCTGAAAACGGCATTAAAATGTGTTCCAATAATTGAACCATAGGCACTCCAGGACAATAAACTCTCGACGTAATTACCCCGATTTACTAAACTGTTGTTTAATTTTTACATAATTTTTACGATGGCCAATGCTACTAACGAGACGCGTTAAGTCCGCGCGTTTAATTTTGCTTATTTAAAAACTCCGTCATAATTTAAACGATGTCCAATGCCATTATCAAGATGCGTCGAGCCCGCATATATAATTTTGCTTACTTAAAAACTCCGTCATCATTTTAACGATGTCCAATGCCACTATCAAGACGCGTCAAGCCCGGGTATATAATTTTGCTTACTTAAAAATTCCGTCATAATTTTTACGATGGCCAATGCCACTAACGAAACGCGTCAAGCCCGCATATATAATTTTGATTACTTGAAAACTTCGTCATAATTTTTACAATGGCCAATACCTCTGATGACACGCATTGAGCCCGCGCGTATAATTTTGCTTACTTAAGAACTCTGCCATAATTTTTACGATGGCCAATGCCACTAACGAGACGCGTCAAGCCTGCGTATTTAATTTTGCTTATTTAAAAACTCCGTCATAATTTTTACAATGGCCAATGCCTCTGATGGCTCGCATTGAGCCCGCGCGTATAATTTTGCTTACTTAAGAACTCCGCCATAATTTTTACGATGGCCAATGCCACTAACGAGACGCGTCAAGCCTGCGTATTTAATTTTGCTTATTTAAAAACTCCGTCATAATTTTTACAATGGCCAATGCCTCTGATGGCTCGCATTGAGCCCGCGCGTATAATTTTGCTTACTTAAGAACTCTGCCATAATTTTTACGATGCCCAATGCCACTGACGAGACGCGTCAAGCCTGCGTATTTAATTTTGCTTATTTAAAAACTCCGTCATAATTTTTACAATGGCCAATGCCTCTGATACGCATTGAGCCCGCGCGTATAATTTTGCTTACTTAAGAACTCTGCCATAATTTTTACGATGGCCAATGCCACTAACGAGACGCGTCAAGCCTGCGTATTTAATTTTGCTTATTTAAAAACTCCGTCATAATTTTTACAATGGCCAATGCCTCTGATGGCACGTATTGAGCCCGCGCGTATAATTTTGCTTACTTAAGAACTCTGCCATAATTTTTACGATGGCCAATGCCACTGACGAGACGCGTCAAGCCTGCGTATTTAATTTTGCTTATTTAAAAACTCCGTCATAATTTTTACAATGGCCAATGCCTCTGATACGCATTGAGCCCGCGCGTATAATTTTGCTTACTTAAGAACTCTGCCATAATTTTTACGATGGCCAATGCCACTAACGAGACGCGTCAAGCCTGCGTATTTAATTTTGCTTATTTAAAAACTCCGTCATAATTTTTACAATGGCCAATGCCTCTGATGGCACGTATTGAGCCCGCGCGTATAATTTTGCTTACTTAAGAACTCTGCCATAATTTTTACGATGGCCAATGCCACTGACGAGACGCGTCAAGCCTGCGTATTTAATTTTGCTTATTTAAAAACGCCGTCACAATTTTTACAATAGCCAATGCCTCTGATGACACGCATTGAGCCCGCGCGTATAATTTTGCTTACTTAAGAACTCTGCCATAATTTTTACGATGGCCAATGCCACTGACGAGACGCGTCAAGCCTGCGTATTTAATTTTGCTTATTTAAAAACTCCGTCACAATTTTTACAATAGCCAATGCCTCTTATGACACGCATTAAGCCCGCGCGTATGATTTTGCTTAGTTAAGAACTCCGCCATAATTTTTACGATGGGCAATGCCACTAACGAGACGCGTCAAGCCTGCGTATTTAATTTTGCTTATTTAAAAACTCCGTCATAATTTTTACAATGGCCAATGCCTCTGATTGCACGCGTTGAGCCCGCGCGTATGATTTTGCTTACTTAAGAACTCCGCCATAATTTTTACGATGGCCAATGCCACTAACGAGACTCGTCAAGCCTGCGTATTTAATTTTGCTTATTTAAAAACTCCGTCATAATTTTTACAATGGCCAATGCCTCTGATTGCACGCGTTGAGCCCGCGCGTATGATTTTGCTTACTTAAGAACTCCGCCATAATTTTTACGATGGCCAATGCCACTAACGAGACTCGTCAAGCCTGCGTATTTAATTTTGCTTATTTAAAAACTCCGTCATAATTTTTACAATGGCCAATGCCTCTAATTGCACGCGTTGAGCCCGCACGTATGATTTTGCTTACTTAAGAACTCTGCCATAATTTTTACGATGGCCAATGCCACTGACGAGACGCGTCAAGCCTGCGTATTTAATTTTGCTTATTTAAAAACTCCGTCATAATTTTTACAATGGCCAATGCCTCTAATTGCACGCGTTGAGCCCGCACGTATGATTTTGCTTACTTAAGGACTCCGCCATAATTTTTACGATGGCCAATGCCACTAACGAGACGCGTCAAGCCTGCGTATTTAATTTTGCTTATTTAAAAACTCCGTCATAATTTTTACAACGGCCAATGCCTCTGATTGCACCCGTTGAGCCCGCGCGTATAATTTTGCTTACTTAAGGACTCCGCCATAATTTTTACGATGGCCAATGCTACTAACGAGACGCATCAACCCTGCGTATTTAATTTTGCTTATTTAAAAACTCCGTCATAATTTTTACAACGGCCAATGCCTCTGATGACACGCATTGAGCCCGCGCGTATAATTTTGCTTACTTAATAACTCTGCCATAATTTTTACGATGGCCAATGCCACTAACGAGACTCGGCAAGCCTGCGTATTTAATTTTGCTTATTTAAAAACTCCGTCATAATTTTTACAATAGCCAATGCCTCTGATGACACGCATTGAGCCCGCGCGTATGATTTTGCTTACTTAAGAACTCTGCCATAATTTTTACGATGGCCAATGCCACTAACGAGACGCGTCAAGCCTGCGTATTTAATTTTGCTTATTTAAAAACTCCGTCATAATTTTTACAATGGCCAATGCCTCTGATTGCCCGCGTTGAGCCCGCGCGTATGATTTTGCTTACTTAAGAACTCTGCCATAATTTTTACGATGGCCAATGCCACTAACGAGACGCGTCAAGCCTGCGTATTTAATTTTGCTTATTTAAAAACTCCGTCATAATTTTTACAATGGCCAATGCCTCTGATTGCACGCATTGAGCCCGCGCGTATAATTTTGCTTACATGAAAACTCCGTCATAACTTCTAAATATTCATTAGAAAACTGCGGTATATAAGGGAAATTTTATCTATATGTATTGAAGAACATCACTGTGAAATTCAATTTCATTTGAAGAATTATTTATTTCAATTTGAAGAATCTTTCGCAGGTCTAATTATGGAATTTTAGGGAGGAACATTGTTGCAGTACATCATTTCTGTGTATCTAAATATTTGAGCAACACAGGCCAAATATCTCTATGACAAATGCTTATTCGTCGTCCGTAAGGACGGGTAATTTTAACTGAATACCCATAAAATATACATTTTAACTTCACACGTAAGTCAGTGTATCTTTTAATGAAAACTGAAATAAAGTAATATTGTATTTTGGTGAGAAAATTGCTTATATCCCGTCAAATAGACGACGCGGCGTGGGTCTTTGTTTTCTAATATATGTTGACTAATTTTTCCCACAGCTCCGCTTGCGTTAACATCTCTCTAACAAAGAATTCTCCCGCACACTAATGTCTTTAGTGTCATAGCGTTATTCGTAACGCTCCATGCCTGTCCCCGTTCAAAGACACTACTCACAAATATTAACATAATTTTGTGACCTGAACCATCTACACTAATGTTCTAGATAAAAGTCTTTCTAGATAAATCTTCTCTGTTTCTGAAAACCGAATTAAAATCAATTTATTAGAGCTCAAGTTATAAGCGAACGTACAAAAATGTGAATTACCACAAAAAATAAATCTTCACATGTTCTCATTACATTGTAAAAAAAATTGGTTTGATCTTGAAAAGGAATTAAGATATTCTTCAGTATATAAATGAGCATATTCTTTAGTCAGTGTATTAAAACTCACTTAACCAATTAACACATAAATCATCTGGATTAGTTAATAGGTAAGCTATGTTACGAACAAATTTTGAATACCTAATTACGAACGAATTTTGAATACCTAATTATTTATCCCAATAACCTATAATTATGACGTTCAAAATATAATAATATGTAAAATAGAACTATTTTCAATTTTTAACATATCCGGTGTGCGCTTAATTTTTTAATTTGACAGTAAGAAAGTTATGATTCTTAGAAAGCGTTTTTAAGTTTTGGACATTAATAACGAACTATGATACAATTATTGAATTGTAAGACAATAAACAAATTGTAAGTAATAATAACGCCTTATACTGGCGAGAAAAGAAATATTTTCGGGTGATTCCTAAGAAACTTCTCGACTACCGGGATAAGATACACCCTAATGTGTGCTCTATGTGGGAATTTGTAATACGGTGGTCAAGTGTTTACTGACTTTTTGGTGATTTATTGGGTAATACGGCTGAGTGAAACGACGTTCTTACTTTTCAGTAACGTATGGCCTATTGGCCTTGTACATATTATGTGTTTATAATACAATAATTTCCTTAAAACCATGGAGTTGTAGAAAGAGTAAAGTCGACTAAAAAGGCACAATTTTGTCGACAACAAAATGTATGCCTCAACAACGACACATAGGATTGAGACCAAACCCGTACAGTTCCAAAAATCTCACGTTTTACTTAAAACATAATGATTATATGGAAAGTAAAATCATAAAAGCAGTATATTGAGATAGTACACACATTATATACATCAAAGAATATTGCTTCGCGAAAAAACTAGAGTGACCTGATGTCGGAAAATAATATTAGGTACTGGTGGGCCACTTCTTTTAAGTAGCTCATACAACATAATTAAGCATTAAAAATATATTTACTTACAGTAATTGTACATAGATTAGATCTTATTATATATCGTATAAATTTATGTACGAGTATATTACATAACGCTTAAATATATATAGACTATTTGCATTTTGTAATACTTAAAATGTTTTTGATAAATAATGCGTAATACGTCACATTACATGTCTGTCATTTATAACTGTATAGAACTTTATATAAGTATTCGTTGAAATTGTGGATATGAAATTTCATCTTCATCGAATTTATCACAATCACACTGTGGTAAATGGCACGGTGGAGGGGACTATAGTACCTTTTCCCTTGGGTCTCTGCTGTAGCAGATTTGAGTGCCCTCGTTGTATTGCCGCAAACCTATGGACAATTATATTGTTTCTTTGTTTTGTAAAACTAAAGATAATTTTACAATATTTGGCAAGGACTTTCCCTAAGCCATCCATTAATTAATCAAACATTATTAAAGAGCAGATCAGCGTCTATTATTGTAGCAATTCCTATTATAAATCACGAACGAAATCTCCTGGATTACACACAGCAAAGATGGACAGTCTCGCTTTGTTCATTTCATTGCAACTCTCGTAGTTACCAGAAGTAAACAGCAGCTGTTTTATTTTACCGCTTTCAGATCACTAGAGACTATTTTGGAATATCTCAAAATTATTCACAACAATTAAATATATACCGAAATTAAAATAAAAATTATCGCAACTAAGTAGGCTCTACTAGTTTACGAGTAATGTTCAGCCATTTGATGACATGTAGTTGGATCTGTAAAAAGTAGAAACAGTATACAGGATATTTTGACATATTTTGGAATATCTCAACAGCGACTGTTTTATTTTACCACTTTCAGATTACTAGAGGAGGCCATAGCGCTGAATGAGAAGATCGACGATGTCACAGGTAAATATTGTGAACTGACTTTTGGTAGATGGCTTAGTCTGCCTTCACGTAGATATCTAATTACTTAAATTTCAAACTATTTTTTTTTCACTTAAATTGTAAGAAAATGTTACCGAGACCCACGCCGTTGTCTCCGAAATTTTCACTAACAAAGGGACGCTTTGATTTTACGATTTATATATTTGGCTTCATTTATAAGTATTGAATATATTTGGCGTTAATTTTGCAGAAATTCTTCATTCACAATTAAATGAAACTACGTGATGTAGTATTATTTCTACTTTCTTAAGGTAAGTTCTTTACCACGATCTAGGTTTTATTGTATTACAACATCTTCAGGTGGGGCTATTAGCCTGATTGCCAATAGCCCACCTGAAGATGTTGTAATACAACGAAACCTAGGTCGTAGTAAAGAACTTAAAGAAAGTAGAAATAATACTACATCACGTAGTTTCATTTCATTTATAAGAATTTATTCCAGGTGATTGATTTTCATTAGTTTTGGAACTATAGAAAAGAACACTAAAATACGCAGAAATATACCTGGAGCAAAATTCTTATAATATTTACTATAGTCAGTTAATGAACCCGCTCCTCTCTCTATAAATATATTTAACTTAGCTTTAACCTCCTAATATCGGGACATTTTATAGGGTACACAATTTATTCATTAAATTTGCGCCAACTTCAAAATTTTAAATAAAATGAAACCTTTTTAAACTGTAATTATTTTTTGTATCTTATATATGTACAAAGTAGATTCAAGAACAAAAGTATTTGACGTCGATACATTTTCCTCCAACTTGGCTATTTCAAAATGTCCAGAGCGTAGTTTTTTTGTGTAGTACAAAAGTTACACCTAATTTCATATGAAATATTGTCTCCATCCCCTACGCATCTGTGTTTGCACATACAGAAATCTTACTACATATTTTTTATGAAATGAACCGATTCAAGCGACTTATTTAAAAAAATCTATTCACATGTGAATTCAACCGCAACGTTCCACTTTTTATATTTTCAATTTCTGAAATATAACTACTTTAGGGATGTCTGAGTCATTTTGTCACATTGTGTAACGGCGTAAATGAGTGCTTGAGAGCACGATAGCACGCGTGATAGCACGCACAAAAGTAAACGCAGCGAAGGAGACGAATTAGAATAAAGTACCGAAACTGAAACTGATCTTATTACCATACGTGATGATGCACAATCGATGCGCAGAGGAGGTGCGCCTGCGCACGCAGGATATACTCGAGCTAAAAAAGAAGATCCGCGAGGACGAGGTGCGCTACAAGAAGCAGCAGAACGCATTCGAGCTGGTGCGCAGCGAGCGCAACATGCTCCACAAGAACTACATGGAGGCGCTCGATGAGATTATCGACCTCAAGCAGAAGTTGAAGGTGAGTAAAATTCGATAGCTGGCAATGCTTGTGTTTTTTCCCGCATGGCGTTTTGGTTAATGGCAACACTTCTTTGATTTCACAATGCCACTCTTTCTACTTGACATTTTGAGTGCAATCTCTCATTCTAATATTGTTTTATTATATAAGTAATTGTATTTAATTAGAAAATTCAATATTAACTCTTAATTGATTGCGTTGTCTAAACAAAGATACACTCCGAATAAATTGTTATTACAGACAAACCATCACGCGCGGTTTTTTTTTATATTCTTCATTCTTCACCATTCAAGAAATAGTGCACATCTAGTTACTCGTCCTTTTACGTCATCTCATGCATGCCTATTGCACCTATTGCAATAAATTAATTTTGTGCAAGCTTTTACTTTTCGCAATTTCGTATTCTTGCTTTCAAAACGATCATTTAGCATTTACCACTAATGTTCATGAGGACTTATGCCCAATCTATGAAGTTATACAGAAAAATATTAGTCGGTAAAACTAAACGTTCTTTGAATCGAATATTTATCAAGGAGATTAGTATCTGCTTCTACAAACGCATGCCTTCTGCAAATTTCTACATTTATTGGCATTCCCTAGACGCGTTTTGCGAAACTAACGTTTAACAGATTATTGAATGTTTGTAACATTATCTTTTTGTACAACGGCGTATTTTTGTTTGAAATTTTTACATAAAACACGCGCATACTTATCGAGTAGACTAGTATCTGCCCATACAAATTCCTTCTGCAAACTAGTATCTGCCCATACAAATTCCTTCTGCAAACTAGTATCTGCCCATACAAATGCCTTCTGCATATTTCTAAACTTATCGGCAACGCACAGATTCCCTAGCGGCGTTTTGCGAATCTAACGTTTAACAAATTATTGAATGTTTGTAGCATTATCTTTTTGTACAACGGAGTATTTTTATTTGAAGTTTTTAAATAAATCACGCGATAATTGTACTACTATTAACTGAAACAGAAATAAACAAACATTTAGTGCTGTAATTCTCTGAACAGTAATTATGAAATGGAAAGTCCAAGTTTTCATATATTTCATGTACAGCCAAAAGCAGACGAAAAAAATGTATTCCAAATAATAATCTACTTATTTGGCGGCATGATAAAATACCAACGCCTAGACTTCAGTTCAGTATAAATTAACGTTCTAAGCATGGACAGGAAACGAGTACTTTTTCAACCTCGGTAAAGGACCACCCTCGCGAAGAGGTTTAAAACAGTATGTTTGTTTATTTTATAGACATCTTATAACGAAAATATGACATAATTTGTTCAAAATATTGAAAACTATGGCAGAATCCCTAACACTAAAAGTCAGCTGTTTAAAAAGTATCTATCATATCTGTCAAACGTTAGTTCTCCAGCGGCCGCTAGAAAAATCTACCAAAATTTCATACGATATATATAGATTTTAAGTTTCTGTCTTTGTTCATCGTTTGATGATTGATATTCCAATTTATAATACCTATAGCAGCATTGGATATTTCAAAGCAAAATAACAATCTCCTAAAATTGACCCGCATTGAAATTTACTTCACACCGATCCTTTAAAATGAACACGGACCATATCACATTTTGTAATTTTTATCAAAGTCGCATATTGTATTAAACATTTCAGAAATTGTCTACTCTGACTTACAATATGTTAAATTCAAATTGAATATTGGTGTAACCAAATTTCTCAATCATCCTTTACGTCTAATGATATCCATAATACGAAACCTCGTATTTATACAAACTTTCACGTAGATACTAAATCATCAAGTTCGCTCACCATTCCAGATGCTAGCCTACCAGATCGAGCAGTTGAAAGAGGACATAACGATGAAGGAGTCAGATCTCAAGACTGCGGAGGCACTGCAGGCGAAGGCGCAACGGCGCGTGGAAGCGCTGCGATTGGAGGTCCAGTCTGGCCTAACGCAGCTATGCGACTCGCGGGCCGAGGTTCAAGCGCTCAAACAAGAGGAGATGCGACTGAACCGAGTTATTCAGGTGAACATGCGGTGTAACGTATCATGACAGCTGACATTTGTAACTGACTGTCAGAATTGCTGATAGTCTAACGTTACGTGGCTGAGCGACCATCGCTCAAAGGCACACAGCAGCGGAAAGAGATGGATTTCAACCTAGTCTTTCAAGCTGACGGGTGCTTAATTCTTAGCATTAAATGCTAAGAATCAAACATCCGCCAGCCTGATGACCAGCTGCGCCGTGGTTGAGTCCTACTAAAAGTTATGGATTAGGTATCGTTAATGGAACGATTGCAATTGATTGGTTATTTACTATTTTTATAGGTAAGTATGCCTAACTTACCGAGGCTCAATATTCGCCGTAGGCTGATAGTTAGTAGAATAACATAAATAAAAAACAAAGACTTTTGCCAAGTTGCGGATTACAGGAAAGATACGAAGTTAAGAAAAGATAAGAAGACTGGTAAGAAAACTGATTGCATAGCCAGTACTTCTTTCCATAAAAGCCTTAAAAGCATATGTAACTACACTATTTGAATTGCAACTAAATTAGTGAACAATTGTATCACATTATTGGTAGTTACTTCTTACTTTTTCCTTGTCCGACTTCCAAGCCAAAAGCCGATTAACTTCCTTCATATAGACTTTTTATTGATACGACAGGTGACATTGAAAATTTTTAGGATTTAAAAAATGGAACCAACTAACAAGTTTGTAGTTTATATGTTGTCTTTCAAAATTGTCGCCGTGGCTCTCTGTGCATGGAAAAGCAATCGGCCCGCTTTCCGTTGAACGTATGTTCAACGACCTTTTCGAAGTAAGTCAGCGCTCTTCCAGGATCCGGGAATCGTATTCTTAGCAATTTACCTTTTAATCTTGAGAATAAATAGAAATCTCCTGTACTTGATTCATAATTCCAATGCCTAAATTTTCCCGAATCTGCTGAAATGTTTCTTGTCAGTATTTTTCATAGGTCGCGCAGTATTGATACTACCTCTAATTATCGCTGTTGAGTTACGTCTCTTACGCAGATTATTATATATAGATATTTACGACTATGCTTGAATTGGTTAAATGAGTTGTAAAGAGTAGCACGAAATGGGGCTTCATCATAAAACATGAATTAAAGTCGACCATAACCTTGTCATCGATTGAAACTTCTCTTGTTAAATCCATCTTGATGTGATACACACAATTTTCAAATGGAAGCCAATTTGTAAAGACAAACGACAAATACAAGCGAAGTGCAGCAAATAGATCGCCAAAGCTTTGATTTTAGAAATTGTAGTTTATTCATTACTATTATTACAAATGGTCAGTTCCAAGAGCTTTTTGTATTACCCTCGCAGGGTGGACTTTTATTCCAGTATTTGCCACTTTTTAGGTATTTGAACAAAAAGTGTATCTGTAAACAATACCATTTATATCTCATCTGGAACTTGAAGCTGGAGCAGCCTCGAAAACTTGCAAATCAAACGACAAGACCCATTTAAGTCTCGATCCTTTAGTACTAGCGTGATATTCTAACAAACAAATAAACAGAAAGACAGACGAAAATCGTAAAGAAACGTAATTTTATCTTCAGCTCAACCTCAGACACCACTAAATTTTCAAAAAATATTCAATAGTCCCAAAAGCATTTTAAATCAATATGATAACGTTACACGACAGAAAGATCTTCGCCTTAAAGAAATTAAATCTACGTAGGTAATGAATGGTTGAGCAGAAAAATACCACTCAAAATGAAAATCCCGCTATGATTCGGTTCTATATTGTACTACTTCAAAAACATGGTTGTTGCGGAAATGTAACGTTTGTTTTCTTGACAAAATTTTTGTATGCGAATGGAAAAAGTACGTTTTACATATAAATTTACGCATAAACATATACTTCGAAGAGAAACTGGAAACAATTGTCCCCCGTAAACATCTCGTAACATGTGGGCATTAAAGAAATATATTTTACTCCCCAGAAGACATATAATAAAGCTTTACAAAGCCACTATCGCACCAATATGAAAGCTCACGTGATGCTCGCAGGAAGGTGACGCGCAGCGGTTGAAGATGTCGAAGGAGTACGACGGGCTGATGAACGAGCGAGACATCATCGGCACGCAGCTCGTGCGGCGCAACGACGAGCTCTCGCTGCTCTACGAGAAGATCAAGATACTCGAGGTGACGCTGCAAAGAGGTAATTCCTTGCCGCAACGGATTATGATGAATAAGCTCCATATCAAACGAAGCGTCGCACGGTCTTTTTCAATACAATTTCACTATATTTCTGATGTCTCCAAATTTTTTTTTTATTCTTCAAAAACCCAATCATCATATGTTTATACGTACAATTTGCTACAAAAACAAAATAAGTGATCGTCTCGAAAATTATATATTGGCCTTTATTTATATATTGATGCGTTATTATCGGTGTTGATGGGTTTTGCGTCACAAAAACATGCGACGATAGTAATGCGTCGAAAGTGAGGATAAACCCGTTAGAGCGGAAACTTGAAAGTGAAAGTTTCTGGGAGAGCATGTCAAATTTTTCATTTAGTCAACTACTATATTTTACCAGTTTATGGTTCAACTATAGCCAGTAGAAAAATATGGAAAATATTTTTTACGTTTATGGTTCAATTATTGCCAGTAGACAAATATAGAAAATATTTTTTACCAGTTTATGGTTCAATTATTGCCAGTAGACAAATATAGAAAATATTTTTTACCAGTTTATGGTTCAATTATTGCCAGTAGACAAATATAGAAAATATTTTTTACCAGTTTATGGTTCAATTATTGCCAGTAGACAAATATAGAAAATATTTTTTACCAGTTTATGGTTCAATTATTGCCAGTAGACAAATATAGAAAATATTTTTACCAGTTTATGGTTCAATTATTGCCAGTAGACAAATTAGAAAATATTTTTTACCAGTTTATGGTTCAATTATTGCCAGTAGACAAATATAGAAAATATTTTTTACCAGTTTATGGTTCAATTATTGCCAGTAGACAAATATAGAAAATATATTTACCAGTTTATGGTTCAATTATTGCCAGTAGAAAAATATGGAAAATATTTCTTACCAGTTTATGGTTCAATTATTGCCAGTAGACAAATATAGGAAATATTTTTTACCAGTTTATGGTTCAATTATTGCCAGTAGAAAAATATCTAAAATATTTCCTACTAGGTTATGGTTCAATTATTGCCAGTAGCGAAATATCGAAAATATTATCTTTTTGTAATTAACGTAACAAGTTTTCAAAAATATGTTGTCTAATTATAATTATCAGTGTCGATACCATTATGGCATTGGTACTTGGACATTTGTACTTTGCAGTATAAATTTGTAATTTTTTAAAATTTTTATTTCTGCTTAACGATAGTTAACCTCAGTAGTATTTTTCATTTAAAGCTAAATATTTAAGTTTATCTTATATAAAATGTTCGGAAACATATTTAACTACCTATCGGAAACATATTTAAATATTATGCTGGCCGTTTTTGGCGCACGGCAGGTGAACGACAATACGATCAGCGCATCGACGACATCCGCCTGCTGCGGCTGGAGATCATCAGACTGAGGAAGGAGAAGAACCTGCTGGCGAAGGGAATAGAGAACATGACAGATCTCAGACTGGAGGTTTGTCGATTGCCGTTCGCTTATTTCACTAAACTCGCATTATAATTAACGAAAACGGAAATATTTGTTTTTTTTCCAGTCTTTCAGAATATTCATTAACCGTTTTAGTGCCATGATTTTTTACTCATATGTACTTAAAAATGCCAAAGATGTTTTTGATGTCATTTACCCTTGTCTCGAAAAAAAACTGTATCACTTCCAAAAATTATCCAATTTTAATAATATTTTCAGTGTTTTCTTAATAAAAACTTGTACAAGGATAATAAAATACAAAGAAAATTATGGAAATATATATTGTGAACAAAAATTATAACAAAAACTGAAATCAAGATCACAATGTATTTTCGCAGTCCGGTACATCCTCCGTATCAGCAAAATAATTGTTATCGTCACTAATGTCAATATCACTCAAAATTTGCATTACGCCAAATTGTGAGCGCACCACATTGTTACTCCCACTATCACTTTCTTCACAACTTGAAAAATGATCATTTTCACTCGAATTATTTTCGTATTCCGACATTATGGGTTAACATTTTTCTTTTCCTGGATCCTTTTTATATTGTAATTACTAATAATATTATAATTTGAACTTTATGTAACACGTAGAAAGATAAAAAATTAGCAATGCGTGTGAGCGACCTCCCCTACCGCGCGCTAAACAGCAACTGATTTCGCGAGCGCCATCGCGCTCGTGGCAAATTTAGTTAGTACGCGCACGAGCGCGATGGCACTCGTCGGCACTTTAATGGTTAACGCCGATGGTGGTAATGAAATATTCATAATTATATAAATATACTTAGTTTAATAAAATCATAATTATGTCATTTAATAATAATTAGATGAGTTTGCTTCAGAAGCGAGTGACAACTAATAATTATTTTTCCCTCACAACGTGGCATTATGAAAGCAATTTATCGATAACAAAATATAAACATTTTAAAATAGTTGTTATGTAAAACGCGTTTCCAATGAAATTCGCTGAATTTTTTATATACTATTCAAACTATAAATATCTAACTTATTTTAAAATTTCAAAGTTATTTACCGTTTAGTTTTGGTAAAAATCGCTCTGGCTACTTTCGTATAGTTATTAAAATATATTTGAAGTGTATTTTTTTAAGTGAGGTTAGGTTTCACTATGTATTTATTTACATTATAAATTATTACTTTATCATTTATTGAATATTTAAAATTAATAAATCACAATAAATTTTCAGTATATTCATTTAATTTCATTATTAATTAAACTTTATTTAGATTGTTTTAGTAAATTTAACAATTGATTACATACAAGTTTTATATTAAATTGAATGCTGAGTATTTATTTAATTCATTAAAATAATGAAGTTCAATTTTAAAATCAATTCAAAAATAAATAAAATAATAAAATTAAAAATAATAACATAATAATAATTATTATTATTATTCAATTATTAAATGGTAATGATTGTAATTTTAGGGGAAAAGGTCAAATTTTTGAAGTAAAACTTCTTTACCCACACTTGACTTGGGGAGTAAACTGATGAATGCGTGACGAGAGCGTTACGAAAAGTGTGATCGGGCGAGGCGAACGGAAGTTGAGAGGGAGATATAAGTTAGTGAAGACAGAGTGTTGCGTTTTGTATATTACTGTAGGGACAAGAGAGAGCAGTGCGCGCACACATTTTCTTTCTCTCTTCCTCTCACAGCCAGTGCATGAAATATATATATATATATATATATATATATATGCGAGTTTTGCTAGCGTTACACGAACGGTGATTTTTTTATTATTTTGTAATTTCATTTCGTTCTTGAACAATTTTATAAATTATTATTTTGTTCAATACATTAAATATTCTACGTTTAAAGTGAATAAAATTGTAAATTCATTTTAAAGTTCATATTTTGTGAATTTCAAGTTTTACTTCAGTCGTGTGGTCTAAAGCACACTCGTTTTTTTACAACTCTGTATGAGAAAATAAATAAGTATAACAATTATATAATTAATTAATATAACATCACTTTAACAATAAAAAAAAAGTTATTTTTGCGTTTTATTTAAATAAAACAGTTTGGTGAAATACCTACTTTTCATGTTGAATGTACACATTTGTGAACGATTGTTATTGAACTAAACGGTAAATAATTTTTTTTTTAATTTTATTATAACATCATTTTACATTGACTTCATTATTTAGACAAATTGCTCGACGCGTTATTAAAAAAATTAAGTGTTGTGTAAAGTTGATTGAACAATTTTTCCGTAAAGTTGATTGAACAATTTTTGAAAGCGTTTTTTACCAAAACTAAACCGTAAACAATTTTTTTTTCAAAAAGTTAATATAACACCATTTTACATTGACTTAGTTTTTTAAACAAATTTTTAGAATCAGTTTTTTATACTAGACGCATTTGTAAACAAAATAAAAAGTGTGGTAAAATTATTATACTACTTTTGTATGTCACCAAAAATTTTCGAATCGAGCAAAAAAACAAATTAAAATGAGGAATCATGGCCGATAAAGAATCGAACAAGGTCGATAAAAATTGGTGAAAGTAGGTCGTAACAGTAATGCCAGCCATAAAATTCTTAAACATAACTCAACAGCCGGCAACAGAAAATGCTGCTAATTCCAATACGGAAAAATATCAATTTAAGTTGTGTTGTTAATTTAAAGGAATACAAAAATAAATGTAAATCCTTTTTTTAGGATTCCTTACGCCAAACGGAAAAAAAAACGGAATGTAAAAAACGATCACTCAAGCGTATCATTCAGAGGCGCTGATTTTTTTTGCGAAGAAACCGTTTGTTGTAACTTATTAGCCCGCATATTTGGCAATATGAAGAACTTAAAAAATATTTTTCTGAGAAGTATGATAGAATTAATTTTTTTTACTCCCGATGGAGAGGAAATCAATTTGAAAGGCAAGCTTTAAAAATTCAAATTTACATAATATATTTACGGAAACATTGCTGAAAAATTCTTCTCCACAATTTTAACTACCTCCAAAGCTCCTGAAATTAAAATTATGAAAAAAAAACAGTATTAATAATTTACCGAAAAATTATAGGGATAATTCTAGACCTTGTTGAATCTCGATACTTTTTCTTAGGTCTGTGAAAAATTTCTAGCTAATTTATTTTCATGGTAAAAATAAAATTAATATCTTTGAATAGTTCAATAGACGTGCTGCATACCCATGAATGATTAAACTTTGATCCACTCGTACTAAGCGGGTTTTATTTATTGAAAGATTATAGATTATTGCCCGCGCTTTTCTAGATATTGCAAGGTTTCGTTGTTAACTATTTTAACATTTGACTTAAGTTTGTTATTGTCTGAATGAAAAAACCGTTTGCGAGGCGTGGATCATGCTAAAACTGCAACAACCGTGCGGCAGGTGTTCAATTTGGAGCGCGAGCTGGGGAGAGCGCGGCTGCGGGTGCGCGCGCTGGAGGAAGCGCTGGAGACGCCGCTGAACGTGCATCGCTGGAGAAAGCTAGGCGGCACCAACCCTGGCTCGCTGGAGCTACTCGCCAAAGTTAGGATACTTCAGAAGTAAGTGAACCAGTAGCAAGTCTACGCCTCAGCAGGACCCCTGTCTGCTACTCATCAAACCCTAAGCTATTTTCCGTTAAGCTAGAATCTTGAAATTTTTCACAAACGAAGGTCTCACAGCATAACTAAAGGGAAAGATTAATTAAAATCAGAAATTGAAAATCGATTTTATTTGGTATTATTACTTGTAGAATTTTTTTTTGGTTTTTTATAATATATAAAGTATTTGAAAAGTAGGGAAAACTAGGGTACCTAAGTTTTGGTTGCAATTTGTGAGAGTTTCAATTAAACTATACCATTATCTGGCAGTTTGTAGGATTATTTCTTTCTCTACAAGAAAAATATAGCTAAACTCATTTAAATAAATAATTACTATTAAAAAATTATGTTTGATAAAATGGGAAAATTGTCATTCTACCTCACCTATCAGGATAATAATTATTGGCACAGTTCACATATGAGAACACTTTCACCGTCGTCACTGTCTAGATCACCACACACCAAATGTGCTGTGCCGCATTTCATACAGATGCTACAAGAATTCCAGCCTTCATTGGACTTAATGTGTAAATTATGGCAATACAAGCAGGTTGCGTCTTCATCTTCGAAGCTCTCTTCAGATACAGTTCTTTTTTGTTTCTTTAGTTTGGTTTTAATGAGTTTTTTCTTTCCTTTTGGTTGAGTTTTCATTTCTTTGGGTTTGCTTTCTTTACCATTGAACGTGAATTTTTGTTTCATTTTTTTGTCTTTCGCTTCCTTTATATTTAATATATCTCTTTAATAGGTTCTTCTAATTCTGTCTTGTAAGGTGAGACAGTAAGGACTGCCTTTTTCACGCTTTCTTATAACCTTTTTGTTCCACCTTTCACTTATGACGACGGGATTAGATCTTCCGGGGATGTATTTGGAAAATGTATGTTAGCTTGATAGGGGAATCAGGCATCCAAGAATATCCAGGTTTAGGATTGAGATAAATGTTCAATGGTGGTGCAAGTCGTGCATTGTTATTTGTAGGCACGGACGGATTATCCCGAATAGAAATATTATCAGCTGCGGGTGTCGGATAACCTTGGAATATCTCAAGGTATTGTTGCTGCACCGGTGCAGTTGGCGCTAGGGCAGGTACCGCTGGTGCACCCGGGTGCGCTTCCGGCGTTGTTCTCCCAACAAGATTCTTCAAGGGAATATCTGTTGTCGCTGCTGGTTGTCATCATCGGTGTATATATTAATGGTGGATGGCCAGATACCAGATTTTTCAAAGCTATTAATAGCCGTTCTCATATTTAGTGCACTTAAGAAAGCTTGATCAAAAACCGCGGATATGTCGAAAAGCTAGACCACTCTTCCTGAATACGACCTGAACCTCTTTCTTTCTTCATCCTCATAGTACAAGCTCAACGGCTTCATGAAAGCGGCGTCTAATGGTTGAAGTCTGTGTGAGTAGTGGATGGGGAAGCACAATAAAATCACATCATTAACACGTACTAGATCTATAGCAGCTAAGTTCATTGTATGTGAAGCATGCTCGTCTAGAAATAAAAGAACTGGATGTCCCTTCATCACTTTGGAAAACAGAATGAACTGTTGAAACCAATTTAAGAAAATCTCAAAAAAAAACAGAGTCAGTAACTTCAACCCAGCTCCCTGGCGGGAGACCGATTTTAAATTCGCATTGTTTCTTCTTTCACAGAAATGTCAATACTGGGATCACGTAAGATCTGAAAGCTGATCCACGTATCTCGGTTGTGATAGTGGTGCCCCTTTCAGCAGAACTTAAGACACCTATTTGACGTTACTCTTTATTAGCAATTATTTTCAAAAACTGCTTAGCAACCACGCTAATGCCCATTTCATCACAGTTGAAAATTTTAGTGGCATCTAATTTGTGCTTGTCCAGAATCTCATTAAATAACGCAAAAAAAATCAATACAGCTACTCTATCAAAGCCCATAGCACCTGCTCTAGATGTTGCTTCGGTTTTTCTTAGTCTTAAATATCGGTGATGCTTTAAAAAAACCCTGACAGCCTTCTCCCGCCACTTGCGAAGATTTATTATGGCTACAATTATTGTTTTTTGCTAGCTGATATGTCTATCGACAGGATTCTTTCATAGTCATGCCGAAGAGTTGTTTTTGCATATCTTTCAAGTAAGCCCTTGTGGCTTAACTCTTGATTGGCAGTGAAAACAGTGTGATACTACCCTGATGTTTTATCAACAACAGCTCCTGAATTCTTTCGTCTTTTCTGAACATATCACTCCAGTGTTGATAATGGATGGTTGATAACCGATTAGCTCCATGTATCCCATTTATCCATTGACAACCACATCCACAGCTTGGTTCATAATATCCCTAGACCAGGATTACCGGCTGTTTATTTTTATAAATGTACGATATCTGCAATTGAAATAAAAATACCTATTAATATGAGAAGTATAAATATGATCAGGGGCGGAATGGGGTATACCCCATTGCGCCCCACCCAGTGTGCCCCGAAGCACCGTTCACGTAAACGTTATTAAAAGTTACCACAGTTTTAGATAGCCAAAAATATTTTGAAACAAACATGTAATGTCAATTTCTGAACAAATAATAGTGTACCTACAGTGTAATTGCCTTCGTGTCCCATAACAAAAATTAGAATTTGCAAGCGTTTTTGTTGATCTTGGATAAAAATCCAAGAAAGCGCCCTCTCACACTGACAAGGACTACGCTGTATAAGGCGACGCAGCGAACTAAACGTTGTGCACGGTGTTCTCCTGTCTGCGTCGCTTGCAGCGAACGTCACGTCGCTTTCCCATTCCCGTACCCGTAGCTTCGCGTCCTTAATTAATACGCATGTCAAGTTTCCTATTACATACGGTGTTCTTTCTATGAGTCAGGAATTATTATTACATCCCAAATTTCCTGGGATAGAAATAACATCAATCATAGTTACAACTTTTAGTCCGGGAAAAATAGACTCAGAACGTCAATTAATTAAAATGCCAAAAGTCAAAGGTTATCAAAATAGTTTTTCGTTAATATATCTTAAATGTTCATTATAAAAATAGTTATTGTCAAATTTGTAGATGATACAATTTCCTATAAAAAAGGTTCATGTACTTTATTCCAATAGTTATTATCAAATTTGTAGATCATACAATTTCCTATAAAGAAGGTTCATGTACTTTATTCCAATAGTTATTATCAAATTTGTAGATCATACAATTTCCTATAAAAAAGGTTCATGTACTTTATTCCAATAGTTATTATCAAATTTGTAGATCATACAATTTCCTATAAAGAAGGTTCATGTACTTTATTCCAATAGTTATTATCAAATTTGTAGATCATACAATTTCCTATAAAGAAGGTTCATGTACTTTATTCCAATAGTTATTATCAAATTTGTAGATCATACAATTTCCTATAAAGAAGGTTCATGTACTTTATTCCAATAGTTATTATCAAATTTGTAGATCATACAATTTCCTATAAAGAAGGTTCATGTACTTTATTCCAATAGTTATTATCAAATTTGTAGATCATACAATTTCCTATAAAGAAGGTTCATGTACTTTATTCCAATAGTTATTATCAAATTTGTAGATCATACAATTTCCTATAAAAAAGGTTCATGTACTTTATTCCAATAGTTATTATCAAATTTGTAGATCATACAATTTCCTATAAAGAAGGTTCATGTACTTTATTCCAATAGTTATTATCAAATTTGTAGATCATAAAATTTCCTATAAAGAAGGTTCATGTACTTTATTCCAACAGTTATTATCAAATTTGTAGATCATACAATTTCCTATAAAGAAGGTTCATGTACTTTATTCCAATAGTTATTATCAAATTTGTAGATCATACAATTTCCTATAAAGAAGGTTCATGTACTTTATTCCAATAGTTATTATCAAATTTGTAGATCATACAATTTCCTATAAAAAAGGTTCATGTACTTTATTCCAATAGTTATTATCAAATTTGTAGATCATACAATTTCCTATAAAGAAGGTTCATGTACTTTATTCCAATAGTTATTATCAAATTTGTAGATCATAAAATTTCCTATAAAGAAGGTTCATGTACTTTATTCCAACAGTTATTATCAAATTTGTAGATCATACAATTTCCTATAAAGAAGGTTCATGTACTTTATTCCAATAGTTATTATCAAATTTGTAGATCATACAATTTCCCATAAAAAAAGGTTCATGTACTTTATTCCAACGAATGATTTTTTATGAGATACAACGATTAAAAGTATTGTAAAAATTTATGTTTTCCGTAATATGCATCCTTTTCCGCACCACCTTTGAGGTAGAGTATTAGCGCGATTTTCTTTAAGTGGCATCCCCTGTAAACATATTTAATGAAAAAAAAACAGATTTTCATTCCTTTACAAAAGTGGTGTTGTGATTTATTATAAATATAAAACAAAGACAAATTTTTATTTATTTTGAAATATCTGTTGTTATTATTATTTTTTTAAACCTCAAATTCTAATTCAGAATGTATATTTTCTTCTTCTGCTCTTCCTTCTTCGCCATCTTCTTCTGCCTCTAGTTGCTGGATTTCCATTGTCGGTTCCAAGTGATACAAGTTTATTAATATCCTAAGCATCCTCATCCGATATATTTTATATATTGTAACCACAGAATGTAAAAATTGGAATAGGACTGAGTTTTGCATTTGATTATATATATATATATATATATATATATATATGTTTGAGGAATATCTGTATTACAGTTAAAATTTCATTATTTTTTATATATCTGGTTTCAAAATTGTTCTCCAAGTCATTTAGAATATTTTCCTATTTTTCTACTATTTTCGCACGTTATGGAGTTTTATATATGTTTCAAATTATCTACAAAGAAAGTTTGATATTAGTGATTATTCTGTTACAGCCACAATGTATTTATTTTTATAGCGACAAATATGCATTTCATTTTAAGGAACATTTTATTATCATAATATTTCATGTCAAACTAGTTAATTATAATCCAATTTTTTGCAATTGTCTACTTCGATTAGTCTCGATTACATAATTCAATCTTTCATTGAGCCCTTTCTGGCGTAAACCAAAACATCCGAGACTATTAAACAAAGCATGAAGAATATGTTCACAGATATGTCGTTTTTCACTCAAACATTTGATCTAATTGGCACTTGAAGTGAATACGACAAATTATGTGCAGGTAATATAATGTATCCAATTTCCAGGCAAAATATAATTCAAATTAACGTAATCGATGTTTGATCTATTAAACAAAATGGATATAGTAATTTGACATTTTAAACATCCGTTGTAAAACTAGAAAGTATTACCACCTGCCGAGGGTCCTGGAAAACTGATGAAAGGCTTTCATGGATGCAGAATTTTTGGGTAATATCTAAAAGTAGGCATTTTCATGCCTACTTACTATTTTAAGTGATAGTTTACCTTTATTATTTAAATTTTCAAAAGAGCTGTTATAAGACACCACTAAAAAGGAATAATCACTTCAGAACGTTTCTTGGAATATCGATAATAAATTGTATAAAATCAACGTACAGATATTTAGATCGATTATTGTCATCTCCAAGAATAAAGAAAGTGTTGGTTACAATCGAAATAGTGTTTCCGATTTTGGTACAGAGGTATGTAACACATTGGTACTTAAAAGATTAAGGAATTTATCGTTCTAGTGTCTGATCTCTATACTACATTCTCCAAATTGTTTTACCATGTCATTCAATCCATTACATTCCATCCCTTAAATCTCGAAGTCTGACTATGCCAGAAGATTAAGTTATTAATGTTGACAATTTTTCAGGAAAATTTTGACACAGAGCGAGATGCTGGTGCTGAAGGAGCGAAAGCTGAAGGAAACGGAGAATCTGTACAACACAGTAAAGGACATGCTCGAACTGCAGCCCAGTCCCGAGATACAGGTATTTTCGTCGCAGGGTATTTGGCTGTTAGCAAACGAGTATAAATCAAATATAAAATGGGTATCATAAAACTCATTTAAATAAACTAAAAATATTGACAATTCACGAAATAAACTTCGCGACAATTTACAAAATAACATCACTAAGATTTGTAGTTATATGATAAATATAAAGATGTTTTTTTTATTAGTCAGTATAATTTTTTTCAATACAGAGAGAACTGACTAACATTATTCGTTCACAGGTACAGTTGAATAATACGCAAAGGTCCCTCACGCAGAGAACGACTAAAATGAAATGTTTGGTGGCAGGTGAGCAGTTATTAATGCCTTAATGAAATCAGAGTAAATTTTTATAGTACATAAGAGTAAATTATGGTTTAATGAAATCATAGTAAATTTTGATAGTACATAAGAGTAAATTATGGTTTAATGAAATTAGAGTAAATTTTGATAGTATATAAAAGTAAATTATGGTTTAATGAAATTAGAGTAAATTTTGATAGTACATAAGAGTAAATTATGGTTTAATGAAATTAGAGTAAGTTTTGACAGTATATAAGAGTAAATTATGGTTTAATGAAATTAGAGTAAACTTTGATGGTATATATATAAGAGTAAATTATGATTTAATGAAATCAGAGTAAATTTTGATAGTATATAAGAGTAAATTATGGTTTAATGAAATCAGAGTAAATTTTGATAGTATATAAGAGTAAATTATGGTTTAATGAAATTAGAGTAAGTTTTGATAGTATATAAGAGTAAATTATGGTTTAATGAAATTAGAGTAAATTTTGATGGTATATAAGAGTAAACTATGATTTAATAAAACTAGAGTAAATTTTGATAGTTTATAAGAGTAAATTATGGCATAATGAAATTAGAGTAAATTTTCATAGTATATAAGAGTAAATTATGGCTTAATGGAATTAGAGTAAATTTTGATAGTATATAAAATTAAATTATGGCGTAATGAAATTAGAGTAAATTTTGATAGTATATAAGACTAAATTATGGTTTAATGAAATCAGAGTAAATTTTGATATTATATAAGAGTAAATGTTACTAATTTTTTTTTATAATTTCGAGATATAAACTGTATATTTACAAATTTTCGACTAAAATCTCATTGCTGATTATTAATTACTTACTATTAAAAAACTACCTCAATATATCTTTATGCACTATATTAATCTATAACTTGTCTGCATGGAGTTGCCAGATTTGTTATATGTTGAAAAAATGCAAAAAATAAAACTTCGTAAATTAATACGAAATAAAAAGAAAACAAGGGAAAATTTTACCGCAATATTTCTCAATTAGTGGCCAAAATTGAAAAGCATATATTAGATTTCAAATTTAAACAAAAGCATTTGTCTTCATTCCCATAGGTAAGTAATAAAAAACATAGAAGCATCTGTTTGATTTTTTAAAAATATAAAATGACCGGTCATCCAAAGTCGTTTCTAAGAATCTGTTAACACTCGTGCTTCCCGTCCGTTCACGCTCAATTGCGCGAATGTTAACAGATTCTGCCCGCAGGCGTTACTCGAATTACGGCGGTCGTGTGAACGGTTGGGCTACTAAAACAGTTATAATGCGCCGTAATAAATTGATTTGTTAAATAGGTGACCACAATCAATCACTTTAGCAAACAACTTTAACTACTTTTACGATATTTAATTATTGATTTAACAATAATAAAGATTTGTAATTAATTTATTTAATTTATTAATTTAATTTACAATTTGATATTTAATTTAATTTAATTAATTTCACTTTAAGTTACTTCTAATTGTACAATATACTGGAGCAACAGGACGGAGCTGAGCTGATGAACTTGGTGAAGGCCCCCTTTTATACCAGGGCGAAGTAGTGTCGATTTCTAATTGTTCTTTGTTCTAATTTTTTGATGATCCTTAATGGTTTCGGATTATGTTTCAGTCAGATGAACAATGGGGGTGGCGAATGTGGGTAACTAATACGCGCGAGTCGTGGAGTAATGTAAATTTGTGACAAAATTTTTAAATGTTTTTATTATTTGTTAATTACATTTCAGAAATATATTTATATTATGCAACCTTCAATATATTAATAGAATTCTCTAATTTTACTTTGTGATATAAGTGTAGGTACTTTGTGAAGATTCCAATTTTTCCTTCACACTTCATACATAAACTCGAAGATAATGACTGTGAATGTAATTTTATTAAAGCATGGTTAAACAATTGTAATTCAACTTTTTTAAAATAATTGAAAATTACGTACCTATTAACTTCTGTTTACACATTTTAATCCCTGTTTTAATCCATTTAAACCCCACATTCATTTTTCACCACAAAGTATAAACTTCACAATTCACTTGTAATTATTGCGGTCGAACAGATATTTTTGTGAGCTAGACAGTCACGATATATCCATACCGTTTAAGCGCCCGGCGTTAAATGAAATAAATTTACGTCTGTCTTTTACCCGTGCAGGTGAGAGGGCGCGGTAAAGGGGTGGTTTGTGGCGTGGAGCGCTTAATTGAAAATAGTAGTATGAGTATAAATTATTTTATTTACGAGGGAAATGTTAGCTAACATTCGAAAAAAAATTGTTTTTTTTTCATTACATGACTTAGTTGCCGATCACATGTTCTTAACCGCTTCTTAAAATTTAGTCACTTACCAAAATGTAACTTTTATACATTTTTTAATTGTAACAAAAATTTGTTTTTGTTAAATAATGCAATATAACTTGCATAAGAATTATTATGAACATTTTATTAATATTGCGATGGGTAGCCCAGACAACGCTAGTTGCTACATTTCCGCCTTCTTTCCCTGGTTATTGATAGAGTAATGCTACCGGATCTGTCCCTACGTAATCTTGTTATTCGCTGCAAATTTCAGTGATATAGCACAGTCTAGACGGAACACTTAAAATTTAGCTAAAATTACGGAATGTCCCATGAAATACGAGACGTCTGGCAACACTATGTCTTATACAGGTATTATACTCGATTCGATCTAGATATGCGCAAAATGTATCACTAAGAAGAAAAGAGTGATACGTATCTTTCTGGTCTAAAGATACGTGTCCCTCATATGTATCTCTAGTTCACGAATTCGGTACTGACACGGTTGATGTGATAGACTTGACTGATACGTTTTGCTCATCGTTCAATTTATGAACGAGATACATATTTCGACAAAATAAACATACCTTTTCCTTATTACGAAAGTAAAAAAAATAATATGTACACATAACAAACGTCTGGACATAATTAAAAAAACAGAAAACCTATTCATCTCATTTTTTAAAAATGTGTAGAAATATAAATTACACATTTTTTTTCTAAATGAGACGAAAGATGTCTATGCAACGGTAACGAACTCAATAACGCATCATATTTCATCAGTTTTAGAACAGTTTATGTAATGATAATAAAGTTGTAGTGTTTACTATAGCTGTCAAGATAAACAACACTTTTTTTGGGGTGGGGTTGGTTATAACTAAAAGAATAAGAGACAGAGTTATTGATTTTAAACCTGTTATGAAAGGATTTGTAAAATCCGACTTAGAGCTAATCCTCTGAATATCCTTATTGTCGGCGCACACGCAGATACTGAGGACAAATGTGATACTATTAAGAAGAATTATATGATAGTTGTCTGTCAAGTGACTTAAAATTGGTAATTGGAGACTGCCAGATTGGGCTGCCAGAGAGATCTGTGGGTAACCACAGTCTGTATGAGAAATGCAGTGATAATAGCTTGAGACTATACGACTTTGCGAATGCTAATGAGCTTCTTATAGGAGGCACGGTCCTTAAGCATAGGAGTATTCATAAAGTCACCTGGTACTCCCCCGATGGAAATACATTGAACCAGATTGACCACTTTTTAGTTGATCTCAGACATCGAAAATGCCTTTTAGATGTCCGAAGTTATCGGAGAGCTAATATTGACTCCGTTCACTTTCTAGTGATATCCAAGATAAAGGTAAAGATCAACAAAACCTTTTGGAATGAGCAGAAAAAAGAGTGAATCCTTGATATCGACTCACGTAATTCTGAGACTATGAGAGAGTATAGAAATAGAGTTAAGGAAGGATTATTGAATAATGACGATTTACTGAAAGGGGAAGTTACCTGGAAACTTATCGAAAATATAATTAGTGACACGGCTAAGAAAACAATCCCAGAATTCCAAAGAAGTAAGAAAAATCAGGGATGGTATAATAATGACTGTGCCAAAATTACTGATGAGAAAAATAAAGCATATAAACTTATGATTCAGAAACACTAAACGAGAACAGCAGTAGAGAAATTGAGAAGAGAAGAGAAAAAATTGAGAAGAGAAGAGGAAACGTTTTTCCGCCTGAAAAAGAGAGTATACCTGGACGAACAGTTTAGAAATATTGAGGAACTGAAAACACAAAAATGGACAAGGAAATACTACTAGAAGATTAGTGCCTTGTCCTGCCTCTCGCGACATGGGACAAGTACTGTTGGAAAAATTGACGGAGAGCTTACGAGAGATAGAGTTGAGGTACTTGCAAGGTGGAGAGACTTCTTTAAAGACGTCCTTGGTGGAATTGATTTACCTGATTCAACTCTTGATCTGAACGCTACAGAGTCTGATCAAAATCTTGAACATGAAGCACCATCTGTATATGAAGTGAGGCAAGCAATGAAGAGGCTGAGTAATAATAGAGCCACGGGACCAGATGGTATTAAGGCAGAGCTTATAAAAATAGACTTTCCTGAATTGACTGAGCCAATTCATAGAATTATCCTTAAATTTTGGACTACTGAACAGATGCCCATTGAATGGGAAGCGGAGTCAGTATGTCCTATCTTAAAAAAGGGAGACGGGCTGGAATGTGGCAACCTTAGAGGCATCACCCTCCTCAATGCTGCATTTAAAATATTTTCCTTATTTTATATAAAAGATTACTGCCGTTTACGTCTACTATTTTTGGAAACTACCAATGTGGTTTTCAGACAGCAAGATCTACAATTGATCAAATTCACTCAAATAGACAGATATTGGAAAAAAACAACACAATATTGACACGTTTCATCTTTTCATTGATTTTAAAGCTGCTTATGACAGCATCTATCGCGGAAAGCTTTTTGAGGCAATGATGGAATTTGGATTTCCAAAAAAACTTGTTGACCTCTCTATAATGACTCTAAAAAGAGTTAAATGTAGAGTTAAAGTTATGTTGGAACTCTCAGAAGCTTTTTACACTAAAGGAGGCAAAAGACAGGGCGATGCTCTTGCATGCCTGTTTTTTAATATTGTTTTTGAAAAAGCAATTAGAGAATTATAACAAGAGGCACAATTTTCCAGAGGTCCTTAGAGACTTTAGTCCATGCCGATGACATTGACATTATCGACAGAAGCAAACAGGCTGTTGTGGATGCCTTTATTTCGCTAGAGGCTGCAGCTAAGGATATTGGTCTAACCATAAGTGAAGGAAAGACAAAATTCATGGTAGTAACAAGTAGATCTTATACTTCCCTCCCAATGCAGATAAATTCTTATGTATTCGAATGTGTTGACCGTTTTACATATGTTGGTACTGTCATTACTAATAGAAACCATATCAAGTCTGAAATTGACAATATATTGTATATGGCTAATAGGTGTTACTTCAGCCAAAATAATTTTCTGAAGTCTAAACTTTTAAAACCGGAAACAAAAATGAATATGTATACTACTCTTATTAGACCAATAATGCCTTCAAGAAGAGCAGATGAAGGCAGATTTCTTATTTTTTAAAGAAAAATACTTCGCAAAATATTTGGCCCTGTCAAAGACTCTGGCCCTGACAAATGGAGAATTTTGTTTAATCATGAAATTTATAAAAAATGTGAACTACCAAATGTTGTCCGAGTCATTAAATTATTTCGTACCAGGTGGATTGGGCACATTTTTAGATTTGAAGACAACAACCCGGTCAAGAAAGTGATCTTTGTCAATGTGGAACCCTCCACCAGAAAAAGAGGAAGACCTCGCACAAAATATATCGATTATGTTGAGAATGATTTTAAACTTTCAAAAATTCAACGCTGGCGGGCCGTTGCAGCTGACCGGATCCGCTGGAGAAAGCTTGTCTTGACAGCCTTGACCTGTAATAGGTTGTAGTGCTAACCAAGAAGAAGATATAATAATAATTCTAATAACCAATATTTGTTTACTTCAATTTAATTTCAAACTTTCACAATTAAAGCAAATTCTATTTTAGGTTTACAACCATAAAGTTCACTTTCATTCGCGTTGTTCATCCCGTGCTCTTGTTTTTATTTTGTCATAGTTATTTCAAACCAATTGTGCTTTATGGCAATACTCACAAAATTCATTTTACCGTCAGGACCTTTGAATAAACACAGAGTAAAACGTGTCGTATACCTATAATAAAACAATAGTACCCCCTTGAGTGACATGACGTATGCTGTATGCGCCGGTCGAACTGCTTCGTCTCTTTTCCTAACAACCTTAGACCTATCAATTGAAAAAGACGAAATCTGTTTCTATCTGACAGAACATATCCGATCGTGCTCAAAAGTAGTCCGAAATGAAGTTTAAACAAAATGATACTTTCGGATCGCGCGTGAACGAAAGGTAAATAGATAGACACAGATTGAACGAACTGGATTATTTTTACACCTCGTTCGCGAACTACCCATGTCTTTCGATCATCGATCCAGTAGTAGAAAGATTGAATCTTTTATATCAATCATTTATTCGTTTCAATGGTTCCAATTGAATGTAGTCATTCCATTCCTTTATTCGCTAACACGATATTATATTTAAATTAAATTCGAGCGAATATCTCCATTCCGTCGATCAGCATTCAATTGGATTTTGTTATTGTATTATTATTTAAAAATTTCATGTTTAGCAAAGAATATAGCTGAGAATATACTTTTTGTATGACTATGGTGATAGTGCTTTCATATTTTGATCATCTTTGGATATTTTTATATTTATTATCATTCGCGATTGACACATCTCTACTATGCCTTTACACCTTATATTACTCCTTATATTTTCGAAAAAAAAATACCAAGATCTATTTAAAGTATCCCACAAACAATCACTTCGAACTCTGAATAAATGATAAACAGATGGTGTGATATTAGGTGAATAAGGTGGATGTACTAGCAGAACACATGTCAACTCCTGCAATTTTTGACAAGTATTTATTTTTACCTCATCCATGGATAAAATTAGCTCGATTCTGTCGACTGCTTGGTTTAGTAGCCAGTCGATCTAAATTCTTTACCACGAACTACATTTCGATTACAATATCTTCAAGTGGGCATTTTGTAAAGATTGACAATATTTTCATTATATTATGACAATATCTTCAGGTGGGCATTTTGTAAAGATTGACTCTTAGAAACTAGCGGATGCAGGGTTTGTGTGGGTTTTCCCACTGTTTACTTTAGCTAGTTTATTGTAGGGGAGCGGTGTAGTTTTTATTATTTTCGTAAGTTATACAATGTACAAGTAATTTAGTGAGGATAATAAATTAAATTCATGTTATTCTATGAGGTCATACAATACAATTGTTCAGGTGTATGTAATAAATTAAGTTATTGTTATTCTCAGTAATATATTTATACAATAGCAATTGATGGTTGGAACAAGGTTATACAACTAATTATACATATCTCCCATTTTTTGTTTTCTTTTGTAATGTGTGGCCGGGCTGAAACAATTTGAAGTGCACTACTGTATCAATGTTGTCTAACTATATTACGTCTAGAAGATATTAAGTACAGGTGATGACATTGTATTGAGTTGTTCATTTAATATATTAATGTTGGTGTTTCTTTTATGTCTGTTTATTTCTAATGTTTCTAGATTATTGAGTTTATTGCCTTTTGTATTTACTTGTAATATATAGGGAGTTATCGGGAGAATTGGTTATGTTCAATGAGTTGTTTTGCAAAGTGAGATGTGTCTGGTTTATTATTTTGCCAGCTAGCAATGTGTTCTTTGTATTTGGCAGTATAATCATTATGCTCATACGTTTAAAATTTAATGCGTTAATATTAACTTAATTTTTAAAAGTAGTGACACACATTCCATTGTACATACAAAATTCATGGTTTAATTATAGCAAGACATTTTAGTTCAGATACCATCACATAAACAGCGAGGTGTGCCGCAATGCACAACAACAAATAATAGAAGTCAGGTTTGGCATATTACGTTCAAAATAATACCTACGTACCTCATAACTACCCGATTGAAATCTATATATATATACATATGTCACATAAACACAACTGCGGATAAAAGCTAGTATTAAAATATATAAAAAATATTTTATTACTTTTTTTCGTATTAATAATTTATTAAACTACTGCGTTGCTGGTATAACACTGTTCATACAAACACTATAGACGAAAAGATGTACACGCATAACATACTACTGCATACAAGCCTGCTTGTAAAAGTTAGACAGCCACACAATTTCATTTATACACGGTGTCCGGGAAAATAGTATAAAATATTGTCGTTAAAATAAAATTTAAGACGACTTTTTTTCAGAAAGTTGAAAATAATATTCATAACTATTTGTCGTACACACGATATTTGTGCACATTGTTTAGCACCGCTCGGAGAAATAAGTCGCAAACAGCTGCGAAGGCATCGCCACTGCGGGTAGACACAATACTCCGGGCAAGTATTGGGTGTGTTGAAGAGTTAGGTGCACTTAATTAGAAAAAGGGTGTGTTTTACGTTTTATTCCAACGACAATATATTCCTTTATAGCCAACCAATAGCATTTTTTTTGTCCGACATCTATTCCAGGACACCGTGTATAATCCATAATTGAACTTTAGTACGGAACATGGATTGTGCGGCATTCAACACAGGCTTGAAGTATTTTTTAAATAAATAGCATAGTTTTGACTCGTGTTTTTTACAAAAACAAGTAGCAATAGTCCAGCCAATATGTGTTTTTGATCATATTTCATGAATGTTTTTAATTTCAGAATCGATATATTTTAATTCATTAACAGAACAGTTCGTCTTGTAAGGTCCTATATAGAGAAGGGAAAATAAGCTATGAGAAAAATTAGTATTTTTCAAAAATCATAAAAGCATTCTACAGCAACTATTTCTTATGAACGTAAATTGGCATTGTAATATATATTAATCATTTCCTACATAACTCTTATATGATTAGGAAGTAAGTAATGCGAAAATATCAAATATTGAATATATTTTTCGTTCATTTTGTAGAAATTCATTATTCACAATTAAATGAAACTACGTGATGTAGTAATATTTCTACTTTCTTTAAGTTCTTTACCACGACCTAGGTTTCGTTGTATTACAACATCTTCAGGTGGGCCATTAGCAAAGATCTTTGCTAATAGCCCACCTGAAGATATTGTAATACAATGAAACCTAGGTTGTTGTAAAGAAATTAAAGAAAGTAGAAATAATACATCACGTAGTTTCATTTAATTGTATGAAAATATCACTAAAAATTTACTCCTTTTCAAATTTTTTCTTATTATAGATATTATTTTTAAGATTGGTTTTTTGAGACAAACCATTCAACACCTCGTATGATTTAAAAAAATTGGCAAGTAAATTTAATATGCTTGATACGATTCCAGGCTTATATTACTTAAATATATTAAATAATTTAATCGATGTAATGCCCCCGGAAATTGTACAGGGAAACATGTGCTTCTATACGACTCACTAAATAATAAGCACACAAAAAAGTGCAAATCACTTTATAAACAAAACATTAAATAATACAAAATATACAAAACTCTTATGTTTCTATGTATATACGTGGTCAGGTCTCTCAGTCGAGCTAAATGTTGAAAATATATTTCGTATGCACCATGTGCTGACTGACAGTAGATTCGAACCGGCAGTTAACTTTGACCGACCGTGTCTCACTGCACGGTCTACCCCTTTGAACTGAGGTTCAGTTATGCACAGGGCATGGGCATTTTGCTGACCTAGATATAAACACGGCAGATTTGGGCGATCACATTGATCGGACAAATGTATTAAATTTTATACAAATAGTAGTAGAATGTTTTCGTAATCGGTGAAAAGATATATTATATTTATTATAGGTGATATATGTTTCAATATTTTATATTCTACTTATAGTGTAATATAGAATGAAATATGTTTTTTATACATATTATTATATTATAATATATTAATCACATATAAAAACATATTATCAATATTACAAAACTTAATAATACATATACATATTTTATTTTTTTAAAACGGAGTTGGCGATTGATGCCATATTTACTTTACAATAAAAAGACATGAGAGATCAATTCCATATTAGCATCATGCGATACTTATTAATAAAAAAAACCACTCACTTCCCTTTTTATTGACCGTCAGTCAGAGAACTGCGAGTTGACATCTTAACGGACATACGAAAATTGACCTTGTAGTCAGATTGCAGTCTCTTGATCTACAGTCGGAATCCCAGATGTCACTCTTTTGTGCATACGGGCATTTGTTGTCTCAATGTTGAGAAATTTTAATAGTAAAAATTATCTGTTTACTATTTTGGTTCTTTTGCAAATTTTAATATTTATTCATATCTTAAGTGAATTCATCTGTATTATCTTTTTACAGAATTAAATATGAGGGAAACACAAGTGACAGAATACCGCCTCGACATGGAGCGCATCACGAGTGAACTGAATGACTACAAAGCCAAGTACCACGAGATGAAGAAGTATGTGGAGGACCAAAAGGAAAAGAAAGCAGTGAAGTTGCCACCTGCCACATTTAATAACGTTGCGCTTATCGCACCAGTAAAGGCCCTCGGTGGTGGCTTCAAGCTGGCCCCGATCGATGGTAAATGAGGATTGATGGAGCAGTGGTCAAAAGGGAACTTTATGAAAAAAATACAGACTAGTGCTCAGATTAGTAGACGAATATAAGCGCGTGCCTGCATTTACATATTTTGTATGTGTTTTTGAAGATTGTTTATTGCCGATAAGAATCTGTGATATTTTTTATAACTAAAATTGTAGTTAGGGGCCCATTATGTTAAACTTTTCGTTGAAAATAAATATTTTGCATGAAAATGATTTTTAAAAGAACAAATTTTCTACTTACGACGACCGTTTATCACAGAACAATTAACATATTTTGAAATGTCAAAAATTATTAAAAATTCTAGTAAACATTATAAATTAGAATCAAATTTTATTAACCCCCAGAGAAATAATAATTGCAGATTAGAAAATTACCGATATATGTGTTTCTAAAAATAAACTGAAAAAATTACATTTTAAATATTGGATAAGTCATTAAAATAATTTTTTTATTTCTGTACTTTTATTGTTTCTAGGTAAAATACAATCAAAATTATGTTATATCATTTTACTATATATGATCATGTATATCTTTTATAAAATTTTTAATATACTCCAAGACTGAAAATATTTTAAAAACGTTTACAAATTTATACAATTAATGATTCAACTTGAAGAGGTCTCGACTATATATTTATTATAACTTGTACTAAATAAAGTGTTTTAGCTAGATATTATGCCAAAACGGTTACTGTGTTTGACAGCTGTCATCTATCAATGTCAAAAGTGTATTATGTGAAAAAAACACAATCTTGTTATGTTCTCGTTTATAACTGAATATTTAAGATAATTTCCAAGAACATTTTCAACGTTCTATCATTCCAATTTTGTTAATTTAAAATGAATATATTTATGTACATTTATCAATAAATGTTAAATTCTTATTTCTATGACTTTTATTTTGGCCTCTAAATGAATTTTAGAATATATTGATCTTAAAAAATAAACAAATATTTTATCGAAAGCCTTTAATAGTCACCGAGAATACTTATTTTATTTATAAATATCAACCTACTCGACTTATATTACTAGCATCAGACACAATATAAATTATATAGAAGATCTGATACTAGGTCTGCAATTTCCTTAATATCTCCTTTGAAATTCAAACTTCAGACAAATATCTTTCGAATAACATATTTGTCCCGTACATATTACGAGGGGGCGTTTTTAAGTTCGCGGAATGGAAAGGTACGCCATTAGTAAGACTCATTATTAGTATAAATACCAAGTTTTATCATAATCGGATCATTAGTGTTTGAACTATCGTCGAACAAACAACTTAATCTAAAAGAAAGTCTGAACTATGGAAAAAATTGAGTACCGCACCATTATAAGCTTCGTTACCAAGCAAGGAAAATCGGTTCAAACTATACTGACAGAGATGGCATCCGTTTACGGGGACTCTTGCCTGGGTAAAACCATGGCTTACAAGTGGCATAGTCTCTTTAAACAGGGTAGAGATTCACTTGAAGACGACCCCATGCCCCGGTCGGCCGATCGAAATGACTACTTCGGAAATTATTGAAAAAGTTGAAAAAGTAGTATTGGAAGATGCCAGACTAAAGAAGAAACAGCTTGCAAAGATGGTTGGAGTATCGGATACAACAATTTTTAAGTCCCCATGATCATCTCGGCATGAAATAGGTCGGCGCAAGATGGATGCCGAGAATGCTCACACCGCCTCAAAAACAAAGCCGCATGGAGTGTTCTCGCGCGTATTCAGACCTCTGTAGTGAAGACAAGGATGGACTATTGAGTCGAATTGTTACAGGAGACGAAACTTGGGTTCATCATTATGAAGCTGAGTCCAAACAAGACTCAATGCAGTGGCACAAAACAGGCACACCACCACCCAAGAAGTTTAAGGTGTCACAGTGGCGACAGTCTGCAATCTTTTGGGATTCAGAAGGGATCCTGTTGACGGATTATAAAGATAAAGGTGTTTCCATAATCGGAAAATACTATGCGTCAATTCTAGAGGTTGAAAGAAGCAATCAAAAGAAAAACGGGGAAAATTGACCAAAGGTGTCCTGCTTTTACACGACAACGCGCCCGTTCACACGAGCCGCGTTGCACTAGCCGCTCTGCACAAGGTGGGCTTCGATATTTTGGAACACCCGGTACAGTCCCGACCTGGCTCCCAGTGATTATTATTTATTCCCAAACCTTAAAAAAGAACTTTGTGGAAAGAAGTTTTCAACCGATGAAGAAGTGGAGGACACAGTTTCAACTCATTTTTCGGCAAAGATGAAACATTTTTTTATGAAGGTATACATAAGCTAATTGACAGATCTGAAAAATATATTAGGGTAGCAGGTGAATATATTGAAAAAGAAAAATAATTTTTTATTTTTTTTTATCCTCCATTCCGCGAACTTAAAAACGCCCCCTCGTTATTATTCCCCCCCATCTTACTGAAATGTGAGAAAAATTTAGCCTCTTCCGAAACAAGATAAAGAAACTGATTTTAATATGTCTGTTAATAAATTTGAAGCAAACTAGATCAACCGATTCTAAGAGTGAACACTGTAATGGATTAGAGAAGTTATTAAACAAAATCTATGACAATGATCGTGTTCATCTTTGGGATAAATTTACTTATTATTAGAAACCCCACATTTAACTTACAGTTTAACGTAAAGTATTGTAAGTATCAAAAAAACAAATGGTCTTAAAATAAAAAAACAAACACTAAAGAGTAAAACAGAAAACGCATAATTTCAATTAACATCAAACTAATTATTTATCTATGATCCAATGTGGACAAACAATTCCATAATCGCATAATGGATCAATGGAGTGGGAAAAATTTGGCACTGTTTGTCTTGCAATATCGTTTTAGTAATGGTAAAGATCCAAAAATAGGTGGCCACTGTAGCATATCCGCATGCTCTTTGTAGATAAAATAAGCTATGACCGAGCAGCAAGTCAACAAATTATTAATAATTATGTGCAATTAAATGAAACTACGTAATGTAGTATTATTTGTACTTTCTTTAATTTCTTTACCACGATAATATTTATACGAATATTTTTTCAAAGATATCTTTTTTGCAAAGATATCTTTGCTAATTGCCCACCTGAAGATGTTGTAATACAACGAAACCTAGGCCGTGGTAAAGAACTTAAAGAAAGTAGAAATAATACTACATCATGTAGTTTCGTTTAATTGTAAATAATGAATTTCTGCAAAATTAACGCCAAATATATTCAATATCCAAAATTTTAGGTATAAATCACCATTTTATACCACATATACAGTTAGCCAAACTTAATACAAATTAGTTTTAAGTTTTAACAGTTTGTTAATGATTTCACTCAAAGAAGTTATTATTAATTAAATTGATATTTAAAAACTATTTAATATTATTTATTAGGCCAGTCATTTTTATGAACTAAAATAGGATACTTAAATTTGTTGCTGGAAACAAAATACTTAAATTTCATAATAAAAATCATCAAAATACTTGGGCTGCATTCGGAAGAGATTTACAAATTTGTCCTGTCAAGTAGACACAAACCTAATGAGGCAAAGGTACAATATAACAAATTAAAAATGTCAAAACTGTGCAAGAGGGCCATAAATTTGAACACAATTATTTTACCCATTCACCAAAGGAACTGGGGACTGTGGCCCCTATGTAATATTAGGTTGGCTAGTAAGGTTTTAGCCAAAACTTCGGGACTTTTCTAGAAAGGTTCTCGAAACTTCTAGATGGTTTTACTGTAGAAAATAAACAGGCCAAAATACAATCAATGGACAACAGTCAGAGACGAAGCTTTAAGTGAATTACATAAGAAATAATGGATTTAAATCTATATCAAATACGGATTCTATTAATTTACGAATTCCGCCTGGGTCACGATGCAAAGACTGTCATGGGATGGGAAAGTCCACGGAGTCTTACGTGACGGCAAACATTTGGTTCAGAAAGTTCAGGAATGAGGACTACGATCTTAAGGACAAACCCCGTAGCAGACGTCCTGTCGAATTGAATGTTCAACGATCACGACGCCTAATTGAGGAGGATCCTCAATTAACGATTTGTCAGTTAGCAGATGAGCTACACTGCAGTCATAGCACATTTTGCACGAATTGGGAACAGTTTTGAAAATACAATGTATGAATACCCCACAACTTGTCATCATGTCACTTTCAGTGCAGAGTTGATACTTGTCAACATTTTTTGACTTTGAAACGTAACTTTCACTGGTTGAATCAGTTAGTAGCTGGTGATGAGAAGTGGATTACATACGTTAACTATAGGCTGGGCGTAGGAGAAACAGGAGTTTCAGCATCTAAGCCTGAAATAAACGCCAAAAAGGTGATGCTCAGCTGCTGGTGAAATGTCAAGGGCATTATCCACAGGAAGTTGCTTCCAGAGGGATCTACAATTAATACAGATATTTACTGTGAACAAATAGACCGATTAGCTAACAAACTGAGTAGTCAACAGAATTGAGTTTATTTTCCTACTATTTAAGAAAACATTTAAATAACTTGAAATCATGGGTCTTCCAATAAAACATAACATTTTTGTAGCAAAATATGCCCTCTATCCTCAGCCGAGAGATAATCCAGTACTGATAGAACAGCTGTACAGAAGTTGTAACAAAGAATGTGTCTGTTATTCATACAGGTGAATACGTTCATCGAACCAAATAGAGTTTCTGAAAAATCACTTGTCAAATTTGCGATTCCAATGAAAAAATTCAGATTTTTTACAGGAACCTGCTTCAAATATACTCAGTTTGATGGACTGAATCACCAATATGAATAATAAACATACCTTCACCTTACACCGTATACATACATTCAATTCAAAATGATTGTCTTTTAATATCCATATAAAATCTGCTATCACTAATCGGCAGTTCTACCAGAAATATATACCGATTATTGTAAAGGATTAAGAGATGTTTTCTGGTATTATTTATTTCAAACGAATCTACCTGTTGCAAATGGGTCAATGCACATTGCAATTTTAAAGACATGAGAAAACATGTAACACCATGGTTTACCATATTTAACTGAAATAATTTTATAACATAATTAAAAACATAAATTATATAATAAAACTAGTTTCACAAAAATTTCATAATAATTTTTTATATAGACCTGAAAAGGCCCCTTTCTTCTACCCATTCCACATAAAGGTGGTCCTCAAAATTTGAGTAATTTGCTCATCTTCAATATGACTATCTCTTTTATATACATGCTCTATCTCTATCATCATAATTCTTGTATAGTACCAATATGGCCCTACCATATTTTTAGTTCATTTTATATGGATAAATCATGTCTATTGTGTCAATGTCATAGGGCATGGCGTCTTAAAGTAATTTTATTTATCTGTTGTACAACAATAAGGAAACAAAATTCTAGAACAAAAACTACCACAGTGTTTGCAAATACTTTTATTGAAAAAAAAATAGAAACTGTTGTCGACAGGATTTCAACACTTTATCGTTCATAGTCAATCAAACATATTTAAAAAAAATCCATATTGTAGACTAAAAATACACATTCTATCTTCTTGAAATTTCACACATATTATATATATGTATATAAATATATATACACATATATACGTATGTATGTATATTTTATGTATGTGTGTGTATCTACTTAAATTTCCTTAGAACCTATATAAACCATACATCCAGTATCAATCACTCGCCCGTAGCATTTTTCAGCTAATATTTGTTAAGTAATTATAACAGCGTCATTCAAAATGGCTACAGAAATGCAATATTTTCAAAGCGGGCGTGGGACAAACGCACTCGCTCACTTGGCTGAACGTGTCTTCTATTATTCAAAGTAATGACGAAGGCAAAAGTTTCATGTCACGGGTGAGTCTGTAAATTTTTCCATCCTAAAAATATTGCTACGTGATGCAGACTGTTTGGCTACGAGAGAGAAAGCAACATCGAATTATATTAGTATTGCGTGTTACCATGACGTGTAAAAATTGGAGGCAAAATACAGTAGAACATTGATTATACACAGTGCGAATGGCTACATTATTGAAACATGAAAATAAAATTACAAATTTTATAGGGTATACTCAACATTCTACTGTTACAATGTCAAAATATAACAATTTTCATTGAAATTTTTGTAACTTGAAGTCAATCATTTTTCTCCAGAATTTCAGTCATAGTCGTTCACAATAAAAACTGTAAAGAATATTTATAAACAATATAACATTCTCACCCAGAACACGGCCCGTTGCCTTCGCGTGCGCACCGTTCAACGAGGCCTGCACTACGACAGTATTACAACAAATTGCAACATTACCAATTTCAGCCCAAAAAAATATCGACCCATCGTCCTTCATAAGCGCAATCAAATAAAAGCCTGAATTGCAATATTCACGGAGTTCATATGCTCCGGCTGCGTATTTCGAGCTGTTCTTTATGCGATATACAATTACGTGAAAACAATTGCCTGTGCGAACATGAGTTCAACTAATATTACTTCGTAACCTATTAAAGTACAGCTAAATGAAATAAAACCAAAATCGGACTGCTAAGTAAAACTATAGTAACTAATACACATAGGTAATAATAATATATAACGGAAAATGTGTAATGCCAGCCGGGTCAGCTCGGCTGGCATTCTCCTATCTGCTTTACATTTACATGCAACCCAAACGGCGACAATGTACCAATACTGGGTTCAAAATTTTACAATCAAACATAACCTAGTTGGCGTTTTGACATTATAAAGTTTAAGCCAGGTGATATTTCGTATATTTAATTTACAATTGTATATAACTTAAATTAAATACAACTCGTCTTTAATTTTGACATTTTCACATGTATATTTAACTAAGATGTCATATCGTTGATGTACAAAAGTTAATGAGAGTTAAAAATGTTACAGTGAAAATTATCTACTCGGCATAGGTTTAATTTAAATAGTCGTAACTCGACAGGTCGTAACCTTAATTTTTGTATTATACACATAGTGTCCACCAAAATATACATTCTTTTACTTAAACATAGTCTAGATGCCATTCGATATACATTATACAATATAATTTTATTACGATACGGTTACGACTGAGATGGTTGACAAACGTAAAGCGAGCTAGATCGAGCACATTCCATCCGACTAGACAGAGGCCGGATGGCATATGACACGAGACTCGATGGACACAAATAGTTCCGTAAGCCATAGAGAAAATAATTTATAATAAAAAGCGCTTTTAATAATAATAATAATAAATTTTCTTTAAACTTTGATTAAAGACGGGTTCCATTACAACCGACACTCATCTCTTAACAAATAGTTTATTTATTTATACTTTACCATTATCGTAACTAGAAAAACACTTGTACCTCACAATTTTTTTATTTTTTAATTATTTTAATGAAACTACAGAAAAAATTATACTGTTATTTAAACAAAAAAAATAATAGAAACTGCCATAGAAGAAATCCATGCATCGTTATGTTTTAGGTACGCTGATTATTATTTATAATCCATATTAATGTTTATCTATGATGGAACAAATTGCATAAAACTATTGTCTATATCGTAATTATTATCATTAGTTTACCGACTACGCCTATATTGTAACACAGTAAAGTGACATTCATAGAAGGAAAAACACTCATAGATCACTCATATCTTCTTATTTATTTTTCCATAATGCCTTAATTATTATTAAACAAATTATGAATAAATTTAAATCTTCTCTTTCAATTTTAAACCTTGTGATGAGTCCATATAAAGGGTCAATTTGTCCACACGTAATTAACTACTGGTGGCGTGCGGAGACGCTGTGGACGCTTAGTGGACGTCGGCGTTCTCCTTGTTGCTCTGATGGTGGTTGGCCGGATCAGTGTTAATCGGCTGCAAAAATATACAATCCTGTCAGTTTGTCGCTATATATTACTACAGGATAAGCATTTTCATAAAAAAACTTGAAACTATAGAAAAATCAATTGTTTCTACCATCTGATTCACAAATAAAAAAGAAACCAGTCACACACAAGTACAACTTGCACTATGAGGATTCCGTACATGTACACATACGTTTCGGTTTTAGGCACTTACAAACATTTAAGGGTACGTAGTATATCTATTAAATTATTTATCTATATATTAATATGTGAAGAGAAAACATTGTACCCCTTTTTAAGCATATTGCACACACAGAGGTGTGCGAGATTTGGCATAGCTAAAGTTTATGTGGAGAAAGACTGTAGAACGCTAAAATTTATATACATGTATGGTATGTGTTACAAACACATTAAATTATCTATTACAAATACATTAAAAGATTCATTTTTTACGTTCATATTTTTAATGTCAAACAAATTATAGTCTGCGGTCAAACAGCCGCACAGAGTAGAAACTGTCGCCAAAGAATTTATGTCAGGTTAACTGAATGTGTTTTGAGCTGTGAATTTTGTGTGATTTCAAATGATCTTTTTTCAATAGCAGACTATTGTGTAAGTCAAGGTGAAAAAGCATTTATTTTATATTTTGCGTAATAGATATATCTGTATTTTATATATTAGTGAAATACGGCTTGCTTAATATACACCTGTCAGAAAAAAGAAATTTTGTAGCAACAATCTGAAATGACTTACTCTCACCTACCTAGCTATTAGTGTTTTCAACAAAATGGGTAGGTTAGTATAATACGGTCGAATTTCGACCACTGCCTACACTATAACTTTCACAGATGTAAAAACAAACTAATTATAAAAAGCACAATTCCACATAGAATTAGAAATTGTTGATTTCTGAATATTTCTCTTTACAGGCCTTTTAGCAGAAATTCAAAGGGCAAAATATATACGAGGTTGAGAGGAAATGCGTTTGACTCTCCAACATTCAAATAACTGTCATTATACAATACACTATCACGGCTTCATTCAATTTGGGATTTTCTGATAAGTACTTGGCACTTTCAACAAAATGAGATTTCATCTCTTTACGAAAATAAACAGCATCTTTCTCTTTCACATTTTTCAGTTCCTCGATGAGGACATCACTATAAGAAATAATATTCAACGGCCAAAATTGATCTTCTATAACAGAGAAGTTGCTTACAATGTCAGACTTGTAAACCTTAGTAAAATTGTTCTCCTATAACAGAAAAGTTGCATACAATGTCAGACTTGTAAACCTTAGACCTCAAGTTGATTAGAAATTCACTTCTATGTTCTTACAATGCTGGATTAAGGGCCCTGGTAAAATGCTGAGGCGATTTGGTGCAGCATGAAAGGTGCCCCTCAGTTAAATTTCGTCGGGACTGATTAAATACGTTCCAAATAAAAACAAGGAAGCAATCTGAAAAAAGGTACAGTTGAAAAAAAAAGGGACTTAAAGTACCAAAGGGATCTCCACTAAAAGGTCTGCTTTACTTGTGCTATATGACCTCCCATTATGACATTGAAAATTGTAGGTTGGCCGGAAGTACCCTACAGATTTTGATGATCAGTGAGTAAGACATATGTATGAATAAGAAAAAATATATTTTAAAGGGCCATATCTTTATCTTGAGTGAACCAAAAAAATTCAACATTTCTTTTTCAGTAATGTCATGTTACAGGCCCCAATATACGATATTAATTTTTTATTATAATTTTTTTGCTTCGACAGACGGATGGACAAACGGACAACCAAGTGATCCTATAAGAGTGCCATTTCTTCATTTAAAGAGACAAAACCCTAAAAAAGTTACATGTTTTAGAGACAATTCATTATTTATTTTTTGTCATGGCATTTCGAATGCGAGCAAAATCAAAGTAGGAACAAGCAAATTCTTTTGTATTAAAATCAAAATCTAGGTCACCGTATCTAGATTTTGATAAAAATATTAATGACGTGCAAAACATTTTAAAATGTTCAAATTGCATAAAGCATACAAAAAGCATTCTTAAAAATAACATCCCACTCCAGTACACTGCTGATACTAAATATTGTACTCGCCCTATGTCTACGTAAAGGAAACACTAAACACAATTTTTCACCCAAATTGATTAATGTGATAATAAAGGTCAGTATAACAGGATTTTATGAAGTTTTAAATTACCACATTACAATACATTACCACTTCATATGTATATATACAGTGCCATACAAAAATCAATTAACATTTATTAAAATGATTAGCAGTTTGTGAAGCAGTTTTTTAAAAATGGTCTCACAAAATGTCTAGCTTTAAATTTTTCGCAAATACCATATACTTAGCATAACTTCTAAGATCACACTAATTTGACAAATTACTTAAAACTTACTTTTACCAACATCGTCCAAACCAATTGAGTTCATCTAAATATACAAAAACAAAGTACGATTTTGTTGGTCTATTACGGAAGATACAAACTTGCTTTCAGAAATAACCAGTGTTTTCCATCTTCACCACCGGAATAAAAGAAGTGATGCTTTGCTTCAAGTATCTAATTTTAATGAAGGGACAACAGTGTGATTGTTTTATTGCACAATTATTATTTGTTAGCCTCAATAAGAAGCAAGATGTAAAACTGAAGATCTATAAAGTGGCAAATGACCAAGCACATTGGAGAAAATTACAACCCTGGTTTCCTTACGAAGATTAATCTGTGTAAGAAACAATCTGGGACATAATAGTCCCATAGACACCAAAATTTAAGCGAACAGCTTATTTTAACGAGAAATGTTCATTACATACATTAAATTCATCTTCTCACTAGAGTTAAAATTCTACATACGTCTTTCTTTGTCCGACATCTATTCACGGACAGTATGTATATTGGGTCTATAAATTAGACCAATTATATTTTTGAAACGACCCAAGTAATGCTTATTAGCCTGGTGATCGTTTTTATGCGCCAATTTACCAGCATTCATTGGACTTTAAAACGAAGACAACTATTCAGATATTAGTTCTGTTGACTAATAATTGTCAGACAAAAATGCTTTCCGTAATTTTGACTGGAGCAATATTCAATGACAGTGCGATGGAGCAGACTAATGAAACCAACTAGTATGTACTTATAGTGTAGTGGGTGTACCGGTACGGACCAGCGTGTGGGGGGGCTGGGAGGTGGGCGCGGGCTGCGGGGGTGGTGGGGCAGCCGGCGCGGGCGCGGCGCCGCCACCGCCGCCCGCCTCGTGCGGCGTCGTGCTGTGCGCCGCCTGCGCCGCCTGCGCCGCCGCCACGCCACCTAGCGCGCCGCCGCTGTAGTACCCGCCGTTAATGCCTGTAAATATAACATAAGCATAAATTAGCCAAGTCCTAGTCATATTAAATAATAAAGCGATCCTCTTAATGAAAGATTAATTATTTCATCATATAACATTTCCTTCTTAACAAATTATTAGTGCGTGCTTGTTCTGCAGAAAAATAATGTTTATACTGGATTTATAGTCTCTTATTAGAATCATAACTATCTTCCAAAAGCCATCATCGTCCGCCTCACTACTGTGTCTCGATGTAGCCCTAACCCAAGGAGGATAAAATAAAAAGGAGACGCCATACTAAGCATGTACTCGTGTTCAGTTTTGGTACCCAGTGTATACTTTGAACACACTCGATATGTCGATCGCTACCTCACCGCCAGAATAATATGGATGCTTGAACGTGCTATATCTCCCGTTTTATATATAAAAAACCCTTCTTTAACTTGGAAAAGTGGTAAAACGTATTACAATACAGCAAATAATCATTGATTGTTGTAACATTCCATATATAAGTCATTATTTGAAGATTTTAAACATCAAAACTATTTCTCCCTACATCGATATGTAGAATATATAGATGCATCGATATGTAGAATATATTGTATCAGCTTCATGCTTATTGGTCAAGTCGCTCAATATGACTAATCATTTGCTTTCTCGCTCTATAGGAAAGTGACAGACTTTGCTTGATAGAAATTACTGCATATGGCATATCTCCTATTTCTTTGATCTGTGGCCCAACCTTCTGCATGTAATTTTACATTTCACTGAAAAATTCTACTGGGAATGAATTGTTCATTAACCTATTACAATAGTTATATTGCAAACTGCATAAATGTTAAGAAAAATAATTGGCATACCAACACAATTAACAATGTTATATAGATAGATAACAACACTTAAGTTTTTAAAAAAAGTGCAGCTCGTTGAAAACAGTATGCACATAACAAATTAATAATGTTATGCCAATAAAATAATTTATCCTTTCATTCTCTCTTTCACAATACCAAATGTTATTATCTCCAATTTTTTACTTAACGCAGTATTAGAACTCAAATGACAACAAACCCAAGGTAACCCATTACCAGTTGACAGCAATAGTGAGTGAATATAACAGTTTAATTACAACCAACTAAAAAGTTGATGTTGACATTTGTAGAAATCATTAGTAAACTCTCAGCTTATAACACTCATAACAAATTTACGTGTATTAATAATGACAAGTTAAAAAAATTATTCGTCTCCAAATACTCGCTTGATAATTCTCTCTGTGAAACAATCTATTTAAACCAATTTAGTCTATCTACCGTCACGTTACTACAATAAGTATTATACAAACTAACATATTCCCTAAACTTAATAAGCCACCTTCGATTGTTGAGTGGCATTGCTTTTAGCTTCTCGCGCATACTTTTCTCATCACAAACCATAAATTAATAAAAAAAAATTGTAGTGATAGCTGAAGCCTATTGTGTACAGCTGGTAATTATAAAAGCGGAAGTTCGAATCTCGCCTAGATTAATATATAAAATCTCGCCTGCAAATATATTACCACTACAAAAATACTGTTACAACTGTAATGGGACGGGGAAGACAATGTATTTCATTTCAATCAGGTGATTATTAGTACTAGAGAAATCGGCCTACCTCCAAACACAAGACCGTAAGGTCTCCTCGCGGAATTATAGGATCCCTATAATAGGTAAAAGGACAAAAGTGCAAGCACGTAAAATACTCTAATATCTACATCTACTCCACATTCACTGAGATACCAATTTTATAGTCAGGTTACCAGTTCAATACTTCTACTTTCCTTCGTAATTCCTTCTACTCCTTTTAAATTTGATATTAAACCTATGGATAAAATTTGAATTCAAGAGTCACCAAAAAGTTTCTATCATAGTTTTAAACATCGAAAATTACTTAAAACGTAACCTTTACATTTTTATGGACAAATTGATAACAAAATATAACTCGTAACAAGTGAAAATTGCAACAAAAAAAATTTATTTACGTTGTCTATATTACACATTTAAAGATTAAATATGGCTAGGTTACAGCCAATTTAGTATGTTTTCTCCAATAGACAAAATCAAAGCAAAATTGTATTGAATTATTTCAAATACACTTATTAGATAATCGCATGCCTGCAGCCCATACGACGACCCAACAAATTGTCCATAATTTAAAACATAACTTTACACCCTAATTTATTACTATATTACGACACACCATTCTCTACTTCCCGTATCACAAGAACCTCAAAAAATAAAAGAAACAATTTTATAATACATTTACTTCCTATACTAGAACGTAATGATGCCACGAGTTAGATTTTAACAAAATCTTTTGACCTTTCTTCACTTTAAGATCAACCCATTCAAGAAATTACATGCTAGTTCCAAATTATAAGAAAATATATTGTACATGGCTGTCTTTTATTCATTCATTATACTTCTAAACTACACATGGTACCTAAATGTGATAAAAGTGTAAGGTCTGTCAGATCACTTAATTCTCAAAGACCAGCCCTATTATTTAAGTTCGTTCTGTCTAACAATTAACCCGCCTTTTGAGAAATACGTGAGGTACTCGGAAAGTCCTGTCATTTGGAGTGATTTAAGCTGAATAAATGTGGTCAAATACCTACACATAGTATATACCGAGACAATATCATTCATAAAAAGTTTGTATTCGTTAGACAATTGTTGTGTAAACACGTGTGCAAATTTTGACAGAGGTTAGAACACATTCCCAGTTTCATGCAATACTTTTGTATAATTTTCAACATGGTTTATCTAAACAACAATGCCACGATGAAATGAACTGCTTATTAAGTAAGAATGCACCACCTCTCGGGGCTGTAGAACGATGGTGCAAACAGTTCAAAAGAAGTGTTTTTGACTTAAAGGACGATCCACGGCCAAGACGACCAAAAGATGTGACTACTCCTGAAACAGGGGCTGCAGTCGCAAAATTATTTAACAAAAACTGGCAAATTACTTACAAGCAAATAAAAGCGCTCTAAAGATAACTGGACGGGCGATAAATAAAATTTTACATGAAGATATGAAATTACATAAAGTATGCACACTTTTTGTGCCCCACAAGCTGACTGATGAACAAAGCGCGAATTATGTTGAATGGGGCAAAAAAATTATTTCAAAATTTAAATCAGGGTAATCCACTGAAGTTCCTTTAATAGTAACGGTTGATGAAACATGGCTATACTATTTTGACATGCTGACAAAGTCTCAAAGACGTATATGGATGTTTGAAGGTGAAGACTATCTGACAATGCCCAAGCAGGCATGATCAATTAAGAAAAGAGTGATTGTTGTTTTCGTCGCCATGACATTGTAAAAACTATTCTTTTAGGTACACAACGGACAGTCACATCGAACTGGTATATTAAATTCTGCCTACGACATCTTTTCAGTGAACTCAGAAATTTACATCCGAAGAGTCAACTATGCACTTAGCTGTTGCATCATGACAATGCACTGTCTCTAAAAAAGTTTTCTAATGATACACAGCTTTTGGCAGCTTGGGAAGAAGAATGCGATTCTATTCCAGAGGAAAAATGAAAGCGATGGTTTGAGCACTGATTTGAGCATATGAACAAGTTGCATTATTAATGGTGGTCATTATTTTGAAAAATATTAAAATATGAGTAGTGAACAACAAGACTTACTGAGTGACCTATGTATGATCAGACTTTAGTTAAATTAGATTGCTATGGTTTGGTGATTTCAATTTCGGATGACCTTTTAAAGAATACAATTATGTTATTTCCTTGAGCGTTTAACAATCTTCTGCTGATAACAATGGGAGTGGACACTGTTGATATATACAGTAATATTCCAAGGACTCGAGTAATAGGTGGCACCGTGAAGGGTATCGTGAAGGTAACACCATGAAGGATAAGTAGAAAACTACGTAAGTCAATTTATGTACTTATATAAATTCTTAACAGTCTAATTTTATTGGAAAATCTTTATCAAAAAATCAAATATGTATGTACTAAGCAATTTTTCAAAGAAACAAATCATTATATACGTATTATGTATTTGCATGATGGTTTACGTAACAAATATGAACACAGCATGTGTGCATAAAGCCTGCCCGTTCAAGCTTGCGCAAGCTCAAAACTCAATGATACGTTGCGTACCGCCAGCTACCACATTGGAAGAGGGAGATACTGTGCCATAGAGTGAGTGAAAAAGAATGTAATTTTGAGTTTACTCATGTCAGGATGACATAACTTAGGGTATTACTGTACGTCAAAAAAGAAGATCAACTAATCAATGATCAGAAAAAATTAGCTCGGCCATAAAAAATCTAGCGAGACATTATCATTGTAGTCATCGCCAATTTTGTAAAAATAACACAAAACACTTAACTTCCAGAAAAAAAATTATGTTATTCACAGTGAAATTAAATGGAAGTAAATTATAGAAATATTTTCATCTATACTGTCTGCATAACTTTACGGACATTCGGATATTTTTTTGTTTAAAATCTTTGGAATTACTTTTTCGAAATTTTAAATAAAATTTCACATTCAATATAATTTCTTTAATTAGAATAAAATTTGTAGAAAAAGCATACTTTAATTTCTCATAAACTACCTCATTTTTTCTAATATTGCATTTTTACTACAAATACATTATATTAGAAGAACCTAAAGAATAAATGAAATATTTCAGAACAAACCTTCTATAAATGAACCGTGATACAGATAGTGGTGGAGAATTATTTCCAATATCATAAATAACCACACTAACAATATTAATAAATTTGTGTGATTTTTTCTTGCGAGTTTCAATAACAAGTAATTTTATATTTCGTTTAATTTTTTCAATACATATAAAATGATTCTTTTAAGATAGTTTGTAGTGTAAAACGTGTTGTCGGCAAAATTCACTCAATTTTTTATATATTATTCGAACTATAAATATCTAAATTATTTTAATATTTAGTGTTTAGTTTTGGTAATAATTGCGCAATAACATTATAGGGAAAGTACTAATTTCACTACACCTAATTTTACTTGAATACACGTCAGCGAATTTATCCGAAAATCTTAAGTTAATGTAAACTGACACCATTTTGCAAAAAAATAATTTTTAAATAAAACATTTTATATGACATTTTTGATCTTACTGCCCTCCCCCCCCCCTCGCACGACAACATCAATTTTATTAATTCACATGTATATGTAACCTAGACTCTAGGTTACATATAGATGTGAATTAATAAAATTGATGTTTTAAGATAGTTGCCACGCGGGCGGCACTAAGATCAAAAATGTTTTATTGAAAAACAGAATCTTAAGTATCTAATTAATTTTCTCTATGACAATATTCATGTAACATTATTTGGTCTATGGGCATATTTGGTATATTTAATGGGTCTAGGTCCTAGACAGTATTTCACTAATATACAGTATTTTCACTAATATATTTAATGGGTCTAGGACCTAGACCCATTAAATATACCAAATATGCCCATAGACCAAATAATGTTACATGAATATTGTCATAGAGAAAATTAATTAGATACTTAAGATTCTGTTTTAAAAGAGCACATTACGTATACGGCATAATAAAAAATAAATGCAAAACATGAAATGCTCTTCAAAGAAATCCTACGTGTCATTTATATACGTTTAGAATATATGAATAATTACAATTTCAGACTTAGCATTGCTATCTATATAGCTGTGATTACGAGACTTAATTCAATGAACAAGCCATCATAAACTCGTAAACTATAAACTTGCTAAACCACTTCTGGTAAAAGGTCGAAATTGTATTCGAAAACCTGAATCAGTTCAAGCGGTAAAATTTAAAAACGATCTAAAACAATTGAATGATTATTCAAATCCAAAATTAGACGTACAAATGAAGTTTTAAAAAACACTCGTCAAAATTATCTACGCAATGTGAATTTCAATCTATTATGTGTCGGAATTAATTCGTAGCGTTTTACAAGAAACTGCGTGGGAACTACAATGTTCTCTTTTACCTTCAGAAACAAATTTATCGTAAATGGGCAGTTATTTTTACGACACATCTTATTTTTCAACTGTTAATAACAAGTTGCAATTATTTAAGTATGTCGAAATTTGTGACAAAGTGTTTTTGTGGGGAGTTTTACTACATTATTTTAATATAAATAAAAGTGCTGCGAAAGTCATTGGATTTTGGAGGAAGTTTATGGTGAACATGCTTTAGCTGAGCAAATGTGCTGGAAGCGGTTTGCACGTTTTAAGAATGGTGATTTTGACTTGGAAGACAACAAACGACCTGGACAGCCAAAAAACTTTGAAGATAGAGAATTGGAGGTATTACTTGAAAAAAACTCATCTCAAATAATTAAAGGGTTGTCTACATAGTTGGGGATTGATTACTGTAGGAAAATGCCTCAAAGCTTTGGGAATGATCCAAACAGAAGGAAATTCGGTCCCATATAAATTAAAACCGAGACGTCGAAAAGCATTTTTTAACCTGTGAATTACCATTTCAAAGGCATAAAAGAAAAAGTTTTTTACATCAGATTATTACTGATGATGAAAAGTGTATAGATAGATCATGACAGTCCTAAGTGTAGAAAATCATGGTCTAAGCCCAGGCAGCCATCATCATCAGTGGCAAAACGTAATATTCATGGGCTTAAGCTCCCCTTTCTATTTAGTGGGATCAACAGGGTGTAATTTATTATGAACTGTTAAAACCGAACAAAACCATCACTGAGGATCGTTACCGATTACAACTGATGAGCTTTAGTCGTGCATTGAAGGAAAAACGGCCAGAATGGAGCGAAAGGCACGATAAAATTGTTTTGTTGCATGACAATGCTCGACTGCACGTCGCAAACCAGTGAAAACATATCTACAAATACTGAAATGGGAAGTCCTAACCCACCCGTCGTATTCTCCAGATATTGCTCCTTCAGACCACCCTCTGTTCCGATCGATAACTCATGGTTTGTCAGGAGAGAATTTCACTTCTTATGAAGATTGTACAAATTGGATTCATGTGTTCACGGATTGCCTCCAAGGACGAAGTGTTCTTTCGACGGGGTATCCGTCTCCTACCCGAAAGTTGGGAAAAATAGTGGCAAGCGATGGACAGTATTTTCACTGATGTATTTTTTTATTTTCATTTAAAGTAAATTGTTATTTGTTTCTCAAAAAACGCTACAAATTAATTACAACACCTAATAATCGGGCTGTTTTAGCACAAGTTCAACGTCAATGACTGAAAATGAAAGCCAAATATTTAAATAGAATATATTTTTAACAAACTATATATTATCAGGATAAGCAATTGTTTTATTTCTATTATGATTAATTACCGTTTTTGTTGCAATAACAAAATTGCATTAAATAAAAAATATTTCTTCATAAATTTTTATTTTTTCTTGTGGAAATGGGAAATTTTTTTATCTTGTTCATTATCTTTTACACTCATATACATATTTGTACCAAGGTACAAATACTTCGACTTTGTTGTAACTATATTTCTTGTCTTATTTACATAAAAATTAAATTATAATAAAATCAACATTTTCAAAATAATGTGTAACACGACCTAGGTTTCGTTGTATTACAACATCTTCAGGTGGGCTGTTAGCAAAGAAAGAGATTAGCAAGTAAAGAAATTAAATAAAGTAGAAATAATACTACATCACGTTTCATTTAATTGTGAATAATGAATTTCTACAAAATTAACGCCAAATATATTCAATGTGTAACACATTATTTTATCGAGATGACACAAGCACCATTGTTATGGAAAAGTAGCCTGAACACCCAAGGGTTTAATAATTTGGATGAAATTAATGGACACCATATTTCTTATGAATTTCAGTTGCAACTATAATGTGGATAATTTTCACTACTATATATATGTATATACGTAATGTTTAACAGACATCTTGCACACACATTCATCTGTTCTTGTGATATTGCCCTTCCCAAAAATTGTGTAAACTCTATTTGTAAACAATCCTAAGCTTAGCAGCAACCTTTCCATTCATATATGCAGTTGTCTCAGTGGTGATGGGACGGTCATTGTTTATTTTTCCTACCAGGTGGCCCATCGTCGACACGCCTATTATCTACATATGTCTATTAACTACATACGTCAACTTCCGTTTTGTACGTTTTGTAGTTTTTTTATATAATTTCATTACAAACTGCCTCTGCGCTGTTCCTAGGTGCAAAAATAATGGGATGCATTAATTTCCCACAAAATACAAAAAAAAAGTATGAAACGTTGCCAAGAATTAACAGAATATATAATACTGGACAGTGGTCGTGTAGCTTTAGTCGCCATCTGTAATAATTTTGTATGACCAACTCCATTAACCCCCAATCACCACAACCTACCTCTCGTCTTGACCGTAGATGGTGTAAAGCTGTAGAATACAACTGTCTCTTTCACTCGGCAAGCTCATTGTATACAGGCCATCCCAGGATGAAGTGACCAGTCGATATCAAAAAAATATGAGCAAAATTATGGAGAAAAATCTTTCTCTTTTTTTTTAAGTTTTTAACGCTAAAATCCTAACCATTTTTTCTAAATATATAAAACTGCCATAAATTATTGAATATACTTTTTTTGCTCTAATTACACAGTTTAAACTGACAGATAAATATAACGACTAACTAAACAATATATAAAGTAAAAATATGAAATTTTCACCTTAAAATTCACACCTTTTCCTTTAAAATGTGGATGACATTCAAAAATTTTACTTAAATAGTTTTTCATTTATTGTAACCTGCTATACTGCTTACAAAAAACTACAACAATGTGTGTATTTCCCTCAGATTACGAGAAAAACACCAACAGATAACAAGTATAAAAAGTTGTAGGGAAAAAATAAAAGAACTAGACCCCTCCCCCAATTTCTGAGTTTTTCCTCAATATACCCATATTTTTTTTGATATGATCAGTCTCTTCGCAATGGGCCGCCATATTTGCATTCCACTTGGCTTTTCTCAATATATTGCATCCTCTGCAATATTCCATATTTCAGAAAGGACAATGAATTTGTCCATTTCTTTTTCTGAAGCTGCTCTTATCATTTAGTTTTTGTCTAATCTAAAGATGGATGACAAACAACGCATGTTACATGCATGTATAAATAATAACTTAAATCTAACATAAGGCCGACACACATAAGTACATTCTCCACAACAGTTTACTTATTGAAACTTTTTCAAGCATAGTCAAAAACAAAGGAAAACAATTATTGAACAAACCTGCTATCTGTGCCAGGCCCTCATTTTCAATACTTCAAAAACACAAACATGCAAAATGTTTCAATACTTCAAAAACACAAATATTTACTTACTATGTACAATTTTATTACTGGCTACATTCTATGAGTACGACAGATGACAGCTGTCACTCATATCTAAGACAATGTCGTGGTTGTCAAACAACCTTTCAACGACATTAATTAAATAAACATTTATAATTTCAAAACTATTCGAGGACTCAGACACACAGCAAATGCATTAACGTGACAATATAATGATTGGAGGTAGTACTTATATGCGAGCCCCAAGCGGACGGGATCAAAAGCGTGCAAACCACATACTTGGCAAAATGAAACTCACTTGTAATTTTCACTTTTCTATATTATGAAAAATAAAACTTTTACAAAATCAAATCAAACGAAACATAGTATTGTTTAATAGGCGCCTGGCCGGCGACATTATAAATGTAAGGCTGCAAGCACAAGTCCCGAGGAGTTGTGCGGCGATAGAATAATGAAAATGACAAGTAGGCTCCACTAGTGAATGCTTTGCCAACACCTCGTTCGCTCGCCACCTAACACGCTACCCTAGCACAGCCGTGCGCTCCTTCTCAACCACTACGGACTACATTGTAACTGGCTGGCAGCTATCAATGCTCAATCCGCCTGTTAATATGACAATTCGAGCTGAAATCAATAGACATTACATGCTTCACTTATTTTTCTATAGGTAAGAAAGAGCCCATTGCTGCGTCGCACTTCTTTCTCGCACCAATCAAACAAAAGTTACATCATTGCCTATTTATAAACTCTAAGCAGTAAACCCTTATTTTACATAGATATTACCTACTGTGAAACGTCAATGAATAAACAATCAAAGATAAATTTTAACAACTCAAAAAAATAACAAAACGTGTGAAATAACTAAATGTGCAATGATTGCAAGTGTATTTAAAAAGGACCGATAGGACCGAAGAACCGATAGATACGTATTGTTCGTCACTGATATGAAAACAATATTGATATGTGTGTGCAGAATCGCTGATAACAGACAAACTTCTCAGCTCGAGATTGAAGGGTATGTTGTATTTTTTTTAAATCTTTTAAACGTGTCATAAAATAAGGGTATACTGTGCAATTTTTATTGCCAATTTCTATAACACATTACAAATGAAGAAACTTCCAAAATTTGTTAATAAGCCTACATCGACATCGTTCCGATATGATCTTATTTTAATTATGAACCGGTCTCCCAGTCGACCGTTTAACAATAAGTTATGTAGGAACTGTACCCAATGAACAATTAAATTTTTGATGAAAAGCCATTCACAGAATTGTTATGAGTTTTCTTAAAGCAAATACAAAATATTGTGCGCAAACTTATTAGTAATAAATTCATAAGGAACAAACAATTTAATCCTTTTATTTGCTGCCCATAAGGTTATTTAAATACAAAAGTCTATAATAGGTTGACCTAAACAGTCTTTCCACAATTGAAAACACAACTCAATGTTTCCGATTAAGTTTCAATTATCTTCTCAAAAAAAAATTTTTGTCAATATCCTCTCAACAGAGTTCTAGGAAAAAATTATTTATTACAACATTTTAAGGATTAAAAATAAATTAGATTTTAGGATTTTTGGCTTAATGTTTATCAATGTAAGCACAACTGTGAACAACTCAAATATTACATTAACATGAATTTTTTTTAATGAAACAATGATGAGTTGTGTACCAGTTTGGTATTTACGTTATTATTATTCCCACAAAAATACTTATTTAAAGAAGCCACTTACTCTAACTTGTTAAAACAACTGACAGCATGCAAGTCGTTCCACAAATCATGTAACAGTTATGACAAACTTAAATCAAAATTCAGTAAATGTATTAACCAGAAGAGGGCTTCTAACATTACATCACAAAATACCATGCAAACACCATATACTATCTACGTTGCATTGTGCTATATACTCAGGTCTTATGTGTCAATCTTAACAGTTTGCTATAAATTTTTTTATCAAATATTAATCACAATGATGAGCAGTTCTTTCACTGATGGCTTTTTTCATTACATTCTATAATTATATTCATAGGTAAGACAAATAGAGACTTCTCACTTGCTGTCAGATCAATTCATTTACAATTTTCAGAAACTATGAAACAATTTTAATAACCAAACATTTACATATACAACTTTTGACAAAATAGGGAAATTACATTAAAAAGAAGTGAGCTTAACAAAACTTACAACAAATTCTTTTTTTTTTTAACTACAAAATTTACAATTTTGAAAACCAATTATTTTAATCGTAAAATCAAGATATACTAGAAAAAAATTATGAAAAAAATTTATGACTTTTCGTCCCGCTAGATTAAACAAATGGGTATTTTAGAACATATGTAAACAATTATCTTTGGAACATTGTCACAAATTTTTTGTTGGCCTCGTGAGGCCATTATATTACAAAAAAAAGTTATTTCGAAGAGACCCAATCACTGATAAATTATAACCGTATTCATATTTTATCTTCATCAAACATTGTTAACAACTTTTTAATCATTCTTCATGTGACAATTTCAGTCATTTAAAAAAAAAATAAAAGCATGCTCTTACTAACTACGATACAACCATTATTATATTGCTACAATCGTTTATCTCGGGGACTTGAGAACTGGGCTACCATACGAGCGGTCTGTGAATGAAACAATATGAATCAATACAATACAAAACTAACGTCTTAATTAAACAAATCAACAACTCCATACAGTGCACAACAAACAAACAAAAACACACAAACCGGTATACAGCGACATTATTCAACAGCAGAGTGGCCCGGCCACGCAGTTTACACACGCTAACATTCATTTAGAAACATTTAATTAATTTTAATTCCAATGCGAGGGTTATCTATATAAAATTGTATGTGTTTGTCGGGTTGCCAGAATATTACACATTCAAATTCAATTCAATTTACAAATTCAGTACAAAGAACCTTATTAAACACATCGGAACAATATATATATATAATCTTTAGTTGCCTATAGATGCCAGAGTTAAATTTCTCCGTAAATATGTATATAATCAATTTTGGAAATAAGAAACTTTCTAGAATTTATACATAATACAATAAATAGGATCAACGTGTTTACATACATTTTCTAATGTTTTCTTAAAAATCAATAATCTTCTCAATATCGCAAGGAAACCAACATATCACTATAGACTCTTTCATTGTTGGTACTGTATGAAATTAAAAACTCCTCAACTTTCAGGCGTCCCTGATTTAATATAGAATTTCATCAGAAACTACATACGCGACACAATGTTCACAAATTGGAACTTCAAGTTCATCTTGCAGTTCAACAAAAGTTCACGTATAAAATTAGTCTTATCCTATGCACAACTCCATTACATAGTGACTTCACTCTAATGCGGTTTGCAAAAAGTATTTATAAATTTCATGAATCTATAAAAATTATTTTAATGCTCTGTTGTAGAACGACCCAAGCAGATGTTGGACATTAAATCACAATGCAACTAAAATTTTATATATATACTATAAAGAATTGTAAGTAAACAATCTGAATTTGAATTTAAATTTTGGTCTAATGTTGTAATAATGAAATAATATTTTACGAGAGTGCAATTATAAAGAAAATCTTGCTCCAACTTTTTAAAAATTTACTATATTCAATAACATATAAATTCTTAAAATATGTTTTAGCACTTTTTTGTTGAGCACATCTGAGGGTATACTTTGACTGAAGATGAGTAATGGAGTGTTTTGAAAAATGCTGACTGATAATCGTGAAATGATATATAAGAATGATTCCATTTTCCTTGAAATAAAAAACTGTCGCAATACCAATAACGAAAGTGCAGTCTACGTGACACTATCAGTAAAGATAGTTAATGGAGCGTGAAAGAGTCGATAAAAAATATGATAAAATTTTCAGACGGAGCTCATCAGACCTGACAACCACATACGTAAGGAAGACAGAATGGATGTGAACTAGGAATGAATCGGACCTTCCGTATAGGGCGGCACGACCGGCTGAGGTGCGGCAGGTAGGGCGGGTGGCGCAGCGGCGGGTGGCGGCGCAACTACGGGTGGTGCGACCACGGGTGGAGGTGGCGCCGCGCCCGCTCCCGCCAAGAAGTAGTCTTTGTTGACACAGTTGCGCAGACACTCGGGCACGCGGCCCACGATTGCACGCCGGATCTCGCTTGCCGCCATCTCACGTAATTCTGTCGCCGACGCATCCGAGTAGAAGGCTGCGTGTGGCGTACACAGCACATTCGGCGCATCCTTCAGCGGACCCTGCATGATGTTATACATAAATACACAGACAAATTTCATTCATATTGGAAAACAATTTCAAATGTCAAGGAGATTATAATCTCTCTTTAACTATGACAAGTGGGAAACAATATAAGAATCAATTATTACGAGACCAGTGCTACAAGAAATACAAATAGTATAACAATTGCAGAGGCTGCTCATAACGCCAGAAGTAGATCACCTAACACATTCTTTAGTAACATATTTACAACTGTCAAAACTGTAAAAATATGTTAAAATATATTTGTAAAACCAAGAAAACTCTATCTTGTTAACAAACTCTTTCTAGTTTTTTGCAGTTGGGTTGACCTCAACGATATTAAATCAAGGCAATTCAGCTATCTTAGCAGTTCAAACCTGTCTCAAATTACTTTATTTGAGACGGCACACTTTATTGTAAAATTTTTGTTAACGTTTACAAATTTAAATTATTTTTAGCTTACGCTTAAAACAATTTCAAATTGAGAAAATGTCATAAATTCAAAATCGAAGAGTAATTAATCCAAGGCGCACTCATAACGCATCAGTAGTTATATAGCTCCACGACTGAAAATTAATGCGTAATAGCTGAATATTAATATATCTTCAACTTATAATGCTGCGAGTTCTCATTAACACATCTTTGCAATATAAAGAATACAAAATACCTGAATATACAGCTACCAACAATAAAGTAACTAGCATTTCAGCTCACCTGGAACACGTTGAAGGGCTCATTCTCATGGACGTCTAGTGCAGCAGCGCGGATACGGCCCTGCTTGAGGGCAGCCGCCAATGCGTCATCGTCCACGAGCCCACCACGTGCTGTATTCACAAGGAACGCCCCTGCAAATACGAATATTAGTACTGTACCAATCAAAATAACAGAAACAAAGCTCTAAGTATATACACAGTATGTGTTATTCTCCGTTAGATAGTAAATAGAAATATTTAAATATATGAATGCACCAAGAATAAACAGTTTATTAAAAAAACAGTGATACGTGGGATAAATAAGGCTAATACATCCATTGAAATAGACTCAAATAGACATCTAAAAATCTTTGAATGTAATAACTGGAAAAATATTTAAACTTAAAGTTTTAATCCAGAAATAACAGTCAATAATGCTTCGTAATAGATATTTAGCTATTGCTACCTATCTTCAACACCACATCTGCCAGAACAGAAAAATCAAAGATTTTCTTCGTAGAAAATATGGGAGATCTTTTTTGTAAAAAAAACAATGATTTTTAATTTTATTTGAATAATTTTTTGTGTAAAATCAATATTTTCATTGTCATAACGCTAACAAAGTGTACTTTTTAGGGATTAAAAATGTTTTTAAGTGTCAGGCTTTACCCATTTCCCTAGAAAGTAAACAATTTGTAGTGCATCTCTTGCAGTTTCTCCATAGAACCAGTCGTATCTAAGATTTTCAAAAAAGACATTTAATAATATGACAGATAACGTACACTCTCCCACACTGTGGAAACTCTGCATACTCATAATTGACCAACTAAGAACATCGCAATCATAAAATTGCTATAGGATTTTAGTGGGAAAAAAAATGCAAACTGACCTAAACAAAGAACATCAGGAGATATTTATTATTAAACCATAGACAATGTCCTCAATTAAATGAGATGAGTAATGAATGTAAAAATGAGGAAATTACTATGGTAAAAGAAAAAAAAATCCAAACCGAACTAAAAAAGAACAGTAGGAAATATTTATTATTAAACCATAGACAATGGCCTCAATTAAATGAGATGAGTAATGAATGCAAAATTGAGGAAATTACTATGGTAAAAGAAAAAAAAATCCAAACCGAACTAAAAAAGAACAGTAGGAGATATTTATTATTAAACCATAGTCAATGGCCTCAATTAAATGAGATGAGTAATGAATGCAAAAGTGAGGAAAGTACTATTGGTAAAAGAAAAAAAATGCAAATCGAACTAAAAAAGAACAGTAGGAGATATTTCTTATTAAACCATAGACAATGGCCTCAATTAAATGAGATGAGTAATGAATGCAATAGTAAGGAAAGTACTATGGTAAAAGAAAAAAAAATGCAAAACAGACTAAAAAGAGAACAGTAGGAGATATTTATTATTAAACCATAGACAATGGCCACAATTAAATGAGATGAGTAACGAATGCAAAAGTGGGGAAAGTACTATGGTAAAAGAAAGAAAATTCAAAAGGAACTAAAAAAGAACAGTAGGAGATATTTATTATTAAACCATAGACAATGGCTTCAATTAAATGAGATGAGTAATGAATGCAAAAGTGAGGAAAGTAATATGGGAGAATGAACAATGCAGTTAATTTTCTTTGAAGAAAGTAAAATCTAGTAAAAATAACAAAATAAAGGAAGTCACTTGATTTCCATTTGAAATTTCTCAATTAGCATCATTAATCTCTTCAATAAAGAATGTGTTAAATATTAAGATAATACGCTATTTTCATTTCTAGAAGGGATAATTAATTAATAATATTAAAATATTTAAAACAAATGTTGAAAGAGTTATTTCACCATTTACAAGAAAGCAACGCCACCAGAAACAACATACACAAGTTCTTGATTTTTAATTTTCTTTTAGTTATTTTTAAAAAATCTCTTTTTGAACGATTGATGAAACTATTTACAGCTTAAAATAGCTTCCTGGTACAAGTCGGCCACTAAATACTATTGAAAATTATATAAAAACCATAATCAATGTGCTGCTTATGCTTCTCTCACGTTCTCTCCCTTGGTTTTTTAAGAGTGAAGGTAAATCTTTAGGTAGGCAAGTAGCTAATTTCAAAAGGTATTGCAATAATAGGATATTTGCAACGTTTACAAAAAATATCTGATTAATATCAATCATTGTTTTTGGATTAAGATTAGTGATTAATGATATTTAATTGAAATAAATTTGGTATAAATATTTTTATTTAACAATTGAAGTATGTAATACTTAATATTTATGTTTATATATAAATATGTGATATTATGTTTTAAAATTCATGCCTAAACACAAATCGTCCATCAATCAAAACATGTAACATCAAAATATAACTATATATAGCCAACTTTACATGTTTGTGTGGGTGAGATAGCGCACAATCCCATAAGTTTAATTCCATAAACAATATTTATCTGTCATTATAGAATAATGAAGTATGTGAAAGGATTAGAATCTTCCGGTGTTTAATTTAATTGTTTATTCAGGGCATAGTGACTTCGTCGAATTTATATATCACATGGGTAAGTGTTTCAGGGGGAAGCTTTGCACGACGGCAAGTCTGTTTGCACGACTGTAAATTTTTTCTTTGGAAAAATATCATAAATCGCAGCTCTAAGAGATACAATCAGAAAGTTGTCAAATACCCTATTGGAGTCGTATAAAATTATCAGGTTTTTTCACTAATACAATCAAGTTCATTAGACTTCTTTTGTCACGTTTTTGTAAAGAAAAAATTTTCTTCAAAAAAGATTTTCTTCATTAAATATCGAACTTGACAAGATGACAGACACTTTTTCAAAAAATAATTAAGACTTTCATATTTCTACTGAGTTTGATGCTCTTTGCATTAATATTACATGTATGAATTACAAATTAATGCATATACAATAAGTGCAAACCTCTGGAAGATTGCGATGAAATGTTACACATGAGAGCACTTACCGGGACGCATCTGTTTGATAGTGAACTCATTAATGAGGTGGTGGTTGTGCTCGTTGAGGCTGCAGTGCAATGACACGCAGTCGCTCTGGAATAGTAAGTCCTGCAAACAACCAACAACGATGACTTTGTGTTAACACTGTCAAGATTTTCTATCTCAAAATTTATGGAAACAATACCAATCAGATCATCTTATTTTCATCTTGAGCTTATAATTCATCTTAATAAACCCTTTCATAAAAAGAAATTGCTTTAAACCAAGATATGTCCTTTTGTAAAATAACCCAATAATTGTATTAACAACCCACTGCTAAAAATAACAAAAGTAATTTAATCTGTTTATTATAGATACGGTGGACAGTACATCAAGATTTACACTATATATCTCATCCCTATGTTGCAGAGATAAGATCGAGTCGAAGTCCAAAATCCCAAGTGCTGCCGACTGTACCCATTTACCTATTAAATTCATTAATTTTTCTTTATTTCACACATATGTACACAATTAGCATAATGTATGGTGTACTGTTCTCTTCAGTTTAAAGGATAATATTGGATTTAAGTAATTTGTATGGAGTTTCTATAAATTTTTACAGACCCAACTAAATATCAGTTGGTTCACTATTACTCGTAAGCTAGTATAACTTTTTTGGGAATATTTCACAATAGTAGTATACTGCTATTCTGAATATTTACTGACATACAAAAATAGCCGTTTGCTGATAGCGGGTGGGGACATTACCATTTTAAATCTTAATATTTCATAAACGGATTCCTGTATTCAAAAAGTTTTTATAACATAAATCCCGATATTTTTGAAAGACCTATTCGAGGGTACCCTCACAATGGAGAATGCAAATAAAAAAAGGTTTTTTGTTAGTTTATAGGCATTTTTATGTTACAAAGCAGAGCTGTAGATTTCTGTACATTTCTGTATAAAAAAGCGATTACAAAATGCAACTATGGTCTCTTTTTTACCTGTTCAAATTAACTGCAGGCAGCCAATGTTAGTATTAACCCCATTTACATATTGACTTTAAACTGCATTGAATTTTTAAAAGCTTGATCTGCAACCAACAGGACACAATACCCTAACTTTTGTTGGCAATAGAAGGGTTGTACCGTTTTGTCTTAAAAGTGAAAAATTAATGTGCATCTCTGTATGGAGAGTAAAAACACATTGGAAGTTTAATTTTACGTAGATATTGAATGACAGTTTGGAACATTATAATTTAAAATTGGTATTAAACATTACACCTTTGAAAAGAAATTCGTATTGAATATTTGATGAAACATATCAAAAATTTACCAACCTGTAACGTGTAGACCCTGGTGAGTCCAAGTGACTTCTCAATGCCGTCAGGTAGGTAGGGGTCATAGAAGACGACGTTGAAGCCGAATACCTTGGCGCGGAGGGCAACTGCCGAGCCGATGCGGCCCAGACCGACTACACCCAGCGTGTCACCGCGGATACGCGCACACCCCGCCGCAGCCTCGCGTACCTGCTCCGGGCCTGTACAGTATCAACATAGCAAACCGATATAATAACTGTAAAATGTGATTTCAACTGAATCTATCGAGTCACTTGACTAAATAGTGCCTGTCTGATCGTTTTAATTGTATCTATTAGGATTGTCCCTCCTCTATAAGCACAGATCAGCATTGTGGCTGATTATATATCCCACACTTGTATGCGCCAAACTCGCACCACATGCATCAGCGCTCTTCTGCACGCATGTGCATGCGGAACCGTACAAAAGAATATATAGGTATTTATTCAGTAATACGATGCGGACATATGCTTTCGCATGGTTACGCATGCATAAGTGCATATAAGTAGACTTTCGAATGGCAACTATATGCTTATGCATGCGATCACGCTAATCAGATGGTGTTGAACTGTGCAGTATCTAAAAACACGCCGCCAATGCTAAAGCGTACGGATGCAGTGCTGACAAGAGGGTCTTTTATTTATATCTTACAAATACGAGAATGAATCAAAAAGTTCTTAGATATAGTATAAAATACAAAAAAATGAAGGAAAAAAAATTTATTTCTCTACATAATCTCCTTCCAACTCAGTACATTTAAGGTATCTCGCTTTTCTAGCTTCATTATTGCCTATGAAAAAAAATTGTTTGCCCGAGACCTAAAAAACTCTTCTACGGTAGCCATAACCGCATTATCGTTATCAAATATTCCACAGATATGCTATAATTTTGGAAACAAGTGGAAAACACTGAGGGATAAGTCTGGAGAGTATGGTGGATGTTCGAGGAGTTCAAAGCCAGTATTATGGATTTCTTTGAGTGCAACTTCGTTATAATGGTGAAACGACACACACAATATCAGTGTCCCTCGACAAACTCTACTTCCCCTCGATGAACTCCCTCGACTTCTTTGCGAACTTTTGGGATCAAACCAGCGTAATATTTACCGATAATCATCTGCCCTTTTGCCATGTAATCAATGACAAGGATTCTTTAGTTAATAGATCTTTTGGAAACAAATTTATTATCTTTTTTTAGTAAATTGCAATATAATATAAATTAATACATATAATGAATTATGTGTCAGAGATGACAGCTCTTTGGTGACAAATGACAGTTACGTCGAACTTGCCAGAAGTTTTTGGCACTTTCAATGCCAAAAAGATGTATACAAGTTACATGCTTCCAGTAAAAAGGTGGCTCTTGTATTATCATGGTTATAGTATTGTTTGATAATTTGTGGTTCATGTTTTAAGCTTTATATTGCATAATTTTATTAGTGACATTGGTTTTAGCGTTTGATTGTGGCTTGTGTTTAGCTCTTAATTAAATTAACTTAATTGTAAAAACGATTATTGTAATATACCCGATATGGCAATGAGTAGGCAAAACTTATTACAGAGACTAAAATGACCAAAGAACAAAATAGTTTACCTGTGAATTTCTTTCCCTCCCTGACCATGTTGGCGAGCCAGTACGTCCTCCTGTAGAGGTTGAGAATGAGGCACATTGTCGTGTCGGCCACCTCCTCCACTCCGTAACCAGGTACATTACAAACAGCTATGCCTGAAACAATGCAATACATATTATAAAACAAACGGATGCAAAATATAAACTAACTGACAAATCTATAGTATAAATATAATTGCTTATGGAATACTTGTACTGGGAACAAGACCTAAGTGAACTCAGTACTATATACACACATAAAATTAAAAATAAACAAAGAGAATTAATAGGTCGCTTTACATATAAGAAATTTACTACTCTGTTCTATGGTTACTGGCTGCAATTTAAGGAAATTTATGCTTCTTATGCCTTACAGAAGCATTGACGAAATTATTGGTATTTTAACTGCCAACAATTTCATGAATGCTTCCATTTGAATACAAATTGTACATTCCTTATAAAACAGAGCAACTGATGGAATATTCACTGATCGCAATTCGTCACACATCTGCTTTTAACAAACTGTGTTTATTTGTAAACAAAAGGTCATAGTCCAACTACACTAGAAGACTTTAATGTAATTGAGTAATTGAGTAATTACGTTAAAGTCTTTTAGTGAAGTTGGACTATGACCGTTTTATAAAACGGTTGAATATAAAAAGCATTTTTACTTTATAATTACAATATAGAAAGGTTCCCTGTAGATAAAAGGAAACTGCAATTATGAATCGGAAAAATATCTGTCAGTTGCATCATATACCACAATGCTGTATCACACATTTTTATGACAGATGTAATTAATTTCAGAGTTATAAATGCAAATAAGTATTGAAATTAATTTAATAACATAAAATAGTTCCAAGTATTGGAACTAATTCAATAACATAAAATGGAATGTTCGTTTTCTTTATGGGACTACTGCACATTTCATGTTTACTGTTGATATTTTCCAAATTAATTTCTAAGGCTATAACTATTCAATCCCTGATTAAAGCTCAGTTAATCTCACACAGAAATCTTCCTCAGAATAGGGACATTTTATAATTTTAGGTGAAACATAATAGTAACCAAATTAAATGTTAATTTTTCTACCATGTTTTCACATCAGCGTATTTGTTGCGTTCACATTTTCATATCTCTTATTTACAGACAGTGTTACATAGTGGCTAAGCTATAAAATTCTAAACCTAAAATTTGTAGTTATAACTGTCAATTATGTGAAATTCACAAGATATAACTTTTAATATTTCTAACTTCAAGTGATATGATGAAACCAAAGCTTAACTAAATATTTTATTATAATCAATAGACATGCTCCATATGCTATATGTGTGAGATAGAAAGCTACCAGTTACGGGTATCAAAGTAGCAATATCTCAAGGTCACTTGTGAAAAGAAAAAAATATAATTTTTTTTAATTTCCCATTTATTACCTATCAAGTTACATTAACTCAATTTCCAAAAACTACGCCATCAGTTAACCATGAGTTTCCAAAAAAATAAACACACTAAGAAACTATTCAAGATAAAAACAGTATTGAGAATTTTTTAAATCCAGTAACAAACTAATCTATTTGGTTCACACAGTTTAACATCTAACATATGTATAGTCACACAGTATCTTAATTTGCCATGTACATAACGACAAAGCCACCCAGTATTCACAACTTAACTGACTATCAACGTTATACAGTACAAAAGTGTTTAAAAAAAAATGAAAACATTGACTATTATCGTATTTAAATATTCCTTCATGTTATGTACATAAATATAACGGTATGTTTCTTTTCACTTTAATTAGATTAACTTGTACATTTTAGCAATAGTAAAAACTTACAATTTCTTTAAGTAAAAGAATACTTGTAAAAACAACATATTATTAAAAATAATGCCACCTATTTTTTTCAAAAAACCTATATTGAGCATTTTTTTTATTAAAACTTATTTTTTTGAAAAAAAATAATTTAAAAATTTATACGAGTTATTTATCTGCAGCATTTATCGAGTATTTTTAATCTGCAAATGACAAATTTCAAATATGTTTTTAAACAATTTTCGTTATTTGCCTAATACATTCTATTTATATATTTAGTGTTTATTGACACAAAAAAAATTATAAAAAATAATTCGTTGTAAATATGCATTTTTATTTATGGAAAATATTTCATTTCATCAATTTTTTTATAAAACTTATGGGAAATGGTATTTTACATTTCTCAAACAATATCTACTGACATTCAGAGCATACAGGATTTGGAACACTCATTTTTCCTCTTCACAACGGATTTGGTTGAATTTCAAACTTGCATTTGATTTTTTTTCCAGTATTTTTACAGTCAATATGATAACTATTGTGACAAATTTTAATTTACTTGTTTACAAAGCTTATATTGTTTACAAATAAAGGCATATATATCACAGAAAGTTCAATTTTGTTTTTCTTTTTATTTGCAGCGAGCGAGGTCATCGTCATTAAACAATTATATAAATGGATAAATTCATTAATAGTCAGGTAAAAAATGCATTTTGAAGTACATTTATTTTAAGGAAAATTGATCAAAGAACCACAAAATAACTAACCTATTAATGACTTATCTTTATTATTAAAAAAGTAGAAGTCTAAAGAGAATAAGTGTTATTGCCTACAGAGAACTTGTACCAGTTCATTTGTGTAATGATTCTAAGGATTAAGATCTCTTTACGTAGGTACATTGAGGGGGTTAAGTATCCTCAGACAGATTGCAGAGCTAGTAATTTTAAATAGTGACTCTTGAAAATAGATATGTTGATTAGAGTTTTCTTTATGTTTATTTTTAATTATATCGTTATAATTATTTTTGATTTTTATGATTTAGTTTTTTATTTTAATTTTGATTTTTAAAATTTATTTGTAGATAGATACAAAATTGAGTAAAGATACCATACAGTACTTAATCACATTGACAAGTGTTTTAATAGGACGAAGATAACACTGTGTGAAGATTACAATAGTGTGCATTCCAATTAATTTTACAGCAATCTACGGAATCAAATCTAAAGCTCTCTAGGATACTGGAGTTCACTGCCAAAAAACGTAACAATCTTCTATCACTTGACCATTATTTTTTATATGGTAAAATTCTGAGCACCATCAATCTATTATGAAGTATTTGCAAAACGTTTCTCAAACGATTCAATGAAGTTTTTATATAGGCAATATATACTAACCTAGCTCACCAGCCGCCTTAACATCAATATTATCAACGCCAGATCCGATGCGTACAATAATCCTCAGCATCTTAAACTTCTCAAGGTCCTCCTTGGTAAGGATGATGGTGTGCCACATGAGCGCACCCACCGCCTCATTGAGCACCTTCTCGTGGATCTCCGATGTGGACTGCGCATCGCAGAATGCCACAGTCGCCACATCCTTCAGAATTGGCATCTCTATGGAGCAGTCTCGTCCGTCCAGTAATGCCACCAATGGTCTGCAATGACATTCGTAATTCATTACTTTCATTTGCTACAAAATAATTTTAAAGCTGTATATAATCAACTTTGGCATGAAAGAGAATGACCAGTTTTATATATAAGTTTGAAGCCATTATTATTTTACTAATTCAAGTATTTTTAAAATGCAGCAATCAGAATATTAACAGCAATTTTCTACAATGTTGCAAACATTGTCAGAGATATAAAGTGATATTTTTTAGGCAACAAAGCTTCCCACAGATATGCAGGACGTTTGGCTGATCTTAACCAGCCTTCATATCTTTTAACTGTATGGTAGTTTACTGTCATATAAAGTTTTCATAGGTGTTTATTATGGACTGCAATTTAAAAATACTTCCATTAGTGATTACGATATTTGCCCAAAATGAGTATTGTCTTTTGGATATTAAGACTTGATTATGATCAGTTAGCAATGAAAGGATTCTATTGTAACAATCTTACTACCTTACCAGTTAGGTAAACAATAATAAGGGAGGCAAAACTACTTATAAAATGGATTATAAATTAGCAATTCGTCTATAGCTCATTAGTTCAGAAGGAAAATTCAGAAAAACACAATAATCAATATATAATTTTGCTTTTCCAAATGTTCAACATTCAATAGCAGTACACATCCCCAAACCCCCTTCCGACCAATTATAATTTATCTATTATGATTTACTATTTTTAAATTTATTAAAACAAAGTATATGATTAAAGATATTCAATAGCATAAATAATGTATAGTAATAAGCTATACATTTGTAATCAATCTGTAACTCAACAACTTAAGGGCAACTACACCACCAACTATTTATCATTAAGATCTGTCAATATTTATTCACATGTGCTCAAGGGCAACTACCCAGTGTTCACAACTTACAAATACAATTTACTTAATATTACATTTCTTTTCGGCAAGATTCGATTATTTGGCTATAAGTCCAATTTAGATATAATACAAAGTTTACTTTTTTCTGAATGAAAGAATATATATAAGAAAACAATACATTGAACAAAATCAACTGGCGCTTAAAATTGTTTATTTGAAAAAAGGATTTATAAAGTGCTTTTATTACTGAAAGCTGTCAAATGTAAAATTTCAAGTATCTTTAGATTTAATTTATTTTAAATTTTATAGATTATTCCATATTAAATATTTATCAATTTGTGTTTGTCCTTCCATATTTAGTCTTTAAGGAACACAAAAAATGTACAAAACAAAATTTACACAAAAATAATTTTTTTAAATTAATTTTTTTATAAAATAAACAGTGAGCAGCATTTGTAACTACTCAAAACAATATTGCATGAACCCTGAATTTTTTCCAATCGATATTCAATATACAAATTAAGGTTATGATGTTAATTTTTTTCCTTTTTATGGCAGTTATCAATTCATTTGTTTTATGTCTAATTTCAATCTGTTAGAAATCTGTTAACCACACAACAGCTGTGGTGACCCATTTAATTGATTTGTCTACAAAGCCATTCGCAAATGAATGCACATATTTGGTAGATGAGCCGTCTTTATTTTCCTTCTTATTAATAGAGAGTGGTGTCGTCCATTTGGTTACACCCACCCTGCACTCTCAAATGGTGAATAAGACTTAACTTTATGTGGAAAAAAAAAGAATAGAGTTTCCTCCATTATCTATGTATTAGATACACATCGCATCACAAGAAACTTTACTAAAAACAAAACATATGACAGTCGTTAAAGTTTATAAACTTCCTTAAGGCTGCATTCACATTAGAAACAAGTTTGCAAGAGAAAATTCCTTAATCACTTGCGTAATTAGTCCTAAAGAAATTTTTAAAGTTTTAGCAGAGGGCATTTTACAAACAAAAAATCACACATACTACCTATAATTGTGTGTACGTTTGTGTAATTTTTTCTTTCATTATAATTTAATAGCCGATACCTGCAGTTTCACTTACATCAAACTTAATTTATGGAGTTCCACTGAGTATCTTGATATAAAATATTTACTTTTGTTTATTACGTTTTGTTTTGTACGGCTTTCTCAAAGTTGAAACATAAATTTTAACATGTAAACACTAATATATATCGTAGAAATTGGTTGGAACAACTTTTGTACTGGTTGTAACAGCGAAAATAATAGATCCTAACTGCATTCCATACAATTTCCTTATCTGAAAAACGTTTATTGCAGGATTGCTCATAACGACATAACGCATTTAGGGACATTTTTTCAAAGATTCTTCGGAGAGTCGTTTCGGTAATAATGACTCGATATTCATGTGTTTAATAGGAATATCATTTAATAGATATAATAACTACCATCAAGCACTTGAAAACCCTGCAATGGCTAATTTACAAACAACAATTTGTTTGGAGCCCAATCGAAGAAACGTAACACTGATTTTCTTTAATATTGACACTTCTTTATATAACACAGTTCAAAAGATAGTATCAGTCGGTTTCTTAATAGCTGATATAACAAGACTTACTGTGCTTAATTTTATAGAGTCCTACGATGTCACACAAAAATAAAGAAATATTTTCAATAATATAGAAAAGAAGTGACAAAGAGGATCAAAGTGAGAAAGCGGAACAACAAATAAAGACTTTCCAAAAGGATATGAAATTCCACATTCAACAATTTCGACCTTTGGAAGGTGAGAGAAAGATAAAAATCTCCCTTTGATAAAAATTTATTGAAAATGAAGCAAGCAAGAACAGCATAACATATAGAGATTGAAGAATTTATTTTTTTGGAATAGTTTAAACACAGCAATTGGGAGAGCGGGATTCTATGCATTCCTTGAATTGAAAAATTTGTGGAAAAACTGCTAACGTTCCAGATGAAGTAACAGAAAAATTTTTGTTGAGGAAGTGATCAGTCATGTGAAGTTTGCAAGCTTGATGACATATTTAACACAGGCGAAACCAATCTTTTTCTTTAATATGCCTCCAGATACAAAACTTATAATTAAGGCAACATTTCTGTGGTGAGATCATGATCAAATTTAAAAAAGCTAAGGTGCTTTAAAAACATAAGTTCTTTTGCCTGTTACTTTTGATAAAAAACCAAATCGGACGAAATTGGGACAATGAACTGAAAGCAACGATCTTTCCTTTGCTTTCAGTGGATAATTGCCATGCTCAAAACTTAAGGCATCAAATAATTTTCAATATTGAGTTTTAGGGATCTTATAACACCTTGATCATTGGTTTTCAATTTTTTATATTATTTTTTATATTATTTATGCATTTTTTTTTATATTATATTGAAATGGACTCATAAGTACATAATATAAGAATAATTAAAAAAATTAAAAGATGTCAGTTTTCACGACAATCAGTTTCGACCACTCAATATGACCAATCCTTTCAATGTCATTATTTGACTGTATATACACTGACTGTCATTATTTACCTTGCTATAGTATAATAATGATATTCAAAATGGGGGTACTGTGTAGTTATTTTGATTGATTTGATATTGTCAAATTGAACTTTTATCAAATATTATAAAAAAAATATTCTATAATTTTATTTTTTCTTATAGAATAAAAATGTTACAGTTAACTGAGATTTGAAGAAATATTGTTCGAAAAGAATCTTACAACTGATACATCGAATATACAATATTGAGATGATCCATCATCTATTAGGAACAAAAGATATTTTCATTATTCCCAAGAAGGTGCTTGAATTATTAGAATAATTTTTCATTAGCAATCTGGATACTGGAGTCGGTAGCAATTGGTCAAGTAGTTTCATAGTTATCAGGTAACAAACAAGCGACCATTTTTGCATTTATAATCTTACAAACAATACTGAGGATTATGTTACGTTTATTTTAATTTATATCTTTTGAGAAAGCCAAGAAACATTACCTATATTAATCCATGTAATAAAAATTACACTCCACGAGCGTGTTATATTATCATCATTAATAATAATTGTGTGTCACAGTGCAGTTGACCAGTCAAACTGGTTTAACTGATGCCACCGTGTAATTTTATTTACACTTAAATGACTTTTAACAATATTCCCAAGAACCATATAATCAATAATGAACAAGGTATATCTACAGCAACTAATCATAATGATGACAAACGAAATAATGCCAAACTAAAATGATAGAACATTCATGGAATTGAATTACAGCAAAATCTTTCAATGTGACTCTCTTAAAAAGACGACACTTGTTACAGTTACAGAAACATCTGACTTGCATTTCAAAAAACTTTTGACAAACAGACTAATTTGAATGTAAAGCACTCAAGCCTATTACAAACTAACATATACAAAAGATAATGACTAAACAGAAAATGGAGTTTTAATCTGTTCTAGATATTGACATGGCAAAAAACAGTTTTTTGCCATGCCATGGAGCGGCGAAAGAAATTAATTTTCTACATATTTACAATAAAAAAAATTAATTTTATTATGCATTCCCCCTCAACATCAATACATTTCTCACATGTCCTTTATAAAGCTTTTAAGTCAACAAGGAAATAGTCTGTATTTTTGCTCATAACATGCTTTTCGTCCACTAAACCTGAAAGTAAATTCTGGGAGCCAGATTCAAACTATATGATGGATGATTTATTTCTTTGAAGACCATCTCCCCTTCAACTTATGTGTGTGTGAAAAATGGCATTATGTAAGAAATAAATTCCTTTAGTATTGAGTAAATATAAAAAGCCTGCCTGATCTTTTTCCCATAATGGCTTGACAAACATTCCATAAAAGACCTGTGTGAAAAAATTGCATTCATTGTAAAATTTTGACAACAATGGCCAATGTGAGGATCATCTTCCAGCGAGTCTTTACCCTGCTGAAACAGTCAATTTGATAGAACAGATAATTGGCCATATTCCCCATCAAGTGCCAGAAGTGTTTATAAGTAAAATTTTCAACAGTCTCTCCTTTTCTGTGAGGAATTTTGTCACAACATGGCGCTCCAATTTCATTACCGGCAGTGATAACTCAGCTGTAGTAAACTTTACAGTACAATTTTTCATAGTCTAATGAAATTGTTGTATCAAACTTTCCTCTCAGCTAGGGACTATGAGATGGAGTATTGATCACATCTCCAAGTACCTTAGGGCCAGAACTTTTCAATCTACCACTCGTTCTGAATGATGGAATCTTAGTGCTTTCTAATGAAATTCAAAACAAGCACTGCAAATTCCCAGAATTACATAATATAACCTTGTTCGCCTTGTCAAGAATTAAGTGATATGCTGCTTAATACATTTCACTCAATCTTGGCAATTAATATCACCATTCAGTGGCACACAATCTTTAACTGAAAAAATCTTCATATCATCCACAAATAAAGGAGGCACCAGTGAATACATTTTCAACAAATTCATATAATACATATCCTATAAAGCCACAAGCACATATTGTGATTCATACTCAGCACAAACGTCAGCAATTAAAAGCAATCACAATTACCTTGTCACTATTTATCAACGACACTCAACTGCATTGTTCTCAGTATCAGCTTTATTACAGAATATTTATTACTAATGTTTGCCTTGTTAATAACCAGTATTGTGTTGGTAGGGGCAAATGTGTTCAATACTATATTCAATATATACTCTATACTATATTCATTAAATACTCATGGCAAAAACAAAAAAAAATCTACTGCAGATGACATCAAGAATATTGATAAAAATATAAGAGTAATTACCACCAGTTTAATCTAGTTTTTTGAAGACAATGCTGATTCATAGTGGGAGCCATTTTAATATCTCTTTACTTTCAATGTTGACAACTGAATTTTATGTTTTCAAATGGCATATAAGTAAAGGATTAATAAAATATATAATGAAATAATAATTAAACCAACAACTCCGAATTATTGTTCAAAAGTATTTCCAAACGAAATACATTGCTCCAACTCACAAAATCTATGAAGTTATAATTTATATTACAAACATAATATCAGAGGCACACTTCACGGCGAGCTACAGGCAGCAAACTTGCAACAAAAGCGTAAGCCAAGTGAGATTCCGACAAACTTCATGAAAGAACGATCAGACAAAGTTTTAAAACATAAAAGACAATAGCTAAAAGCCTTCCCATATTCGCAACTTCTGCTAAGTAAGAGGATGCCGCGGGTGCTTTTATCTCAGTGCGGAATCATCGTGAAAAATTATGAAACTAATAGCTTAAAATCTCAACATTGAAGAAAGTTGCGATTATTAAAACTTTGGAAAGGAAATGAGAAAATAATTTTAAACGAGAGTTTGTATTTATGTACATGTCGAGTAAATGCCTATAGACGAGTCGGCTCACAAAGAAAACGAACCAAAAGTTTGGCTAAGTAGAGACAAACAAATTCGGCAGCAACAAAGTTGGAAACGGAGCGGACAGGGGGGGAGGTTTTGGGGGGGCAGAGGGAGGTAACTCTGGCACGGCTCGCTCAAACTCAACCCCTTCAAAGAAAGTTTTGATGGAAACCAAATAGGATTAGTGTGCAAAAAGAAAATAACTTAAGAGCTAAAATAAAACAAGCATTCGAGGGGTGAAACTGTAATATATAATAACAAAAAGGGGAAATACTATTATTGTATTTAACAAAGCGGCGGAATGCGAGTTAGAGCTCTTATGTACATTATCTTTTAAAATCTGTACTTTCTTCTTAAACAAAGTATTTAAATAGATAATGCAGTCAATAAATTTTGGTTTAATCTGATACTTTAATAGGAACAATATGATTGTATTTAATATATATTTTTGTTTCCTCATATTAATATATTTTTGTAATATTAATTACATTCAAAAATATTGATCAAGTACTGCGATGTTGGCAACCATATTTTCCTGGGATTTTTGCTAATACACTTTCCATTACACACTGAGACCTCGACTTACCTTCACTTCAAAAAGTCCAAATTTTGTCAAATTTTGTCCAACAATGTCTTATGATTCAAGCATTTCATTACCCACAACATCCTCTAATTTTACCTCTATTGTTTCATCCAATATCATACAAGTACGCATCCTTACAAATTATTATGCACCAAATATTAGCATTATAATCTTCCACCATTATGTACATATCAAAGCAAGTATCTCAGTGGTATAAAATAAAAAGTAAATATAGTATAGAATATATTTGGCGTTAATTCATTATTCGCAATTAAATGAAACTATGTGATGTAGTATTATTTCTACTTTCTTTAAGTTCTTTACCACGACCTAGGTTTCGTTGTATTACATCATCTTAAGGTGGGCTATTAGCAAAGAATCTTTGCTAATCAATGCAATGCATTATTTGCTAACAGCCCACCTGAAGATGTTGTAATACAACGAAACCTAGGTTATGGTAAAGAACTACTGAAAGTCGAAATAATACTACATCACGTAGTTTCATTTAATTGTGAATAGTATAGAATACTAATAAAAACAATTTTGTTATTAAGCAAATAATAACATTAAAAATGAAAGTACAAAAAAATCTGTTTAGAAATTATAGTCCCAAATTTGTCAATAGAATCTTATGATCATTGTTTTATCTAATAAAAATATTATCATTCCTGGTGAACACCTACAAATCAACCGAGCTTGTACAAATTTTTATCATAAATTTTCTGAAAGGAGTTTTTGGAGGATAAATTAAAAGAAATAAACTTGGTGACATTTTGAAGCGATTGTTTGCTAAAACGATAAACAAATATTTTTCCTAAAATTAGCACAGGTTACATTTGATTATAGTCATATTTGATAAATCAACCTTATATGTTAAGTTCAAATCAGTCATATTACGATTTTAAATGTGTTATTTGAAATAGTTTAAATCGGAGAAAATGACACTGCAAATTGTAAACGACTGTAATTCACTCTGCGACGTATAATTGTTTTATAAATCTATCCATGACCAAGTCATTTTTGACTATATGCCAATGTGGCATAATATTGTTAAAAGTACTTGAAAAACTATACACACATGTCACTTATCTTATATTCCAAGACTTAGAACGTAAGAATGAACAACGAGGATGATCACTGAAGAAAATAACCAAAAAATATACATATACCAAAAAATATACATATACAATATTAAATGGCATTTGTACTATGAAAGTAAAATGAATACACAGTTACCATCACTAAAGATAAATGAATTGTGCTTAAACATAATAAAAAAATGTATATACAGTCGAATCTAGATGAGCAGGATCTCGAGGGATAACACGGAGTCTATATTAAAAATATATATATTTCACTTTTCAAGTTTTGTCTCAAGTATCTCGTTCACTGTAATTTTGAAACCAAATTTTTTTAAAGCTATTTGTGATTTAGAAGTTTCTATAGCGGTAGGAAGATAACTAATTACCTGCTTATCCAACTAGGAAATTGAAACGCCACAGTATTGTTACTTATAATCGCAAATTTCATCTGGAAGACACTTAAAAATAAACCTGTCCTTATTTACTTGTATAATGAAAAAATCATCAAAAGACTAATAAATCACTTAATGGATCTGAAAGGAATCCACTCATAAGATCAGTATTGTCAATGAACAGCATTTGTTACATATTTTCTAAAAACTAAGTAATTGCTCTTCCTGAAATCACCCAAATAAAACCATAAAACAGAGAAAAATCATTCAGTTTGTTTCCAAAATCTTGACTTTTGCTTGACCAACAGCCCTCTTGTTCCACAATTATTATTCAAACATTATGACACTTTATTCAAATCACAGTAGTGGGAGATACATGACATATGTGACCAAAGTTTCAAATATTTCAAGTTCAGGATACTTCGGTGGAGAGATTCATTTAAATTTGTCTTGCCCTTTAAGACATTGCAACTGAATCTACTGCTTTTGTTTTAAACAAAGTGACAAGAGTAATCATGATGGATACTAGTAATTTCGCCAATCAGGGTTTGAAAAATACTGTGTGATGAAACGGTGTGGGTTATCAATGATAACAAAGCAGTAACGCGAACCAAACAGGACAACTGGAATAAAAAGTCTGCATTATTTATATTTTTCTAATAACATATTTTTTATGCAGAGACAATTCACGAAATTTAATAAACAAAGAATTAATCTCATTAAAAGAGGTGACGATTCTTAATAATCGACGGAAATCAATTCCAAATAAAGAAGTTTATCAGTTTCTCTAACAAAAGCTCATTGATGCAAAAATCATCAAAGGGCCTCCCTTATAAGGAGGATTTCCATTTTGTCATTCACTATGTAGAAGTGCTGGATGTGGGGGGGTCCATCATTAGGTGTATGAGAAACTCTGTCATTTATTTGTTATATTTAGTCTAAAACGTTCACTTTGTTATATTTTAGTGGTAATAATATATAACATGACAAAATACTGTGCATTGACAATATCACAATTTTCAAGTTCACACAGTATTACACAACTAACGTTACATTTGTTCTAAAAATATTATTTTGATCTGTCTTTTGATTTTCTGCATGCCATCAACTTTAGTGCTTCTGTTTTTGGTGTGAAATTTTCGACGCAATGAAATTATAGAGAATTGCGTGGCACTATAACTCTGTGAATAATGGACCGATACGAAATTATGGATTAAATTCATAAAGCTTAATTAGGTTATTTCAACTATTGTAGTAATCTAAGAACATAGCAGCCTTGTATGAAAGAGACACGAATAAGGTATGCATATTTTACAGGCTGGTCTGCACCGTGAATGTGCGACGCTAGAATGCCGTTCGAAGCATCCGTGGAAAGCCCTTAAGTAGTTATAAAAAAATCTTTAGAGATATTGGCTTTAATAAAAAATTTTAAAAATTGTATAACTTTGCACATTAAACAATTATATTTTTTCAGAAATATATAGATTAAAGAACTGGGTGTATTTTCCATAGAAACTTATAGTAGCATTAACATGATATAATAAAGCCAATGGCGTATAACCAAAAATCAACTATTAAAATGCCATGTTTTGACGTTGATGTCTAACAGTAAACGGAACAAATACTTCTATTTTTTATTTTTTTTATAAACTGAAAGTTCTAAAAAATTCAAATTTATATTATAAAAATCTAAAATTTTTAATGTACTTTCACATTTATTTTTTCTGTAAATTGCAATAACTGAGGGAGCTTACATTTAATTTTTTTGGAAATTGCAATAACTGAGGGAGCTTACATTTATTTTTTTTGGAAATTGCAATAACTGAAGGAGCTTACATTTATTTTTTCTGTAAATTGCAATAACTGAGGGAGCTTACATTTATTTTTTCTGGAAATTGCAATAACTGAGGGAGTTGAATCTGACATTGTACTTTAATTTTGAATTCAGTAAAAAATCTTAGATATTGATCTTGAAGAAATTTTTACTATTGTCAGACCGCACGGTTCAGAGGTGGAGTCCGGTGTAATTAAACTTCGCATAAACCTTCATTGCTTTCATTAATGCAGGTTTGTCACTTATAGTATCAACTATATATATAGGATCAACTATAAATATTTATGTATACTGTTGTCAAGGGGACATAGAGTGCCGCAATAATTTTTTTCTTTACGTAGCTTTTGTTTGAACAGTTGTTTAACAAAAGTTGAATATTAAACGTAAATAATATTCAATGTTGCCATGGTGGTTACAGTTATTCACGATAGTTGGAAAAAAATATACGCTTTAAGTATATTTTGGCTACGTTTATTCGTGTACACAGTTGTTTGGTATTTACAATATAGAAAACTATGCTAATACGCTTTACGAAATCTGGCAGTCATGTTTGAAATTGAACAACTAAAAATGAACCTCGAAAATGGTACGTGTCATATTTTCAATGTGGCAAATAAATGATGACGTAATATAGATATAGACTGTGGTAATGCAGAACTAAACCTTTCAACTGCTCATTATTTTCTATCTAGTTTGTAGCTAATTTAAAAAAAAACTATCAAGAACGAGCAGAATCCAAACATTTAAGGGTACATAGTACGTATTCAAGTTACATAGTACGTATTAGTAGCGGTATGTATTCATTTTTCACAACGTAAATATATTTACTTATCCTATTATATATCGTTCAAAGGCCTGACAGTGTATATTTGAAAAAAGTATAAATTCTAGTATCATTGTCATAGTTTTCCTGTTATCTTTTAGTCATATTTTACCAACACTATTTTTCTTTCATTCATTTTTGGTTCAGTAGTTTCAGAAATTGGAATGGTGGGGAGGAATTGCTAAATTTAGGAATATTTTTTAAACATGCTCATTCTTTAGCCATTTAAAATTATGAAAGATTATTTTTGTATTCCCCAAAATAAAAAAAAAACTTTTTGAATAATTTATTTACCTTCTCTTTACTATTTATATGACAATTTTAAAAAGTTTAGCTTGTGCAAAATATGTAGATTAATAAGTTGTATTACTATGCCACAAGAGACAAGCAAAAGTCGGTTAAGTTTTCGGTTGGTTTCGGCCCAAGTGTTGTTGCAAGAAAAAATAGAAAAAATAACACTCTTAAAATAAACAAAATGAAAAAAATGCCTTAAAAAGTTTTGTTTAACTCGTCGATTAGAGAAAGATGAAATCTCGTAATTTTTCAATGAAAAGTCAAATTGTTAATCACAATCATTTGTAAGTGCTATTTCGAGGAACTCTGATCCAGCAAGATGAAGTTAAGTGCAGATTGTATCTTATTGTATCCTCTATACAGAGATGTAACATACTAATCTCTAAAATTCAAGAGCCCAACAAGATTGTCCAAAAAATCTACATAAAACTGGAAAAGAGTCAAAAAACATTCATTTCGATAACAGAACGAATGTCAATGTTTTATTTTTAATTAATTCAGCCAATGTTACATATTTAAAAAAGCAATAGATACTGACTCTTTTGTAATCGTTTTTAGAAAGTTATTATATACTTGTTCGATTCTTATTTTTGTTTTAACTTCTTATTAACAATTCCTGATATATTACAAATACAACATATGCATGTTTATGAAGATACCTTTTTTCGTTTTGTATTATGGTTACAAAAAGTATTTTATTTTGCTCTTTCCTTATTGTCAATCGCCAAATTGTTTGCTTTTTAATAATCTAAAAAAACACTAGCTTTTCTAATGATGATATTCTATTTCTGTACCGCCAGGCCCATTTTTGGCGACATCCCATCAAGTTTCTATGTCGCATATTTCCTGAGACAATTTGCTGTAACACACAGAGAGACTCATGAGTGATCTAGGATATGATAAGGGAATGATCCTTATAAAGATTTTTCCTTTTGAGGTACGGAACTCTAAAAATGAAACAAATTTCAAAAACGGTGTAACAATTGTCTCCATTTATATGAAAATAAAGTAAGGTTAAAGCATTACATGGAATTTAAACTGCACGTCATACATTGTTCTCACTGGACATTGTTCTCTAGTTGCTACTCACATTATGCAAATAAGATGAAACGTAAAGCGTAGAACATACGTAGGCACAAAAATGTTTGTACTAAAATTAATGTCATTAAAGATAAATCCCGAGATTTTAATCGTGAGAAATAACGTCAAAAACATCATACTCCCATTTGCTTGTATCACACCACAGTTTAACGTAGCAACAGGTGTAACCAAATGAGACACCTGTACGACATAAAACAAATGGTGGATAAACAAATAACAGCCAAGTGTACACAACTGGGACTGCATTCTTAATAATATCTTATTATTACTTTAGATTTACAATCTACTATCATCTCGTCACTCCTTTTGTCGCTAAGCTATATTTCAAAGTAACATTAAGTAATCTATATTATACTTATCGTGTAAGATAAGAGATCAAGGTTAACTTGGAGTTTATCATTCTTGCATGGAAATTACCTATATTCATAATCGAATGAAATTTTTACCAATTAAATATTTCGTAAATAATATATAATTGCAGTACAATAATAGTTAATAAATTACAGTACATACACAGATAATGGAAGACAAACATAAATTTTGTGCTGCAAATTAAAGACAGTGAACTCGCTCAGCCAATGCTGAAGGGAGCCGAATTTATGTGAACAATGCAGTGCACATTCAATTGATCACATTACATCATTTACCCGATTCAGCATCACCGACCCGAGCGTGACACATCAACGGCCCGAGCGTGATGGCTCATTTTCGTTCTACTAAAACTTACATAGTAAAGGATAGTTTTTTTTTCACCTAAAAAATTAAATCATTTTAATTTAATTAAACCTTAATCAATGAAATATTAACGCCCATGGTGCCATTTGTTTCTGTAAACTGCTTTTTAAATGAAAAGTTTTTTAAAAACACTGTCCAGGCAATCGTTAACTTTGTTCCCTTAAAATGTTTCCTGTCTTGTCCATTACGGTAAGTAAATAATTTGTATTTTTTTTTTAATTTTCTCATATTTAATGCCTATGAAAAATATACTCCAAATATATTATTGGTATTTTCAAATAGTTTAACAGAAATACTACATATCCTTAAAGGTTTACAAGTGTGTATGTGAATATAGAATCCTCTTAGTGCAAATTCTACTGACACTGAACATTTTTTTATATTCAGATGCCATGGAACTAAAACATTTACGAAGTTTTCTTATAACAAGGAAACTAAATCAGATATAAATCACGAATATACATTTACATAAAGTAAGGATTGGTTTACTAATCATGGAAAAAATCAACCTTTTGAAGAGAAAACTTCTTTTTCACTCAGAGGTAGATGGAGTACGAGACAAGAGGAATATCAAACGGCAGGGTTAGTAAGTATATTTATATTTTGTCACTTATTTTTCATCATAATAGAAAAATATGTCACTGAAAAATTAAACATAATATACGCTCAAGTTTTATTGTAAACAGGAATCCTGTCCTACTGGAATTTTTTTTACAATAATCGAGCACTAAACAAAATTACACGTCTTCATGACTTCCATGTAAAAAAAATTATTTTGCAATTCAAGATAAAATTAAGAGTGATTCAGTTGTATTTGTGACATGAACTTTAGATCACACAATTTTTCTATTATTAAAAATTAGATAATTTTTAATAAAGGTAATTCCCAAAAATGTTACGTCCTGCAAAAGTTGAGTTGTACTTTTTCGTATTGATTCCTAAAAGGGTACTTATTATTATTACGTATTATGTGAAACATCATGTATATTATGAGAAAGTACACAAAACTGGCTTTCTTTAGGATTACAAGAGTCTTCGAGTGTCTTGTACATTTCCAGATTGATATTTGAATTGACAGGGACGAGCAACTATTAATTACAGTAAATGTTTACGATTTTCAATTTTATCTGTTTAAATTTTTTTAGTTGTTTTAATTCCAACTTCACTTAAGTTGTTTTAATTCCAACTTCACTTAAGTTTGATTTTTATACAAAACTAATTGCAACCTATAAAATTGACAATTCAGCGAAATGAAATTATTTTTATTAAAATCGTGCAAATTTTTGTATTACTTATATACACAAATCAAGAGTTTCATTTAAATACATATGAATTTAATAAAATAATTATAGTTTAACTGAACACCTATGAGAATAATTTAAATGACTAAAATGAAAAAGCGACGCATAAGTGAATTCACCATTGAAACTGTAAAAGCAATATATTTATTTCTATTTGTTATTTCTCAAACGCCTTTTTTGCCGGCATGTCATATCTCCCTTAATACTTCATTAATATTGATGACTGTGCTATCATTTAGAAAATTACCTTCACCGCTAATGATGAAAAATACACAATTCAAAATTAATTTTTTTAATTAAATTTTGTAATTTTCTAATTCTCTATATATTATTCCTCAAAGGAGTTTATATTGTAAACAGTGCCATCTTTTGACAATATGCTTAACTAAATATTATATATTTTTCCTCTTACTTAATTATTTTAGATATTATTAAAAGTTTATTGCACTAGAAAGGCCATATTAGAAATTATTTATGACAAATAAAACAATTTTACTTGAAAACAGGATACGGAACCCTCTATGCACGAGCCTACTATATATAAACTGTTTAACTAATTAAAATACTTTTCACTTACTTATTTTCACACTTTGCTGAGAGCCTAGAACTTCGTTGATGCAAAATTCGGAAGAAAACTCATTAGAATTTTTTCTCTCGTATGTTGCTCTTGCATATAAACTATTAACATACCAAATTTCTTCAAAAACTGTCCAATAGAATTCGCGTGATTGACAAATAAATTAACATACAGCCAAACAGATAGACAAAATTCTTTACGGTAAATCAAACACTATTTTTTAAATATTTTCCATGTACAGAATTCACACTATTACAATTTTGATATATGTATAGACTAATCGCCCTGGACAACTACTTTGAATGTATTGCGCATATTCAGTTCGATCGCAAACTTCAAACTTTTTACACCTAACCTTTTTCTCACTACTTTGGTATAACTTTAAAAAAAATTTGTAAGACTATCGTTAATTTCTCTATAATTTAGTGATAGTTAATTTCAATGAATGTAATTTAGTACATAGTCTATATGAATATACAAAAGAGGAAATCTCACCTAGGCTGTAAGGGTCCATTAGCAATGGGCCCACGCAAGTTGTCCAAGCGCGGTCGTTTTGGAAGCATCTTGCGTTTGTCCATTTAGTGCGGCCACGCCGCCTCCTACACCTGCTCTCTGCAGCGTCACCTGTACAAACAACCAAATACGTCACCTCGGTACTCTATATTCCAAAAATTTTAAAAGTACAACTTAATAAAGGTTACATTTGTCAATTTACAAGAATCAAATAGAATTGATATGTGGAGTATTCAGTTTCAACACGAGCCCAATCAATCTTTTAATAAAAAACTTTTTCCCATTTCGTATATTTTTATATCTCTTTAATATCCCAATAAATAAAATCAAAACAAGCTGCTGAATGGAATTTCCAATGTCGAACTCTTAACAAAGCTGGTTTTTATTGAAAAAGGTTACACTAAAAATAAGGTTATTAGAATAATCAACGTTTAATGACTTCATAGTGCATAAAAATATAAAATAAAATAAGCTTGTACTAACATAAATTATCCCCGCCTATAATACTGGATTGAACTGGTTTTGAAACCAAAGACCTCATGCATTACATTCAATAATTGCAATCTCCTCTTTTATCGCAAACCATTTACTTGTTGGGTATAATAATGAACAGCAAATTACAAAGACATTTTTATTTATGCAGAGGTCTATACTTAATGGCCGACCACACATTCTTAGACGGGTATGAGCGCTTGCAAAATACACAAGCGCATTTGAACTTCGACAAACCTGCCGTGCTAATTGGCAAATACAAATACCTCACTCAACAAATATAACGAAAAAGGCAGAATTTGTTGGCCACGAATCTCGTGTAAATTAAATCTGTTATACGGAAAACGGTCTGATAAAATTGCCCTTATTAGGTTAAGTCAAGTAATTTTTTGAACGATATTGTTAAAAGACTCACACATCCTCCCACATGCGGTCCGCGGAGTCTTGCTAAATTGGCAACGACATGAACCAATGATACAATACGACAAAAGATTTTCACAGAGTATTAAAGTTTAAAATTTTCTTCCACATGCTAAAATGGTGATTTTTTTAAAAACAATAAATAGAAAGATTTAATTCTGTGTAAAAAAAGGTTTTTGTCATTTTTACTGCAGCATCAACGGTTCATGATAAACATAGCTTTAGAATTTTGTCTTTGCATAACGGCTCGGATCCTGCCAATTGGCAAATTACACAGAACCATTACTCGGGGAAATTATACAGTACATGGTCTTTAACGATTACGAGCCTATATTTCTTTTAACGTAAGACACACCCATACAAGTATTAATGGCATACAACGTTTCAATTTCAAATTTTTTGGTTCGTTAAATGTATTTTTTTTATTTACTAATACAAATCCTACGATCATCAAAACCTATGGGTGCTTCTGGTCGGCCTGCAATCTTTAAAGTTGGCATAATGGGTGATCTTATTGGATACGGGAAAAGGCCAAAAATTAACGTGTTCTAACTCTATCTGGAATTACTTAAGTATACTTTTTTATAATTAGTTTAAATTTACACCTGGGAAAGATATACGTAATTATGAAACACAACATATTCGCCCACGGTTTACGTTTCGAAAACGACAACATTTGACGTCCTACGAAGACAAATTAAATAAAAACGCCTGACCGTGTGCACGAGGAGCGAACCGCAACGTCGCGCTAACTCTAAAACATTATCGGCCGCCCCAAACGGCTTAGAGCGAGCGCGCCCTTCGCAGCAACCGACGACCGCAATGCAAATTCGTCCCTTCATCGTTTATTCATTAGCAAACACTCCGACGCTGCAACGGGCCTAGCCAGCGCAAGTGCGCGGCGTCCGTATGTACGCAACAACGGTGCAGATAAGCAAAGAGCGAACCGGTTAGGTACAAGAATTTTAGAGGCACGTATTATGTAGGTAAACGCAATCGAGTTGAAATGATCGCCGTGAGCTCATTTTCCGTGACAAATTCGAATTGTAAACAACGATCTCGGTGTCTAGTAAAGTTCAGGTTGAATTAAAGCAAATTCTATTGGAATATACATTTACACGCAAGGTACGCATTAAACGTCATTATGGCTATATTCTAGAAACGAATCGATAAAAATACCTTATCAATAAACGCTCATCCATTATCCTTCGCTCTTTCCTTTCGGCTTATTTCGAAACATATCTGAATGAATCTTCCTTACATTTTTAACTCATTACACTCGAAGTCATTTCAGAAAATCACCCAGCAGCACCAGGTAGGAAAGGTTTAAAATGTTGGAAGAGGAATGGTAGCTTTGGAATGCAATAATGTATTGTGATCATATTTGATTTATATGAATCGATAGACATTCAAACAAGTATTTATGAAAAAAAGCAAAATTTTCTTTTCTTAAAAATTTTAAAAAAGCTGTAAAAACATTTTACATTATTAATTGTCTTACATCGGTTGAAATTTGTTACACATGTCTGAGTGTACACATCACTGTTATGATTTACTTCTCTGTGCCATATAAAGGAAAAAACCATCAAGGATTTTTTAAATATATCATGATAGACATCATATGTAATCACTAACAGCAAACTGTTTTATGCCCTAGAAGAGAAATTCGAATATGACGAAAAGGATTGCAATTTCAATAATAAGCAATACCGAAGAACTACATAAGAAGCAGTGTACAATAATGTATTTTTTTAAATCATTCCCTAAATTAATGAAACGGGAAAAAGTTTTGGGTTGGGATTTTAAATTACCGAACTAATGAATAGATAGATAGATGGACTGATGATAGGTGATGTTGCCACCACTGAAGGGTTCCGTTCGTACCCTTCGGGCAGGCCACCCTAAGAAGCTAAATATATTCATATAAAACGAGCGATACTAAAGCAGATTTGTCATACTTTCTTTAGTCAGAAAAATTGTTTTACATAAAATAAATACCGCATGTTGTGTAAACTGTAGTGGGCCGAAAACAAATACCCTGACTCGAGAAGTCGATTTCACTTTTTTTACCCACACGGAAAAAATATTTCCACATTCGAATTTCGAACAAAGATGTGCTAACAGCATAAGAAGATAAAACAACCATTAAAAGCAAGAACCAGCTGAATAAATTTTCTGTCTACAAAAGTTATCATATCAGAAATAACTACGACAAACTTGTAAAAACCTTGATATTCCAAATGTTTTCTACGTAGCTTATGGAGTATTGAATCAAAAAATTCATCTTCCTTTTCCGCTATAAGCATATTTAAGGCTGATACGTCGTCAAACTTTTTCACTTTATTAATATTGATACCTTATCCGTCCACATATTCAATTGTTTAAGCGGTTTGTTCAAATTCCATATTCTCACTTTCTTAAACATCAACCTATCGAAATCTTCAAAATCCTTCAAATGGGCGTTCCACTTGACAAGATCCCTTACATCTGAAGCTCATTTAATACCTGAGCAATTCTCCAACTTAAAGACCCGCGAAACTTGAATCTGCTCGTGCAGACAGAACTTCCTCCACAATTTGGGGAATTCTTGCGCGTCTAATACAGAGCTGCTTCCTTTTTTCTTTCTTCTGAATGCTCCTTGACACAATTATCGGAAGTGTACAAAAAATATGCTTTGCTCAAAAGAGTTCTAATCAGATACTGGTACTCCGGTTGTACTTCTAAAGTATTGTGTACCCCGTACATATTCAAAATTGTTTCAATGTCTGAGAAGGTGGTCAGCCCTCTTGTTCCACTATGTAATAATTGATTACTATAATTGAAATCGGCGTAATCGCTTTCAACGCTTCAGGGCTATTTTGTATATGGAAAGTAACCTAAAAGCTTTAAATGTTGATGTGTAATCCACCGAAACGTTTCATCTTTACATCTAATTCAAATCACCAAAATTTAGATTTTAAAAAATCACCAAAATTTATTGGAATAATGTGCGTTGTTTGAACGCACATTTTCGCAATAAATACTCTGAACCACCTAAAAAGTTGACATTCCCTAGCTAGGTTTTATACGTTCAATGACCTATGGAGAAATTATGTCATTAATTGTTGCTTCAATCTTTCTCACACAAGAAATACATTTTACAGCTTCCGTGTGAGTACAGTCTTCCTGTTGAGATATTTATCTTATAGAACTCATATTTGTAAATGCATTTATCGAAGTTAACTTCTCTTGTAACGGTAAGTTAATACGTTGAAAAAACAATAACGAAAAGCGAAACACATACAGCAGATCGCCAGTAAATTGAGTTTAGTTTGTCAGTTTTCGTCACGGTCTTGTTTTTCAACATACGCACTTATACTATCGAGGCAAAGAAAGATGGAAGCAAGCGAGAGGGTTTTCAACAAATAAACATTTCTTATTTTTATTAGACGATCACCTTAATACTTAATAGTAATTTTCCTCTTCAAAATAATCTTCATATACGCAACGTCTGTCTGTTCGATTATAACTTCAAATTTACTGTATGGCTTTTTAATGCAGTTTTCACTGTTAAGAGTGTATACATCCAAGAAGGTTTGTATATATAAAACATTAGTATAAATGCTTAAGTTACAGAGCTATGTTAATACTTGTGCGAGGTATCCTTTAACGCAGATAGGCACGAAGCGATAAGGACGGCATGATAAGGACAATCCCACTGAAGAGCGGGACAGACATTTTGTCAGAAAAACATTAAATTTCAATAGTCAATAGTGGAAATCGTTAACTTCTACGCCAGTAGAGCAGTGGGAAAAATCTATAAGTAACATAAAATAGTTTCACTTCCAACGTGCGTGTAAATAAATACAATGTAAACAGCGACTCCCTGAAAAGTCTAACATATAAAATACATGGATTGTTTGTGATCTATATGTCGCGAACCACTGGCGAATATTTCCTTTTTCTAATGAAATATCCTGCCGACTAACTGAGAACACCCCTACCATAATTTTTTTAAACAAAAATTCAAAACTTTCATCCCACTCTCGGTTGAATATTTACAAGCCCAACTGTTTTTCGACCTCCCATATGCGACAAATAAACTTCTTATCGCACATAACCCATTTATCACATTCTGAAGCAAAACATTAACAAATCGGCACGCGGCAACGCGGTTCTCATTACTACTGCGATCTCCTGAGCAAAGCCTGGCGTCAACGGCGAGCCACGCCAACTTCTTATGCAGCTCGATCGTGTGCTAAACTCTTCGCAAGCCACATTCAGCGCAATCTCATAAATCGACATTTAATTGTTGTTTACAAATTTAATGGCCACTTTGTGGCAATAAAACGCGAGACAAATTCTTAATTTGATATTAACACAGAGGCCTGCCTTAAAAAAAACAAAAAAAAATTAAGCGTGTCAGCTCCGACGCGAAAAATGCTGACAATATAATTATATTCAAGTAAAACAGAAATGAACAAGATCAAATTTATACAACAAAATTAAATATATTTAGTAACGTTAGACTAAGAAGTTAAGAGACTTTTTTATTTTGTAGGATAGAAAACACCCAATATTCACACATAATGACATTTAATGAATTATATCTTGATATAAAAGAACGATAATAAACTATATGTGTCACACTCCGTCATTGCGATTACGCCACAAAAAAATGCCAATATGTGTGTCACACTCCGTCATTGCGATTACGCCATAAGAAAATGCCAAATAAACATATTAATATCTCACTTAAAGATGCGCATAAATGTTGGGCGGAGAGGCCACCTAACGGTTACACTTTTCTAAAGCTCTGATTTCACTCCTCATAAAACTTCATACCGCGCGCTATATATGAAAATCGATTCTTAAGGACTAAATTCCAAAAATATTTCAACGTTTATTTACTTGTCATCTTTAATACACAGTATTTCTACACGAGCAACCTCTTCCAGTCAAACATAACAATAAATTTTGAAAAAACGTTACTCTATTAAATGTTAACGCATGAAAATGACAAAAAATTAGAATATACATATTGACATGAGTTATGATGGAAGAAGGAAACAATAAAGACCAAGGTGTAGGAGAGGTTGGTCACTTTCAATCGATCATTGAAGATGTTTATCGATGATATTTTTCTTGTGTCCGAATTCAGTTAATTAAATTTTTTTTTTTTTTTTTTTTTTCAATTTAAAAACGAAACATTATCCGTTTCATTTTTCCAATTACAGTACGTAACATTAATAAAACGCTTAAGAAGTGCAGTATTGTTAAAACAGAAAACAATCAGTATTTATATAAAATTGTCGTACATCAAATATTTTGTGTCGAGGGCGTACTTCGACTTGAAGCAGAAGCTACTGAATTTATTAAATTCATATGAAAATCTATGCAACTTTTCATCCTGATAGGGTATTCCTAAGATATTTTAGTCTGCCTGTTTGGTTTTATCTGTTTTTAAAGCATCTGCGCGTGATGCTTTTTTATCTTTTGGATATATTGCACCAATTGACGAATAGAACTTGTCGAGACTACCACAGCAATTCAGCTTATAGTTCAAGCTATGACTAAAACTACTTTTATTTCAATCACAGGCACTTTGAGATGCAAACATTAATACTAAAGAAAAACTCCGCCGCATGAATTAAAAATCTGCGTGAGGCAGATCCGCGGACAAAATCCTCTAATTTAAAAGTTGTTTTAATTTGTACTTTTAAGTAACGTAAACAGAACATAATAAATAACCACCCTATTTTACAAAATACTATAGTCTAATAATAACCCGACAAGAGATTGGCCAAAATATTGTACCTTCGGGCATCTTCGATAATTAAGTACTGACGTGCAATATCGCGCAATAAATATCGTGCAATATAAATATCCTGTTATAAGTAACAACCTGTATTAGTATCGTACATTGTCTGATTACTTTATTAGGAATTTAAATGTTCACGTTTCACAGAAACGCAATGTATAGACCTATAGTTAAAAAATACATGTCTATCGTCATTTAATTTTAGGCCTTGACACAACATTTACAAATATCTCTGAACAATCGCATTGAATTGTACGTACAAAAACAATTGAAGATGTCCGGTGGAAAGCGAAGTACAAAACTACGAATGACTAATAAGCGCTACCTATGACAAATACTGAAATTATCCTGAGGCCGAACGATGGATTAAATTTTCGATTACACATTTTTAAATATGGCGCAATACAAAATAAGTTCAATTTACTATTCGAAATACAAACAACGACAGAAAATTCAGAACACGTATAAATACAACACAATCTCAATCCTATCAACTCCCAGAGTCGATGAACAAACTCGCACAAACGCAAGTTCCGTCACTCGCACGCCATGCGACCGAGGTCGGCTATTACTCAACTAAGCGTAGACGCCATTAGCGAAAATTCCACAACGCGACACAAATAATGCGAATTCGCAATATTGTTGCTATAAACAAACCTTATCGCAACACTATCAGCAGCGAAGTTGGATTTATTATAAACATCAACTATACAACGTAACACGCCAAAGCATAACAACCGCCTGTGGATTCAACATGACAACAACGAACGAGGAAAAGAGAATTGCGTATCGCATCGAGACCGGTTCGACCTGCCGCGTTAGTGTAAGTTCGTGCAAACAATCACCCCTCTAAAAATCTGGGCGTAATACCAGCTTTCACTGAGCAGTCATAAAACTGGCTTAGACTGAGCCATAATAGAACTAGTTTTAGGAATATTCTAAACTTAAATCGAATCACACCTTATTTCGGATTTTTAATCTGCTCACATAATTACATCACTTCATTCTTTCCAAATTATGAAATGAGGTCACGATGACTTTCAGACTATTTCCAAAATTACCAATTTATCAATATATCCATTCATTTTGTGGAACGCGACACTCTCGTCAGCTCCGCCGCTAACATTGAGACACATAATTTACACAAAACTTTAAGTTAGATATGGACACCCTACGTCTGGCTGCATAGTAAATATAAGCTGATAATATATTTAGAGTCAAATTTTTCACAAAAAATTCTGTTGCGAGAGAGATTCGAACCCGTAGTCTTACATACCAATCAGAATGCAGTGACTTTGCTTTTCTCCTGTGTTGCAGAAGGGCTGAGTCGACACTTAAACGCTCGACAATTAATCTAGATTAGCGTCCTTACACGTGAATCGTTACTAACAGCTGTTATAATTGTTGAACAAATTGTTACTTTGAACTTGATTTTCCTCAACCTAAGTGCTTTTATCGGATCATGTTACCTATCATGAATATAGAAAGTATCATAACAAAAATACATAGCTCTCTTGTTAAAAACAAATGGCATTTGGAAATTTTTCACGAATTATCCTGAAAAAAAATCAAGAAAACAATGTTAATTTGACAAGTAAATAAAATATATTTTTTATGGTCTACTTTCATCTTATTAAATGAAATACAAAAGCAATCAAATTCCATAGAATACGTCTTTTGCCAATCAAACCTCTAGTTCAAAGTCGAACAGGAATGGACCAACGTCCATTTCCAGCTACATTCCATTTTCCTTTGATATCTTGTCTCCATAGTTGGAACAGCCCGGCTGAAACGTTCACCACGGTCATCTCTAAAATATCCATGTTTTTACGATAATAATCTAACTCAAAGTTCAGGAAATGTATATTTAATGACAAGTTGCAAACTAATTTCTGAGAATCTTTAACAGATATTTAACTACTTCTTATCCAAATCCCCAATTAAAACAATTTAATTCGTTCTGAGATGTTAAGTGAGGTTCTTTTGAATTAATTTCCAGAACATAGTTTGAGTCCATCGATGTGGAAGATTGTGCTAAACCCTCTACACGGCACTCTACATCAGCAGTAACATCAGATGATGTAATCGAATGTTCTGGCGAATTTGGAATCGGTATGCGTTACGAGTCGAATTGCAGAAGCGATATTAGATTCCACAATAAAATTCTTCACAAACCCTTTTTTATTGCGACAATTCGGCAAGTCGGCCTATCCGTAATGTGACCTTCTGAAGGTCTTTTCAAATCATAAAACGTACAAATGTCACGGATCGACGCTTCCAATTCATCTAGTTTCGAAGATTTGGTGCAAAAGAATTGCAGCAAATATGTGAAGGTGAATTCTTAATTGATCATCCGTCTTCCGACCGACACGTCATCTCACTAACGCCCTTATTATACTACACACGGTCAGGACTCTTAGTCGAATTTACTGATAGTTAAAAACCTATTTTGTATTTGTGGATTATTTAGCAATTGGATCGTGCAATAGGGCACGGTCGGTAAAGTAGAGTCTCGTTCCGACAGTTAATGAGAAACAGAAATAAGTTTTTAACTGTTAGTAAGTTCGACTGACAGTTCTGACCGTGTGTGGTGCATGTGGGCGTAATACTAGCTACCTGTTCTGTTTTAAACGTTACCTAATGACGCACGTAACACAAATCATTTAATTTCGCAACAATTCTGTGTTACTAGTACTATTTTTTATACTATACTTTTTTTTCATATTACACTCGTATAACTTAATATTTATCAACCGGTACGCGCAGTTAATAATTGTGACATTTGCGACACCCGTACCCTACGTTACCTAAATGCGCACGAATAAAAGTGTCTTTCACTTATTATGAAATGTTGTGACAGCTGGGCATTTTCAAATCAAGAGCTAATAACAAATTTTTATAACCATATTCGTTAATAGCGCGTAATAGTTTATATTAAGCATTTTCACTGTTAACCAGAGTAATGAAACCGAAATAAACTAAATTTAATAAGCTTAAGAAAGATTAACAAAAGTTTAGCGTGCAACATTGCGCGACATGCTATTTGCCGAATACTTAATGAATAATAAATTATATCGCAGGTAAAGGAATGCTTGGCAGCCCGCTAAAGACATTGTTGGATCGCATTCAAAGTGTCGACATTAACGTGAATACATATAAATTACTTTAAAATAAGTTAAATGACTGTACATTAAAAACTACACGAAAGCGAAGAACGCGAGGGCAGTGGGAATATAGGCCTGCACCGACGGCTGCCTTTCCGTTTGGTTTCTACCAAGTCGACATAGTACAATATTTAGGTACATATATTGATAGAATCACTGTGTGAATCACAGTCACTGTACAGTATTTAGGTACATATATTGATTGAATCACTGTGTGAATCACAGTCACTGTACAGTATTTAGATACATATATTGATTGAATCACTGTGTGAATCACAGCCACTGTACAGTATTTAGATACATATATTGATTGAATCACTGCGTGAATCACAGTCACTGTACAGTATTTAGATACATATATTGATTGAATCACTGTGTGAATCACAGCCACTGTACAGTATTTAGATACATATATTGATTGAATCACTGCGTGAATCACAGTCACTGTACAGTATTTAGATACATATATTGATTGAATTATACACACTACTGTGCAAATAAGAAATTTTTCTCGGTTTTGTTCATTTAACCAAACACATTTCAAAATGAGGTATGAAATAATTACTAATAAAACGGTATACTCATAAACATTCAATAATTGAAAAGATGATAATAGCCAAAAAAGTAGTGATTGGGTGAATTGATTTTTCCTGCAACCTTCCAGTCAGATTCTACCAGCCCTGTTTGTTTCGTGATTTTTTGGTTCCGTAGCGTCGTAAATGGAAGGAAGAATTTGTTTTCTACGAGAAACAGAAGACAAATTAAATAATATATTTTTTTTAAAGTGTAGTTTTTACATTGAAGTGTAAATTAAAAAAAAGCAATTAAAAAAAGCAATAAAGCAACTTGTGGTACTAGCCATTAGCACAGTACTTACCATATAAACTTATTTTAATTGAAAAAAGAATTATGAAACGTCCATGCCATAGTAATATAAGAACAATATGAAACCACCGGCATATAGTTACAATTACGAATCAACATTTTACGCGAGAAACATTTCCTTTCCTCAAATCATAACATACATACCACCTTCGGCATTCTTCTCTATTCGCATCGCGATCTAGTACTAGCTCATCCGATTACGTGGTGGTAAACAGCTTTTCATCCAAATCTCTGGACATAAAGTCATATCTACTGTTAAGTTTAAGGTCTGTCTACAATAAAGTAAAATATAAACATGCAGGAAAATAATCTTTATTGTTTATTCTCCAGTCAACGGGCAAATTTGGGAATCCGAGTCAATAAAATCGTATCAAACTTACATTGAGGAAATTTTAGGCTCTATACCTCAAAATGTAAGAAACAAATCCATTATAATCCCATCTGTCATGGCCGTTTTTTGTCAGAAACCCTTTGAAGTAGGAACTTGAATTTTGACATAGTGATTGAGCATTTTGACCTGGATATATATTTCTGTATATATTTCATTAGTTTTCACTAAAAATATTTATATAGAAATTTTAAAGAGGGTAATAAATTAATCGATTTTTTTTAATTTCATACGTCGTATGGAATTTTAAATAGAAAAGCATGTTATAAGGTTTTTTTATTAGTCTAATAAAAGGAAGGAAGACGAAACTAAAGGAAGGAGACAAGGAAATAAGGACACGTTAAAATATAAAAATGAATTGATTTTTCCTGCAACCTTCCAGTCAGATTCTACCAGCCCTGTTTGTTTCGTGATTTTTTGGTTCCGTAGCGTCGTAAATGGAAGAAAGTGGGACCGAATTTGTTTTCTACGAGAAACAGAAGACAAATGAAGTAATCGAACTACGTGATGTAGTATTATTTCTACTTTACGTTCTTTACCACGACCTAAGTTTCGTTGTATACGAAAAAAAAACGACGATGCGTGGCGAGGTTTATCCAATCGCGCAAGTCTAGATCAAATTAAAACGTAAATAAAAACCTAACAAGTACGAGTTGAAATCAACACTACGAGGATTCAGCACACACTTAATTACCTGTAACATTTATAAATTTGTACTAATACTTTTTTTTCACCATGTAAATATATGAGTGTAAATACTTTCAAGAATCTCAAATTATGATGGCCAACTCAAAAACTATGACTTTTAGAACCAACGCATTTTTCCTGTCACCTTCCAGTCAGATTCCACCAGCCCTGCTTGTTTCGTGATTTGTCGGTGCAGCAGCGTCGTGAATGGAAGGTGGTTTCGAGTACTGAATTTACCCTCCTATAATATTGAATGGAAGGTGGTTTCGAGTACTGAATTTACCCTCCTATAATATTGAATGGAAGGTGGTTTCGAGTACTGAATTTACCCTCCTATAATATTGACATAACTATTTTGAAGTATTTAGCCACTGCAAAATATATGGGATTATTGATATTTAAACTTACTATTTCTAAATATAACTCAAACCATTTCAGAGATAATCGGTTGTGACAGGCCGACAGACAGAGAGATGAGTGACCATATAAGGGTTCAGTTTATCCTTGAGCTATGAAACTCGTTACAATACGCTGAACGAAACTCGTTACAATACGTCGTTTAAATACGTTGAACGAATTACTTACGCCCGACAAATATAGAACGCTATCAACAAAACAATCAATTACTCAAACAAAACGAACGACTGTTAACAATTTAACAAAGCAATACAATAAAAATGGTGAAACGCCCACCCCCACTGCAATCGTATTCGTGACAGTGCCACTTGAGCGTAAGAAAATGTCAACAGCGCGGACGAAGACGATCAAAAAAGATGTATAAAAAGAAATGAGAAGAGAAGCAATACGAATGGATAACCGCTATGCAAACCTTTGCTGATATATACATATATAAAGGTGTTGTTAAGTGGGTATAGCAAGCCAGCTCCTATGGCAGTCAGTATAGCGAACTCGAGTATAAAGCTATATACGACGTTACGCATCTAACACCTTACTTGGCCTTGAATAGTAATCGACACGATTTCACAAAAAAATCGAATATTCTATTAATTCGGGTTATATATATTTTTTGACGTGGAATTGTTTTTTTACAACAATGAAATATTTAAATATTGAGAAAATATCCAAAATAAAAATATGTTGTTATTGAAAAATAAATTATTTCTTTTTAATAAAGGTCTAAATTAAAAAACGTCACAGATTATTTATAAATTTTCAAAATCTAAAAAAAAATTATATGCTATAAGCTATTAATCACACATGCCTAAATAAACCTTGTTATGAGGATACCGTAAAAACTTTACATCCATTATAAGTTTATCTGGACGTGGTAGGCATGTAATTTGTATCATTTTATTAAACGCTTTGAGATAAAATTTTACAAAGACTTAGTTAACCTAAAGACGGACATTGAGTGGAATTACAAAAAAATTAACGTATCGGCATCCTGTGTTTGAAATTAAAATATTCTTTTCGATTAGCCCACCGAATGTAGTAGAAAGGCAATATGTTATATCGTTCACCACAAAAGTTGTTTCTAATGTGTACCTGCATTCCCCCTTTGAACCGAATATTAAAAAAATCTAAAAAAAAATTTGGGTAATAAAAATGGTACGACTCAGTTCCATTTATTAATTTGCGAGATACAAAATAAAAACCATTTCGGAGGAAATCAGGAAAACATATGTAGCGGGCGACGCTAAAGTTTACGTATATAAGATATGCATTGCAATGAGTTTATTATTCGTTCATAAATCTTGACCATAACTGTGAATAACGGTTTCGATCAAAATTAAGATATTTTTATCGATGGTCGTCGCCTCCACTGCCACCGGTTGAATAATTTTAGGAAGCGATACTTAAAATGTAATATTTCATTTTTGTACTGATTACACAATTTTTAATATTTATTGCATTTACATCGTGAAAATCACAATGAACAGTACATTTTATACGGCTGACATACTACTCTGACAACTTGGCTCTACGCTTTACTATTCAACATTGCTGTTTTCCGCCAGTTTAGATACAAATCCAAGTATCTGCAAAGACTTCATCCATTACTGCGTGATAATTACTTGATTAATTTAAATCTGGCTAAGTGATAATGAGCAGCGTAATTTTCCGGATATAACCCCTACGGAATGATAATAAATCAGCTGAACCCTGTACAAAATTCTACAAACCTACTATTTTAACTTTGTATTCAGAAAAAAAATAATTTGTATAAGTAGGAAAAGAAAAAAATTAAATTATAAAAAAAAAACATTTCGAAAATTCCAGAAATAGATGCGGCAAATCCTAGCGAGTTTGGCAAATTACAAGTAGGTAGCGACAGTACTTGTTGAGAAAAACAGACGTGACATACGAACAGACATCGAAATCTCCCCATATGTGTTTCATTTTTAACTTTTAATTACTATTTTTTTATATAAAGAAAATAAACCCTTAAAACTTTTATTTAAATTGTCAATAAGAAAGAAATTGAACCATAATTTTTTTATGACAAGTTATTTTTCATAACAGTTAACAAATACTATTTCTACAAAATTCTTTGAGATAAGATGACAAAAAGATTAGGTCCAACTGAATTCTCCATACGTTTGTCTCATCTATATCCACGAAACTCTCAGACTCAACAGGTCGTCGAAAAAAGGCCGACAAAGTCGAAGAAAGTGGACAACCCTTTTATTTACACAAAAACACAAAACGACTGTCACTATCAGGTTAACAGTTTATTTTTAATACCATTATTGTTTTAAACATTGAAAAAGCGATCTATATTAATTAATTTTTTTATTATCGTTTTAGTGATATTTTCCTTTCTTGTTAACAATTTTTCCTATACTTATTAAAAACATAATATATACACATGTTATGAAGATACATGTTTTCTGTTGTACGAGAAGTCCAAAATTTCGCGGAATGAAGGGGAAGGGAGGGATTTATTCTTTATTGGTATTCCACTAATTAAGAACTCATTAGAGGTATATAAGTGAAATGTTAAGTCCCTAGCGTCATTCGTTAATGAATAATCGTACCTTAAAGAAGTAAATCAGGAAGAGAACTATAAACATGGAGCAAATCGAACTAGGCGCTGTGATTAAGTTCCTCGCCAAGCAAGGATAAACTCTTCAAACCATCGTGAGTGAGATGAGAGTTAATTATGGAGATCATTACCCTGATAAAACCATGGTTTACAAGAATCTATTTATACACGGTCGAGACTTGATTGAAGACGACCTCCGGCCCAGGACGACCGATTGAGACCACCACGTCATATATTGTCAAAAAAGTTGAAGTTGCTTACCTGAGGATAAAACAACTTTCTGAATTAGTTGGGGTATCATATACCACAATTGTGAGAATTTTACACGACATCTTGGCTTGACTAAAGACAGTGCCAGATGGGTGCCGAGAATGCTTACGCCGCCGCAAAAGCAAATAGTCGAGGCGTCTAAGGAGTTTTTAAAGCTGGGTTCTAACAAACCTACGCCGATTATGGAGAGAGTTGTGTCTCGAGATGAAACTTGGGCTCATCACTTTCAAGAGTCGATGCAATGGCACAAAAAGGGCTCTCCACCCCCTAAGAAGTTTAAGGTCTCGGTATCGGCTGTAAATTGATGGCAACCATTTTTTTTTGCGATTGTGAAGGGATTTTATTGATAGACTATAAAGAAAAAGATACCACTGTCACTGGAGAGTACTACGCTACCACATTGGATAAACTGAAGGAGGCTATCAAGAGACGTGGAAAACTGGCTCGGGGTGTGTTGCTTTTGCAAGACAATGCGTGAATATAGAATGGGGTACGTTTAAAAGGGCTAGTTACAAGGGTTTCCTTATATTAATATTTTTATAATCTTAGGTAGTTTATCTTCATAGATATACCGAAAAATATAAACTACTCAACCTAAAATTATGAAGAGGGAGAGTTTTAGAAGCCTACACAAAGATTATAGGAAAATCACAGCGATTATCTTACAAATTCTGAAAATAAAATATGTATGTTTCTACGCCTGTGAAAAATATTGTAGACAATATAAATAAAGTTGAGAAAAATGAATATTTAAGGTAAAATATATAAGGAACTCTCGTGTAGTGAGAGTTCTACTCGTACTTAACAACCTTTTTCAATTCACATATAGAATATTTAAAATTATTCCATCCACCTCCACTATGAACGTCACATTTCAAGCGCTTCTCTTAATAACGTCCCAAAATTATATTTTCATTCTCCCACTATCGGAGCGTGTTCGATAAACCCATTAGACACCGACGAGTATCTCTGAGTGACGTTACGCATTACGGGGGCGCGCGCGTCACGCCGCTCGATTCGCGTAGTAGTTTTCCGACGTCCACTACGCGTGACATTCACCTTGCGGGCCCGCCGACGACCTATCATCAAGCGACGCGACAATATTGCGCCACCCCGTCAGCCGTGCCCCATTATTGATCGAGTCTCATATTTACGCAGGAGCCGGCGCCAACTCCGGCCGTATCTCGAGCGCTCAACGGGCCCGGCGCCGCCCGCTGAGCGCTCGCGTTGTTTGTTTATCGCGGCTGGCTTTGTGTATAATTCCGAATCGAGGTCGGCAAATAAAGTTTAATCCAAATCGTGACGTGCAATAATGCGATAACGTCACTCTCTCTCTCGCTCTATTGAGAGGAAACGTAAATTTATCGATGTGTTATTTTTCTTCCCCCGCATCGTTGACTATGTTTATGACTATGTTTATGAGACGTTATCATAGCAAACGGAATATCAACAATACGACATCGAGCTTTCATTTGCGTCACTTTTAGCGAAACTTTTTACACCGAGAATGTGTTTTTTTGGACGTGAAAACGTCTACAAGTCCAGTTTGGTAGCCAGGTCAACATTTTCGATGCAAAGAAATGATGCCAAATTTCGTGACGAGATAACTCTGTGAACAATAGACCGATGGTATTAAATTCAAGAAGCGTACTCTTTTAAGATTCTAGCTAATCAGGTTATTTCAATAATTGAAGTATTCTGAAATTCGCAGCCGTGTGCGAAGGAGAAGGAATATAGAAGTGTGCATGTTTTACTGGCGGTCTACCTCGTGAACGGTGAAGCTAGGACGCCGGTCGAAATATCCACCGAAACCTCTTAAATAATTCTAATAAGACCTCAAGTGATATTGGCTTTAATGGCAATAACCAAAACTTTATGAGTGCATAATTTAAAAGCTATATTATTTCATAATTATCGACCTATATGAGACTAGTTCTGACCTGAAGCCAAGGATACAGCGTCAGAGGCAAGCGCCGATCGTGAAGAACTAGAAGCCACACAAACGATATTGGCTTTAATACCAAAAATCCACATTTTATGACTGCAAATTTGAAAAAATATCTCGACTCTACTTGGCCGTACTCACACTATTACTTAGACAGTTCTACTACAATAAAACACTCCGTTTCACATTTATTGTCGCGCAGCTGTTGTCCCCGTTACTGTTATAATACGGCTTGGTATCGATAAAGACAATAATATATTTTATCGAAGTAAAAGACTTCTATTTCTTTAATTAAATTCCTGCAGAGGCAATCAAATCGAAGAACAAAGTTTTCACGCAAAATCCTACGGCTCGGACATGACTGACATGACTGACATGACGGACATGACTGATCGCAAAATCCTACGGCTCGGATATTTCACGCAAAAAATCCTACGGCTCGGACATGACATGACTGATCGCAAAATCCTACGGCTCGGACATTTCACGCAAAAAATCCTACGGCTCGGACATGACATGACTGATCGCAAAATCCTACGGCTCGGACATTTCACGCAAAAAATCCTACGGCTCGGACATGACATGACTGATCGCAAAATCCTACGGCTCGGACATTTCACGCAAAAAATCCTACGGCTCGGACATTTCCTACGGCTCGGACATTTCACGCATTTGACTTTTCACGCAAAATCCTACGGCTCGGACATGACTGATCCCATTTCGCTTTTTTTATTTAGAATGACGTAATGCAACGCTCCGCCAAAACGTTTCACCGTAGCGCAACGGTGACGCTATTAATGTGAACAATAAATATGAATAAAACTAGACTTAAATTTTGGGTCTCTCAAATCACGAGATTAAAAATTATCCTTAAAAACGTTCGATAGGAAAAACGGTATTACTGTCCTATCCTACCTACTCTATGATTTGACTATCTAAGTGCCAGTGACCCATTGGTTACCATTATATATATAAAAGAATACTTAATAGTTTGTAAATGTTATATATACGGAGTTCTTGGTATCAGCAAGATGAACTAAAGTGCTGATTGTGTCCGTAGAATCTTCTATACATAGATGTAACAACTGTAGGGTCATCGAAAAAGGCCACATAAAACTCGAATAGATCAAAAAAGGCACTCATTTTTAAATAACGCAACAATTGTCAATTTAACGGTTTATTTCGAATTAACCAAGGTAAGTTATATAATAATTTCCAAAAAAATCATTATGTACATTACGAATTTAGTTAAATTTTTAATTGTTTTTAATTACATTTTTATTGTTATTTTTGATATAAATAAAATATAATACATGCGGTGGGTTTAGAATGATATTTAAAAACTTTAAAAAAAATTTTTGCTTTTTTCTGATTTGTCAATCGCTGATTTATTTTAAAAAAAATGATATTCTCTTTCTGTAATATTATATCAATTTCAGTGGTTTTTTTTCTCTACAATTCTAGTACATTCAATGGTCAAAACGCGGGGAACTTTCAAAACATTCTCCATTACAAAATTAAATTGCGCGAAATATTTAGTCACATATTTTTATTGCTCTGCGATTATTAAGCCCTGAAATTGCAACATATTTTCTTGCATACGCGAAAGGCAGAGAAAGCCTACTTCTACCTCAAAAAGATAATCATTTTAATGCGGATTTAACTAAATTATTAAGCCACAAAAAGGCAATTAGCGACGACAATTCTTACTAAAATATTTAGCAAAGATTCTTCCTGTAGTTAAAAAAAACAAAACACGGCTGCATACCGCTCCTTATCACCATGGTTCATATAAAAGGTCATTCCATTCAAACCCGCGCGTATATTTTCCTCAATTATATTCTCAAATGTTATTAAAATTTTCACCTCGCTCAGATAGTGTGGGTGTTGCCTTATTAGGAATAGGTTTCGAGTAACGGCATTATAGCTCTTCTTGATAATCCTTCCCGCGGGAACATGGGCGTATCCACTTCCTCAGCTTTTGACGCGCTCTTCGTGTCCAGGTGCCAAGTGGTGAAGTCCTCCTCGACTCTACTTCTGTAGAAACTCTGACCTCATAAAAAGCTTTCGCCCAAAATTGTACTGTCCTCAAAGGATTCGCGGAACAGCTTAACGATTCTACAAGATCTTTATGAATATCATTTGAAATTTTGTCTAAAAGAACACTAAATTTAATAAAATTGCATTGCTCAAATTATAATAATTTATTTCGATCCTTTTAAAAGACATGTAAAATATGTGTTGACAGATACACGCACTAAAGTTCACTAAAGAATTACCAAACATAATAATCAAATTTCTCTCAACCTGTCAAAACACGAACCGAACATGTACGAGCATGTTTGAATGTAATGACCATTTATCACAGTTATGTTGTCATACCTTCAGAATCACCTCTAACTTAAATGAAATAAGCAGCAATGGCGAAGGGGACACCCCTTCCACGTTGCTGGTGATACGTTACCCGAGAGAACCCTGATTTTCGTAGATCACGGTATTAACCGTTTGAGTGCTGACGACTGTTTAGCGCACAGTAGGGGAGGTCGCTCGCACGCATCTCTAATTGTTTATCTTTCTACATGTTACATAAAGTTCAGTTTATAATATTATTAGTAATTACAATATACAAAGGATCCAGGAAAAGAACATTTTTAACCCATAATGTCGGAAGACGAAAATAATTCGAGTGAAAATGATCGGTTTTCAAGTTGTGAAGAAAGCGATAGTGGGAGTGACATTGTGGTGCGCTCACAATTTGGCGTAATGCAAATTTTGAGTGATATTGACATTAGTGACGATAACAATTATTTTGCTGATACGGAAGATGTACCGGACTAAAACGTAAATACATTGTGATCTTGATTTCAGTTTTTGTTATAATTTCTGTTCACAATATATATATATATATATATATATATCTATAATTTTCTTTGTATTTTATTATCCTTGTACAAGTTTTTATTAAGAAAACACCGAAAAAATTATTAAAATTGGATAATTTTTAGAACAGATTTTTTTTTCGAGACAAGGGTAAATGACATTAAAAACAAAAGATTTCTTTGGCATTTTTAAGTATATACGAGTAAAAAACCATGGCACTAAAACAGTTAAGAACCTCCTCTGATTTCCTCGAGTAATAAACAACTTCTCTGAAATCACGTTCTGCCATAGTGATCCGGTGGTAGTAACACCATAATCACTATTTATTTTTACTTGTTCACCAAACACGGATTTGAAACGTTACCTGCCCATAAGGATCCGCGCCAAACTACTACAACTGCTACTAATGATACAACGTTAGCATTGCATCAAATTTGTAAATAGCGTATACGCTATATAGATGAATAGTGTATGACGTACAAGACGAACCAACTGAGCGATGTTCATTTTATAACATGCTAATCGAATCCGTAAACTGGGACAAAAAAAGCCGCAAAGGAAAAACAAGACGCCTCAAGCTAGACTAAGCATTATAGACAGCGTATAAAAACTATATAAGTAGACATTAAGAAAAAAATATGGCCGGCAGATATTTTTATTAAATAAACTGTTGTTATGTCTCTATCTTCGAGTACAAAGCGCGAACAAGGCGTCTACAGAGTTTACAAGTGTACGGATTATCAGTAGGGTTGCCAGATGTCCGGTATTTCCGGAATTGTCTCGGAATTTGTGATATTGTCCCGTGTCCAGGAATGTGATAAATATGTCCCTGTGATACTTATTGTCCCGGAATGTGATACTTATTGTCCCTGAAATGTAAAAAAATATGGCAATTCTTTAAAATTGTCTTTATTGGCATTTTTCGTGAACCTATACATGCCATAGCTTCATTACATTTTGCTACATTCATCAATGAAAAGGCCGGAATCGCATGATTGCGAATCAAATCAAGGCATAAATTTAAATTGAAATAAATTGCGAAGAGTTAGAATTCAACTCAATTTATTAAAATAACTAAATCAAAACATGAACATAATAAACTAAATATTATTGTCATTGTCAAACTACGAAAGTTAAGCTTCGAGTTGAAATTAGATAAGATCATTAGTATTAGCTTTTAGTAATTTGGATAAATGCGATTACAATAACGACTGTTTTTACATTAAATTATTTGTAATTATTTAATAAGTCAATAAACTTTATTAAAAAGTTCACTTTGTATTTTGGCAAAAGAAAAAAACGTTTTTGTTATAATTATATAATTAATAAAAATATTATTAATCTGAATGTTTTTTGGGTTCAAAAAAACCTTTTGTTGGGTCAAACTAATTGTTTTTTCTTAAATTACTGGTAATTATAGTTATAGTAGCAGAAATGTCCTGGAAAAAGCGATTTTACATATTGCAACCCTGGTTATCAGCCATCGAAATGAATGTTAGGAATAGTATTAGATAGGGTAAAAAAACGCCAATTTAATTAAATTTACACATAGAGTTATAGAAAATAAACAAATTTAAGTAATAATTATTTCTCAAAACGAATAAGAGCAACATAGAGGCAACAACTTTTCCTGAACATACTTTCACATCGTATTCATTTTTAACATAAGTTTAATAGGACATTGACTGCATCATGGCCAGAATAAATTTGAACTCATAAGGGGACAACATACTGGGGAATTCAGTTGGAGACCACCTTTTGTGTAGTGATATATCTATTGTTCCTTAACATACTTCGGAATCATATTAATTTTTAACTTAAGGTTGGTGAGGCACTTTCTATATCACAGGTAGAAATCATCTGAACTCGCAAGGAAACGACACAGTGTCGTAGAGAATTCGGTTTGAGGTCAACATTTGTGTATTTTTCGGTCTAGTTTTTATATGCTTATCTGGGCGTTATTATCTTGAACATACTTTCGCATCGTATTCATTTTTAACATAAGTTTGGTAGGACATTGCCTGCATTATAGCCAGAATAAATTTGAGCTCATAAGAGGACGACATGACCGTCGGGAATTCAGTTTGTGATCACCTTTTGTGTAGTTACTTATTGTTTCTTAACATACTTCGGCATGTATTAATTATAACTTAAGATTGGTAGGACATTTTCTATATCACAGCTAGAAATCATCTGAACTCACAAGGAAACGACATAATCGTAGGGATATCGTCATAATCGTTTGAGGTCAACATTTATGTATTTTTCTCTCTAGTTGTTATATGCTTATCTTGGCGTTATTATCAATTTTAATTTTTAAAAATGTCTAATAAAATTATTCCTCGCTTCACAGCGAATTTATTGTATACAACATATCTCATTTATTCTACCAGTCCAGGGTTAAGTGACAACTGGAAAAATCTCCAGAATACAGTATTATAGACTTAAGATCAAAATAAAGCCACCTCTTGCAATATCTTCATTAAACAACCAAACGAATAGACACACTTAAGTCAAATTCTTCGATTCGTATTACGACCACGCAAATTCAATCAGTCTATTGGCCGACCTTGAAATTGAATTGATCGCGAATTCGCAGAAACGAGGAAAAAAGAAGCCACGATTAGCCGATTGGGGTAGTGGCCTACGCAGCATTTTTTGTACACATTCGAGTCTATTCTTCGCTTTATTGTGTTAACGTGTGTGTTGACGCGTGTATATCTACTCTATTCCTTCGCTAACCCACCCGGCGCAGACCGTACAAGGGCCGTGCTATATAAAACATAACTAATTGATTCTATCAATAACAACGTAGCAATGTCATTGTTTTTAAGGAATTAATCAAATTATTACATACAGTTTTTAGCCCATAAACATTCGCAAAAAAAACAGGGACAAAGGGGAGAAACTACGTAAAGTAACATTTAATTCTCAAATACTAAAATTGACTTACGAGTTGCTAATGTTAATGGCAAATACCTTGATAAAATCAAATGCCTATATGGCATTGCGAAAAGAAGCCTTTATAGAAAGACGCACTTGATATATCTGCCTTGTATGAATGTGATAAAAGTACAATATTAATATAAAAAGAAAACTTTGAAAGACGAAAGTTTTCAACCAAAAGTGTTGCTCCAGCGATGACATATAGACGTGACATGTGACACCTTACTTGTTAGTCTCGTAAAACGACTCCAAGTCACCAAGCTAACCAAGGAAAACGTAACGAGGAGATCCGTAGAACTAAAGTTCCCGACACAGCTCGTGGAACTAATAACCTTAAGTGGCAATGGGCAGATCATACAGCACGCAGAGCCGACAACCGCTGGAGAAGGAAGATTCTCGAGTGGCAACCACTTGTTGGACACAAACAGAGTGCGACGGCTCCCCATTAGGTGGGACAGATGTCCTGATGATGAGATGCAAAACATATAGCATATTTTTTCGACTACCGTGAACGTAATCGTGTGCTTAGTAGAGTTTTTTCAGAGACTATGAATCAACGTCTAATCTAGATTAAATTAATTTAGAGTCCTTGTCGAAATTAATTAAATTGTAAAAGCTTATACATCGGATTTCAAATTGTGGAAGTAGCTTTCCTCAACCGGCACAAACCAACACGCCAGACATGAAAAAACAAAAAATATTATTAACTTATGCCATTCAGACAAATACCAGATTACATTATATAGCAGCTGTTAGTTTTGACTTTATTTTTTGGAAAAAAAGCAATTGCTCAAAATAGTTGGCACAGTACAAAACAGCAATGCTGTTAAGTATAAACACGGACATTCAATATGTATTTAAGTGCATATTAATGATTATGGTATGTGGTATTTCTATTAAATTATATAAAAACATTAGTTATTATTTTTCAGTAAGCACAAATACATTTCCAGTCGTAACAGTTGTGGAGTTTGACAGATTTACATTTTAAGAGTGGTTAGCGATTACCTTTAGTAAACTTTGGAGCGTATACAATAATAACATAACTATAGGGCCATAGCAATATATCACCATATTGCATTAAGACTTTTTAAATTGCGGTTAAAAATTAAAAATAACAATAGCCACAAGAAAACTGTAATAATATTCCACTTTAAAATAACAAATAATCAAATTTGGATAAAAACTAAATATATAATGGCCTTGCAACAATAAACGCTATTATATTGTTGCAAGTATGCCTGTTCTGGCTGTAATTATAAAGACAAAAAAATTTATATGACATGATATTCCACAATTATCACAATGAATTTTCAACAAATATTAATTGTGATAATTGTCGAATATCTATTCCGGATATATATTTAGGGCCGGATATATATTTTGAATAATTATTATTAATTTACTCAAAATATATATCCCTGTAAATGTATGGGTCTAACGTATTCATTTCGAATCACTATAAACAAACTTAGCATTAAACAAAGTTAACAATATTCACATCTCCCTGCAGCCACATCTTATAAATTGCTCCAAAATCACAGAAGATACAATGGATTATATCAGAATTTGTCAATTTATAATCAATTACTCGAGTACACGTAATGTAATCTCAAGTCGCTATAACTACTAACATTTATGGTTAATCTGTAATCACCTGTAAAACAATTACCATTTACTAGTAATCACTAATTGCCAGAGGTTTAAAGTTAGAGTAATTATAATTGGATGCGATTACACTAAAAGTTACTTATGTACAAACACATGAAAATGAAAACATAAAAAATATTATCATAATTTCAACTTTAATAGCTATTAAGTAAGAATGGTTCACTATCGAACATAATACCTTTAAATCGTGTTCAAACGATTAAAAAGTGTGAAGCCAGGACGACAATACCATTATATATGTAAGCCATTTATATTTTTGAATAAGTAATTCTTGTATGCAGTGAACTTATATGTTGTATAATGTTTATATAATTGGCTGCCATTTTGTTAGAAATGAAAAAAGGAGCTCTGTTTTTATGAAAAGTTTATTTAGGTGTGTATCGCTCCATGGCTTGTTGACAACTAAATATCTATATGTCAAAGCACAGTGACATTTGACGCTATCTGCAAAAATTAAGGCACATTCACATTATGACATTACTTTTGCGCAAAATTAAGGCACATTCACATTATGACATTACTTTTGCGCAAAATTAAGGCACATTCACATTATGACTTTATTTTTGCGCCACCTTGTACATATATGCAAAGGTAATAAAATCGATTGACGCTTTAGGCGTGTTCAGGTATTTAAGTAATAATTATAACGAAATCACGTAATATTGGTAAATAACATTTTAATTAATAGTAATTCTATTACTTAAGTGGATAGAATTACGGATAATTTTGGGTACCAAAATAATTAGTAATTGCAAATATAATAATAATTCTTGTTTATTTATTTATTACAACCCTTAATGTATACATAAAACACACACATTTGGCAGACTTATTGCTACATGAGCAAATTCTTCCAGTCAACCACAATGGTCAAATATGATAACTATGAATGGAAGTCTGTAAAAGACATTCGTTCATGATTCCTTATCTATTGCAACATTTATAAATTGTAATATTAATACAGATCAAACAAGTGCGTATTCTAAAAGTAAGTAAAAACTAGAATACTTAAAGAAATAAATTACTTAATTACAAAAAAACATATATATATATATATATATATATATATATATATATATATATATATATATATATAGGCGAATTCCTGGTGTCCAGATCCAGTCCATTTCAAAATTTTACGGTTTCATAAATGATTACAACATTCTGGTTTACACTTCTAGATACAAATTAAAAAAAATCTTATAATTGAAACCTAAAAAATAACAGTATCTACCTGTGTAAACCTAACTTTTAATATTGTCTTATTTCTAAACTTAAATTTATGCTGTTTTTGAACTTAACCATCGCCAACTTATATAGTGGCTAAGTGATCCAAAAGCGAGCGCCTTAGATTGACTTTTAAAATCAGTATATGTAGTTCATGCTAGTTATACACTAGAAGGAACTACTATCCGTACATTAGTCAAACTAGTATATTACATAATAGCAACATCGAAAAAAATTGATTTTCTCCATAATATTCATTAAACTACTGAATGTATTACATTCTACTAAGCGGAATAATACGTTAATAATAAAATACAATCTGTAATGTTTCATTTTCTCCATAAATTTGATTCCACTATCGTATATATCACTTTCTACAAAGAGGAATAATACACGTTAATAATAATACACGTTAATAATACAATATGAGTAGATTTATGAGGCTCAGGTGTTTACGTTTTATTTAAAATGTTAGCTTTTTGCTCGCGAGTACGCTCGCGTAGACTACTTCGTTTACCCAGTAGGTAGATACGTGGTAGATAGTTATTAATGTCCCAATCGTAACAAATCGACACTTATTTATTATTTCTCTACTATATGACGTCCTATATTCACATTGTTTCAAAGACTGTATAATATGGGAATACTGACACAATAAAACACAGTACCCTTCGAAAGTAATTGTATCTCAATGAAATTCACTTCATTTTGTTGTATTAAATCGACATGACGGAATAAAAAAAACATGCTTAGTGGAAATCTTATGGATAAATAATATTGCCAACTGAAGTTGAACAATGAACTTCACGCTGGGTTATCACCTTTTTATTTCTTACTGTTTCTGTTTGATATGACATGTAGTGTAACCTTTAGAAATGATAACCAACATTATGAAAAACGCCAACTTCGTTCAATAATAACTGCAAGGTTTTCAAAATATCAAACAACTTGTACGACTTTGGCACGTTTACTCAACTCGACGTAAGCCGTTATCTATATTATTAAGGAATACTCGCATGATAAACAAAAACAAACACATACAATATGTATCATAAAGATATTTTCAAGTTAAATAAACAATAATAAATGTCATTAGAAACACTATATGTAACAATAAGGGTTTATTTTTGAGGGTTTATTTTTGTCTACATTCTTGATTGTATCTATATTTTAGACTATATTGTTAAGTGCTCATATTCGATGCGGGTTCTTACATTTAAAAAGTCTTCTTTAATTTTAATACCGATATTTAAAAAGAAGTTATTAAATCAAATTAAAATACAATAAAACAATTATAAAAACAATATTCATATAGCAAAAAATCAAAACATATTTTTACGACACTACAGTCATCTTACAACTCGCTACTTATTCACAGCATGACTATAATTATCCATTTTTAAAATTTTCTTTCTGTTATTATATTTGCCCACAGAGTTTAATCAACGTAATGTAGGGTAAGTTATAATAAATAAAAACAAGATTTTTGACATTTATTGAAATGAGACATAAGCTATGACTAATTGACAGTAATTACGAGATCATTAAACGTCATTGTCAGAAAATGGAATCTTCAAAAACAGGAAACTTGCATACGATACTTTTTCTATTATTAAATTCACCAATAGAATTTCATCTAGCTGACGCGGGATAAGTTATAATAAATGTAAACCTGACTTTTAATATTTATTACGTGGAGGTACAATTTTGAAATAACAGTCACCTCATCTGTTTAGTGTATTCAAACAAACAAACATATAGACAAACACGAACTTATGGATGAAAAAATCTAAAAACCTCATATTGAGCTCCAAAAAATACCACAGTGTAACTCTTATCTAAATCCATCCAGTAGCTTTTGCGCAAACAGTCAAAAACAAAACTCAAAAATTACTGCGTTCCATTTTCGAGCTTTTTTATGACCACTAATTTTTTTTTAAACATTAAATGTAGTCTTTTTTGCCTTTACTGTTATATTACATGTTATAGATATTTTCTTCAATTGTTAGTTTTGTCTTTAGCATCTTAATTATATACATAGCGATATCATATTTAACACTGCAATTACAAGTAATAAAACAGCTAGAATTTCAATATCTCTAGGTAGTAATATATTACAGACCAATTACTCGACATGGAATAGATATTTTTTTCAATTACTTGTTAGTATGTCAATTATATATATAGTAATATCATATTTACTAGAGCAATTACAAGTAATAAAACAGCTAGAATTTCAATATCTCTAGGTAGTAATATATTACAGACCAATTACTCGACATGGCATAGATATTTTTTTCAATTACTTGTTAGTATGTCAATTATATATATAGTAATATCATATTTACTAGAGCAATTACACGTAATAAAACAGCTAGAATTTCAATATCTCTAGGTAGTAATATATTACAGACCAATTACTCGACATGGCATAGATATTTTTTTCAATTACTTGTTAGTATGTCAATTATATATATAGTAATATCATATTTACTAGAGCAATTACACGTAATAAAACAGCTAGAATTTCAATATCTCTAGGTAGTAATATATTACAGACCAATTACTCGACATGGCATAGATATTTTTTTCAATTACTTGTTAGTATGTCAATTATATATATAGTAATATCATATTTACTAGAGCAATTACAAGTAATAAAACAGCTAGAATTTCAATATCTCTAGGTAGTAGTATATTACAGACCAATTACTCGACATGACATAGATATTTTTTTCAATTACTTGTTAGTATGTCAATTATATATATAGTAATATCATATTTACTAGAGCAATTACACGTAATAAAACAGCTAGAATTTCAATATCTCTAGGTAGTAGTATATTACAGACCAATTACTCGACATGACATAGATATTTTTTTCAATTACTTGTTAGTATGTCAATTATATATATAGTAATATCATATTTACTAGAGCAATTACACGTAATAAAACAGCTAGAATTTCAATATCTCTAGGTAGTAGTATATTACAGACCAATTACTCGACATGACATAGATATTTTTTTCAATTACTTGTTAGTATGTCAATTATATATATAGTAATATCATATTTACTAGAGCAATTACACGTAATAAAACAGCTAGAATTTCAATATCTCTAACACACCAATTACTCGACAAAATTTACTGTTATATTACAAGTTATAGATATTTTCTTCAATTACTTCTTAACATTTTTCTTTAGCATCTCAATTCAATTTATTCTCAAACAAACAATATCATATTTAATAACAGCAATTCCACGTAATAAAACATCTAGAACTTCAATATATCTAGGCAGTAGTATATTACACACCAATTACTCGACATGACTACCGAAAAATTAAGCCGAGTGCGTACAATCAGACAGACTTCACATTCGGTTCCGATTCAGGAAATCATTAAATAAATACCAATCGAACGAACAAAGAAACCGCACGTCGTTGAAGCGAATGTTTCTAGACAGGCGGCGCGTTGGTAACGCCTACACATTTATAAGTATTCAAACTGGGATTTCGTTTAAACAGCAAATAACTTAAAAAAGAACGAGGTCGTCGCTCTTCCATCGTCTGAGGGCGGCGAGGGCGGCGCGGCGGGCGGCGCCCGTAGCAACGTCTGCCCCGGGCGACCCGCGAATAAATCGCTCGCGACGATCGACCGTGAACTGTGGCAGATCTAGATACAATAAATTTTATAGTTATTTTATTAAATCATATTTAGCGAACGAAATAGCTAACCCGTACTAATTGACCCTGCATTCAGTTATGAGTTACTGTGCGAACTCTAGAATCCGTTATCATATAATATTTTAACTAGAAAAACACTCAATTAAATGTAATGTTAGTTTTGAAAAAAAAATACGAATCGATACTACGCGCCGTACACAAGTGTTACATATAATGCTAACCAGCTTATCTGATAAATTATGCAGCAGTTGGTTTTACGAAGCCTCACATTTTTATTAACAATTTTTTCTTCTTAATAATTTAGTCACTCACTCACGCCCGATTACTCGCACTTTTTTGCACCTATTGAGTTATACAGATATATGGTAATGATCCAATGAAAGAGACAAAAATACTATAAAAATTATCTACAATATTAAGTTGGATGTCGACGGACAGATCCTTCCAAAAAGCTGCAATTTTTTTTCTAGAATTAAATAATTCCTGTTTCGTCGAGTTATTTTCTCTCAAAGTCCTCATCATCCGTACTCCTTAATGTCTAAAATATTGTTACAAAAAAATGTAAAAGTTACTAAAATATAGCCCTCAGTCAATAATAACAAATTATATGTTACATCCATTATAAAGTAACTAATACTCACCCTAGTGGCCCATTTTGACATAGCCCACGTCAACAAATTTACCTATATCCATTATAAAGTAACTAATACTCAACCCTAGTCGCCCATTTTGACATACCCCACTTCATCAAATTTACCTATATCCATTATAAAGTAACTAATACTCACCCTGGTCGCCCATTTTGACATACCCCACGTCATCAAATTTATCTAACTACAAGTGAAGATCGTTCGAACTGATACCGGGAATTAACACACGATCATATAACGTACATAAAACCAAAACATCAATCACTATCTTTAAACATTTTCACTAATGCCTTATATGCGTATGTATGTACAATTAACGTCTGCCATCGGATACGAATGACTTTTGCAACTGCATTTTAAACGTTTATCTTTACTGCATTAAAGAACGCTCACAGAAACAAAGTATTTAACGACCATTCACGTTTGTGTTAATGGCTAATCAAGATTCATTTAGCGAAAAAAAACTATTAAGAAACAACCAGTTGAGCTGTGAAATCAAATTTCAAGTCTTCACGTAATTTTTATTAGTTATTTGGTTTTTTAATTTTCTTTTTTTAAAAACTCGTAAACAGAAAATCTCAATCAAAACTAATCCTACTTCAAAATAGTCTAAATAGTTAAACTTCTATCGGATAATATCCGCCCATAGTACAGAACAGGAAAAAACACATTTTCAGATTGGAAAAATAATTTCAATAAAGACATACACATATCGATAAAGACATACACATTCAATAAAGACATACACAGGCGGATGTTAGGTTATATTGTATATCCTTCAATATAACCTGACATCCGCCGCACGTGTGCCACAACTCAACTCTGTATCGAGCTTTAGTCAATCGCAACAAATTATATATTAATGAGTTGAGCATTACTGCGGTTCATACACACGAAGCGACCCGCAGATAATGCAATAACACCTGTGTATTACACTATCTGGAATACAATCGACAAGCGTGAAAACGTGTCGTGCAACACGCGAACATAGCTTTTGCTATGCCTTGTACCTATTTATAAAAAAGGCTGTGCGCAGAAAGTCTACAGAACGTTAAGAGAGGTCAGTTTCTCGAAAACTTAAGTTTCTAGAACTTGGTGAATTACATAATTGAGAACTTAATAATTAAATCACAAAATCAAAGATGCAAATGGCCACAATAACAGCATCTTATTGCGTGTGAAAGTCATTCACACCAACCTATATGTGGCTTAGAAACGAAATCGAACATTTTTTGCGATTCACCTGTGTAAGCCAAGTAAGTATTGCATCGTGTTACTTTATGAATAACGTAAACCTTACGGAGCTATTAGCCTTTAAGCAGACGTCCGCATGTTGTATCATTATGAAACCTTTTTTTTCATAATATTTCACGCCTTATGTCACTTTACGTAAAGGTGGCTAACACAATGGACGTTACAGCTGAGTATGAACTCAGATAGCTAACCTATAAAGGTTCTTTAAATATTTCTTTCAATAATTTAGGAAATTTAGCCTTATTAGTAGAATTAATTGGGCAAACTGAAAAGTAAATCGACTAATTTTTGTAGTTACCTTATATACATTAGATTTGACACCAACAAACATCGTTATAAATTTCATCTCATAAAAATTATATTGCATTTATAGAAACGCCAATAAAGTCCATACTAGAGAACTGAGAAATGTCTCAGATCCGTATACGTTATCTGATAATACTTCCGTGAAATACTTCTACTACTGAAAACATTACCAATGACAATTTGACACCGACGTTGAAAGTTACACGAATAAAAATTACTTGACGTGCAACACAACAAAATAAAATTTTGAAAAAGCGTCTTTTGTCATCCATAGATAATGTAGAGAAATGACGTCGTCGACAAAATAGCGCCGTCCTTTTCTTTTCTCTCAGACCAATGAAAATAGCGTTAGGTTAACGAACAATAAAGGTTACGACAATGCCAACATGCCGATTTTTAAAATCGCCAACATCCTAACTCTACCCCTATATTTAAATTTAGAAGCCCATACGCGTTTTTTTTAATAAATTTGATAATTTGTTCAATACTGGTTTTTAATAATCCAAATTTTCATAGTACTTTACAATACCCGCAAATATAGGATACTGTAAAGTATGAAATTATTAAGTGTTGATGTGAACTCTTTTATTTACTACCCACACATTCTTCTCAAGATATATATTGTCTTTGAATTATCGGGACGATGGCCTCAACATATAAAGATATTTTGGCTACTATCGGCTGGTTATTTCTGGCATAATTCATAAAAATATAAAGAAAAAAACGAGATGTGCTCCTCCTTGATTTATTTATTTTCTGTTCAGTACACACTCCTGATATTAATTTTGTTTATAGCATCTTTCGTGGCAGTCTCCTTCAGTCATGTTGTCAATCTAGCATAACCGTCTCTCATTTTATTTCTGTCGTGATGCTATTTACATTTTTATTTGCCAAAAGCAAAACTCACTCTCACATATTTTTTTATAAATTCTTCTAAGAACATGATGACATTTACTGATTACAATATAGAGAAAAACACGACCGGAGTTCATTCGAAACCTCAAGGCCGACTGCACGTGGGCGGGCACACAGGCCAGGTTTGAACTGCACTGCCCAGTCTACTAGCAGATTCGGAAAAGTTCTTTGAGTGTTTTTGTAGATTATTCAAACTGTCTCCATCTCGAGAACTTTCCCGACACGTGTTATGAAAATCTTTAAAGTTCGCAGAGTCTGGGCAATCCCACCTTGACGATATGCTATGGTATGTGTATCGCCTACTTTTACAATTACTACAATTGTTTATGATAAACTCACATCAGATTGATCTCACTCGTTTGGGGAAGTTCTCTGTGAAAATAAGCGTATATTACATATCTTTATAACAGTACATCGCTTTTTTTTCAATAATTTTTTTCGGTATTTGCCTACCTTTTACATTTATGTACCAAAATGCTTTTCACATAGTATTGCTTATGATAAACTCGCATCGTATTGACCTTCTCACTCGTATGAGGAAGTTCTCTATGAAAATAACCATATATTACATGTGTTTATCACAGTACACCGCTTTTTTTCCAACTCCTTTTTTTCGGTATTTGACCAGATTTTATATTTATGTACCAAAATATTTTTACATAGTGTTTATGACAAACTCACATCAGATTGATCTTCACACTAGTATGGGGAAGTTCACTGTGAAAATAACCGAATATTACATAACAGTATACCGCTTTTTTTCCTAATTGCTTTCTTTCAGTATAGGAAATAAATATTTGTCCTGACAACTGAAAATCGTAATTCTATACTTAGAGACAAAACACTATGCGTACGAGAGAGTTTTTCACTAATTTTTCTATATTACTGCATCATTCGTTACCAATTAGCACCAAATAAGTATCGTCTGAATGGCCGCGTAAGCGATCAATCACGGATTACGGCGTAATGGAGCGATAAATAAACGCGACGGGCGGCAAAGCCGGTGAAAGTGTCAAATTTAATTTTAACATCGTAGAAATTATTTATTTTTAAAGATGTTTTAACAGCTACTTCACTATTAATTCCTGTATTTGTGGGACGAATTGGGAGTACATTAAAAAACCGGTAATTTCTAATTGTCATCAATTGAGCTATACAATTGGCTACATGAAATTGCTGTTATAGATCATTATGGCTAAATGAGATATACGAAAGCAAAAAAGGACAAATGAGTTATACTTAGAAAATGTTTAGCCCATGATAGACCAACAACGTTTTAAATGACCTTGTAAGTATTTCGAAAACCAGGCAACACTAAACAGTAGAACGCTTGTCACTTATGAAACCAACACTAATGTAATGAAACCAACACTAATTTAACTTCTGGAATTTTTAATTTGAAACATAAACATATATGTGGTTATATAAAAAAAAGATATAACGTCCAAAACGCTTTACGTATAAATACAATAAGCAGCGCTACGTCCGTGATTTCTCAAGACAAATAAATTCCCCTATTAGCGAAATAAAAGAATCAAAATCGTCCGTTTGTCGATATATAACTGAAGAATAACTACTGCGTTGGTATCAACAAATGGTGTGATCTTTAAATTAGTTTTTAATAAGCCTCTTATTAATTAGTTTTTAATAACAGTAATTTTAGGAACTGATACAGTTTAATACTGTGAAAATATATATACCATCGGACGTAAGTGACTTATCAAAATGTGTGAGAACTTCTTCTAACAATTGGGACTCAAAAAACCTATCAAGTACGAGTAGAACTCCCATTATGAGGGTTCCATAAACATTCAGACATTTATTAATTTTTATTAGTAAATAGTATTCCTATTATACTGCAAAATTTTCATTTTTAAGAACGTAAATATATTCTCTACTATATTTTTAACAGGGACATATTTATAAAAAAACATATGTAATACCTCATAGAATTAGAAATAATAAATTTTTGGATTTTTTCCTTCACTTGTACTATAACACCTCCATTATGTCTTTAAGATTGTATGCCACCTGAAGTGACCTATAAGTTTTGATGATAAGTGAATAAGACTTATGGTATGAACAAAAAAAATACGCTTTAAAGGATTTGTTGCGTGAATCAAAAACCTTGATTATTTACAACAATGTAAAGCCATAGGCCTCAGTATAAGATATTAATTTCAATTTGATCAACCTCAAACTGTTTCTGAGAAAAAAGGCTTTGACAGACAAACGGACAACTAAGGGTTCCTTTTTTGTCATGTTGAGGGGCGGAACCCTAAAAAGGTATACCGTAGATATCAAACGACACGTAATTCTACGAGAAAAACCGACCGCGCAGCACGGAGGTCACTCGTGCTCAATGCATAAATGAGTCGAATATAAAGCTATAAGTACTTAAATAAAAATATTCAGACATTAATTGCGCCGCGTCCTACACTCTTGATATTATATTCATTATGCAGACAAAACCACTCATTCACCAGACGGCACAATGAATGAATATGGATACACCGATTGCAAACAGTTGCACGGAAGTAATGATAAGTCATACATACATATATGTGCCTATATTAAAACACATACAACCCATTAATCTCATTAGTATATAAAAACAGATTTGAGATACAGGTCTAGAGTCGTGATGTCGATTCGATTAATGGCCTACGATGGAACAAAACCATTGAATGGTTGATGGGAGTTTTTAAATCATTAATTTCAATATTAAGCCGAAATTTTAAAATACTACAGATAAAACATATTTAAACTATAACGGGACACAAACGTTTACGTGCCCCTGGGGTATAAGAGCACTTAAATAAAACTGAATTTTGCAATTTAACAAAGGACACTCATAAAGAAAAACGTTAACTACGTTTTTCTAAGTAATGTCGATTCGATTACTGGCTTACGATGGAACAAAACCGTTGAATGGTTGATGGAATTTTCAAATCATTCATTTTAATATTAAGCCGAAATTTCAAATTACTACAGACAAAAATTTCTAAACTGTAAAGGGACACGTAGTTCACATGCTCCTGGGGTATAAGAGCACTTCAATAAAACTGAATTTTTAATTTTTTTTTTACAAAGAATACTCAAAGAAAAACATAGTTAATAGTGACAAAGGCCACACGCAATAGTTTAGTAAAAAAATGATTCAAAGTTCTTTTACTACTAACAAATGCCTGTAAAATTTTAAACGTCTTTTCATGCATTTTTTTCACTATTTTTCTTGTTTTTCACGTATAAACTTTCATAGTTTGTGTTCTTACTAAAATATTAAACGTTTAGTGGCAAAAAAATGTAAATTAACCGTTAGAGTGCCGACGAGCGCCATCATGCTTGTGCACTTACTAACTAAATTTGCCACGAGCGCGATGGCGCTCGCGAAATCAGTTGATGTTTGCCGTGCGGTAGGGGAGGTCGCTCGCACGCATCGGTAATTTTTTATCTTTCTACGTGTTACATAAAGTTCAAATTATAATATTATTAGTAATTACAATATAAAAAGGATCCAGGAAAAAAAATTTGTAACCCATAATGTCGGAATACGAAAATAATTTGAGTGAAAATGATCATTTTTCAAGTTGTGAAGAAAGCGATAGTGGGAGTGACATTGTGGTGCGCTCACAATTTGGCGTAATGCAAATTTTGAGTGATAGTGACGATAACAATTATTTAGCTGATACGGAGGATGTACCGGACTGCGAAAATGACGTTGTGACCTTGATTTCAGTTTTTGTTATAATTTTTGTTCACAATATATATTTCCATAATTTTCTCTGTATTTTATTATCCTTGTACAAGTTTTTATTAAGAAAACACCGAAAAAATTATTAAAATTGGATAATTTTTGGAAGATAATTTTTTTTTCGAGACAAGGGTAAATGACATCAAAAAAGATTTATTTGGCATTTTTAAGTATATATGAGTAAAAAACCATGGCACTAAAACAGTTAAACTGAAAAAAATATATAAAATAATTATAAAATAAAACGTGAGTGGTCATATCTGAAATAAGGTTTAATATTTCTTTTAATTAAATACAAAATTGCTAAAATACACTTGCTTCGGCAACGGTTTTTTTTTTAAGAAGATGTGTAAAACTGTCTCGAATTGAGCGTCTTGAACTTAAAAAGTCTAAATATAGTTAAAACCATCGTCTTATCTCTTGAGAACTAGAATGATACTCACTTGATGTTATCTTATAATATGGTGGTTATATTGACCCATTTAAACATTTTTCCATTACGCCAAATTAACTGATGAATGTCATTAACGAAAGTTTTGAAATAAAATATTCTCAACATCAAGTTCCAAAACAAAGAGAGCTTATTACGGCTTCAATAAACCAGAATAAATTAATTTTTAATGAAATCATTGTATTAAAACTTCTGAATAAATAGCATGTTTGGTTTTAGCCGAGAAATATATTAACTAAATTTTCAAATTAAATCAAAAGCCTGTTGCAATCCACTACTGGATATAGACCTCTCCTCTGAGCGTATCATCACAGGTAATCATGGTGACAACATGCATACAAATAAAATTTACTAAAGGTTAAACGAAAAGGGGCGTGCAAGTGGAAAGTGTGAAAATGTTCCAAAAATAAGATCAATAACCAGCGGATGTCAATTTCTTTACATGCGCAGAGACACAATATATGACTTATCACACTTTCAAACGAAAGAGATCTCTGAAGATTTATATAAAACAAAACCGATATTTTCTGACATTAGTACAAACTTATTTTTCTATATAGGGTGCTGAGAATCATAGAGATTGTTCGTCAAGTAAAATTGGTTATTAATAAAATTCCATTTATATTAGCAGCAGTCACCCGAACAGTGCCTTTATTACTACCCTGATGAGGCACGGATGTTTTTTGAGAAGAATATAAAAAGTGACATTTCAAAAATAAACCTCATTTGACTGAAACCAGAATGATATGTTAGTATTAATTAATTCACTTTGATTTTACCTAGAGAAAATTGGGTCAATATCAACAAGCGTTAACATTTAAATACTGCTAAAATTAAAAATAATTAACAACACCCTAATTAAAACAATAATCCAAACAACATAAAATTAAGAGAATAACAATATACATCCCAAAAGAATTCACATTCAATAATAAATACTGCGATATAATCTATCTCCAACTGCCGACCTCCATCAATCTAAACTCTAAATCTCAACGCGTCGCAGAGCGCAGATCTTGGAACCGCCGGCGGGGCGGTGGAGAGGAAGCGACCGTGAATGTTTCCACCATTATCGCGAGCCCATTTGGAAGGACTCCAAATGGAGCGAGACTAAATGGCGCGCTATGATACGACTTAAAATACTTGGACGCGCACCCGGGGAAACTACACTTTCGACGATATCCCGTCTCTGGGCCATTTGGCCCGCTCGACGAATTCGGGCGCCACAGATTTTAGCAAATTGAATGCTGTACACGAGGCAAAAAACAACAATGTCGTTAATGCAATATATTTCGGCAGCGGCCTGGTATTGAACGCGTCAACACACTACGATTTATTTGAGTTGAACATAGCGACGCGGGCGAGAGTGTTCGAGGCATTCTATCATATCTAAAAATGCCTTTATATACATGTCATCCAGCGTCACAACAGCCATTTGTATGATTAAATTTTCGCTACAAAGATGAATTTGAACACATACGAGCTATATGCGTCATCAAAGATCCCAGAGTCGGATATTTAAAACATGGTGCTAGAATTTTTTTAATTGTCTTGTAAGAAGATTAAACCTGGATAACAAAACCCGAAAGAACCAAGAACAAAATAAATTAATATGAAATTAAACCTGATACGTATCTACGTAATCAGAAAAATTGTATTTATCTGGCATCAACCGTTGACAAAGAGATGTTATTACTTCTGTATACATTTTTAATGGATATCTTTTCCATCGCCAAAACGCCGTCCACTCCAAAAACAAATTAATTTTAATCCCAGTTCTTAAGATATACAAACTCTTAACGCTATTGCTCGTGGCTTTGTTTTCTTAGATTTTTTAATGATGCGACGGAGTTCTTGTCCAACAATAATGTTTGCATCTCAAAAGTACGTCTGACCCGAATAAAAGTGTAATTAAGCCGAGATAGAACTTTAATATGAATCGCTGAGACATTCTCGGCAATTTCGATTCATAAGATCTTAAGCCCGTAGTATACCGTTCTTAACAATGACACTATATACAAGTGTTTAGTTAAATGGTATAGCAAGAATCCTTTCCGTTGTTGTCGTGTCCACATGAGTTGAAGAAGATCTCATATGGAAAAACGGTTGCCAGAGCCTCGTAAGGTTGGACTTCTCCAGCCCCGCTTGATGAGGGGGCGGGAATCAAACCCGGGTCCCCGCGATGCGCCGCGCACTCAACGGCCGTATGTCTTGCGATCAACCTAACACACCACCGTGACGACATCTCCGGATTCTTTTCGAATAGTTTTGTTACTGAGAAATTATGTATTTTTGACAACGAAATATTTTGTAAATCATAATTATATTTAAACGTTTCATTATCATAAATTGAACGGCCATATTTAAAAAAAAACTAAAGGATAATCCTAAAAAATCAGTATAATATTTTTTTCTTCTTCACATTATTCAAAGACGAATATGGTTTTCGCCGCATAACTTTGATGACGGCGTTCGGTGTACGTATAGCGCAGGACGCTTAACCCTTGCGTTGACGTTCAGAAATGGGATAAGATACGAATTATTGATTGCAAATATTCTTATTTCGTATCTACTCAAAAATTCATAGAAGCCTGTTTGCTAAGACTTCTATCATTGACGCTCTAAAAGGTGATTCTTGAAAATTGAGGTAATCTGTTTTAATATCACTATCTATTTACCGCCCACACACACTACCACCACAATATCTATACTCTATCTCTACCAACAAAGTTCGCGCGTAACGCTATTTGGAGTCGCATGTTTTATTTATTTTATACTAATATAGCGTGTGTATTGAGTATAACAATCATTTACTCTTACTGTGTAATGTATTCTATAGGGAATTAACTAACCCCAAGTAGCGCCCCAATGAAAGCCTCATTAAAATCGATGCGTTTTCTCATGACGCTAAACAAATCTCCACATTCTCAAAATCGTCCATACAACATTTGTAACGATTACAGTTTTTCTTACCCTTTTACTGCACGCCACAAGCAATAGTTTCATCTACTAAATTTGCATTTTGTTAGAACAGTCTAGTTTCAAAATCGTCAACGAAAACTTCTTCACATAAATTTCCAAACTAAATTTTCCTTCGTTACTTTCGTTTTGTGTAATAATTTTTCGCGAATTTTTTTTTATGTTCCAGGTATATTTCCCGTGTATCAACAAGTTCAGTTACCTTGCCGTCATTTCAAATAGTTTCTTGCCGCGGCTGTTTTCCTCCCAGATAAACTACGGAAAAGCGACAGACATTATGTAAATAGGAGTTTGCTATTATCTATGACTATCCATATTTACCTAATTGTTTCGACAAGTTTTTCGTTTAAATTGTACAAATAATGAAATGTTAAATTTTCTTCAGAAAACATTAACTATAAGAATTATTGAATCCCAACCTCAGACGGAATTAAAAATGTATACTTGATCTGCAATTGCAGCTTACAATAGACCTAGAACACAGCTCGAAACAGACTAGTCGATCCGTCTTGATATTTCAATTTGACCCCGTTTTAATGAATAATTTGTAAAAATTATAAAATCTTCGATTTAAAAATGTCCAATTCGCGGGACATTCGCAAGAAGCGATTTTTGTAACTAACGTACAATGAAATCGTTTATGTTATATTCTATTTACACTAAGGAATAGCGAACAAATATACACGATAAAGCATCATCATGCGTGAAGGCCACGTCCAGTTTTTTCTCCACCAACACTTAACGAACGTTTAACCCTTTTTAAATTTTGAAAGACCTGATCAAATCAATTAGTGAAAGAACAAATATTAATATAAAATAAAGCTAAGCTCTACACTACACTAAATTGCTTCGCCAGTAAAAGAGAAGACATCGAAAAGGCAACCTACCAAATTTTCTTATAATTTTAATTATTTTTAAATGGTAGCTTTCCTTCTCTAATTTTAAGTCTGCATTTCATAGACGGTTAGTTCGCCCAAAGTATTAAAGAAAGTTTACCGAACGATATTGATTAATGGTTACATAAATATATAAATGGATTTACTATTTTCAACGTGTAAGTAACTCCTATTCGTCCCTATCTTTACAAATAATAATACCTACTTTTAAGTTTTCGAGGAAAGTATCTGTGAAACTAACACAACAATTTATACATAGAGAACTTTTATAAGTTTATGGAATGATTTTTTTGACTTCCCTTACATACAAATTCAGCCGATTAGGTGGCCATTTAATGTATCGAGCTTTTACATGAAATCTAATGCATTTAACGCGTAGTTACTTCCATAGACACGCGCGGTCCGTATCATTCTGCAGGCTCAAAAATAAGAGAGAGCAATTGTTGACGACTATAGATATCTCTTTCATCAGCAGCCAGGGGTGTACTGGGGATTCATTTAGTTTTCACCATATACATTGTTCAGATTATTTTATATATGCGGTTATATATACATATATATTTTATACAAAGTTTAAAGTACTATACTACTTTTTCATTTTTATTAATTTTATAAATAGTATAAGCATAATAGTAAATATGTTTTATGTGTAAATGGCAGTGATAAGAATCGTGCAGGTCGTTTCATAACTATTTTTATACTATTTTTTGACAAATATAAAACCTAATATTTTTTTAAAATACTCATTACTTATGAAATGTTTTACGGGGTTCTGTATCACATCACTACTTACACACGAAATATATATATTTACAATTGTGCTGGCAATGTTTGTAAATTTATCTAAATCAAATGAAAAATATAATAACAATTCTTCACTCGCAATTTGCATCGAATTAGTACATAATATCATTTTAATTTACTTCATATTTTATTTTTGTTTTGCGCCATAATTTATACGCCGTTGGGCAAAAAAGAGTAGTCTATATACCTATGATGTAACTTGACACAAACTATTAAATAAATTCCAATAAATCCCTGGTTGCTGATAAACGAGATATCTATAGTCGCCAAAAACTGCTATCTCTCTCTCATTTCTGAGCCTACAAAATGATACGAATTGTATTGTCCATTCTTCATGTAGATGGTTACTAGTTTCAAAATATTTTGCGTGGCTATTTTGTTTTAGCGTCCAATAAAAATGCAAGTTGCGCATGTTACTCGAAATAATTACCTTCACTACTTCAGTTCCCGACAAAAAAAATTGCAATTTTCACATTTTTCCTTTATTTTCAACATAACATCTACAATTGTATTAAGTTTTAAAGTGCCAGGCCAACGAGAAGTACCATATAGGTTTGATAGGAAAGTTAGTCTTCAAAATGCTATATTTCGGAGATCATACCTCTCAAATCCCTGAAGCTAAGATGAGACAATCTTTGGTATACATTATTGAACCGTACACATCTAATAGTTCTAGATCTATGGATAAAAAAGTTAGGGGCGTGGGAAATATGGCTTGAAATGGTTCGTGTAAATATAAACACGACGTGTGCCTTCACTAACTTAACTGGCGATCCACATTGTATACTACCTTCCAAATCGTCAAAACGCAACATATATTTAAGGTTACATAATCTTAACTACATGTCAGAAACGTAGGACACATTGTAAGGGAACACAGCGACAGTCTACTAGAGTTTACACTTGTAGAGTGCGATTAAAAATCAAGTGATCGAGCCTAGAGCGTGGCACGGTGAATGTGAGTGTGTGTGTAAAGCTTAATTGAATAAAGTGTGTGTCACTCACCAGCGCTGCCGTTGCTCGGTTCGCGGTCCGCGATCACCGCTCCATCGGCGCACTAACATTTATTGCACGAGCGAGCACACACGGGGGGCGTGTCCGCTCAGCCGCGGCACCAAACACTGCGTCACACGCGACGGCCCTCACACATCACGCCGCCCTCCGGCGGACGACACACACCACCACACACCTGAAACAAACCGCCGACGAGCGACAACTTACAATGCGTTCGCAACAAGTACAGTAAGCAGACTAACGGGACGTATCCTGTTCGATGCAGTGACTTTTCCTTGCTATGCCATAACTTCGATTCCCTCAAGTTATGAAGTATAATTTACTTTTATTCAGCCCTATGATACAACTATCATGTTATTTTATGAATAACGTAAACATTAAGGGGCTGTTAACCTTTAAGCAGGCATCCGCATGTTGTATCGTCTTAAAACCTTTATTTTGTAAGCTACGTACTTTAAAATGGCGCCTTATTTATTATTATTAAAGGTAGCTAAAACAAAGAAAGTTGCGACTGACTTTACATGTTATTGAAACAACTTCTATCGACAATTTAGTCAATTTAGCCTTACTGGTAGAATTAATTGGGCAAACTGAAGAGTGAAACGTCTAATTTTTATAGTTACCTTATAAATGTTATGTATTAAATTCGATACTAATAAAAATCATTATATATTTAACCTCATAAAAATGTTATTTCATTTAAAGAAATAACGATAAAGTCTGTACTCGAGAATTGATGAATGCCTCAAATCCATATACGTTACCAAATATTACTTTCGTAAAATACTTTCGACTATCTAAAGAAACAGCAAAATGTATAATTGACAATTTGATACCGATGTAGGAAGCGCAACAAAATAAAATAACATATAAAAACGCGTCTCCTGTCATCCATAAATAAAGTACAGAACAGTTATCGTTACCAAAATAGCTCCGTCCTTTTTTTACTGTTCGTAAAATTATATGATGCTACTCTTTTCTCTCAAGCTAGCGAAAAATAGAGTTACTTTAACGAACAATAAAGGCTATAACAAAGCCTGTGCGGCACAACATGCCGATTTTTAAAGCGAACGTTAAGACAACCGTTATTGCTGTGCGTTAGCTAACGTACACATTAAATAAAATGAATGATACACCATAGGTCTAGTCACTAATCCATCATGAAAAGCACCATATTTCTTACTATAACCTCAGGTTCCTATATAACCTCTGTTGTCCTATATAGATATATTAAAACTTCGAAAATAAACTGATTATCGTAATTCTATCACGAGGACTTATCTACATATATTTATTTGTGCACATATAATACTAAAAGAATATATACTAACCGAATATATAATACCAACCGAATATATCGTACCTAGGTTGTGCGATATATTCGGAACGAGTGAGAGATTGCTTACGTCTTATTGACGTGATAACGTCTTGGTAAGAGTAAATGATAAATCCGGTTTGGTAGCCAAGGTCCACATTTTCGAAGTAGCGAAATTATGCTGAATTTCATCCCGCAATAACTCTGCGAATAATGGACAGATAGATAATTACAGAATTAAATTCAGAAAGCTTAATATTATAAGATTCTAGCTAGTTAGGTTAGGTTTCAATAATTGAAGTAATGTAAGAGTATAGCGGCCGTGTGCGCAAGAGACAGAAATATCAAAGTATGCCTATTTTACAGGCGGTCTACCTGTTGAACGCGTGAAGCTAAAACCATGGAAAGGTGCTAGGAGCTGGGGAAAATCTCATGGAAAGCAGTTCTGATAAGACCTCAAGTGATATTGGCTTTAATAATTAGAATAATCAGGAGGGTATACTTATTTTTTTATCGTAGTTCGAGGTCGTGGGATGACAGGTATAGGAATCTAGATTTAAGCTATGTAGGTGTAACGGGATTATTGAGGATATTATATACAAAACATAGAAGATGAAGGCTGCGTCGATCACGAATCTTTAACATTTAAGACGTGAACGATACTCATATATATGGTCGAATTTTGTAAGACCGAAAATGTATCGAATACACAGGTTTGACAAATTATTATTTTAGTTCGCAGTGGAAGAATATTTTGAAGCAGTTTGAGAGAGCGTATTTTGAAGAAAATCTTACGACTAACATCATTTACTTGAGAATACCATGTGAGATGTTGGTCAATTAGTAAGCCAAGGTCTTTTACAGTTGAAGTAAAGGAATAACATGACTGTTAATAAAAAACTTACCCTATCGTAATACAATAAAAACACTCCAATTAACATTAATTATCCAAATTTTTCGTTTTCACCTAAAATCCTACGGCTCGGACACCACTGATCCCATTTCGTTCTTTTATTAAATTTTCGATTCACACCTTCGTTAGATACACTGTACAACTTCACATTTCTTTATTAAACTTATTACTTCTTACAACTAATATCGATAATGTGTAACGTATCGACTAATTAATTAGACAAACAAATCTCCACAGCGCTTTGTGTATAAAATTCGAAAGGTATACAAGACGTCTGTGTCATGCTAATTCTATCTCACCTGGGGCAGTACCACGGCCTCTAAACAAACCTCGCTCGTGAGCAATTCACGTAACAATGTATGGAAATTATATTCGACGACATACAAACGCTTTGTGTTCCGGTATCGCCTTTATTAAATGACCATTACCCGACTAATCGAATTGCTTTAAACGTTAAGATTATTATTTTAAGTTATATAAAATGACATCTCATAAATATATATGCATCTTAAACCAGAGTGAATTTTAACAGAACACGCATAATTAAACACAATCTAAAAGCGATACATAAACTTTAAAATCGGGATGTAAATTTTAATATACTTTTTTTTTTCAAACAAAACCCAATATATAGTTTTTTTCAAACAATACGACATATGAAATAAAAAAAGTTTTCCGACCCCTCGAAAATTTCTCTATAAATATTTTAGTGTGTTAACTATCGTCATATGTGCGAGATAATAAGCTTTGTCACAATGTTATATTTTATTTCAACGTTTAATTTATCTACTTTAATGTATTTTATTGATACATATGGCGGACTTATTATTACGAGAGCAATCTCTTATAGCCAATCGTAACACCAGTCCAGCCCCATTCGACGAACGGCCGGTAATCGAATCCGGGACTCCGCGGTGCACCGCATCGTCAAAGGCCGTATGCCTTGTGATCAACCCACCACACCACGGCGACGATAACTAATGGTTTGCGAGAAAATCGTACGTAGGAGAACGACGGACGAGCACGTGAATGATCGTATAAAAATACTTACCATTTGCATAATGATAGTATTTTAGTTAAATAAAGTGGCATCTCGAAAAAAGTAACAATGTATTATGAGATGAATGCGGACAGACATAGAAATAAATCCAGTAAGTACGAGTATTTGCTAGTATTTATACTTTTATCACATGAATACATTTCCTGCCTAACATATTTTTCGCAACGAGTAAATATCATGAAATTTCTCAAAAAATATAAAAAAATATTGGTAAATTATATATATATTATTAATACTGTTTATATTTTATTTTAGATGTAAATCAATAGAAACTGTTTCGGACAAACTTCTGTTATCGTTGTTTTTCTTTTTATTTTCAAAATTGGTATTGTTTGAAAATATAGGTACGTAATTTATTTTCAGATGTAACGACATTTTTAAAATACAAAGTTTTTTATGGTGGAAAAATAAAAAGTTCCGGTATTATTCGTTTGCACAACGAGATATTGCAAAATAATAAAGGTTGCCGAAACACAAAAAGTTATGTGGTACAAAGAAACTTCAGTATACATAGATCACAAAATCCTTCTCTTCGAAGGACACTTCATTTTATCTCTTTCCCACATGAAAAAAGTAAATTTGAACATTAAGATATTCACAAGCTTTATTTATTATCAAGAACGTCAATGACAGTAATACGGATGACAAATATTCAAAACACCACGTAATAAACAATATTTTCTCGACAATAACTAAAAACATTTCAATTCTATAACCAATAAAAACTAAATGAGATTACGTAATACTGCGGAATAAACATGTAATTTGTGCACGTTCCCCGTTGAAAAATTAAACGCCATAGGACCAAACTATATCCTACGATGTTAAGAGTGATACGCGATCCAACGGCTTAGTAAATCTTGCATTACGCGACACAAAACAAAGCCGAATGAAAAAAAGTGTTTCGGAACATATGCCCTATGGTTTAATTTCAAAGTTCCGTTATTTTAACATCGAAATTTATTTGCTTTAAAGTAAAAAAGTGAAACGACTGCACACTGTTTAGAGAGACACGGTCATATCACATATTGCGTATAATCAATCGCCACAAACCGAAATACACGTATTTTAGATACGCCACGTTCAGACCTAGAGTTTACCTCGTATTTACTTTTCCCCGTGAGTGCGGCGCACTTAGGGCAACGTGCCAGTATGTGCCTACCGGTTCATACGCGTATATATGTGTGAGCACACGTGTAGCTAGCTCTACAGTCGAGTGACTTTTTTCATATACGGCCGAAGCGAAAACTTTTTATTTTCGGTCGTAAATGGTACTTTACCGCTTCAGCTGTGACTGGAACTTTTTAGTTTCAACTTGGTGCTAAATTTTAATCGGTTCCGCTCAACTTGGACACTTCAATCACATTACACGTCCAACTATAAATCAATCTTGTGCGAAACTTCGCTTTTATCTCGCGACATGAATAAAACATCATATGGAGTTCAATCACGTTACACAAACTCTGCTGAAGGTTTAGACCAACTTCACATTGCTAAGGTTCACTATAATGGATGAATCGAATAATATTTCATTTATGTTCACAGCATCATTACATATCAATGGAATTACCATATTACCGATAGTATCACAACACAGTACAATCTGGCATTTGTATGTTTGTCCGGGCGAAAAGTTATAAACTCATAACGGTACGCTTTTCGCAAAAATCATAAGTTATTGCGAGACGTATAAAAAATCGCATTGATGCAAGTCACTATTTTTTTGGTTAAGAATTAGAATTTATAATAAATTACGTATAAATATTTTCATTTAATGATAAAATCAAAAGTAACAATGTGTTTTAAATTTCGCAGCTGAACGCCGAAATACAATTCTAGGCCGATCAAAGTGACTTCAAAACGCATCCACACGTCATAATATAATTAGCCTACTTCAAGTAGGATTGTATGAGCAAAATAAATTGAGTTCCTAAAACAATATTACTACAAAATTATGAAGTGTATAAAAAAGATAGAATCTTCTCTTTTCAATTTAATTACTTGGGATAATTATTTGTATACAAAATTTAATTATTTGTATACAAAATTACGAAGTGTATACAAAATTTCGAAGTGTCTAAAACAATATTACTACAAAATTACGAAGTGTATAAAAAAGATAGAATCTTCTCTTTTCAATTTAATTACTTGGGATAATTATTTGTATACAAAATTTAATTATTTGTATACAAAATTACGAAGTGTATACAAAATTTCGAAGTGTCTAAAACAATATTACTACAAAATTACGAAGTGTATAAAAAAGATAGAATCTTCTCTTTTCAATTTAATTACTTGGGATATCGTGACGTCTCCGAATTTACACATCACATGACTAACGTCCGTATGGTCAGGACTCTCAGTCGGATTTAATGACAGTTAAAAACGTATTTTGTATGGATACTTTAGAAATTGGACCGTGCAATAGGGGGCACGATCGGTAAAGTAGACTCTTGTTCCGACTTGACTGACAGTTAATGAGACACAGAAATACGTTTTTAACTGACAATAAGCCCGAATGACAGTCCTGACCGTATGTAGTGCATATGGGCGTAAGTGTTTTGACATAAAGATTTTCATGCACAATAAAAGTCGATTTATTCAGCTTAAAACACGTTACGCGATTAATATATCATAATTATAGGTGTATCAGATACATATCGAATAATTTTAAACTTTACGAGATGAGATTTAAGGACCTGAATACTTCAGGTAAATAGGGCGTGTGTAAGCCACCAACTCGCAAGGTTAAGAAAGATTGTTTCATCAGCATCACTGTTTCCTTCATTAATTTTTGTCATTACATCTTGAAGAAATTTCTTGTTGACGTTGAATCCATCCATTAAAATTTGTAGGAGTTTGGCAATGTCAACTTCTCTGATCGCCTCCGGAGAAACAGTCATCAAATGATATGCGAAATTTATGCCACGGTTTTTAGGGTCCCGCCCCTCAATAAGATAACGGAACCTTTATAGAATAAGTAGGTGTCCTCGTCCATCCGTCTGTCTGTCAAAGATCTTTTTCTCAGCAACGGCTCGAGATATCGACAAAAAAATAGTATACCGATGTCTATCTTCTTACATTGCTGTCAAATTTCCAGTCTTTTGGTTCACGCACCAAAAAATATGGTCCTTTAAAACGTATTTTTTGTTATTAATACAATAGTCATACTCGCTTATCGTCAAAACCTATAGGATATTTCTGGTCGACCTGCTTCTTGAATGTCGACATAATGGGACGTCTTATAGCACGAGTAAAGAGAAACCAAAAATACTTTCCATTTTCTATGTGGAATTACACATTTTTATAATTACACCTATGAAAATACATTTTACACCTATGAAAATATATTTTACACCTTTGAAAAATATAACAAGCAATATATTTACGTAGAGAAAATTTAACAATTGCAAATAATTTAATAGAAATACTGTGTAACCTTAAATGTTATTAAGGTGTAACCTTAAATGTTATTAAGGTGTAACCTTAAATATTAAGGTGTAACCTTAAATGTCAATCACAGTTAAATTAAACTACGTGATGTAGTATTATTTCTACTTTCTTTAATTTCTTTACCACGACCTAGGTTTCGTTGTATTGCAACATCTTCAGGTGCGATATTAGCAAAGATAACGAAACCTAGGTCGTGGTAAAGAAATTAAATAAAGTAGAAATAATACTACATCACGTAGTTTCATTTAATTGTGAATAATGAATTTCTACAAAATTAACGACAAATATATTCAGTATTTAAATGGCAATGTTAATAAGTGCCTGTTCCGTACACATACCCCTCGTAGTGCAGGATGTTCTAGCTTGAAGGGTTTTTGACTGACTGATTGGGAGTTTAAAAATTGTAAATTTCACTTTATTAGTAATTATACTGGGCAATAACGAATCATCATCATCATCATATATATATTAATATGCTAAGGTTAAGATGTTACTCTCCCTTTTTAGAAAAAACCTCACAACTAATCCACATAGATTATATATCATTTTATAGATAATTGCTTGCTCTACCGGCATCCACAACTAAAAAAATTATTATTGCTATTGTTTTTGCAAATTAATTAATTATTAAAATTATATACACAAAACAGCAATGCTACCATCTAACGGCTCAACGTCAATATGATTGACGGTCTGTAAAATTTTTGTTTAATTTCAAATCCACTCACGTATAAATAAAGTGGCGCTTTAGCTCAATGCTTTTGATACTTGCGCCTCCTGTCAATTTATATATGTCAATTTTAGTAAAATATTTGTTTGATCTGTCATCTGAGCTTCATAATGGAATAAATAATGCGAAGACTTCGCACGGGTCACTCTAGTTATTATTATTCCCGCAGTATGCAAGTTATTTTATGAACATACATTTTCTACACAGCCCACTCTCGGTGACATAATTTTCCCCAAAACTAATCAAATTTAATCGAGATTTCAACCTGTTTAATCTAATCGCGAATGACGCTCACAATTGTACTTTATTTCGCACCCGTAACGCGTGAACAAAAACCTGTGTCGCAGCCTCTCCACGGCGAATGTGTGACTTGGATTTTAAAGACAAGATGTCTGTCGACAACCTTGCAAGTTCAAGAATACAGTTCAGGCCAGACGCAAAGAGCGTATATACTTCGCAAAGTGCACATCTCGATTCGTTTATTATTTTCGTAATCACATTATACATTCAATACAGTATTTGTGGAGGGCCTATTTAGAGATCGAATTTTCTGCTCGATCTCCAAAGTTGTGTAGGGTCGTGTTTCGTGTAAACTGTTTTAACAACTCTTGTCTGTTTATACATCCATTAAAGCGGCATTCAAAACTACTAAACCGATTATGGCTGCCAGATTTCTTAGAAGTATCGAAGAGATAGGCGGTGAAAAGATACAAGATTTAAATAAATAGGATTTAAGGAAATAAATGCAGGATTTTATCATTTAAGATGCGAAAAAAAAACAAAAGGAAAACCATATTTTTTTAATCCAAAAAATAATTTTTTGTGTAATGTAATTTACAGTATAATAATTTGTTTTATATTTTAAAGTAAATTGCGATTATCTTGGGGAGGCTCAAGCAGAGAGCTTGACCAGCGCTCTCTTCGACATTTATTTACCACCGGCATTGACTCGTCATCGACAGACGGTCTCTGCCGTTTCGCATTATACGCTTTGTGCGAATGACAGAGTTACGGGGCAGTGATGGACCCGACAGAATACTTAAAATACGATTAAAAATACGGACTTCCAAGAAATACGTGACGTCGGGCAGCGCTAAGACCGATTTACATAGAACTTTCTGTGGGATGATCGTACTTGAGATTCAGATCAAAATCATTTTTTCCGTTTGGTCGTTTGTCTATTTGTAACAACATCACGGAAAATGTATCCAATCTGAATGGGACTTTAGAGTCATTGTAGGGCAAGGTACCTCATATACTCATTATTTGTGCTTGTTTTATACCAGATATTTTCTAGCCTGCCAAAACTCCATTGCGTCCGACACTTGGCGCGAACGTGTTCATTTTAGTCTCAGAAGGCCCACCACAAAAGGTTTTATAACAAAAGAACAATAACCATTATATTTTCTTTTGTAACTTTTTGTTTAGTCTCATTCAAATAAGTGAAAAATATTTTAATATGGGATATCCCGATATTTAACAGGTAAAAAAATACTGAATATTTACGACGAGTAATTACGTTGCATATTCCCGACAAACAAGTATGAGTGCCGCGTACGACATAGTATTGTGTAACAGGTATAAGTACCTATTATTTTTACATACTAGTAACAGGATCACCTAGTGCGAAAAAATACTAATATCGCACACCTCTATTTCGCGCCCCACTTTCAAATTAAAATCAAATTAAATACAAGTACTTTAATTCAATCGAATATTGCCCAAAGAACTTAAAATTCAATTAATAACACTCACGCAGTAAGAACCGAGTAGGCGAGCTTAAGAATTGCTTGAAAAACAGCTGAAGTTTGAGCCATGATTTAAATTATTTTTTCCCAGTCATGAGTACTTTTGAGGCGCAAACACAAGTTACTGGAAAAAAATTGACGTTAATTAAGGGCCAATGTAAACAGATATTGGAATATACATAATATGCAATTAGCATTTGCTAAAAAGCAAACATCACTCAAAGACAATAGACAGGCCTCGTCTCCGATGAAACGCGCACTCGACATCTCTTCGCAAAGATCTCAACAGAAATTAAAACGGTCACCAAAGCGTTGGAGCGCTTGTTGCGTCGATCCGTGTAGCACACTTGCAAAGGAGAAACAAGCTCGTAGTGTCGAGCTGGCGTCAAATGACAATGCTCGATATGGATCGTAACAAATACCTTTTATATTTCGATGGTATTACGTCTTATAACGCGATATGGCGGAGTCACGTCCGGATACGAAAATTGGCGCAGGTGTTATACGCTGTACAGTTGACTGGGCGAGAGCAAGACTAAGATCTATAGTGTCATTCGGTATATCGTCGCAAAGTTTCGAGCGTACTTAATATTGCGCCGCAAGAAGCGCCTGAAGTGGGGGAGGGAACAACATCACGAAACAGATTTCGAGCGCGTCTCGGTTCACTATTGCTCGTTGTGCGAGTTAGTTTGTTGTGTGGTTACAATGAGGCTACACAATTTAATACGATTTCGGTGAGTGAGTGAAGTAACTGTATAAATAGCAAGCCACGGAACTGCATATTTGTATTTGTCATTCGCATCCAAAACCGAAGCAATTTCAAAACTATAGTCCTAATATCCTCAGTGTTTATCGAATTCGGCGTACGTTAAAATGAAGATGGAATGCACAAAGACAAATAAATCACTGAAAGAATTTTAAAAAATCGGACTATGAGAAGAAAAATTATAGATTAGTAAACCTTGAAAACTGACGTCTCGTTGTCTTGTTTTGACTTTGGACGCGCATAACAAATACAAGCATCCAATGCTGCTATCTGATAGTTATTTCGTTCACCTCACTCAGATTGTATCAGAACTAATATCATCGCAAACACGCGACGAGCAACAGTGAACTGAAACGCGCTCGGAAAGATGTCTCGTTTTATTATAAGGAAATCAGAGACGTTATCACGCACAAATCTAGGTCGTGTCGGCAAAAAGCAGCATACCCACACCCCCCGATTTGTTTATAATAAAATCTACAAAATTGATTACAGATAGCATTGAAAAGTTTTCAACGTTTTAATAAACTTGATTTAAGTTCTATTTTTAAATATTTCTCTGTTTACTAAATACCATTATAGACATACTTCTATCAATTGACCAAGAGATGGCGTTAAGAAAACGTTACATATTAATGAAGCGCCATGGAATTACCGCTAGCCGTTTCATCTAATAATAAAAATGATGTTGTATCTCTATATTTTAGTAAGTTTATATTCCGTATTGCTGTGGTTTTGGTCACGAAACATTTCATTCCACAATCCAACATGGAGTTTAATGTATTATTTGCAACGTACAATAGTTCTTTATATGGCAGACAACATTAATGATGTCAAAAATATCATCTTTTGAGAATATATTTTTAAAGTAACGCTCAACAGTTAGCTTGCTGGTCAAAAAAAATCGTAAAAACCTACAGCGTTGCAAAAACGTGATCTTCGAGTTCTTTTAGTACATATATTTGGAGTAGAGGCTCAATTCAATAGAAGTGTAGAACAAATAACAACGAATGGGACATCAAGGGATAACGGTGGATGAGATCAAAGGTTGGATACTGCACGTCCAGGAGTAGCAAACCTTGGCCTCAAGTGACAATTGGCCGCAGAGATAAAGCCAAAATTATATACTACATAGCAAATAAACGGGGCTCGTGTAGATTATTTCTTTTATCATTTGAGCAAAAGAACTATTACGAAGGCAGAAAAACAATATATATAAGAGTAAGGCGATCTTTAGTCTGCCGTTCCTAACCTGAATTCATAATATAAATATATAACTTGATACTCAAGAAGATATACATATATGTTGATATATTCATAATTTACAAACATCACATCGACAATGCGGGCCTCGTCATCCCCGGCGAGAGCTCGCACGGCCCTCGTACTAATTAAAGATTTAAACAAAGAGCGGCCCTCTCCGGGTCCATCTACGCAACGACTCACGCTCCCATCAACTGTAGAGCTTAAGTAATTATTCATTTTCATGAGATAAGAGAAAAGAAATATAACATTAAAACGAAACGGCGTTACCATATCTTGTGTCAGGATAAATTAATTTCGTTAATTTTTTTCCAGTATTATTTGCTCCGAGTACTTTTTAAAAAACAAATAAATACGTATATTACGTATGATTAATATTCTAGTATCCTATTACCGGAATTACGATAGCCCCCTACCTGCTGGTTTCACCACAAGTTTCTACTGACGACGAAATCGTAGATAATTAACCGTGAACATTTGCACAGTTTTCGATAATCCTCTATGCGCTAAACAATAAAAAATACCATATCTTGTGTCAGCAAAAAATAATTTCGTTAATTTTTTTCCAGTATTATTTGTTTCGAGTACTTTTTAAAAAAGGAAATAAATACATATACCGGAATTACGATAGCCCCCTACCTGCTGGTTTCAGCACAAGTTTCTACTGACGACGAAATCGTAGATAATTAAACGTGAACATTTGCAAAGTTTTGGATAGTCCTCTATGCGCTACACAATAAAAAAATTGAAAACTTTCGTACTAAAAATCCAACTTATAGCAGTCCAGCCGGCTCTAGTAAGCCGTAGTCGGAAGCCAGCACATACGATTTGAAGCGCATAATCGTAAGTGCATACGGTACGCTGCCCGCAAAGCACACAATGTGACAAGTAAATATTAAATCGTAACCGCATTCAACGCCGGCCGTATATTTTACAAACATTTCCCCGTCACACGGCACACTCTTATTATGCAATCTGCAGTACAGAAAAATACAAACAGGAAAGTCCGATGCAAGAGTTTCTCATAATAACATTGTGAGCATGTAAATAAGTTTATGGCGTCTGGCGTATTATTCTTAGAACGTCACGCTTATGTATGCGCGTCATCATTTTGACACGGAAAAAACCTGCTTCAATTATATCAATAGATTTTTTATAAAATAATAATTCTTAATGATTGGGATGATGGTATATCGGTAGATGGTAGGAAAACCCTCCTTGCATCGACTGAAGAAGATAGGGCGAAACTCCCACGACGATTAAAACCTACTGTGCTGGATTTTGGTGTCACGAAAAATCTTGGAAAAAACAAAATGATTATTACAGAGCGAGCAAATAACAACTAACCCGCAACAAAGGCTGTAGCTAACTGCGAGGTGGAACAAAGCTAAATATTTCTAGACTCTATAATAACAAACGCCCCTGACTGCGAGTAGATTCGTAGACGTTGTGCTGTCACTAGATCTGCAGCAGAAAATCTTCGGAAGATTTGGAGGGACAAGAGGATCGCCAAAAACTCGAAATTTGCTTGATGAGATGCCTAGGATTTTCAATCTTTCTATATGGAGCCGAGGCATGGACATTGAGGCTACAGGAGCATCGGAAGATCGATGCACGAAAAGTATAGTGTTGGAGGCATCTTTTGAACTTATCATCACATCAACGTATCAATTGATTCTTTGTACACATCACCTACAATGATAACTCGACGGAACGTCTGGTGGTGCAAGGAAAAATGAAGGGTCAAAAATCAAGGGGGACGCTATCCCCCACACGATGGACTGACCTTATAAAATTCATCGCGCATTCTTATTGGTGGAATGCGCCATGAATTTAAAGCACAAAAGGACAAATTCGGATATGTTGATACATTCTAATAATGCGTCACGTATTTACATTATACAAAAGAGTTTTAAGTCACTTAAATCAAATAAGTACGGAAAAAATGTATTTACATCATAACACAAATAGAAAATCACGTATACAACATTTTTCAATACGCCATCAACAAGCAGCACCTTAACAGGGTCGACATTCAAAGTAGAACCCCATCTGTCGTCGCTATAAAGATGTTATGAGACTTGACACTGTATTGCAAAATTTCAATGTCATTCAGTTCGTCAGCGCAGCGGCAAAAAAAGGTAAATCCACACAAGATCGAATATTTATATTGTAAAACAATTTGTAATTGCTTGGTTCGTATTATAAATTGTTGTTGTAGTGTAATTGTACGCAATCCACTCTGGAATCATCAAGAGAAGTTAGTAAATATTGTGTTATATTAAGATTTAGGTTAGGTTGCCGATAAAAATTAGAAAACGAACTAATTATGTAAACAATAATCATTGTCTAGATAAGTCTCAAAGTTAAAGCTTTTTTACTAAAATTATGTAATTTGGTCCTACCGGATTAACTTATTCGTAACCAACAGCTATTATATTTACTTGATAGATTATTGCTAAATACAAAACAATTCCATGCATCGTAGTATGAAGTATAACACATTATTGCTAAACGAATAAAGACTTTTAAGTAAAACTTATAAGCACAGTTCACGGTTCTTAACATATTATTGCTCAATAAAGATTAGTTTTTACGGAAGATAATTTATATTTTAAATACCTTGAAATTTATATTGTTAAAAATAATTTTATTCATGGGCCTGATAGTTCCTGTACATAACAGTATCATGACTGAGTTTTGACCATCAACACTCCTCCTCAACAATTCTATGTATCGTACTATAAAGCATAGCACATTATTGCTAAACGAATAAAGACTTTTAAGTAAAACTTATAGCACAGTTGACGGTTCTTAACATATTATTGCTGAAGAAAGGTTAGTTTTTACGGGAGATAAGTTATATTTTAAATACCTTGAAATTTATATTGTTAAAAATAATTTTATTCATGGGCCTGATAGTCCCTGTACATAACAGTATCATGACTGAGTTTTGACCATCAACACTCCTCCTCAACAATTCTATGTATCGTACTATAAAGCATAGCACATTATTGCTAAACGAATAAAGACTTTTAAGTAAAACTTATAGCACAGTTGACGGTTCTTAACATATTATTGCTGAAGAAAGGTTAGTTTTTACGGGAGATAAGTTATATTTTAAATACCTTGAAACTTATATTGTTAAAAAGACTGTTATTCATGAGCCTGATAGTCATCGAACAGTGATATGGCTAAGTTATGACCACCAACACTCCTACTCACTTTTTCCTTATTTTTCTACAACAGAAATATGTCATCGTCAAAATCAAGAGGTCAATTACTGGTCACTTTTGTTAACTCTCTAATATAATACAATATATCTTTAAAATAATCTTAACTTCTGTTAAAATATATTAGTTATTTAAAATAAAATTATGTTAAAATATTATCTCGGTTAATTAAGTTAATGTTAAGTTTAAGAAAATGATATTTAAAAGGCTGGCGCAAAGTTATTTATATCACATAAGTACCTACCAAAAATTATAATATTTCGTTTGAAAGCAAGGAATCTGAGGCGTAAAACTCAATTTCTGTAAAAGAAGATATTTAAGTTTTTGTTGTTTGTTAATTACAGACATATTAAATTATAGACATCTGTTTAAAAAACTTAGCTTTTTGTATTTTCATTTTACTAACTTTTTTACAAACTAATAATTATACATAATAAATACTTTTTACAAACTAATTTTACACTATTTTACAAACTAATAAGCGAGAATACATTTAGGTCAATATTCAATTAAGTTCCATAACATACATTTACTGTAATCATAATTTAGCAAAATAGTGTTAGCAAAATAGTTAGCATTTTTTAAAACAATTTACCATATTTTTTTATGACACTAATCTAGTCTTAATCCATTATAAAATATTTTTTCCTTTTATAAAATATATTTTCCTTTTATAAAATATAATATTTTCTTTTTATAAAATAAAAAAAACCAGGTGAATAGATATTTTTTCAAACAAACTGATTAGAAATTGGAGTGAAATCTGTAGACGCCATTTTCTCTAAATGAAGTCTGTGTGGCTTGACACTGTATTGCTTATCAGCGTCCAATTGTGTATTCACACAATAACAAAAATAGAGACCCATTTCGAGAATGTCTACTGAAAGATCGGCCGAAACATGACCATGACCATGAACAGCGCGCGATTGAAAATAATTTTATAAAATGCCTGCGAGTTCGTTCGTGTGAAATTCGGAATAATAAAAGTTTATTATATACAATTTAACTACTTTTTGTCCTTTATTTTTACATATGAGTATAAAGTTTACTAAAAACGCCAATAGACGGCGTTGGCAGTACCAATATCGTAATATTCATCAAGGTAGTGTTTTTTCTTAACTTGTAATATCCACATAACAAATCCTATATCCTATATGTTTGCCGAGGGCATAAACTATTACTCACCAAAACAAATTTCGTCAAAATCCGTTTAGTAGATTTCGCATGATTCAAGAACAAATTAACAGACAGATCCTAATAGGTTTTCTGGTTGTCATTCTTTACGCTTAACCAACCTTTAAAATATTTTCCATGTAAAGAAATCACATTGTTACAGTTTTATTATACGTGTATATATAAATTGTCGTAACGTGTACGTGTCGTATAACAATTCAAGGGGCGACGCTCTCCAACAATGCCAGCCCGTCTACGCTACGTATAGCAGCAGAACACATATTATCCCGACTATAATAAATGTGACTTTCACTGACGGCCGTTACTAGAGTGTTTTACACTCTGCCGATTACTCTGTTGTCAGGTAAGTATGTGGCTTGCGTGTGCTCGCTGACTGCTCATTACATTGTCATCTAGCCCACAGACCGCACGCTAAAATAACTTAGAAAAAAATGTTTAAATTATTACTATTAGAAAATATCAACCTCTCACATTTAGCTTTGATTTTGCATTCAGCATTTTATTCACTACTTATATATTATATTACTAGCTGACCCGGCGAACTTCGTACCGCCTTAGAAACAATAAATGTTGTGTTAACTTATTAGCTAAATTAAATTCAGTTTTTTATTAAGATGAAATGAATACTCAAAACGTAGAATCAAGTAGGGTAATCTATTATTATAGCAGTTTGACGTACTGCCTCTCTTTGTTCTTGTATTTGTGAAGCACGAAATCGGGCCATACTAACACAGCGCTCTTCTCGTGCTATTTCTTGTTCATCTACTGTGGATTGACTAGCAATGTTCCTAAGTCGAATTGCATTACGGCTTTGTTGTGAAAGATCAAATAGCACTTTAAAATTAATCACACAATTCAAAATTATATAATGAAGCTATTATCGATTCGCACATAATCGCAAAGTGAACATCTTCGAAGTCACAGCGTTTCACAAAAATCAGTCAATTCGCAATCGACGTATAAGTCGTTCCATACAAAATTTATGTGAAAATGAGTTTTCGTCATAAATTTTTTTCGTGAATTTTTCCGATGTTTTAAAAGTTACTATTCGGGGCGGAGACAAATCCAACAAACCAAGGATCATGAAAATCAGTACAGCTGTTCTTGAGTTATAAATGGTGTAACTAACCCGACTTTGTTTTATATATATACACATACATACATATATCAACGTTCACTTAAAACAACAAATAGGTTATCCGCAGTAACCTAACAATTTAAGTAACGAATGCTAACTCAAAGCTTCAGGAATCCTATTGTTATATTCGTTTCAGTTTCTTTACTGTCTGTCGGTCACAAGAATAAATTACTGGACTGGATTAAATATAAAATATTTTGTGACTTCACCCAATATGACTATCATCAACTTACCTCTTTTATATTTTCTGAAAATCTTTACTAATATATAAAATGGAAAAGTTTGTTTGTTCATTTGTTTGTTCGCGCTAATCTATGAAATCACATGTCCGATTTACTCACTTCTTCCACGTTCCAAACATTCTTTCAGCATTACAACCCTTATACTTTAATCAAAACTATATAGATATAATAATGCTAAGATTCATAGGCGCAGATCATTTTTACAAAGTATAATATAAGCCGTAGAACGCTGCTTAAATGGGTGAAGATTGAGAGAGACTAGCTAACTCATTGACTGATAATCCCGGTCATTCCTGCCGATATACCCTCAACCCTGAAGACCTACGTGGTTTAGCGAACGGAGCAAAAGTATTTAGTGACTGCGGGGGTGAGGGTGCAGCATCATTAAGATTATTCTAAGTGGGTGAACGTGGAGCACATCTAGTAGATTATAAAACAAACTATTCTAGACTAAATGGTTCTTGCGAAAGCTATACTTGTATTTGGCCGGTTTTAATAAAATATTACCTCATACGAACCGGACGTGGTTCGTATCATCAGACACCACCTCTCACATAAATAAACATACCAATATAAGTGGAAAATCCATTGACGTAAACAAAACCCTATTATTAATGTCAGAAGCCTTCTTCAAAGAATCCCACATCATTTGAAGCAGGAAAGGCAATCGAATAAACTAGATCACAACCGCAATAAAGACAGGTTATAGTGCGAAAAAATATGCATTTGTCCTTTTCGAGAGCACAATCTAAAAACGGTGTCGTCGACAACTAAGATATAGCAAGCAGGCACGGTACAATATCTATCTATCTCTGCTTAATCAATTCCCTTCTCCAAGGCATCCAGACAAATTCTTCCATATTTATAAATATTTATTCGTCTTTTTAACCATAAATTCGTGGCGAGTGAAAGAGACAATCAAGAGTGGTTTTCATTCCAGTCATTTAAACCAAAAAAAAAAAATATATATATATATATATATATATATATAAATATTTCTCCATTATTATCGAGCGTCTTTATTCCCGGTTCGACTCCTTTACCATTGGTTTGCCGCAACGCAGACGGGATGAAAACGCGGAATGAGGGGTTAAGTATCCTTTTTGAGAAAGTATCTCCTATATAATATATAATCGTCTCCAAAATACGAAACAACACAATAGTCTCTCTCGCCATTTTCATTATAAAATATTGATTCTGATAACGTGTCATACGATTTATTTTTAAAATATTTACATTGATAAGGCGTCATTAGAGCAGTCCAACATACCAACTCGCGAGTGTGAAAATGATAGCGAGTTAAACTCGTAAGTACACAGCCCGCAGACAAAGTTGATCGCGTAATTGGCGCAAGTTTACACGGCGCGGCGTCGCGTCGGGCTGTTGCACTCCTATCGCTTTATAATAGCCGCCCGTGACTAACGACTCTTGGTCAACTATTACAACGTTTATAGCAAGCGAGTTGGTTTGACTCGCCCACATAAAGATCATCATATGGAAACAACCGTTCCCATCAGACTAAAAATAGTTTTATACGTTCTTGACTTAAAAGCGTTGTACAGTAACACACTAATTCGAATTTCGGGTGAAAATATTATGCTTAGTAACACAAATGCGTTTGTCTGCTAAATTTCAACCATCAAAATTGAAGTGCATACATACGTACACATATATAGGTACTTACAAAATAAAATCTCTATGACTACCGATACAAACTCTAAACTTGAATAATGGTTTCAAAATATAGTAACGAATCGCGAGGCAGATTGCAACAGATTGTTCGATAATCGAGAGAAATTACACAGAGGACGACGACATTTGATAAACTTACTTTTGTCATAATCTTTACACTACGTCTTTTCGGAGCTACGGTTCTATGATTACTTCATAACTAACACCAGTGTACTTATAATACCTTTATTACATGTAGAATTAGATAAAGAGCATAGGCTTTCGAAATCAACTCGCCATTAAACAATAATAAATTAGTCTTTTGTTTCTTATTACATTCGACTCGCACTTAATCTGTCTTTCTTAAAATATTCGAGAATGTCGACGCTTAAAATAACATTTAACTGCTATAATACGAATTTTATTACTAAGATATGCATATGCAATGAATTTTGGGAAGTTAAGTTCATTAGTAACCCGTAAAAATAAAAACTTCATAGACAAATAACGCTTATACCCATTTCTAGAAACTCATACCCATTTCTAGAAACTCATTAATGTTTGGAGCGGAAATAACGCTTCATAAAACAAGTGTTTTACTAAATCAATTTCTAACTACAAGTTAATTACGTTCTTACCAACATTTTTACGTTCCACTGTATTTTGAAACGCTATTAAAAGCCTCAATATTTGGAGAATAGAAACAAATATTAGGACATTCGAAATGCAAAATAGAAAAATTGATCGCAAAATCTTTAATATTTTCCGAGAAATGGGGAGTTGTTTCACAATACTTTAATATTATTTTAATTATCCTGTTTATTTTTATCATGGAAGCGGCCCACTTCAAACTCAAATACCCCCATGTCTTCTCTACGGAACTGACATCTCGGTTAACGCAACACCACTTTACGTTCAACTTAAACTTAAATAGGTAACGGAAATTTGAAAACGTGTAACGTACACCGCAAACATTTTATCGCTAAACAAATAAATGGCGTATTACTGTAACATTTTATACACGCACTCGAATTGGTAAAAAGACGATTATAACTTTCACTTCCACGATAAAAAATACAAAAACGACCTAAACGTTGGCAAAACATTTCAACACATGCCAGTGCTTCACTAAACATATAATAAAACAAATTACATTTAGCAATTTATATAGAACTGAACGCGCGCTTTCGTGCTTACAAGTGGTTCGAGTTACAAACACTCCTAAATTAACATATCCGCCACCTCCCGTCTCGGCTAGAATGCTCTAAGTCGTAATATGCTTTTATCGAGAATGCAGTTAATGCAACTTTGCCATTTCAAACTCGTCCCGGAGTAACTCAAACTCGTCCCTGAGTAACTGTTCTTGATCAACGACATTGTACGTTCTATCAAACTAAATATGCTTATATCGAGAATCGTGAAGTTAAAGAGCAATCTTTGCAAATTTGAAAATAAATTTTACATAAATTTTCAAAAATTCCATTGCAGAGGTTGAACCCCAAAAACTTTTTCAAAAGATGTTATTTTATTAACGTTATAAATATATATCGCGATGCCAAAATTTAAACATTTTCGGAAATAATTTTACTCGTTAAAATAAGGTACTTGACTATATATATTTTTATTACTAAAATAGAATAGGTAAAACATTATAAACGGTTAATATCGTACCTAGGACTTTTCATTACAAAGTTATAACGACTTAAAAACTAACGAACTACGATTCACGCGAAAACTCCCCATTTAAAACACAACTGGCTTATGACGTCACTGGCCAGTATTTACAATTCATTATAAAGTAGTTTATTAAATATATTTAGTATCTCGTTAATTATTGCGTTTAAGTTATATATTGCATATTACAATTTTCTCATTTTTTGTATGGAAACTAAATTCATAATAACTTTTACAATTTAATGAAAAAATACAGTTTTTCCTATTTAGAAGTTTCGATTAATTGTTATATTCATTATTTTTCTCATCCCAAGGTTTTTTTAAACCTACTCTACAGTTTTAAAACATTTTTACAAAAAATATCGACATCAGTCAAGTGCCCTATTATAAACATTGTCACAATTTACGATCTTTTGCAATTATAATTTAAGTTTGTGAATTCCTATTTTGTTAAAATATTAAGCTAAAACTTGGTATGGTTACACATATTCATAATGCGTAGAAATTTATGAGATCAAACCTTTTAAACATTTTTTTAAGGTTATCCCATGTAAAGTGGGTGAATTTTTTTATCTGTATACCTCACGCTTTTCAAAAATAATGGGGTGAACTATAATTCATGAATAATTTTACGATACAGGGATCCTTTTTCAAAATATTTAAGCCCTTAATTGGTAATTTTTGTCAGAGTTGCAATGTTCCTGCCTATCAGCTAAACAGCATTTTTTTTATATCTGGAAGTATTCACAATAGTAGTATATATAACGAAATTCAAAGGAAAATTATCACAGTTAAGTAGGCTCTACTGGTTTACGAGTAATAGTCGATCAGCTTATAACTTTGGTTGGGTCTGCAAAAAGTTCATAGAAACTCAATACAAATTACTTAATTAACTGCAAAAATAAATTTATATTTTAAAATGCATATTTATCTTTTAACTGGAAGAGGACACTGCTCCATACATAATGCTAATTGTGTTCATATGTGAGAAATAAAAAAATAAAAGTAATTTAGTGTATAGTCGGCAGCACTTTGGATTTTGTACTTCGACTTAACCTTATTCCAGGATGATATTTGTAGTTTAAATGTAAATCTTGATATGCTGCCACCTGTACTTATACTAAGCTATTGTTATTATTTTTATTGTGACGTTTTAGATACTATATATCCCCCTACACAATTATACTAGCTATTATTATATATCTATTGTGCTAGAATGCCATATTAATGATAAATAAAGTAATTTAACTTCAAACAAGTTACACAACCCTCGATGGGCAAGCCAGATTAGCGCTCGCTCGTTTTTTTTTATTTTTTAATACAACACAGTAAGACCAAACATCCGACGGACAGTGATCTTAAGAATTGAAATGTTCGCAATTTTTTTTCGGGAACAAAAGCTTTCAAAACGTGACATTTTCGTTGTATTATACCATGAAAGTGACCCCGCTAGTCTATTGTCGGTATAATACATAATTCTACGTCAAAAATGTTACCCAGAATTTTTGCTCAATCTCTCTTTTTTTTTTGCATAATGTTCCATGATCTCGGTATCAAAATTTTTATTTCCACACAAACCCATAGGTATTTGACGGTATAATACATAATTCTACGTCAAAAATGTTATCCAGAATTTTTGCTAAATCTCCCTTTTTTTGCATAAAGTTCCATGATCTCGGTATCAAAACTTTTATTTCCACACAAACCCATAGGTATTTGACGGTATAATACATAATTCTACGTCAAAAATGTTATCCAGAAATTTTGCCCAATCTCCCTTTTTTTGCATAAAGTTCCATGATCTCGGTATCAAAACTTTTATTTCCACACAAACCCATAGGTATTTGACGGTATAATACATAATTCTACGTCAAAAATGTTATCCAGAAATTTTGCCCAATCTCCATTTTTTCCCATAATTTTCCATGATCTCGGTATCAAAATTTTTATTTCCACACAAACCCATAGGGAGCATATAAACGATATTGCACTTTACATGTTCAGCTTAAATCGTAATAAGACAAACTGCATGCGGTTTCAAAAGTTCTACAGCGCGACATACATACAACAGCGACGAAGTGAACGGGACGGCGAAGAAAGCGAACGGACGCACAACCTAAACGTTCGAGCCTCGCGGCCTCCGCCTGACCGCCGCCGCAGACAACTCCCATTCGGCGCTCGGTTAGTGACGCATAACCGTCTAACTTATACACATCGCTCGCTAGAGAAACTTAACCAATGTGTACTGATATTTATGACTTTGCAAAACATAATTCGTTTAAGATAACTTTCTTTTTCAACATTTCATCTAAAAAACAAAGCCTCAGCAAACTCGATTACATTATTGGACGTCAGTTGACGGTCTTTAAAGTCGGGTTAATTTAAAATACTAACAGACCACCAGACAGAATTTACTTCTAATCTACTTCCAATATAAAGAGGAAATTTTTACAAATTTTATATTTTATGAAAGAAATTCGGAACGTAATTTTCTTATAGTATCACTATGATACACAATGGAATACGGAAAAACTCATTTAGTAACCAGCATTTTATGAGGCTGACATGAACATTATCTAATAAGTTTATATTCATATATCGGTCTTGCATTGATTTGTCTATGCAATATTGTTATGATATCGAAATAAAAGAATTTATGCAAAATTAAACGTTTTTTTTTTGTTACAATTTTTTTTGTTACATTACACATCTTCTGCGTAGATTAATCTTATATATTTAAAATATTAAACATTTAAAAATTAACTCAAAACAAATAACGAAATCAACGAATATGTATATTGTCTCCCAACAGAAAATACGACATTTCCTGCATCTCATACACGGCAATTAACTCTAGACATCTAGATATTATTGCGCATTGGTAAAAGTCAGCGCATCTATATGAAAAAACTATATTATGGATTACTCCTTTAAAGGTACAAGTCGAAAAAAGGCATCCATATTTACTTTAACATAGCAAGTTTTATAAAATCATTACTTTTTTTTAAATATCATTAAAAACGAAACAATGAAACAAAAACAAGTTCTGGTTTAAAAATTACGCAACTTTCGCAAAACATTTTCTTCAATGCACAGAATACACACACTAACGGTTACGCTAACGTCTGACGTTTAATGTCCAAATCACGTTTACATCAATAGATAACTTATAGCCATTTGACAGAAAATTCATATCAATCGTAGCTTGCAAAGTTTAATCAAAAGTCGTCTCTAAAAGATGAACGGGCTGTTGGAACTGACACCGTGATGGCAGCGTTCTTAAACTAAATCAAAACAAATGTGCCAAGCGCGGCAAAACCTTGAAGTCACAATACGTAATTTCACAATAGTACTACCATTGATTTCGATCGATTTTGGTAAAAGCGAAAAAATTGGTTCTTAAACTGATCTAATTTTAGTCTGAACGTGAAACAAAGATGTTACAGACAGAAAATACTAAATTTATCACAATCAAAATAGAAAAGGGAAATGAAACGTAACAAAATACTGCTTATTTCTGCAGCTTCATTGTATTTTCTAGGGTGAGATTATTTTGCTAAATGATTCTACAAAACTATGGATGAATCGTGCGATGATAACTTAGGTTTATACGTATTTACGTGCTAACTTTTTCAAGCTATAATAAATTCTAGATAGAATGCAGTAACATTACTAACAGCTTTAGGTTTAATTTTTATAATTTTAATTTTCAAATGGTCTAACTATTGACACTGGTGTATCGCAACTGTTCTAATTTTCCCCTGTTATTTTAATTTTTTTAAGTATAGTTGTATCCAAATGGTAATAGTACGATAAATTAAAAGGAGAAACACGTCCGGAAAAATGTTCAGGCAATCTAGAATACTAGAGCACAAGCTAGTTATGTCTGAGGAAATTCGGTGCACGTCAACAAAGTTTTACGATCATCTGAAACAAAAATGAGTTCAGACCAACAGAAAACATACATGCATTCTCAAGAATCACTCGCTGAGCAAAAGTGGGTCAGAGTGGCTGAAAAGCATCTTCTTTTACTTTCCGGATCTGCGCAAAGCTTCTCCGTTAATACGTCTTCGCTTTCCAAAGTTGGCCTACTTAAAAGTTTTACGATCTACAATCAAGAGTCCAAAAAAGCGTAACATCAAACATCTTCTTTAAAACTATTCACGAAGCTAGCTGGTACTAAACTTGTATTCTAATGGACTGAAGAATACTGCTAAAATTATTAAACAAACAACAGAAGTCTCCTTGGGAAAGATTAACTCTTGCACGCCATCCTGAAAAGAACAGCAAAAAACAGCACCGATGAAGCATTGGCTCTGTTTAATGGCAGCATACTGATCTAACTTTTGTATTTTGTACAGGTTAACGAGGTAAGGGGCCAAAATAAGAAATGGCGACACCCATCCTTCATATAACGCTTAACTTTGTGTTAAAACGCGCTGTTCCTTCTCTTGAGTGTTGATAGTTTATTTCCCCAAAATGGATTTTAAAATACAATTTTATTTCAATTTAGTAAAAATATTTCTATTGTTACTGGACATTTAGAGGATTTTCCATTAACTATGGGCAGTCAAATATGTACTGCAGAAAAACTGTAATGCGATTCATTATTTTGTGTAACTGGTAAGCAATGCCATCAACATTACGCAAACTGTTCGTCCCATGAACTTATGATTGTAAACTGACGTTCAATGCCAATTCGGATGTATTCCGAAGGATGTCGCATGACAGACATAAAAAATTATAGAAAATAAAATCACAAAGATCGAAACAATGAAAGGTTAATTAAACTGCTGTTGCTTCTCCGATCCATTTGTAAGTTAATTTTTTCGAATTTGCCATCAGGGCAAAAAAGGAGTCTTTAGGGAGAAAATATACTTTCGATTAAAAGAAACATAACACTGAAAGTGTCTCTGAAAGGCAAAATTAAATAATTTTTTTGTATATTTTGGCTTTCTGGATATTTTATTTTTTTAATTTACCCTTTTATTTCAACTTATCCTATACACTTGAAAAAGACAATGATAACTGTTTTTGAACATTTTATGAACCAATGATAAAGTTTTATTGGGTTCATTGTTTTTCAGTTAACCAGTGTTTTGCATCTCTTTTTTGAGGTCAAAAAATAATTCAAATCAAGCTATAGAGTTTTATGCAAATACTTTAATAAAATCGAGCATTGTGTGTCGGTCCACGGTGTTGGAATGATATTTGCAGCCTAGTGGTCGAGAAGGCCACTAGGCTACAAATAACGGCCGTCAACTGCAGGTAACTGTCACTGCAGTCACAAAGAAATATAACGGTAGAATCAGGCGAGACGAGAGGTTGATGTCTAGGGATTATGGAAGTGCAGAAGTCAACTATCAACGAAATGCAACTAGCCTGTTGCGACTCTCACATTCAAACGTCCGACACAGTCTGGAATATGTATTCGTAAATCAACATAGTTTACCATCGAACTGGTGAAGGATTTTTCAAGGTTTTGGTGTTTATTATGCAATCCTAATTTCCTTGTACTAACTGATACATGTAGATTGGACGAATACAATCATTATATTGAATATAGACCTAAGTAAACTCAATTCTAGTCTTATTTTGTAATAGAAATAATTTAGTTCCCGGGGGAACGACGTGTCTCCAGCTGGTACAAATGAGCCTATATGGACTGCTTTATTTGTAACAATTCTGATAAACTTGGCAACTAAAGCGTGAAGTAATTGTTAAAAGATAGTTCTTTTGATTTCTATTGTGAAACAACGTCACAATGATTCGATCAATATTTTGGATAAACACTAAATAAATTACAATTAGTATGCAAATAGGCGTTAAAAAAAGATGTACTTTAAGAAATTCTAAACGGGAATAGAATCGATCCTTAAAACGCACGATAAACCATTATTGTGTCTTCAAAGTTTTTTAGAAATTACTAGTATTAAACGTAAATTTGTCAAAAGTACAGCATAACGATGGGTGGTTGGAATGGTCTTCAATTTTTTTTTTTTAAATAACGTAAACACTTTTTTTTTATACCTGTAGTGGTAGGACATCTCGCTAGCGGCGGTTGGCTAGAAGACAGCAGCTCGCAAGGTAGGTGAGGTTAGCGGGAAGCAGAAAATATAATCGTCTGTTTCGCTCTCGATCGTTCTATTTGCACATGCGTGAATAAGAGAAAAACTGACACGAGAATTAATTATTTGAATTTCGATTTATTTTTAATTCGTGTAGAGAAGTCACAAAGTCCTCAATGCCTACAACTACTGCTATCAATGCCAGTAAATGTCGCAAGACAAGAATATTTCCTATTCGAAATAAGTCTCCCGTCATCTCCGACGACGGTACCGGACAATGACCCGGCAAGACACCAGGTATATTTGGTCCACGTCAAGCCATTATAAAGTTACGTGTAGGTATTGTTTATGTTGAAAGTCGTCTGTTTACGATCGAGACGCAGGCGGGCAATCACTCGGCCTAACTACAACACGGTGTAAGTTATCCGGGCCGCCGCCTGTCGCCCGAGAGAGAGCGTGCCTTTCTAACTGTCGCCGGCTCGCTTGCCGACCCACCGCTATTATTATTTCCTTACTTTTTGCATGACAAAAGGAAATACGCGCTTCGCTGCGCGCCGGCGTCCGAACAGATATCTCGTTAAGCGTTGGCTCTCCGCGCTAGTACTTGTTACATTGATAACAAACCTTTCTCGACTATCGACTAAAATATTTATGCAAATAAGCTGTCATCATCCGAGGTTTTTTGTCTATCCCAGGCGTCTACCGACGCTTACATAATATATTAAGATGTATTTGAGAATGTTGTCTTCGCACACACACTCGTTTAATTCACTTTATCGATCTTACCGACAGTAAAACACCGTTTAAAGGCAATTATACCTGTAATTTAACCACTCTAAATATACATTTTTTGGCTTTTGCAAAAACAGGATCTCACCCGAATACATAATAAGTTTTCTAATAATATACATACGCAGGAGTGTTAACGATTTCTGTACATCAAATAGTAATTTATGTGTGGTGTGATTCATATATATTTAGTGACAAAATAAAAATCATAGTGACAACAGCATGGTGACAACGTAATAAAAAGACGAACGAAAAATGTGGTGTTGTTTATAGGTAATTAATGTCAATATAAAACCATGGTGACAACATAATAAAAAAGACAGTAACATATGTATAATGTGATACATAGGTTAACTTTCAAAATAAAATAAAAGCCACGGTGACAACACAATCAAAAAGACTTTTTATCACCATACTATTATTAAGATAATACAAACTACCCTCACCGTCGCGACTCATCTCGCGAAGAATGCGGTTTTTATTGGAGATGACTACCGAAAAGATGGATATCAAATATATTTCAGCATTAATTAAAAAAGGGATCCGAAATTCGAATCAGTCTCATCTTGCGACTTGCACATAAAACATTCTAACGTCGTGGAAATCTATCAACAAGTAAAATTGGTTTGGATTTTTATTTCTGAGAAAAAAAAACCATACAAAAACTATGTCGATAAATTTATCTAATACATAAATTTGCCTGATACATTTATTTACCATTTCCGAAACTACTCAACCAAAAATTATGAATGAATTCGGGTTATTAGAAGCCTACGCAAAGGTTGTGGGAAAACTATAGTGGTCATCCTAGATCTTATAATTTTTAAAAGTACACCATATTTTATGCCTGTAAAAGGTATAATAAGCAATATATTCACGTTTATAAAATTAATATTTATAAATAGTTTAACAGACATACTATGTACTAGTACCCTTAAATAGCTTAATGGTTTTTGTATAAGATGTATTTTGACCACTTTTTTATAAGATGTATTTTGACCCTTAAATAGCTTAATGGTTTTTGTATAAGATGTATTTTGACCACTTTTTCTTTTTATTAAGACTGCCATCATCTTTTCTCACGCAAAGCCATTCAAACTGATAATGTCATTTAGGTAAATCAATAATAATAACGTCAAATAAACGTTGTACCGTGCACATTATAAAATATCTTGTCCAGTTTAATTTATACCGGCCGGCGAGACTGCAGCGTACCAAAGTGAACCTGCTCAAATCCGGGTCATGGCAGTTAGCATTAGGGACGTTTCGATACCTTCAAAGCATCGATACCTACTCTAATAAAAATAGTATTTTCACACAAGTAACGATTTTTACGGGTATCGATAGTTCTTTTAAGTTCATGGGTAAAGGGACAATATACTGATCGATTTTCAGTTTCTCCGAAATCGATAAACAGGTATTTACTAAATTATTAGATATTTATTATATAATTCATAAGTTACAATACAATTTAATTAGTACACAGCTATTATACAATATATGATTATTCAATGTGAAGAAATACGTACTGTATCCAGGTTACTCAGAAATAGCAATTGTTCTAATATTTGGCAATCAACTTCCTATCTGCAACATTTTTACTGCAACTTTTAAAAACCATCATTAACTTGAGACACATGTCGCAATGACAATTAAATATTGAAAAGCTAATCAGGTTTAAAACCTATGGTTCGGTAATTATAAGGAAATAAACAACTAAATTGTTTAGAAAACTTAATCGCGATGAAATTTTTCAATCCTGATCACTTTCCATAACTAATGTCCAATGTTCTTGAAGTTTTCACATTTTTCTGAGCGATTCTTCTGGTAAAAAGGGTGGGATAACAATTGTTAATCGTTTTTCATGCAAAATGTTTAAACAAATCATAAGAAAAATTACCATATTTATGGTTAAACTCGTGCTTCAATAAGCTTCCATTTGACGCCCTACACGATAACCTTTTACTCCTTGACATTAAACCCTATTTACTCCTTGAAATTTGAAGAACCCCAACTTACTCCTTGAAATTAAACCCCAAATTCAAAATTCACCTTTTTATACTTCTCGTTATCGTATAATTGGGCCGCCACAATCAAAGGCTTCCGGGAAAACAGGGTTGGGGATTCATTCCTAAAAACTGCGCCAGCTTTACTTCGAAACCGAAGATAGAGTATTTTTCTTTCGATAGAAATACTTTTACTTCGATCCAATAAAAGTACTTGGTACCAAAACAAAATCATCGAATATTTACTTTCGAACGTCCCTAGCTAACGTTACACGTGCTCGAAATGCGCGGGGCGCAGGAGGGTGCGCTCCAGGGCTTTAGATATATTTTTTGTTTGCATTGTTTCTAAGCGTTCGGCACGCGCCGCCAACCGCGCCGTTGTGGGTATATACACATCCATAGGCGTGGCTTTCACAAACCATTTTTCATTTAATTTTTCCTCCTTTAACGCACAGAGGTCGTAAATTTTCATGAAAGTCATTAGCTTTACACGGATGCCACAATCCGGATGTATTTACCTACGTAAGTAAATAGGTATATACATACGTACGTGATTTACGAATTAATTCGTTTTTTTCGACTTTCAGAATTGAGTTGGTGGCTGTAATATATAAATTTAGAATTGTTTAATATACTGCACGGTACGTTCTCGTTCGTTACAAATTGGGTAAGAACTGCTAATATAGGTCTCAATGGAAAAGCGGACCGTGATCTCAGACTGCTATAAAATGATCATAGCCATAACTGTCACAGGAATTATTTCTTTACGAACGAAAATAAAATTGATGGAGTTTAGTTGCCAATTGCAACAAACCGTAAACATTTCATAGATTGATCACTAATGAAATGTACAGTCGTCGAACTGTAACACTTTATGACATAATTTTAACAAATTGGATGCTAAACCATTACATGGTACGATACATGGACGAAACTATTCAAACCGCAACTCGATCAACGCGACCCAAATTCCGCAATTCATTAGTTACCTCCCTCTTGCCACAATACATACTCGATATATCCGCAAATTAAATTTATTCATAACGATATACACAATAAAGAGTAGCGATGTATATTTTAATAAGAGCAAAATAGAGAATGATAACCTATAAAGTATAATAAAAATCTATCAAAATCCCCTATTAACTCCATAATATATCGTTTTGGACTTTGAATATTTCATCATCTTCTATCTCCAACACCAATTGGTGTTGGAGATAGAAGATGATATGATCTACTATCATATTGCCGAACTTTTTTGCTACCCAGTTATTATCTACTTCTAGAATATATTTCACAAAACCAACGCACGACACATTCTAGAATAGATTGGCCCCGATGGATGTCTGGACATAGTTGGTTCACCGATTTTTTTTCAACAATTTCACAGCGTAAATTTGCTACGAGAAATTTCAATTTATTTCGACAAATTATATCCAATATATTTGTTATAAAAAAGATGTAATATAGAAATAACGTATTGTTGCCAATACTTAGTATTAAATAACTTTATAATATTATATGAAGTTTCTCATTTTAATTTCTTTCGTTTTCGGCACATTAAATGAATGTAGGAAGTTATAGAATATTTAATTATAACTTACTTTGAGTTCCGCACAGGTAACGGTATTTCAAGTTGGCTTTTAGATAAGTTGTTTATTAAGGTTCAAAAGTTAGTAGCATAGTCTGATAATGTACTGATGTTAAAATTATTCAAATATTTATCTTTTGGAAGTCGGAGATGGATGTAGCCAAGTACGATATTGTTATACGAAAATGTCCCAATTACATAACCGAAACTCTGAAAATAGAAACATTTTTGCTTTAGAATATTGGTGGAGTCATCTTGTAATGTTCGAGTATATTTGTACACGGATTCTTCACATCTTCTGAAGTTCGATGTCCCTTAAAAGATTTCCTTCTCCGCGAAGTAATATTGGTCAAAGTTCATATCAATTTCATTGTTAGGTAAAATCATCCATTTCCTTAGCAATAACAATGCTTAGGTATTACTTCAAAAAGACATTTGATGATATCAAGTAGGTAAAAATTAGCCTACGATTTTCGTCAGGTCTTTCCAATTTCCTAACGCAGGCAGATAGATGTTATAAATATTTTAGTGGACTCTCGAGCTTAATTTGACTTCAGTTAGCTGTCTGATTAGATCAAACCCTAACTTCAATTAGCTAAAGCAATTAGTAAGTGGTGTTGAGAAGTATTTTACATAGATTAACAACATGCGGAAACACCAATGGCTTAGTGTACAAGCAACAGGAATATCAGAACCCAAAGACCGCTAGTTCTACTCGTACTTAATAGGTTTATTTTATTACTAGGTATCTACCCGCGACTTGCTCATATGGACTATAGCTAATATGTGGCTTATGGTGTCTATCCAGGCTGGGCTACAGCTAATATGTGGCTTATGGTGTCTATACAGGCTGGGCTACAGCTAATATGTGGCTTATGGTGTCTATACAGGCTGGACTATAGATAATATGTGGCTTATGTTGTCTATCCAGGCTGGACTACAGGTAATACGTAGCTTATGGTGTCTATACAGGATGGACTATAGCTAATATGTGGCTTATGGTGTCTATACAGGCTGGACTATAGCTAATATGTGGCTTATGTTGTCTATCCAGGCTGGACTACAGGTAATACGTAGCTTATGGTGTCTATACAGGATGGACTATAGCTAATATGTGGCTTATGGTGTCTATACAGGCTGGACTATAGCTAATATGTGGCTTATGTTGTCTATCCAGGCTGGACTACAGGTAATACGTAGCTTATGGTGTCTATACAGGATGGACTATAGCTAATATGTGGCTTATGGTGTCTATACAGGCTGGACTATAGCTAATATGTGGCTCATGTTGTCTACCCAGGCTGGACTACAGGTAATACGTAGCTTATGGTGTCTATACAGGATGGACTATAGCTAATATGTGGCTTATGTTGTCTATCCAGGCTGGACTACAGGTAATACGTAGCTTATGGTGTCTATACAGGATGGACTATAGCTAATATGTGGCTTATGGTGTCTATACAGGCTGGACTATAGCTAATATGTGGCTCATGTTGTCTACCCAGGCTGGACTACAGGTAATACGTGGCTTATAATGTCTATACAGGATGGACTATAGCTAATATGTGGCTTATGGTGTCTATACAGGCTGGACTACAGGTAATACGTAGCTTATGGTGTCTATACAGGATGGACTATAGCTAATATGTGGCTTATGGTGTCTATACAGGCTGGACTATAGCTAATATGTGGCTCATGTTGTCTACCCAGGCTGGACTACAGGTAATACGTAGCTTATGGTGTCTATACAGGATGGACTATAGCTAATATGTGGCTTATGTTGTCTATCCAGGCTGGACTACAGGTAATACGTAGCTTATGGTGTCTATACAGGATGGACTATAGCTAATATGTGGCTTATGGTGTCTATACAGGCTGGACTATAGCTAATATGTGGCTCATGTTGTCTACCCAGGCTGGACTACAGGTAATACGTGGCTTATAATGTCTATACAGGATGGACTATAGCTAATATGTGGCTTATGGTGTCTATCAGCCAGTCAAAATTTGTAATTAAAATGGGAATTCGGAATACGCGATAAGAATCAATACACGCTAAAATGAAACTTACCGAATTTTCCTTAGAGACAACACTACGTAATCAAATAGGAACTGAACGAACATAAAAAAATAGATGTTATCCCTTTTAATAGTAACAAACATACATCCATCCTTCCAAACATTCCAATTTTTCACATTTATACTAGAAGAATGAAATGTACTACAAATTTGTATAAATTACTTCATAGTTTATATAACCTGGTTCAATTCCGCTTCGCTCACTTTACTTAATTCCACAACTTTACGTCCGAGCAATTAGCGTTGCCCATTTTCACCTACGCCGTAGAGACGTGGACGCTACGTAACAGCGAATGAAAAAAATAGACGTCCTGGTAATATGGTGCTGCAGAAGAATGCTTGGAGAATCATGGACCGCGTTCCGTACTAATGCCTCCATATTCCCAAGAACTCGGTATCAGGCAGTGTTTATCCAATATTGTACAAACTCGCATAACGTATTCTTCGGACACGTGTCGCGGCGTAGCAATGATATTATTGAACGGTGGTACAGGGCAAAGTGGAAGGAACCAGACGACGTGGGAGAACACCGATGAAATGCGATAGATCAATCAGATCAAGGCAGCCATGGACGTTCTCCTACATGAGTGCACTCGGAAAATAACCGATAGAGGAATGGCGACCTATCCTGTAGCGCATCAATTACCTGCCACACACTTGACACGATGGACACGACCACTCTGTCAAGAGTGTAACGACTTAGAAGACAACTTTACGACTAGACATTAAAGACTACGACTACATTTCGCCAAATAAAGTTGTCGTATCACAAATAAAACACATCCTGATAAAGTATCTGGATCAGGTACTGCGCAATTGTATATCCTGAGTAGTATAGTTTCGGTAAAATTCGGTACAGGTAATGTTATACCAAAAATTATATCTTCATTTACAGAAAAGTAAATTTCAAAACCTCGCCAGAGTTGCAACGAACTCGCTTCATTTACCACAATCGCGCGTACCTTATCGCAAACGAAAATTACATAACAATAACCAGACGGAACTGAAACCTAATTCATATGAAAAGCGTGCTAAATTGATCGAGCGCCAAGCAAATGCACGCCTCTGCAAACAGAATAAAAGCATTTCAATCGCTCCATTTAATCCACATTACCGCCGAACGTCGCGCGTAGAGCGACTCGATGCATTCATTGACCCAATAAAAAATGTAGTCGAAGACGCGCTCCGGTCGAGCGCAACGCGACGCGACGCTTCGCCGGTCGAACTAATTTACCTACCAACCTAATAACGAGGTCCCCTTCCGCGTGTACGTACGTCCGCAGCGCCATCAATCTTACACTGTTCGCTACTTTACATCGCTCCAATAATATGGCATCATACTTATAAAAATACAATTCGCGTGAAGGGCAGGTAATAAAACAATTGTGCGTGTGCTCCGATGCGCGACTGGAGTTTACTCCTTAAGTACGATTGTTTGGAATGTATAAAATAAGTAACACTGTATTTAAATATAAATATAGTTTAATGTAAATGGAAAATTATTTAATAAAATAATGCTAACAATATAATTATTTCCAAGTGATATACAAATTAACAAGATCAAATTTAAAAACATTTAGTAACGACAGACTAAGTTAAAATGAAAACAGACTTTTTAATTTTGTAGGATAGAAGACACCAAATATTCACACATAATGACATTTATGATTACATTTTGATCGAAACGAACGATAGTAAACTATGTGTGTCACGTCACCTTCCGTCATTATGATTACGGCCATAAGAAAATGCTAAATATTGGTGTATCTCACTCTGAAGATGCGCCGAAATGTTGCGCGGAGAAGCCACCTAACGGTTACACTTTTCTTAACGCTCTGAATTTCGTACTTCTGACCTTCTCATTTTACTCCTGATAAAACTTCACACCGGGCACTATATATGAAAATCCATTCTTAAGGAGTAAACTCCAATAACTTAAAATATTCACAGCTTCCGGAAAATAGCAGACCTAGAGGAAAACACATTAGCAAGTATATAAGAAAAAGAGCATACTCGTTAAAGAGCACGCTACTTAGCCGCACGACAGTCTATTTTTCGTTATTATTGATGCGGTATGTGGTGGGGTAGAGAGGAGTATGATCCGAAGCAAATCTAAACAACCTCCTCTCTCGCGAACAACCTACCCCACCAACATTCCTTCCACTCCTCACTCGCTGGTGGATGTCTAAACGGACGCAAAAGTGCACTAAACTATTGGCCGCGTAGCGCGCCGCAGCGTCCGACAACCGGTCTGCGCGGTGTCGACGCACTCGACGCCGCGCGGGGCGGGAGGGTGCGCGGGGACACGGGGCGGCGCGCTGCAATAAAACAATGACGCCCCACCTGCACTTTCTTTTGTGGCGGTCTCGGGTCGGCCGACGCGTATCGCGGACTAGCTGCCTTTATGCCCGACAATACCTACTGCGCTGGCGCGGTGACATTTTTCGTTCGGACCCAACTATCGGTGACTATACTCGCGAAACAATAAAAATATAGATTTACATTAATTAGTTTGAATTAACCCTCGAACGGAAACTTTATTTCAACCTACGTTAAAGTGACGAGGAGCAAAATTAAGGTAGTATAAATATAATCAACAGTAATTTTGATTGAAATTATTATACCTACATATATTGATAAGACGATAAAAATCAATTATTTATAATTATGATTGCATTAACAAAAATTGCATTCAATATTAATTTTCGAACAACGTAAATAAATTATAACCTTCCACGGAAACTGTAAGTAACAAAATTATTTAAATCTTTCCAATAAAATAAAAAAAAATTAGCATATTTTTTGATCTTCATTACAAATAGAAGTTTTATATTGCTAAAGTCGTTTTACTTTCTAGGTGCTTTTTGATTTTCTAGCAAAAAAAAATTAATTATTGAAGACCCAACTTCTATTTGGTGGCTTTTTATTTAGTCACTGTAAAAATTAAAACAAAAAAAAATTGAAATAATATCAACAAATTGGACGCAATATAAAAACCATTTACAAAAAATATGTGAATGTATATATATATATATATATATATATATATATATATATATATATATACCAAAAAGTAAAATTTGCTCACCTAGGTTTCTCAATGTCTCCTCATTGGCACAAAATGCACCTGTCCTAATGCGAATTATGACGTTTGACTGAAGAAGGAAGAGGTAAAAAAAAGCACTCTCGAACGCTCAGCAGATTAGTATTTGATTTGAAAAAATGAGTTTTGAGGATAAAATTTAAGTTACCATTCTAGGGTTAAGAAAAGTACACAATAAATAGCATCTCAATGTATCTCCGTTAGCATTTCGGCCCGTTAAATAGAAACAGTTTATATAACCGTTAAATAGAATTTTGGTTCGATATTCCCATAAAATTATTAGTAACAATCTTCGTGATAAAAAAACCAGAGACGTATAAACAATTAAATGACTTCAAATATATTGAAAGATTTAGATCCATTCTTAAACTCTCTACAACAATATGCAGTACGCGCGCAAAAATACAAAGACAATTTAATTACAAAGACAAAACTGAACCATTGGTAACTGAAAATTCTAAAAACAAACATTATAGTGGACTTTCACAGAGACAGTTTATACACGAAATGTCCATTGTAACTAAAGATCAGATACATTTACTTGTAATAAAGGAAATATATAACAATATTCAATGCAAAATTGTACTTAAATTAATACGAAGAAATAAGAGCGTTGCTATTTCTTAACTCAGTAAAGACGAATACGATGATACTTAAATTCGACAACTTCTGCTCAAGATTTGAAACTTTCGGAGTGAGACAAAATGGAGCTTTTCGTAACCTATACGTATTTCGTGCCTGCCTATATTTAGTTTAAATAAAGTTCGGCAGACAGTGACGCGAGTTTCCGACCCTATCAATCGGCTGCGAATCAGCTCCGCGGCGAATCAAACGCCGCAACAGGTCGTCTCATGCGCGGTCGACTAATTCCGCCGTGTAAATTCGCAATACGCCGATCGACCGTTAACGCCTGACCGCTTCACTTGCTCCGATCGCTTCGTCCGCCGCGTTGCTAGGCCGCGTTTAGTGACGTTTTTCAATGCACGCGCAGGCCGCAACGGGCCAGCGCGACAATCAGTTCACTCTTCACGAGACTATACAGTAGACAAATTTCTGTTTAATTTTGCCTCGTTCCACTCGATCGACGCGCATAGCGACCGCCTGCCTCTAAGCGTATCCATCCAATCAGTATTCGATACTTCAAACAATGTTAAGTCACGTTTTTTTATCAGTAATCGTCGCTGATGATTATTGCGAAAGAAAGAAACGTAACGTATATGGCGCCCATCATAAAGACGCATACAGAGCTAACCGCTTTGCACAATTTTTAGACTGATCTTAGAATATTAATCACAGAATTAACCGCTTCTTTCGTTTCGTCATATTGCCTCGCACGCTGGTAACGAATATCTTTCATAAGCTAGATTTCCTATGTATAAACAATTATTATAATGGAACCGCTTAAAATTTGAAATAATATTAATCCCTCGAGCGTCAGTGAGTCGGATTCGGTTCAGAAAGCGACTAGCGTCATTCAAACGTAGTCAGGTTAAAATTAATAAGCATATAGGTAATCTCATATATTATACAAAAGAGAACGAAATAATGAAGTGAATGGTTAATCCATTAGTGTCTATAGCTAGTCATTTTTGCCGCTATGGTCTCTTCAAAATTGTGCGAACTAATGTTTTGAAAATTTTATATTTGTGATTACAAAACGATTAGTTTATACCGACTACTTGATACGTAGTTATTATTATTGAAATATATATTTTATAATTACTAGTATATTTATGTAGTAAATTTGTTTTTTCTAAAACTAACAAAATATGAGACGCGAGTAGGAATACGTCATTTTTATTCTCGAAATAAAATTGATATTATGAAATATGGATGGTATTATTTACGGTATACTATTGAATTGTGTATATTTGAATAAAAAAAATAATTACAAAGATGAGAAAGTAATTTATTAACGATTTGAGACAATAATTTTCTGATCTTTTTTGTATATTCGTTTGACTGTAACGTATTTATTTTTTTTATTATTGTTGTTGGAAACGTCGCTTTATACCAGTTTACAGCAATATGTTATAATGTTTTTGTATATAAATACGCAAAACGCGTAATTTTAAAACATTTACTTTTTCTAAACTGTTACATTTGAAAGTTTTTAAGGTGTTTCAAATCGTTACGATAATTTTTTTCATACCAATCTGGGTAAAGGGACTTAGAATTGGGTATTTGACAAATTTTTTTTTATTTCATTAATCTTAATTTCAGGGTACAAGCTGATGAAAGAGTGAAAAAAAATTTTATTAATCTTAAAAATTGACCGAGTTATAAAAGTTTAAATTTAACCTTTAGACAAGGACGGCAATACTGTGTTGTGAGATCATTTTTAATATTGCACATTATATTCTATGAGAGGAAAAGAGACAGGGATATACTCAACTCTATCCGTATCTTCAAATTTAGAAGCCTACAACTGGCTTATTTTTCAATAAATTTTTGAATTTTTTTCAAGACTGCTTTTTAATTAATTTATATTTCACAATATTGTACGAAAAATATGAAAATTTAGAATGAGTCAACTATCGTATTGTTACGGAAATATTTACCATTATCCATAAATTACTTTTGCGATAAGAATTGATACGGCTCAACATAAAGTTAATATTACATAATTTTTATTAGGATTAGGGATTTTTTTTCTTTACGTTTACATTTAACTAACTTTTGTACTTTTGTATGATAACGGAAATTGCATTTTATAATGACTTCCTCCATAAGCCTTTTTTCTTACAGAAGTGGAGTAATTTTTTTTTCATTATTATTTACACTCATAACAATAATACCAGTACTTCGATTATTTTATAAATGTCTTTCTTCTCTATATACGAAAAAGAATTATTACAACTGAATAACAAATTTCGGAGTTATGTATTATTCCTTTTTGTCCGAAGCGACGGCGACACGGATGCGTCAGGCTATAAAAATAAGGCTATAGAAAAAGCCTAATTACTCTCAAAGATTATTTTGATGATCTAAATATAATTTCAATCATTTTTTATCATGAAAAGTCTTTAAAATCGATGCCCGGAATGGGAAGGCAATCTCGACTAAATGAGCCATAGTCTCTGTCTAAGTGATTTGAAACTTCAATAACCCGGCTAAAAATAGACAGCATGATTCGTGGAAATAACTATGGCAGTGTCCGACATTGCAATTTATTTTTTTCTATTTCAGTTCCAAAAAGGAAGAAGACTAGTAGGAAGGTAATACCATATATTCCTAATTAGGCAAATTTAATTAAAAGAGAAGCAAAAGCGGCATAGATGCACGTTGAAAGTTGAAACAACTTGTTAGTGTACTCCTTTCGATTTTGTTCGCAAACTACAATCGTTACCGTAAAACATCGCCTATATGGACGACTCGAAACCACCTCAACTTCTGAAGCGATCTTCTTCGTATGTTAATGTTGGCAATTGCTGTCAGACTAATGCTATTTTTTGCTAAAAGAAGTTTGTCCGACTAAATATTATTTTATGGAAAACATCCTGGTTACAGGATCTTTGGAGTTTTCCAATGCCTATTTTCTAATTTTTCTGAGCTCTATATTCCATAATATAAAAAAACGGGTCGTTCGGTCAATATCAATAATGAATATGCGAAGGTATATCCAGATATTAAATAAACTCATTTTATAGAATTGTAAACGTACTTATCCATTAGACAGGAATAAAAGAATGTTTCCGATATAATACATTATTTATCATAAATAATACAATATAGTGGTTATCTATCATAAGCCAAAAGACTAATAAACAAATTAAATGAAACAAATATTTGTTTAATTAAATTTATTTAATGTTACTCATGTTATTCGTGCGACCATAAAGACCCAAATCTACATTAAGTTATATTCCCATGCTCGCTGTGAACTGATTTGAGCGAAATAACGCATTCTATTTAGAAAATTGCAAAATTTAACACTACCTGATTCAAGATAGTGTTAAATGTTGTATGTTATATGTACATCCAAGCTCAAAACTATCTATTTACGTTAAGTCTTCAGTAATTATTCCTGCTTCTCGAAGTTGTAAAAGCAAATATAGAACTATACATATGTAACAGACGAAATTTAATATGGCAAAGGAATGTAAAGTCTTGAAACCGTTTTAACTTCTTTCGTTTAACTCTATAATAAATCATTTTCATCTAATATCGCCACTATGAAGTTCAATAGCAATTTTAAGTAGAACAGATCTACCCCGAACTAGTTTCCATTATCAGTAAAAAAAATACAAGCGAACTTCCCAACATTGAATTAATGCGTGCCCAACAACTGATAGCGTCCCGATAGCACAGTCACTCAAGCACAAGTTATTGCTATTATATTATGACTGGTATTTATATCACAGCCGAAGAGGATTAAAACATTAAATTTTATTTCTAGGCATTATAACCGTGATGCACTATCACTACTCTTGACGAAAACCACGGCTATCTTGTATTAACCGTCGTGTGCAGAGTTCAGTGGCCTGCAATCAATTTATATATAAATGACTTCTTTTTTTCTACAAAATTTATCACCATATTCATAGTCTATCCCAGGTAAAATTACAGTCTCCTCTCCCCCTGTCCAGTGGCACCATCTTGGAAATGATTAATGTGCACAGGAAAACCAACCTTTCATCTTTGCTTTCCCCACAATAGAACGTCGCAAAAGTGCGGACGAACAAAGGCATAAGTCAGCCGCGCTCTACCGGTATTTATAGTCGTCGACTGGGCGGTAACACGCGACAGACTCGGCGAGTAATTAGGCATTAAACCACTGAACTGAAACTCCATCAAATTTAGTTTGAAAAAAAACGCAACTCAAAATCAGCCGCGACTGTGATGAAATCAAATGTTTTAAATATAAAAACATTTAATAATGTCTGTCTGCCAAGACTAAGTGCGTTTTAATAATCCATATCATTCATAAAACTAGCAGAATAAAGCTGTTAATATTCTTAAATCATTGATCAACTCATCGATTACAGGTGAATTATATTTATATTCAGTGGAGATAAATATAGAAAAATAATTGTCAGAAAACTCCAGGTTCGGTTACCACGAAACATTTTTTCCAGTTACTTTTATTAAACTTAATTATGAAGCCTTCATATATAAGTACATTTCATCCATAACAATAAATAGTCTTTCAGGTCGTCTGTCTTATGGTCACTTATGGCTAAATTTGTTCAGCAATTCATTACGAAATAAAAAACGATTAATACTTCTAAAAGAATAACTTTTCAATGATGCATAAGGGTAACTTTTACTGAGAAATTCCCATATCATCATCATCATCATATTATATTAATACGCTAAGGTTAAGATGTTACTCTCCCTTTTTAGAAAAAACCTCACAACTAATCCACATAAATTATATATCATTTCATAGATAATTGCTTGCTCTACCGGCATCCACAATTAAAAAATTTATTATTACTATTCTTTTTGCAAATTAATTAATTATTAAAATTATATACACAAAACAGCAATGCTGCCATCTAACGGCTCAACGTCAATATGATTGACGGTCTGTAAAATGTTTGTTTAATTTCAAATCCACTCACGTATAAATAAAGTGGCGCTTTAGCTCAATGCTTTTGATACTTGCGCCTCTATATGTCAATTTTAGTAAAATATTTGTTTGATCTGTCATCTGAGCTTCATAATGGAATAAATAAGACTTCGCACGGGTCACGCTAGTTCAACATTTATTCCAATAGTTTTACGCCAATTTTGGAAAGTTTCGCGTCACACAGTGAGTAACCAATTCACTTGTATAAACATACACGTAAAATACAAGTTAACAATTACCAACTTAACGTACCTACGTTACGTTTATTCCTGACAAAAGTCACTTGGGTATTTACTAAGTACCATTAACTGCCCGCGTACTGAGAAAGTCAACAAGGTGCAAACTTCGATTAAAGTTTTAACCTCATTTTGCGGATAAAACTATTTTCACTTACTATGTTTATTTTCAAAGCAGTTAGTGGGCAACAACCTTTCACAGAATAAGTTTCAAGTTATTGTATTTATAAAAGTATCTATTACCCGCGGTTTTGCAACAAACCAAAGGAACCGACGAAAACGGGTCTGGCATTATAGAAATTTAATATAAATTTTAAAAAGCTGATATTTTTTAGAATATAAAAAACCGAACAATCCAACGATTGATAATCAAAAAAGAGCCATAAATAAAATACGATTTGTAATGCTAATACATAACAAAAAAACTAACTTCATAAATACCATATACTATATGGTTAATGTAACAAAAATTGTAAATAAGATATATAAACAACAATAAAAATTGATAATTAAATGAAACTACGTGATGTAGTATTATTTCTACTTTCTTTAAGTTCTTTACCACGACCTAGGTTTCGTTGTATTACAACATCTTCAGGTGGGCTATTAGCAAAGATTGCTTCTTTGGCTATTAGCAAGATTTGCTATCTTTGGCAACAGCCCACTTGAAGATGTTGTAATACAACGAAACCTAGGTCGTGATAAAGAACTTAAAGGAAGTAGAAATAATACTACATCACGTAGTTTCATTTAATTGTGAATAATGAATTTCTACAAAATTAACGCCAAATATATTCAACAATAAAAATTTAATGAAGTACATAGTAACTTTTTAGAAACGTTTAAAAAAAATAACCAATATCGCGTATTTTTTTTAATATGTAGCCATTACATAAATTAATAACAAATGAAATGTTAACTGACATTAACTTTCTTTATGTATGGTGAAAATTAATGTCTTTCTTTCAACTGTCTGGTTCAAATGGTTCCTTTGAACCAGATTTCACAAACTGTAATGAAAAATATTGACTTTCCTAAAAAAAAATACAAGATTTCCCATTTATTTCAGTGAAGATTTAAATAAAAATTTTAAGAACTTTATTTTTCTCGTTTCCTTTATATAAGCGTGTCATTTCTATTCTTATAACACCTGGGTTCAATACAACATGGACTCGTGTCGGTCACCTTTAAGACTGTTTCCAGAATATCCCAAGATAAAATATTCTTATTTTATTTTGGTTCACATTTTATTTTGCTTTAAAAAAAAAACTTAGACTGAATATACAGACTGTCTAATAATATCATTATTATCTTCAATATTAGATATCAATCTATTGTATTTCCAATTTGTGATAACTTTGACATTGGTTTTACATACTGAATACATATTATTTACTGCGGTGAAACACAGTGTTACGCATACGTATTTAATTTTATAATTGGAAATCTTTAAAACACTTTAGAATTGGTATAAAAAAAATTGCGTAAAGTTAAAAATAACGGGATGGATATTTACTTAAACGTAGTTTTCAAGTCTGTATCAAATTTAAAATATTTAAGTAGTAACGCTTTATAAACAAGTGACGAACTCTGTCCATTTATTACGTTCCATTCTTCCAACGATCGCAACTGAAAACAATACATCCGGGAACAGGGCAAACACGCTATACTATTGCAACGTTCGTACAACCTCGGCACAACATATGCGCTTACGACAAAAGCCCATTATCGCGTCAACTAACAAGACAAAACCGTAAAAAGGAAGATAGCCGTTCTCCGGGCAATATCAGGCACAAGTCATCCGACAGCTACGACTCTGAAATCGTCATCGCATCTCGCAGGTAGCGAGAGCCTTAAGCGCAGCGCGTAGAACAATGCTTTTACCTGAGGGGACAACGGGCAGGCAGCAACAACAAATGCAGAATCCTTACCTGCAACAAACAAAACACAACAATGTCAATATCGTAAAGTGCCGCAGGCGAACGTCACACGATGGACGATGAATGGACTATCTCTTAATGAAAACCAGCTGTCACTATACGTAGCCGACTAGACGTCATTACCGTTAACATGAAACTCGGTCCGCGTGTTACGACACCATCGGATGAGTAGATAAAATATTTAATGAGAAACAGCTAACACACATACCGTTTCATTTAGAATACCGGGTAACTCAAAATGATCAAGTCTTCAAGAGAGCACCTTTACTTTTCTAAAAATACCTTAGAGACAAAACAAAATTTCTGTTTTCTGTGAAACAACCCGTCTTTCCATTCAAATAAAATATCATAACGTCTATATTTTTAATGGTTTCTGTACGCTTTATTTAATTGACAATATTCAACAAACTAAATTACACTGCAGTCAACACTGAAATGTATTTTTTAACATTTATTTTGAAAGTATTAACAAAGCTACAATAACAATTCAGGCTTGTTTTTGGAGTTTACTCCTTAAGAATCGATTTTCATATATAGCGCCCGGTATGAACATTTATGAGGAATAAAATCAGAAGTTCAGAGCGTTAAAAAAAAGTATAACCGTTAGATGGCCTCTCCGCCCGAAATTTCTGCGCATTTTTAGAATGAGATGTCAATATGTTTATTTGGGATTTTCTTATGGGGTAATCGCAATGACGGAGCGTGACGCACATACTTTACTATCGCTCGCTTATATCAAGATGTAATCATTAAATGTCATTACGTATGAATATTTGGTGTCTTCTACTCTATAAAATTAAAAAGTGTCTTTTAATTTTAACTTCTTAGTCTTGTATTAATAGACAAAACATAAAGCCAGATTAATTAACGATTACGTAAGTCTATATTAAAATGAATTGTCGTAGTATATCTCCGACAATTCATCATTCTTCAATAGACGCGTATTAATCTATATTAACTAATAGAGTTTGAAAAATCAAAGATTATCCGTTCGGAGATTTGTTTTGATTCAATATTCCTGCGCAGTACGTACTGACGGTTGTAAGCGTCGTTTGTTTTGGCTGAAAGTATTGCGTTTAACAAAAGTAGTAAAATAAATATAAGAAAAAGAAACTACAAGAAAACAGAGAAAAGGCTACTGTTGCAGATATTGGTCTCTTACAAAGATGTAATTGAAAATAAACGCACCGACGTAGCAAATGTGAAGATGAAAGAATGCCGAGATATATAATGCTAGTGTTATTATTAATGAAAGGGTAAGTACAGTCAAACGTTCACGTTTATAATGAAATTAGAATACAGAATTAATTTGTTTGCACGAATGTAATTTCTTTTTTTTTAAATAACGTGTACTTACTTTATTTGTTTCTTTAGTTATTAAGGAATTTTTCATTTACATTTAATGATATTAATATTTGTATTTATATACAGTGTTACCTATTTTATACATTCCAAGACAATCTTACTTAAGGAGTAAACTTCAGTCGCGCGTCGTAGCTAACGCACACAATTTTTTTAAATTCTATAAGGATAACATTGACGCAAAGATTCAGAACCGAAGTGGACAAGTAACGGTTTTGGATAAATATTCCCCGAATTTACGGCCCGCAAGTAAATGATCAGTATGCCACAGATATGCATAATGTTGTGTGGCAATATAGGTGAGTTTCATATATCATTTCAAATAATTCGTAAAAAAATACGTCTGCCGAGTAGACACGCGTTCTCATCCATTACCATAACGATAAAATAAGAGTCACAAAATAAGGAATCTCCAGATGACTTAGCCATGTGCAATGTACAGACAGTGAAATATTAGGTGGGAGATTTAAGAAATAGAGTTTAACACAAAAGAAGTGAATGTCAAGCATTAGTGAAGATAAGAATATCAGCACCCAAAGTAGCATTTAACATTTGGATTCGCCAGTCGCAAAACTATTCAAAACGTTTTACAGTAAAGGGCGTAAAACAGTAAGGGTCGTAAAATTAAATATTTGTTAAGAATTTTTTTTATCAAATGATTATTTCAAAAAAATCTTGAAACGTTCAGGAGAATAATTGTTTTCTGTATCAATTTTGTTTGTCTAATGAACCCTAACATTTCCAAATTAATCTCGCTATAACTTATTTATAATCTTTAATGAAGAATGTGTACGTATTGAATATACTTGACATTAATTATGTAGAAGTTCATTATTCACAATTAAATGAAACTACGTGATGTAGTATTATTTAAACTTTATTTAAATCCTTTACTACCACCTTGGTTTCGTTGTATTACAACATCTTGGGATATTAAAAAGATCTTTGCCAATAGCTAACCTGAAGATGTTGTATTACAACGAAACCAAGGTCGTGGTAAAGAACTTAAAGAAAGTAGAAATAATACTACATCACGTAGTTTCATTTAATTGTGAATGTATATGTATTTACGTTACTCAATAAATTAACCGACGATACGAAAATACCTCCCACAATCCATTCTTGTCTCATCTCCCAACGTAGATGAGAAACGATATGAATATAAATATGAAGAAAATTACTCTAATACACAGCAGTGTTATTTAAAAAAGAAACGTAACTCTGGTAACATAAGGGTTGACAGAAAAGGAAATGAAAAGCTATAAAGACGCAACGCAAAATCGGCAGTTATATTGCGGTATGTCAACCCCTCAAATGTAATAAAGTATTCTTATGGACATATAAAATAAGCATTGAACAAGACAATTATCCTGCACACAACTCCTATATAAACAAACGTACGTATATTACTCAGTTCCCGCCAACGCTAATCATCAAACCGCCAAATGTCCTTCATTTCGCGACAAGTCCAAGCGGATCTCAGTGACTCACGCGTCGAATAAAGATATATATAGGTACCACGACTGACTATCGACTACTACGCGATCGCCAACGAAACGGCCACGTGACCGATGCGCCGCCGCTGCGAGCAGGCAGCGGCCGGATATGGAAACGAAAACGCGGGCAGGGCCTCGACACCGCCTCGTATTAACTGCACGAGCGCCCCACTCTCCCGATGTTACATTGCACTGTACTGTTGCACTGCTATATACTTTGCTGACAAAAACCAGTGACATTCAACTTGTAGGTGAATTAAATTACTTTGAACAATATATAAATATATGCATAAATAAAAGGCAATGTACCGATTGACTGACACATTAGCGTCAAGCCCAAACCGCTAAAGACAGAAATTTGAAGTTTGGAGAGTGTGTTTGTACTGGAGGCATCGTTTAAGGGATTTCTCAAAATTTATCCCCTAAGGTGAAAAGGGGTGATAAAATTTGTATAGGAAAAATATTGGTATTGTAAATTTTTACGCGAAACTTAGAATGAATGATTTTTACTACAAATAATGAAACACGAATTTCCGCATTTTCAGAGATTCAACCTCAGATAGGGAAGGGGGGGGGGGTTAGGTGAACACAAATTATGAAACAAGTATTTAAGCATTTTTCGAGATTTTACCCCTAAGGAGATGAAAGGGGAAGCTAAATTTGCATGGGAAAAAATATTTCTATGGTAATTTTTATTTGAAACTTGGTAATAATGCTCTTCAGTACAAATAATAAAATATGTATTTTGACGTGCTTCTAAATTCAATAAAAATACGGAAACGTTAAATTTTGGGTACAATCCTGTACGCACGCTATTTTCGGCACGGCGCGCCGCGCAACCACGCGCGACCGACACTTTCCGCCGAGTTCACCCGAAGATTAACGAATCTTCACAACTTTACATCACAATGTCGACTACCCAGGCGGGCACACACGTGAGGGCACACATCGTTACGAGTGGTAGTATTTTCAGCTTATTTTTTCGAAGCGACTTTCAAAAATTATTTAGGTTGAGATACTTGCTTGATCAAATATTTTGGTTGATTACGAATCGTCTACGCGATCAAAGCCGCGGGCGACAAGCTTTTATTGTATAATAAAGTCCAATGAAAGGTATTGAAAAACGCGACCTCAAATCGCTTACAGCACTGATTTAATAAAGTAAAAAATTCAACGTATGTACTACATGCACCCGAAATATTCATATTATCCGATCGTAAATATTATACGTATTAATAAAGTATGGAAAACTCAGTTAGTGGCCAATATTTCGGCAGTGAAGAGAGTTAAATCAAAATAAATATCTTTTGAAACAATTGACTAATTAATTATTTAGTTATCTAACAAATATTTTACTTAATAACAAATAAATGCAATGCAATTTCTAGATAAGGAAAATTAGGCAGCTTGTAATCAAACTAAATAAAAATGTCAACAATGCACTTTAATTGTGGCCGATTAGCTCTTTTCCTCACCGAGATGGTGATAAGTATTAGACTGCCATGAAATATACATATATTTTGCTATCGACATTTAAGCGTACACGATATTAACAATCTATTGAAAAAGTGTCAATTCTCCTGTCAATTTTGGGAATAGACATACCACCTGTATCATCCCTGTTGTAACAAAAACAATTGTTATTAAATAAACAAATCAGACACTTCTCACTCATAAATCCAATAACACGTACCACCTACTCGTGCAGACAAAACCGCCACGAATATAATTTTTTTAAAATGGCATATTGCTTATTCCGTCCCTGAATAATTTCGTCTCGCTTTGTCTTGTTCGATGTGGAAGGCACATTGTTATGAATATAAATATTAATACATGTGCTTAGAAAAATTGAAAAGAAAATAATAAGAAGAAATATAGCACGTTAAAGACGCTTTCCACTTTGGTGGAGTTTTTCAAACTCGATTGACGTATAGCTGAGTTAGTAGCCCATATCATAAACAGGATATTTCATTTGCCAGTTTATTTCTTACCAAAAACTCTAAAATTACTCGATTGACAGTTACCAAATTAGGACCATGTTAGATAGGTATACAGTATAGTAGTTTTCTTCAAGAAGATGGCGCTTCTATGCGCCTAAATAACTAATTTTGCCATGTCAGCCAGTTTATTCTTAATATAAATCAGTTTGCAGTCGCCAATTCATCTTAGTGTCATTTTTTAATAAATAAGTCAGTGCGCAATTTTAAGTTGTCTTTTTTCCTCCTTTACTCAAAAACATAATACAAAGTGTACTTTATATACGATTATAGAATACTTTATCTCGATATGAGCCTCCACAAAATTTTGTTTGAACAGTACACACACAGCACGCGGGATTTTTATTACCGACTAACGCATCAACCTCAAGTATTGGCTGATAAAAGTAATGATAGATCTCTTTTCGGAAAAAGGCGATCTTCCTCTAAAAAAAGTGTTGACTTGAATATTTAAAAAAAATTAAAATTTTTAAATATTTACCAAGATTTATATTATGAAAAATGACATACATCTCGTCCGTTTATTTCTACGTATGAACTTATAAGTCAGTTAAATTGTTCAATGGCGTAGTTTGAAGAAAATCTACTTCGCGAGTGAACTCATCGCACGAACCCCACACATGTTCGTGCGAACATTTAACAGTGCCGTGCGAAATAGTAGCGCAACACTCGCACGCCGCGCAGCGCGCGCGCTCTGTCTATCGATCGATCGGCATCTGGCCGCGCGCGGCCGCCCTCCTGTTATCGCCGTCGGCGTGTCAGTGTCCGTATCTGTCGATCGCCCGACGCCATTTTGTACCGTGCGCTCTCATTATTATTCATTGCGTGTGTAGAGAGCGCGAGATGCAATAGTACCGACAGCCGCTTGTGAATTCTACACGTCGGCAAAGGCCAAATCAAATGTCATGCTACGTTCATCAACTGATTACTTGTTGTTGTTGATATATTTAGTTTTTAGAACTTACAATTTATTTATTTATCAAATTTTATGCATAGTACATATGGCGGACTTATTGCTACATGAGCAATCTCTTCTAGTCAACCATAATAATTGGTATTGAAACTTAGTTGGTAGACTGTAAGAGAGTTTTACAATGAAAATTGTATGTAGTACATTAGACAAAAAAATAATAAAATACAAAAGTATAATACTAACTATGGACGTGGTTTGGAATGGGAAAGACAAGAAAGGACAAGAGCACGAAGGAAAAGGATTCAGGAGAGGCAGGATTTTTTCACTCGATCTTTGAAAATATTTAGGGACGCGATTTTCCTGGTCAAGATCCAGGTGATTCCAAATATTTGCTGCTCGGACAGTGAAGGATTTTTCGTAAGAGGTAGAGATATGTTTAGGAATAAGTAGGATGAGTGAACTTTCAGATCGTAGCCCGAGGCCGTGAGAAAACAAATCTTTAAATTTACCAGTAAGATAATTTGGGCTCTCGAGGATTTTTAAGTCACATTTTACATGACAATTTACACAGTTGTTACTAAAAAAAATTAATTAAATTTAAATAGAACCGAAATATTACTAATTTCATTTATTTTGTTATTATACAGAAAATTTGAGAGCAGCATTATTTTATTTCACAACTGGTTGATCTTTAACTTTCAATCGGCAAATTCCATTTTCCTGGACCGACTCCAAATTAATGGGTCATAGTAATATCGAAAAGTTTAACTCTAATGGGTTAAACTATGTAGGCTTTACGTACGAGTATATTTTCTAACGAATCCACCTTTAAAAATGACATATGACACAAAAATGTGAAACAACATGAAAACTATAGTCAATCATACCACATTCCCGCAGTGTATATTATGCTGATTGTAGGTTTTTTTAAAACCTTCAAGCACTACGAGGGTTTCTTACACGTTTAGACATTTATAAACATTTAATGGTATATAATATTGCTACTAAACTATTTACAAATTTTAATTTTTTAGAACGAAAATATTTACTTCACACACGAATATTAAAAAAAATTAATCGCGTGCAACTCATTACACATAAAAGAAGTGAAACTTTTTTGGCGATTTAAACTTCAATTTGTAAGAATATAGAAAGTATATAACGGCACAAAAAGACAGGGAGAATATACTAAGTGTAAATTCATATATTATACTAAATTTGTGTAAGAAGCATTGAAGTAAATCGACGGAAATATCTAATAAAATCTTCATATAAATTTACATAGATAAATGTCAATTAAAATAATCATAAAACACAATGATAAATATTAATAATACAACGTACGCTTGGTACCTCAGTGTCTGAGGCGTACGTACATCTACGACGCGCGCGTGCGCGACACTAGCCTTTTAATAGCATTGTACCGTTTTGTACACGTCGATCTCGTTTGTTCCATTTCCATGGCGTCGGAATATAACTCTCTACGTTATATCTTTCTTCTCTCTCATGTAACGAAATGTGCCTAAACGTGACGCGACATTAAAATTTTACTCTCATTTCTCGTCCACTTATCGATTATCGAAACGTCGCCAAAGAAATTTCACTTCAAAAATATTTTTTAAATATAAGTTTCACTTTACTTAATACAATTAGAGCTTGCTTCTCGCCAAATTTCATAATTCTATATCAACGGGAAGTACCCTACAAGTTTCGATTTATTTGTGAGTGTCAAAATATTAGCATATATGGCCGTTTTTTAGGGATTCTTTTTGATTGCGTTGTCTCAGAAGTTTGATTTTATCCAAGAAGCTTGATTTTAGGGCCAAGGGATAGAAGACAATTAGTATTTGATATTAATTTCAAGTTTATGCCTCCCAGCGTTCCTAAGAAAAAGGGTTTTGACATACCGACAGATGGATAACAAAGTAATCCTATAAGGGTTGCTTTTCTTTTGAGGCACAAAACCCTAAAAATGTATTAAAATAAATTAAATAAAAAATAAGGTATTTTTTCCCTAATTTACTAATATAATAAACATAATTAAGCGACTAAACCAATACTCGTGCGCCCTTCCATTCTGGCTTCCGAAAGATTCAGTATTTTATTAATACAGTGTTCCACTTGGTAGGATTTATACATAATAGAGAAAATGGGCCCGTGTCACATACTGTATAGTGTACATGATAGGATGTGGTTCTCTTCAATGCGGGTGGATATTGCTATTAAATTTATTAAATAATTATGTCGATAACCCCTTGGGCTTGTCGGGGCTGTGTGTTTCTGGCCGTGACTGGCTTGGCATGAGAGTACGAAGGTCTAGTTCATGTACCAGCCTATCGCGTACACGAGTATCGTGCAACGCATGCCTGTTTTATTCATATGCACGTGTGGGCGGTACGTGTTCTGCTCCATTCAAGGATCGTCACGAATGTGATTATGAAGTTGCTAGATAGTTTACGATGAATCTTTAGCATGATTTGTTAACTTCACTAAAAATACAAATGTGAGAAAATTACAGTAACAAGAACAAATGCTTTCTAATGGTGCTACCTAAAAGTTGTATAAAATTTTCTTCAAACTCACATAATAGTAATATTGTATAAAAAAACTATTGCTTGCTTACGACTACTTAATCTATATCTCTGCAAGTTTTAATTTTTTTTATCATAAATTACACATGTGTGAAAACTGAATTCTGAGTAATTGGAGGGTTCACAATAGTTACACAAAATTACAAGTTAATATAGGTCAATTAGATTTTGAGTTATAGGGCTGTCGAGTTATAGGAATGTGAAATAGCTCAAAATGTTTCATGTGAATATACAACGGCCAGTGTCAAGTCTTTTTTCTTTTCGTAATTAGGCTGATTGTTTTATTCGTTTTGCTTGTCTTGCATTTCGAATCTATATATCTTTATGGAACTTGTGCACGCCCGAGGCTTTTGAGTCAATGGTACACACACACACATATATATATATATATATATATATATATATATATATATATACACACACACACACACATATATATATATATATATATATATAGTAAAAAAACTGAATTTGTACATTAAATATTTTAAATAAAACTAAGTGCTACCTACTAAACACACGTTACTAAGCCTAACTCAACAGTTTTTAGAGTTTGTATCTATTTGTCTGCGCGCATCTTCGTTGTGCACGCTAATCTCAGCAACGGCTGAACCGATTTGGAGGCGATTTTCAGTGATTTACTTACATTAGCTTGGGCTAACATTTAAGCTGGTTTTGGTTTCATTTCAATCGGTTCACAGATAAAAAAAAGATACGTCAATCTTTAGTTTACGTTCGTTATGCACACTAATACCATCGTAACCGATTTGGTTACCAACGAATTTTTAGTAATCTTTTGTTCAGAGTTCCGAGAAAAAAAAACAAAAACAAACTTCATAATAACATTTCATACCCTGAATTCCACGCGAACTATGTTGCGGGTACAGCTAGTAAATATACACATCAATGACACTTGTTAATTTCCTGGGGATTAACTACTAATATTAATTAAACCAGGGTCAAAAAACTACTCGAATCCCAATCCCAAAAACGAACAACCGAAGGGAAAGGGACCAACCGCTCTCTTTACCACACATTTTTATTATAGGTATTACTGTGAACTGCAATATATAAAAATGTACCACTATTATCGATATACCACAAACACGAATTCAAAGGAATTATAGTTTTACGCCAACGCCAAAGAAAATTCCTCAGTACAAACTTTTCTGCCTATTCTGTACTCCCTCAGCAAGCTAAATCTACAAACCATATTTTCACGAGACCGTATTTTTTTAAAGGAATAAAAAAATCGAACGCATCTCTTAACTGTGGCCACGTCGATCTATCAGTTCATTAAATTCGACACTTACGTAAATCGAACGTTAAACGGTCGTGTAAATCGAATCAACCGGTTTTTCGTTGAATTTTATTTTTGCCTCATTAATTGGCAGCACGGCCGTCTAATCAGCTATTAGAGGACGTGCTTGCGAAAAAAAATCTCCACGTGTAAACGGAGAACTAAAATATTGACGTTCCTAATAGGACATTTATAAATGTTGTTGTAGTAAACACGAGATTTGGAGCGTAAGAGATGTTATCTCCCCATAGTATGGCCAGATTTTTTGCGTTGGTGGTATAGTTTTACGAGATATTTTTTATTGGTATATTTTATTTTAACATGTATTTACGATATAGTATATCTCGAATTTCCAAATCCGAGCGTGGTTCGTGTGTAGCATACAAAGCTTTTACCCTCTAATAACCAGATCAAGCTGCTGCTACTGAACACGAACAGATCTTGAAAAAAAATTGAACAGTAATTATATCCTGGATTGACAGAAAGGCTATTTTATTATAGTTCATGCAAACGAAACGAGCAGGAGTTAGTAATTCAATAATAAGGAAACCATTAACAATTTTCGAAATACCGTAGACAAGTTGTATGTTCTTCAAAAACACGAGAAACTGATTTTTTTACATTAGTCTTAAACAAAACACGTAAAAAAATATTTTAAACGTTTTCACGAGCGGAGTAGTCAATCTTATTTCGATTTTGAAGAATTTTCCACAAAAACTCCTTGAAGAAAAGCGAAAAATAGCACAGTAGCAATTGTGCCACAACATTCAACAAGTACACCACTACTGCATCCTTTCTATGGAAGTTCATCAATTTTAGAACAGATGGCGTTAACTTCCTTCAAATATTCGCTTTTTGTAATATAACATAGTGCGAACATTATCGGATAAGTGGAGTAAGTTTCTTAAGACTCATTAAGTTCTAGAGCAAAAAATAATTTAAAAAAATGAATCGAAATATTGTCAAAATGTCCTCGAATTCAAAATATTGTCTAAGTTTTGAATGCGTCTATGAATCATTAAATTGTTTATTGATCCGATAATCAACATGAGTACATTTTCCGTCTACTTTAAGTCACAAAGCCGACATAAATGTATCATATTCTGAAGTTCGCAATTAAATGAAACTACGTGATGTAGTATTATTTCTACTTTCCTTTTTAAGTTATTTACCACGACCTATGTTTCGTTGTATTACAACATCTTCAGGTGGGCTAATAGCTAATAGAAGTAATACTACACCACATAGTTTCATTTAATTGAGGATAATGAATTTCTACAAAACTAACGCCAAATATATTAAATATTCAGAATTATTTTCTAAAAACGCTCTGACAATCTGTTGACTTCGCGTAGTTTCTCTATATCTTTCATTTTATTCACTATACTTAACACGTTACACAAACTACTTGCCTGGTTTACATAACGGGGAACCAAAGTCCTTTACTCTGATACTATGACAAATCATACTACGTTTAGTTGTCAAGTTTCAAATCATCGAATCAACTAGCTAACACAGGCTAGATAAATAAATAATCCTACCTACTACTTGCATGGCATTTCATAACTTCTTGCGTCGTCTGATACTATGCAACTCATTCTATGTTTAGTTGTCAAGTTTCAAATCATCGAATCAACTAGCTAACACAGGCTAGATAAATAAATAATCCTACCTACTACTTGCATGGCATTTCATAACTTCTTGCGTCGTCTGATACTATGCAACTCATTCTATGTTTAGTTGTCAAGTTTCAAATCATCGAATCAACTAGCTAACACAGGCTAGATAAATAAATAATCCTACCTACTACTTGCATGGCATTTCATAACTTCTTGCGTCGTCTGATACTATGCAACTCATTCTATGTTTAGTTGTCAAGTTTCAAATCATCGAATCAACTAGCTAACACAGGCTAGATAAATAAATAATCCTACCTACTACTTGCATGGCATTTCATAACTTCTTGCGTCGTCTGATACTATGCAACTCATTCTATGTTTAGTTGTCAAGTTTCAAATCATCGAATCAACTAGTTAGCATAGGCTAGATAAAAAAAATGATCCTACCCACTACTTGCATGGCATTTTATAACTTCTTGTGTCGCAACCATTTAGATATTCATCAATTTGATAGCCAATAGCTGGCTTGATTTGTACTTATCTCTTATTCCCTTCATCCACAGTTACTTCACGATAATACGCATCTTATATATCGTAAATAAATAAACAACAACACCAACGAGAGTTAATATGAAACTCCTTTCGTTCTAAGTAAAACCTTGCCTGCGTCTATTTCTAAAAATTCACATGAAAAATAACTTACATTTCAAGCCTTAAAACTTTCAACACACCTCATAAACAGCTTACTGTGGTGAGGTATGTATTGAAATAGCGGCTACTGGAACGAAATCAATATTGGAATCGCGTACAAGAGCCAATAATTGCCCGGCCGCGAGTACTATTCGGGTTTCCCGCAGCGATCGGCGGCGAAGCCCGCAAAAAAGGAGGCGACCGCCGCGTAAGAGCGAGGCGGGCGGCCCCGCGCTGAGCGCTCATCGATCGGCGGCCTTGGCCCGCGCTCCGCACTCCTACTACTCGTACTTCATTCAATTCGCCTTATCGCGCACTACGACGCGCCGGCATCGCTCTCCGGCGAGCGAGCTAATGCGAATTAAGTTAATGACTTATCGCCGCTATCGTTAAAGCGGACAAAGGAGCGAACGCGCCGCCCCGCGCCGCTGCTACTTGTTGGCAATTAAAGCTTGATTAACAAATCGGACGTCAATTTCAAAATCATCGTGACGAATCAAGTTGCGACGGACGGACAAGAGATGCGTGCGAGAAATTTACTAGTGACCCATTTATATTAATCTTCACTCCTGATGATCGAGAAAAAAAACATACATGCGCAAATTTGCAAGATTGGCGCATATACCATATATAATGATTTTATTGGAGTTCCAATCTTTCAACTTAGTTACTGCCTAATTAAGGTTCTATATCTCAAAAAAATTTATTTATACGTAAGTGTGCACAAAACCCTTGCACTCACACAGGTGTTTACGAGGATTCCGTGCAAACTTACGTACAAACAAAAATTTAAACATTTAAGGCTGCCCAGTGTTTCTTTTAGAACATTTGCAAATATTCAAAAAAATATATTGCTTCACATATTTTCACGAACGTAAAAACCGTAAATTTCTAGAAAATAATTTCCTTTTATTATTCATAACCTTCTTTAATATCTAATATTTAGCTCTCTTTAATGCATCTTGTTCCAATACACGACACGAGAAATATTAGAGCAGAATTAAAGCTTCATGTGCAATGGAGTTTTTGAGATAAACCTGGTAACAAAATGAGTGAAAAGCTGAGAAAAATGGACGGACAGACAACATTTCCACAATAATAGGATTCCCTTCGTTCTGTATGGGATCCCTAAAAAGGACCTTAATTGCTAAATACCTTCATTTCATCTTTAAGTCACATATATATTTTATTCTGTATTTGGCACAGGCGAATTTGAAAAAGACGACTCCATACTAAATCGTTATGCATGAAGGTGGATGGTGTGAACTCTTAAGTCCATATTTACAATAGGGGCATACAAAATGCCATTAGCGCCATCTGATGGCAAATAAATAAACAATTGATTAGATTAAGATAATTTTATTCGTGTAAAGTCCCCTTAGCGTACATATTGTAATAAACCAAATAATTTTTATAATGCCCAAGTATAGTGCAGTGCATTGTGGGAAGTGTCTTCTAGTCGTGTGTCATTCAGATGTTGTGTTAAAGCGTAGGGTGGCCAGGCGTTTACACGAATAAAGGCCTAACTTAGGACTATTAACATTAAGTGTGACCATAGCATTTCAGTAATAAAGTCGAACAAGCAGGTCATATTGCAAAAAAAATATATATTGGTTTTTCTTCGATCCCAGACATGAACCAGATACACAATTTTCTTTAATTGCTCCTAACAATTACAATTAACTCGTAGTATTGAAATTTTTTTATCCTTTATATTTTACACCACAGCGAACAGGAGGACTTTTAAGTTTTTAAAGTTCAGTTTTTTTAAAGAACTTTTAAGTTCAGGCATGTCGGAAACCCATGGGAAGCTGAAAATATTTACGATAAATAATTTCTTAAAAAAGTGACATTTCACGCAATAACTGCTTTGAAAGAAAATAAAAATATTGGGGTCTACTGTTACTTGAAATACGACCGCTTTTACTTTGAAATACAAAATAAAAGTAGTTATATTGTTCTTTTTACTACTGTTATTTTACGATCCGCTAGAGCAGGAGTTCCCAACCAGGGGGGCGCGCCTCCCAAGGGGGGCGGAAAGCGTTTGCATTTTAGAAAGAAAAAACAAAAAAATATACAAACAACATTAACAAATAACATTACAATGTAATGTTTAATTTACATGCATAAAATTAATGAAATTAAATATCATATTCACTATTATTACCACAAACTTGCGAAAAATTTGACGTTTTGGTGTACATTTTTTGTTGTGAAATCAGTTTGAGTGTGTAAAATTATTGTGTCTCACTGTTTGGTAAGTTTTTGTATTTACAAACTTCAGTTACCATTTTTATTTAATTTACTAAATAAAGGGGGGGGGGGCCATGAAAATATAATTTATAGTCCGGGGAGCCTCAACAAAAAAAGGTTGGGAAACCCTGCGCTAGATAATCATTCTTTTCTTTCCACTCGTACTATATGATTTTATACTTAAACGTTATATTTATACCTATATATATATATATATATATATAGATATATATATATATATATATATATATATATATACATACATATATATATATATATATATATATATATATATATATATATATATATATATATATATTTATACCTATAACCAACTAGGTCATTAATATGTAATGGACCTTGATGATTGAAAATGTATTTTTATAGCTTGAATATATGCATTTCCAATGTTGAATTTAAAAGTGAGCCTAGTTAACAATGGTTGTTCGCTGGATTCCTTTCATAAATTAACTGATAGAAAGATATCACCCGATAATTAAAATACTAGGTGGGCGACATATAAAGCCGACACTTTTTTCAATCGATTTCTGGAATGTTATAGAAGCTTCTGGAATATTTTTGTAGGATATATAAAGAGTGCGGCATTCGAATTTTTGTTCAGTTTGTATGTGAGTAATGGCGAGTAAAGGCTAAATTAAAAATGGAAATATTTCGAAGAGAACTTAGAGGACTCTTTCTTCATGAATGTCGTTTAAGGCGAAAAATCAGCGAAGCATCACGGGACATATACACAATGATGGTTGAAGCTTTATTGAAACAGATCCCAGATTCAGTTCGCGGTGTTTGGCAGAACTATTTCATGCTCTTATACTGCAATAGAAAGCCAACTTTATGCTTTGAAAAAGTGAAAATATTCCGTTTGGCTACCATGAGCTACATGAGCTATCACCCTTTCAGCCTGAGCTAACCTAACTTGAATTTCCATCGTACCAACGAGAGTTTAAAGTATCCAGTTACAGGAGATGAAAATTGGGTGGCTTATGTTAATTTTTATTGCAAACGCCAGTGCAAAGTCACCGCTAAACTTCCTCCAAATCAAAACAAAATTTATTTTTTACATGACAAGGTTCGACCCCACGTAGCAAAAGTAAAGCGTGAAAAACTACTATCATTTGGATGGAGTATGCTACTTCACCCGCCGTCCTCTGCAGATCTTTCACAATCTAATTACCATCTGTTTCGCTCTCTGTCTAATAATTTACGTGATAGAAAATTTAAAGACGAAAGTCATATCAAAATCGAACCTCACCGGTTTCTCAGTCAAAAGGCCCTAAGATTCCTACAAGGATGAAACTTTAGCTCTATAGATACCGACAACTCTATAGATAGATCACATATAAAAAGTTGAAAAGTTTGTGTACAGAGATGGCGAGTTTATGGATAAAAAAAAAGAAACAGGACACAAAAAAACAAAATGTCTTCGCAAAAACGAGGACCTTTCTACACACTCCGATAGAAATTAGTATTTGGTACACCGCCAAGCCCTTGTGCTATGTTAGAACAATAGTCCCAAATGATTCACAAGTGACAATGTTGCAACACATAAATAAAATCAAAGGTTTAAGAATAAATATTTGAATACGAGTGTAGATTAAATGCAGACACCTAAATACAGATAAATCATATCGCATGGCATTGTTTTAATGTCTTATCACTGTACTTTAACGGTACAGTTAAGGGTAAAAATACACTTTCTTTATTTTAAGTTTATTAATCAAACTTTAATGATCCAAGCCATCAATATCTAAATACCAGTGCTATCTGCCAATTACAAAATACGAACTCCACATCAAAGGAGACATTCCATCGACGGACACGTAAATAAATTAAGTTGATATAAGCCGACGCGATGCAACCAATGTAGATAACGCACGCACCCGATGCACGTTGCACCGATGCATTAGGGCCACGGTGCACTTAACCAGCACGTCCAATATTTGTATACGCTGCCCTCATGTTTAAATTGTACGTGTATATTATTTATATTCATCGACGAATGTATTCAACGCACCCTGCGCTTCTGGAATATAACACGAATTAAAATTATGTATACGAAATGCGGTAAGTAAGTTATTTATGTATTATAAAGCGTATTAAAAATGGAAGAAAGCATCGAATACTTTTGTAAAATCTCGTTATGTTGCCGTCTATCAACCCTCAACTCAACACATTTTCGACAATTATTACACACATATATCGACATGTCGATCGCGTTCAACGCTAATTTATACCAATTCAACTGATTTTTAGAAATCATACTTTAGCTAAAGTATTTTTTTTCAGCGATTCAAAATATAACTTTTTGAAGAATGATGTTTGAGAAATACTCGGGTAAAAAATTCGCAACTTCCGCTTAAATTAAAAGTTAGCTATTTTCGAGATGTCCCGGAGATCAGAGTGCATCAGACGCCCAAAAGTGGAGAATCTAATGAATTTTATTGTGTCCGCGTGTATTATCCCCCGCCCACTACCTTTTCCAGTGTTATTCCCACCTGATTTTTTTTAAACTAGTGCAAGAAACACCTGCCCATTTTAAATTAGGAAGCCAACGTGTTGACTATACATCACGGGGATGAAGGTTAAAAATAAAGACAGAAGAACAATAAGATATGATTCAGTTTTATGAAACCCCAGTTAAAAGATATAGACACGGACCAAGAGGTAGGAGACGTAATAAAAATCACGCAACGAATAACGTATGTTACGTGATGTTATAAAAGAAACGGATAGCGACCGACACAATGGTATTCTGATAATCGTTATTATTATTATTATTTGGGATAAGAAAAAGTCGTATAAATTAAATCACCGAGTAACGTATCGCGAACTGCTTAAAGATAAGTAATAAACTGTAACTAATATAAATGTGAAAGTGCGTTTATTTACAATTTGTTTGTTACCAAATTGCACAAATTTGCCGATTTGCAGACAAATTTTCAAAATTCGCATTTCCTTAGAAAATAACTAAACAAAATATTATTCTACAAGTCAAATAATCAATTATATTGTCCAACTACACAACTAAATGAAACTATGTGATGTAGTATTATTTCTACTTTCTTTAAGTTCTTTACCACAACTTAGGTTTCGTTATATTACAACATCTTCAGGTGGGCAATTAGCAAAGATAATAGCCCACCTGAAAATGTAATACAACGAAAGCTAGGTCGTAGTAAAGAACTTAAAGAAAGTAGAAATAATATTACATCACGTAGTTTCATTTAATTGTGAATAATGAATTTCTAGAAAATTAAAACCAAATATATTCAATATACTGTCCAAATTGTTGTCTCTAGATATTAAATATAACTTAAATGTTTTATTAATTTACGAAGATATTCTTTATAAAGTTTAACATAATAATTATAAAGCCATATGAAGCAGATATATCAAATATTGCTCCTTAATATCGTAGTCAAATTGCTTCTTATAACATATAACAAACGAGCTTATGACATAACAGTATGTTTTCCAAGCTTCAACAAAAGAAAGTTTTCTACTAAATCGACGATTATATTTTAGTCTGATCAAGTCCCAAGTTGGCGATAGATAACTACTTTCGAGCTTTTAGTACATAATTTTTGTAGAATAGAACGCTTTGATTTAAAGTTTTTTTCTTCCTTTATTTTTATTTTTAACTTTTCAGTGCTTCGCTTTGCTTACTTTGCTTTGCTTGGCCAAATTTTATTACCTTTATCCCATCCACTGAAACGTTATGGGTGCTCAACTTTTGGCTTCGCAAATATAATATGTAGGTATTAGATATTTTAATAGCGTTATTTAAAAAAAATACTAGTTTGCACTGGAAAAGGCAAAGGACGCAAACTTCTAATTTTTGTGGATAGATTGATATTATATATATATATATATATATATATATATATATATATAGTTTATTCTTACATTTTTCCCATAGACACAAATTTCGGTGATTACATCGGCGCACTAGTATCTACAATTTGTACTTGATAGTTTTTTTTTATTTATATAACTCCATTCAAGTACTCGTTTCAAATAAATATCACTCATAATGCTATACACGACGATTAGAAATAACATTTACTAACTGGAACAGAAAATTACAAAAGAAAAGTTGACAACCCCTGCTACATACCGCTCGAATTCCGCTGAAGCGAGCGTCATTGAACACTGTTAAACCACGCGATGGCATCGTGCGCGCTCCATGCTAATGGCACTACGCAGTAACCGCTGCGATATTTACAAATCATATCTCGACTATCTGGAAAAGTATTGATGCATGAAGCACATAACCCCAATACAACGACAGCGATTAGTTCCGACAAACCGTGACGGATTGCACGTGCAGCGACGCCGTATTGACTAAACAGACAGAGCGAGCGACCGCTCATCAATCTCGGACTAGACGCGTGTGTAAATTACAAGCGACCTTCTAGTTACCTGAACGAAGAATAACTTCTCAATAATACAACTAATCGAGTTAACTTACAAATAACTTTAAATGCTAAAATTAAGTTATCAAGCTTCGAGGCGATCTGCATTTTTTGTAACCGCGAGCTCGTTCATCGTCGTTATTGTGAAGTTTAATAAAAAGTGTCCATATATAATAAACACCGTCACATCGCTTAGCCATTGAAGGACGTATTGTAAATTTTTTGTGCCAACTTCGAATTTAAATCCTATTTTTATCTGGATTTGTATACTTAGCAAGGAAACTAATCAAATTATAAATAATTTTAAATAATTGAATTTTTGTGAAGTGAAAACTTCTTTTGATTCACCTCGTCCAATTTTTTTATGGGGAAAAATTTGCGAGTCCGCGTCCGCCACGTCGTTAACGTACGCTCTTTGAGTATTCTCGGCGGTAGGTACATTACGGCCGAAGGATAGGAACGTTGAGCGGCCGCGTATAGTATTATTTGCAATCGTATACATTGAAAGGGCCGAGTATACCCGAACAAGAAAGCAACCGGGTGCGGATTACATCCTCCCACTCTCCCACGCATCGAGGTGCATTTATAGATGAAGTCCGCGTTTATAATGAAGACGTTCATTTTGTCTACACAAATATATTTAACTATTAAGTGGGTGTATTTTACATGTAATTTTATAACTTTTTAAATTAATAGAGGTATAATGCAATAATATATCACATTTACCTTGATATCATTTAAAGTCTAAATGGATAAAATATAATTAGTTAAATGTTCACTGCACTGTTTTCCCTTCTATCGTGCTGTCTTAAGCACACCCAATTTTTTTTATTCATTCTGTCATGAGATATTCTGTATCTCCAATCTTAGCACCGATTGGCATGTAAACAATCAGCGATATCACGCAACTAATCGTATCTCAACTTTATAGTATTTGTATATTTGCACTGTAAAAAGAAGTGATCACAATTTTATGGAAGATACATTCGATAAACGTAATTGAATAAACTTTATAATTACCTATGCTTATAAAATTATCTCAAGCGATCTACCGAGGCGTGAAACTGATGCCCACAAAAAAGGAGCCAACCCCCCTCCCCCCAGGATGATATACGGTTCGTCCATAAATAATGTAACGCAAAACTTCGAATCTTTTGAATTACAGGTAATATACCTAGCAGGGAACTGGAACATATTCGCAGCAATCTTCATCTTCACTAATATATCGACGAGAAAAATGGCTGATCTTTTTCATTCATATAACAAATTACAAAATTGAGCGACTTCGGAAAAACTCCTAGAATGGTCCATAATGTGGAGGGAAAAAATGGTTTCTGATGCCTTTTTCTTGGTGGCTACAGTCACGTTGACAATCGGCCTAATACAATTTAAATCGATATTAATACTATCACATTGATTTAAAGAACTCAGTCCTGATTACTAAAGGAGCTTGGTAATTTATTAAAGTGTCAAACTTGTGCGTTCTATACGTTTCAATATTATGCTCACGTAGCTTGACATGTCCGACGAATGTTCCCATCTTCAACTGATTATATTTTATAGACGGATAAATACTAACAGGTTAATATATAAAATATGCCCTGTATAGCACTACATAATATACCCAATCCGCGACGTAACTCTACCATTTTATCGAAAAACGACGAAATAATTACATTATTGACATCATTTCAAAAGCACAAACTCCCGAAGGTGTTGATAGCGTCGTCGCATATGCCATTGACGCGATCGCGCCGTCGACGGCGCGTAAATACCGCCCGCGATAAAAAACCATCGGCACCGACCGATAGCAGCGGCGGCACGATGCATATCGCGACAGCTGTATTACAGCGCCGCGATTGTCCGCCCCGCCATTGTACGTATAACTAGATATAGATTGGTGTCTATGAACACCGCCAATATATTGTTCTATCAGCTAGGGCTGTACAGAACAGTACGTACACACACACACACACACACACACACACACACACACACACACGCACGCGCACGCACGCACGCGCACGCACACACACACACACACACGCGCGCGCGCACACACACACAATTAAACATAGAAAAAACATTTAAAAATTCATTATTTACAACTAAATGAAACTACGTGATATTGTATTATTTCTACTTTCTTTAATTTCTTTACCACGACCTAGGTTTCGTTGTATTACAACGTCTTCAGGTGGGCTATTAGCATACATTGGGAATTTTATTAATTGACATCCATTAGAACTGCGAGTATTTATTAAATACCAAACTGACAATATCTGGCAGCCAATCTGTAGCACATTATTTTTTTAAATAAACAGTTGATAAATCGTTCTAATTGTAAATAGTTATATATGCGTAAGATGTAACCGAGTAAGAGAACACAATAATACATAAAAGTGTATTAAATAAAAGAAAATATCACACAATACGTATAGAATCAAATTTTGACTTAGAAATCAATTCATTATAATCAAATATAAATATTGTCATAAAAGGTTATCATTGTTCTTATAAGCTGGTTGTACAAACCCTTTTTTGAAGTGCTCGTGAACCAAACGTGAACACATAATGACACCATTCTACACATACATGCATATAATAAAACAGTAAAAAAACTGCTAAAGACAGGCGGCTAGTAAGCCTAAAACAACAGTTTTTTAGAATATTTATCTGTCTGTTGTTGTTGTGCACGCCAATCCCAGTAATGGCTGAACCGATTTGGACGCAGTCTTAGTGATGTACTTAAATTACTTTGACCTAACATTTAAGAGTTGTTTCATTTCAATAGGTTAACAAATAAAAAAGATACGTTAATTTACGTTCGTTGTGTACTATAATATCAGAAACGGCGGAACCGATTTGGCTGTCAACGCCATCTATTAGAGTTTTTAGTAGACTTTATGTTCCTAGAGTACGTAACGAAACCAAACTAGAATGCAGATTTGTGAGGCGTATTTTCTATCAATGGGTTGCGCCATAATCGTAAAGAACGACATGTTTCGCTACGCGTGACAACCCTACGTCGTAAGGTTATGAATGCTACACTCCATCAGTATACACAGCGCCACTTGCATACTTTTGTAACAAAGCCGCCGTCAATGCCTCGTTATATAACGATTATTGACGAGACTGCCATTATAATATATATATACGTAGCGATAATAACCATTTCTACGCATATGCTTAAACCGGATTTGTGTTACACACATACACACACCAAGGTTTCATTGCTTAATGCAACTTCTTGGATCATCCCCTGAATAATGTCACGGTTATAATTATTTTTTAATTAAAAAACGTATACTTAGAGTGAATTCGGTAAAAACGACCTCAAATTTCGAAAGAAATTTAATAAATTGAAGATATGGGAGCAAAGTGAGCACTAGCCAATTAGACAGAGATACAACATTTTATTTATTACTATTAAAAGACGTTTCTATGAGACAGGCCTGTGACATGTTTGAGATTTTAGGTTACAAAACAAGCTCCGATACCATACATAGGTACACACTCATTATTTTTATTCTCAGTAGAGCTAAGTACTATATTTTAAAAAGAAAAAAAATATCACTTGTTTACTAAACTAATATTTAACTGCGCTAGTTTAACTTTTTATATTATATAAATTTATAACGAGTATATGAAAACTTGCCAAGTTAAAGATTAAGTAACAAGCAATATTTTTTTTTTCTTTTTAAACAAAATGATATCATTTTTCTACAAGTTTTAAGAAACTTTAATAGAACTTTGTATCCAATTAGATCTCAATTCTTTTATCGGAGAAGCCGACAAACTTACTTGTTTTTATTAAAGAACTTTGCCCCCTTTTCACATATATATTTTTTTCTCATTTAAGAGGAACCCTTTTTATCATTTTATTTATTTTATTGCACAGATGATATAGTAGAACACATAGCCCACTTTTTTAATGCTAATACGTTTTATGTTTATCGATAAAGTATACTGGCACAACTTTATATTCAATCCCTACACATAATTGATCGTTTTCAGTTTGATACTTTATTTATGTCAAATGTCAAGTTTCCAAGCCAATTTGAAGTAGTCTAAATTTTTTACGAGTCAGCAGTGTTAAAAATAAAAATTATCGATATACACGACCAAGAACGCGCAGCAAGTATAGCTAGTTACTATCCAATCAAAGGATGGCACATTCTCGTAGCGTACGTAAGTTTATTATTGAGTATTCTGTTGTTTCTATTTCTTTTATCGATTTGTACCTACACAAATCAGACTCTTATATGTACACCCAGCTCTACGGCCTGTCTCTCAATATATTAAAAGATAATAATATTAATATCATTACTATACTTAGATATATGTATATGATTGGTTTTGTAACAGATACCGAAAGTGTCAAAAGACTTTGAATGAAATTAGAATAAGTCCTATGTATTACGGTAGTTGACTAATTCTAAATTTTGATATCATCGTAGAATATTGTGAAATATAAGTTAATTAAAAACCAGTCTTGAAAAAAATTCAAAAATTGATTGAAAAATAAGCCAGTTGTAGGCTTCTAAATTTGAAAATACGGATAGAGTTGGGTATATCTGTCTCTTTTCCTCTCGTAGATTATAATGTGCAATATTAAAAATGACTTCACAACACAGTATTGCCGTCCTTATCTAAAGGTTAAATTCAAACTTTTATAACTCGGTAAATTTTTAGGATTATTAAAAAATTGTATCACTCTTCATCAGCTTGTACCTTGAAATTATGATTAATGAAATAAAAAAAATAGTCAAATAAATACCCACTACTGATACTTTTATCCATTAACAATTACCCATTACCTGTAGCACTCAACGATCCGGGCATTATCCAGAAGCAATATTAACACGGAATACGCAACAAGCACACTTAAAGTGCCTAAGCTAGCACACTTAAGAACGCGCTGTGCACGGGTTGTGCTCGATAAGCACACTTGAGTAATAAGAGCTAAATTAAAGCTGATCAACCAGACTATTGTATATTCAGTAGAGTTGCAGTGCAAGTATTCAGCATACGACACAGTTCGACAACACATTTTCAGTATTCGGTCAATCATAGAACAATTTATTTGAAAATTTGATTATTTTGCTCTGAAATTAAATACATAGGTATTTCCAATCATTTATTTCATATGTATTTAATTTCTTATGCTCATCACCAAGTATTTTATTTAATATTATAATCTAAGTAGGAAAGCGGTAAGTCGTGGTGCAGAAATATTATCTTTTCTGCCTCACTAAAGAAGAAGACTATTTCTTTACTGCGTACCTGATGTGCCAATTTCAAACAACAGTTTCATTTTTAATAAACGCTTCCATATACGGATAAATGTTTTGCTGGCAAGCATTAAAATTGTACACTACTCTATTGACCCCAAAAGCAAATAAATTTTCATTTATTTTTATGTACGTGTGAAATAAACATCAAATTCGATTGCATTTCAGTGGTTCTAGAATGACGTAAGAGTTTCTTTGGACTCGTCGGTCATATTTCCCTTGTTCCCAACAATGGACGCACACTTTGGCCACGTCTTGTTTTATAGCATGATAACCCGAGTTAAATGTATTGGCCGATTTCTATTCTTATCAAAGACTTTCTATCCTCACAACGTTAACCCGGTTAGTGCGCCTTTAATTTGCGTGTAAAATCTGACGCATTTGCCTCGTCACTGTACCGCTTTATAGTTACAACATATGAAATACTTTCTAATATGCTTATAGGCGTCAAATTCTGCCGAATGTTCTTCGATTGAAGTTTGAATATAGAAATACTAAACGTCGTAACTCTAATATTGATAATTTAACCGTTTGAGTGCTAACTAAATTTGCCACGAGCGCGATGGCGCTTGCGAAATCAGTTGCTGTTTAGCGCACGGTAGGGGAGGTCGCTCGCACGCATCGCTAATTTTTTATCTTCCTACGTGTTACATAAAGTTCAGTTTATAATATTATTAGTAATTACAATATAAAAAGGATCCAGGAAAAGAAAATTTTGAACCCATAATGTCGGAATACGAAAATAATTCGAGTGAAAATGATCATTTTTCAAGTTGTGAAGAAAGTGATTGTGGGAGTGACATTGTGGTGCGCTCACAATTTGGCGTAATGCAAATTTTGAGTGATATTGACAATAGTGACGATAACAATTATTTTGCTGATACGGAGGATGTACCGGACTGCGAAAATGACGATGTGACCTTGATTTCAGTTTTTGTTATAATTTATATTCGCAATATATATTTCCATAATTTTGTTTGTATTTTATCATCCTTTGTACAAGTTTTTATTAGGAAAACACCGAAAAAATTATTAAAATTGCATAATTTTTGGAAGAGACAAGGATAAATGACATCAAAGACAAAAGATTTCTTTGGCATTTTTAAGTATATATGAGTAAAAAACCATGGCACTAAAACGGTTAATGTAACTCTATCTTGGGCTCTATGAAGTAAATAAAAATCTATATAAAACACTTTTTACAATAACATATTACAAAGACATTAGAGTAAAACTACACGTACTTATTTTAAGACATTTACTTTGTCGATTTATCGAGACACGTCTCTTGACTCAACATTTTTTTTTTTAAGAAAAAAAAATCGCTCGTTTGCGGAGAACAGGACGAGTGGAACGGCGACATTGACCGCGCCAGTCCACGTGCCGCCGTTCTGCACGCGCACGCACATCTCGAGCCGATAACCTGTACAGACGCCGCCGGACGGATGCACGCGGCGTCTGCGTGAATTTTTAGGCTCCGCTAATTTTTTTCCTCGATCTACGCGGTACGAATACCGCAACTATCGGCGTAATGACGCATTCCTACGTGCGACATAATAATTTCTGCCCGTCGCCTGACAACAAGTGGATCAGGTAAATATCTTATAAAGATAATGTCCAATCATTCAATGTTTACCACTTTCGATCGAACCATAATATTGTAATATCGATATCTACCAACTATTCATAGAACTGATTACGATAACAAATTATAGAACGCAAATTATGTTTTTTTTTCTTATCACATTCTATTGAATGGAAAGTGAATTATACAATCCCATTGTCATGTCGACCCTATATACTCGTATATACGTAACAAATGCAACTGATCTTACGATAGCTTTGCAATTAAACGCTTTATTTGTTAACCGTACTTGAAAATGTGTTCAATCAATTTAAATGGGTTGCAATACTCGACGTTAATAGGATATTTGAAATTACGTGAAGACACGGTCTTATACTTGAGCAACCCAGTGGTTATCTAGCTACACATCACTGGCAATAGTATAACCACTATCAAATGGAAATCTTCACCGATCATCATCGGTTACCATCTTATGTTTGTGTGAAAAGAGGTCGTCGGTACACCTCTTAGTATATTTACTTTCTGACATGCCAAATGAGTTTGCTGTCCACGGTTCATTCGAAAGATATACACAAGTGCCACCTTGTTGACCATTTTGTATACGAAAGTTTTAAAACAAGTCAAAATATGGCATAATATCCTACCAACGCGATGGCTGCCTCGTATAAAAACATGTCGACTCAACTACTCCATCAAAATGCAGCACACAAGACGGGCGCGTCGCGAACGTTTCGTTCGGTTACCGCCGAGACATATTTCTCTCGGCAGGACGAGATCGACGTCGACATGCCGCAATGCACCCGTCTAACCGGTCTCCGCCCGCATTCGACCGCTGCGTGCGCACAGAATGCAGCGGCGCCGCTCGAGTGCAACGCGGTGCATTCGACGTGCGACTGCATATCAATCTCGCGTGTGCGACGCGGCGCGCAATCTAAACGCGTGCGGGCGCGACGTAATCGAAGGCCTTTGAACCGTGGCTAACGCATTCTTTCTACATACACAACGACCCGGACGCGGATTATAGAGAAATGTGACTACTCTTCACTATCTACCTTAAAAGGTAATAGGTGGATCAGAATTACACTAACACACGAATTTTGATTGGTATGTATAGACGACTAAACGAGAATGCATCCCTTATATGCTACACCAAAAAACATGTTTTCAATCTTTGTTTTTTTACTAAGTTTTTCAAAACAAAGTGCAACGTTATTAAAAAATTAAAGACAACGACCCACCGCCGCTGTCTCTTTAAAACCTGTTCCACATAAAACTGGTTCGATCGTGAAATAACTCTTGCAAAATTATCGAGAACGGTTTGTTGTGGTTTCAACTAGGGACACAAATCAGTTTGAAAGTGTTTCGCAACATTTAACCTTAAACAAGTGGTACAAAATTAACGTGATACAAAGATATTATTAACGTGGTATAAATGTATTAGTGTTACAAAAGTCAGGTGTAACCGCCACACGCCTCGTCATGACTTACAGTAATGCATTTTATTACAGTGAATTGCCAGTGTACGACCGAAAGTGTTTCTTTATCTGAGTATCTATATACAAGTTTTCGTGTCAATAAAAATTACAGTTTTTATTATTTCGAAATTCCCATAAAATCTTCCACAATTAAAACAATCTTAAGAATAATTTGTTTGGTAAATGTTTAGAATATAATGTTTAGTTACATAATAAGAATTTTTGTAATTATATAGATTATATAAAATAACAGCTTTATTAATATTTTCTATTTTCACAATCAAAAGATAAACCAAGTAATGACATCACAAATATGAATATATATTAATTTTAATTATATACATTATGTAAAATAACAGCTTTATTAATATTTTCTATTTTCACAATCAAAAGATAAACCAAGTAATGACATCACAAATATGAATATATATTATTTTTAATTATATACATTATGTAAAATAACAGCTTTATTAATATTTTCTATTTTCACAATCAAAAGATAAACCAAGTAATGACATCACAAATATGAATATATATTATTTTTAATTATATACATTATGTAAAATAACAGCTTTATTAATATTTTCTATTTTCACAATCAAAAGATAAACCAAGTAATGACATCACAAATATGAATATATATTATTTTTAATTATATACATTATGTAAAATAACATCTTTATTAATATTTTCTATTTTCACAATCAAAAGATAAATCAAGTAATGACACCACAAATATGAATATATATTAATTTTAATTATATACATTACGTAAAATAACATCTTTATTAATATTTTCTATTTTCACAATCAAAAGATAAACCAAGTAATGACATCACAAATATGAATATATATTAATTTTAATTATATACATTACGTAAAATAACATCTTTATTAATATTTTCTATTTTCACAATCAAAAGATAAACCAAGTAATGACATCACAAATATGAATATATATTAATTTTAATTATATACATTATGTAAAATAACAGCTTTATTAATATTTTCTATTTTCACAATCAAAAGATAAACCAAGTAATGACATCACAAATATGAATATATATTATTTTTAATTATATACATTATGTAAAATAACAGCTTTATTAATATTTTCTATTTTCACAATCAAAAGATAAACCAAGTAATGACATCACAAATATGAATATATATTATTTTTAATTATATACATTATGTAAAATAACAGCTTTATTAATATTTTCTATTTTCACAATCAAAAGATAAATCAAGTAATGACATCACAAATATGAATATATATTAATTTTAATTATATACATTATGTAAAATAACAGCTCTATTAATATTTCCTATTCTCGCGATTAAAAGAAAAGCCAAGTAATGACATCGCAAATATGAATGTGTATATATATATATATATATATATATATATATATATATATATATATATATATATATATACAAACAGCTTTATTAATTTTCACAATTAAAATATAAGCCAAATAATAACATCACAAATAGGAATATATATCACTACAAGGTAGTTTTTAAATTACGTAATAATTATTTCTAATCAGTCTCTTAACAGTCTTTTATTTAGTTAAGTTGGAGAAAAGTAATAAAAATAATTAAATCAAACCAAAATATATGTTTTTTTAAAAATGCATACAAGATGTCAATGAAATTTTCATTCAGCCGAGTCTAAAGTGGCAGCACCTTTCGACCGAAAGCGAAATTCGGTCGAAAGTCTAAAATACGATCGAAAATACCGAAAGCCGAAACCGAAAATTCGGTCGATAACTAGTTTAAAGATATATTTTTATCGTCATGTGATTATTAGCTTCGGAGGCATAAACGCTTAAAATATAGCGTATATTAGTACATTTCACTTTTGAAATCCCCATCTAATGCCGGGGAAAACAATGTCACATAAAACATACATCAAAAAGTTGATGGGAATATCAACTTCGGTCAGAGCGCATATACTTCACCTTGTTTTATCGAGTGTTAAAACCACAACACTGCGGCCGGTTTAAAAGTCCAATTACAATGGTCGGTTCCATGGGAAAACGGAGCTGTCTACGTAGCGGCGCGACCAATTACCGTCCGACCACTTCCTCTCTTCGCGTACATTGTCACCAAACGAAACGAGCACGGGGCCGCTCCGACGGTTTTCCTCCTCATTATTTGTCGATTAGAACAGCCCACGGGCCGGCCGTCTCCCAGTGCTCGCTTCGAGCGACGCGTCAGTGGCGCCCGGTACGGTTCGCTAATCAGCTTACGCAAATGACAGATTACGCAACGCGTTTATATATCGATAAGTTCGTCCTTTATACGAAAATAGAAATAGTATAACTGTACTTATTTACAAAGACTTCAGGAATATCTCACATAATCGTTATTATACAGCTACACTGACTTCCACAACGTGGGAACGTAGTTGACTACTCCAATACTGACTGATCAATTTTGTCTAGTTGTGCCTAGTAATGTGTACACGAATGCTAAAAATAAATTAATGAATTATGACTTTTTACATCCCTAGAGTTCGGGAATATTTTTTTACATGAAAGAAGAAATTCGGTTTGACGTTTATTTTTCTCTACTATTCTATATATAGAAAGTAAGCCGAATAAGTTAATGTTATATATTTTTATACCGAAATGAGGCAACTTTTTAAAGTTAAAAACAATAATTATAAATATTATCTGAAGACGGAAAATATACGAAATTTTTTTTTGAAATAAACGCAATGGCGATAAAGTATTTCACAGTTGGTAACATTGACAAATGACAGCAAACGTCGGTTTTCTTGTATCTTTGCTTTCTCTTCGTGACGCCTTCGTTCGTTGGATACTGTGTGATTTTTATTCGCGCTTGATGTTCAGACAGACACGACACCTTTATTTCTATTGTTTAATAGTTCGGATATTGTGTGATATCTCATTATGAGATGCATCAACTGTAATATAGTCATGCAACAACTGGGAATGGATGGTGTATCGACGTTGTCGACTCCTTTACGAACAAGACTAGGACGATGGCTTTCTATTCAGTTACGGGAAATATACCAGTATATATATATATACAAATACTCTATTTACATTATTAGTTTATTACATTCCCAAATTCTGAGATATCTGAATTATACCCCATGTGTGCTTGTAACTCTAAAGACAAGTAGCAAAAATGCGGACAGGTGGCAGAAACTATTACAGCAAAACAAGAACTTGATCAAACATCCCATACATTGCCCAATACACAAATTGTTCCAAACATGTAGAAAACAACTGATATCAAATTCTTATTCAATCCTGCACTATGAAGTTTTAGATAAGTTTTCCATTTCTACGATTATAACCTTCAATCAAATTTCTTTGAATACGAGATATTCCAAAAAAAATTTGTTAAGACTCAAAAAGAATAAAAAACTAAAAAAATTATCTTTTTTGAAAAAAAATCCGGCACCGATTTTCTGATTGTGATTTAAGGAGTCATGAATATAAAAAAGTTGGCGCGGCGGAAGTGTGGCTTTGTGCCGGTCACAATCAAGATAAACGCCTTTTAACCAATATCTCGAGAACCACTAGTCCTACCAAGGAAATAAAAAAGACCTTTAGTAAAGAAATAAGAATGGCTTTTCAATTTTATATATTATTATTTTAAGAATATTTGTGCTATGTATATGTATATGTTTGTGCTATCAATAATATACACTTTCACGAAAAACTGGAAGATATTTTTGTACAAAAAGGAACGTAACTTTCTTAGAGTACAATTCCCATGATTTTTTTTTTAATTTCTAAGGAAAAGTTAAAATGTTACAGTGCAATTACTCAGAAAGTGTTAATTACATTCTTTTTTCTTCTAAAAAAAATGTATTTTTCCGGGTACCATTTGTTCTCGAGATATTCTCAAAAATGGCCTAGCCGATTTGGTTTTATATTCATAATTGCGCTACTAACAAATTCGATTAAAAAATCTTTATAGTTTTAATGAATTTTGCTCTGAAGATGTTATGGCAATATTTAGAATCAATATCCCCAAGAACATACCAACAACTATACTTTCATGCTTTCCTGGCACAAAATCGGATACGTAAACCTTACCTAATTCGTCCTTACAATATTTTATTTACCTCAAAAGATATCACCTTTAACTGGGTAAAAATAACTTAAATTTTAGCTTGATCTTTATGTTGAATCTCCGTGATAGTCCCAACAATTACTATTCATCATTTAAAAACTGATGCCGTACTAAGTATGGAAGCGATTATTGAATTTCCTTCAAATTATTAATATTGGTAATATTCGAAATTTTTTTTTTAATTTCTACTCGAACCCAAATAGGTAACTGCCTATTTTTCCCGATATCAAATTTTGAAAACAAATTCAACATCCACATAGAAGAGTTGATTAGTTAGTCTTCAATTGAATATTTCTTAATAATTTAACGTGTACTCCCACCACATTTTCTTCTACAGCATTTCATTGTCCATATACGTCCGTACAACGATCGCATTTGTAATACACCAAACCAAATACATATCTAATCATTACTCAAAACAATACTCTTACATCACACCGTCACATTCAATGTTCCACCTTAACCAAACAACACATTGTCTAGATCAGCTCGGCACAGCCCACAATACAATAGTTTCTAATCGCATCGGCATCTGCCAGCATCCAGTCACACCCATATGTACCACACACGGTCAGGACTCTCAGTCGACTTGTTGACAGTTAAAAACGTATTTCTGTTTCTTATTAACTGCCAGTCGAGTCGGAACAAGAATCTACTTTAGCGACCGTGCCCTATTTCACAGTCCAATAGCTAAGGTATCCATGTCAAATAGGTTTTTAACTATCGGTAGGTGCGACTGAGTGTGTGGTGCCACACGGGCATGAATCGAATCAAGAGGACGGCCGGGACCGTCCAAACGGTGAGATGCTACAGTCACGAAGCGGGGGGACAGTGCGCGACAAAGCGGGTGGCGTTCGAACTCGTTAGGCGAACCGGCAAGATACTACATAACTTGAGAGATATCGAACCGCTATCGCGAGTAGAATATCTCGTAAACCCTGCGCGGACTTGTATAAGTTAAAACTAATTGCTGCCTCATCACTAAGTTTACGTAGAGTTTAGTTTCCGATCACTCGCATTACTTTGACTATCATTACTTAAGTATGTATAATGTTTATAACATTTTTACTTCACTTTATGTAACGTTTTCGAGAAAAGAAATCTGAAAACATGGATACATTTTACAAATATTGCCAAACTTGCGACTGGCAACAAAAAGGAAACTTATGCCACATTATTCCGCTTTTTTAATAACATAACAAACAATAAACATAACTCAGTGTTACGCCCCATTTCAATACATATTCTCTGTTTGTTTATGCCCACGACTACAACGACGAATGTATTTTTTGCTTATTGCAGAAACGCATTTGAATAGAAATAATGGCAAATTGCCCACAAAATTTAAATCGACCTTCAATTGAATACTTCTCAAACATAGGTTAAAAATTGTCAACATGATACTAAACCACAAACCATGACGGCCGACAACATATATCTTGTGAGATAAAATAAAACCACAGATTTGAAAAAATGCAGTGAATTTTAGAAAAAAAATGCCTTTAGAAATGTTACCTATTTACATAATTATGAAACTAATGCAAATAATCAAACAATCGTTGCAAATTTATATACAGCAAAGGCATACGTGTTAGTTTAGTATAGTACGCGCAGTCTTTTTGCGGTACTCTGCTAAATAGATGGACATGATTGTACCAGTACTTGTAATTATTTTTATTGCACAATAAAGTTTGTTTTTGCATTGAATGTGGCAAAGCGATAGTTTCTGATATTTTTCGCATATCCATCGGAGGAGTGCGACCGCATTCGACTGTACAAATTTATATGCTACAAAAAATAGACGTGTTAATATACTATCTACATTACTTTGATAAACAGAAGGATATCACTGTACTAGTAATTGTAATTGTTTTTATTGCGTAAAAAAACTTGCTTTTGCAATTTATTGAAACAAACTTAAGAGAAGCTCCATCGTACTGCTCAGAATCTAATACTATTCAAACTGTATAGACAGTACGCATTTACATTTATGATTGAAGAGGATGGATTAGAAGGCAGCATTGCCTTCAGCATATGCGACAGTCGATATGTGCCCTCTTTAAATGAAAGAGAGTTAGCAATGCCTTGAGACTTACTTGTAGGCAAAGATTTTGGACCTGGTGCTATTGTTCGAAATTCGGCTTTCGGTGAGAAGGCCTTTCCTTCAGCCAACTTATGAGCTTTTCCGTTTTTATTAGGAAAATGGATAAAACAAGCAGGTGAAAATCAGCCTAGCATAATAGAAACAGAATATTTAAAAAAACTGATATTGTTAGAACATAAAAAAGGAAAAGGCACAAAATAAGATACAATTTGTAACCATAAAACAACAACAACAGAGATATCTTCATAAACGCGTATATACATTTTTAATATATCAAGAATTGTTAAAAATAAATAAAAATAACAATAAGAATCTAACGAAGTACATGATAATTTTTACAAACGATTACAAAAATTAATCAATACCGATTGCTTTTTTTTTGAATATTAAATCCAATATCATTGCTTAAATTTATTAAAAATAAACTGTTAACTCACATTGACATTTGATATGATGTCAAAATGTCTTCGCTCTTTCCGAGTTTTCCGTGGCTTTTTTTCGTCATGCTTATTCTGAAAGTTTCATAGAAACAGCATTTAAAAGCTAGTGTGAAAAATAACCTGCCCTTTTATAATAAACTATAAGTTTTCTCATTTGTCTGGTTCACTACATAAATAAACCTTTTGAGGACCTTATTTTTTCATTTCCTCTATTGAAAAGTGATATTTCTATTCTTGTAACACTTGAATCCAGAGTGATATTTCTATTCTTGTAACACTTGGGTTCGCTATATGGGCATTTGGCGGTCTCATTCGACGGCGGCGAGGCAAACGATGCAGAGCGTATAAATAGAAGCGGCGTACGATTGACAAAAGACGCGCACTCGCGACCGACGCCGGCTGCACGACCGTTATAGAAATAAATGCACGCGTTGGCGGCTATAAACATCGCATGAGCATTTCTATTCACTGCTGCGCTTCAACACAGTATCGTCGAGAACCACGCTCAAATATGTAAGCCTTAAGATAAAATTGATTACCCTGTTGTTGGCGACAGCTGTCGTTAGTCTCCAGGCTAATATTTTCTTTGGATTCTTAATTTTTTAAGCGAAAAATTATTTTAATTAACTTTGTCCCAAATTTTTTGTGGGAAAGATTTGCGATGTCGTGTATACTTCGGATATACTCGGCGCTAGGCCGAGCGCAACTGAATGAAAAGAGGGAGTTAATTAGTATATATCGTTACTTAAGCTATTTATATCATTACTTAAGCCCAGTGAGTCATTGGGCGCAGCGATAAAGTATTACATACCGAACACACGGAAGTCCAAGTTCGAATCTCAATTACTCGTGTTATATTCTTTTTTATGTTATTTTTTAAAAACAAAAAAAACGAGTGTGCTTTACACCACACGACTGAAGTAAAACTTCAAATTCACAAAATATGAACTTTAAAATGAATTTACAATTTTATTCACTTTAAATGTAGAATATTTAATGTATTGAACGTTAGCCAACTTGCATATATATATATATATATATATATATATATATATATATATATATATATATACACACACATACAGACAATAGGCTTGCACTGTGTCTTAGATATACGAAACATAACTGGCTATGAGAGAAAGAAACTGTGTGCTCTTACATCTCTCTCTTGTCCCTATATTAATATACGAAAAATAACTCTCTCTTTCTGTCTTCACTAACTTATATCTCCCTCTGAACTTCCGTTCGCCTCGCCCGATCACACTTTTCGTAACGTTCTCGTCACGCATTTACCAGCTTACTCCCCAAGTCAAGCACGCGCAAAGAAGTTTTACTTCAAAAATTATATTTATTAAATAATTCAAATAAAACTCCCTCCTGCGCTCGTGGTGGTACTGCATACAATTTAGAAAATAATTAAGCGCGTCTATATGAATAAACACATTATATTTATTATATTGGTCATTTAATTAATTTCATTGGCTTTACAATTTTCGTATTCAATATTTTCCACATATTGGTTGCCAAAGTTTTCACTTGACTGTGGTTTTGCACTCCTATTTGTTTTAAAATTCGTATTAATAAACAATAAATAAATCGTACTTCGGCTTCTTTCCCATACTATCATAAACATAATTTAAATTTAATCAGCAGCATTTAGGTATTTACTATAAGCACAAGCAACCAGTCAAATATATTATTTTTCAACTTATCCACGCCGAATCGAGATAACGCTTGCTTGGGAGCTTTTCTGGTTCTCTGATTGCCCTAACCATCGCTTCTGGTCGTATTTTTGTCTCAAACAGATAAATATTTTGCAGTCATAAAATTTTTATTTTGTTATTAAAGCCGACATGTTTTGAGGTCTTATCAGAACTACTTAAGGGCTTTCCATGGACACTTCGACCGGCGTCCTAGCTTCACACGTTCACGAGGTTTCACCCGCACGTAAAATATATACTCTTCTATATTTTTGCATCTTTCGCATACAGCCGCTATATGCTCTTAGATTGCTTGAATTGTTGAAGACACCTAACTAGCTAAAATATTAAGAGTAAGCTTTGTGAAATTAATCCGTAATATTACAACGGTCCATTACTCCGAGAATTATCTCGTTATGAAATTCGGCATAATTTCTTTGCATCGAAAATGTTGGCCTGGCTACCAAACTGAATTTAGGAACATTTTCACGTCAAAATAGACATAGACGGAGAAGCATCTCGAGAATATTTACTGAAGCATCTCGAGAATATTTACTTGGCCGCTATTACTCTATAAAGGGCACACAACTAAAAAAAATGATAAGCTTTTTCACATGTTCATTACGAGTTACTACAAGTGCAGTCACTGTAGGTTCTTCACATGTTCATTACTTATCGAGTTACTACAAGTGCTGTCACTGTAGGTACGCGCGCCCTGCGGCGATCGCCGCAGAAAGTTGCATCGCCAGTCGGACCCCCCCGCCCGTTGCAATATGCACTAGCCGGTCGTAGCGTTGTACGCACGTGACCAGTGCCGCCCGGTCCGTTTTCTAAGGCGTACCACGCCTGCGTGCCTCGCGGGAGAAGGTGCTAATTTTTTTCCAACTTGAACATGAGACAAGTGTTTTCGTACTGATGCATTACTCTCAACACGCTTACAAGCAAATACTTTTTGTTTGTGATACATAAACAATTTGTATCTATACTAATAGCAGAGATATCAGAATGTAACTTTTGTTACATTTTACGTAACATTTGACGTTTAAAATGTAACTTTCGCGTAACCTTTCGTAGCGCCTTGCCAAGCACAAAATTGAGTTAAAAGAAATGCTAAAACTAAGCTAATTTTTTTGGTTAAAAGGTATTGGACGTAGGTTTTTCATTCCTTCACCATCATGCAACTTTGGACGGGAGGGCTCTGGCAACATTGACCAACACCTTCACACCTACTTCCACTGCAAATATAATAGAGCGCCATACTCTTCCATTCTGACATACTTTTTTCGCTTCACTCATTTTCAAACATTTAAGTTTTCCAACATGATCCAGTTTGGCAGCTTTACAATACCGTATTACGTTTACGTCGTCATCCCAAAACCCTTGGACCGATTTAAATGTGACTTTCTTCGTTCAAGTTCAAGATATTACTTCGCCGCAATAATAAAAACAATCTCCCCAAGCAAATCGTGGGTGGAAGCAAGTTTTATATAACACAAAACATTTCTCCTGTTTTGAGCACAATTAAAAAAAACACATTACGTCACTGCATTACAGAGACTATTATAGATCAATCACGATATCGTACTTCAGTTTCAGACCGACGATTGGATATATTTAAAATACTCTTTAAAGACGCCAAGACCCATTAAGCCGTCATTGATACGGGAGGAGTAAGTCTGCTCGCTGCTCACACGTGTACTTTACCGTCGCAACAGCTATTTATAGGGCGCAGTACGATTCAGCTGCTGGCGAGCGCGGGCGTGCGCGCGATCAGACGACGTATCTGTCATATTTATATTAAACGTCTCTCAGCCAACGCTTTCACATGCCAGATAAACCGCCTATAATTTAGGTACGTACAAAAATAATTTTAAATGTGTCGCTTACAATGTTTGGACAAGGTCGGTTGCGTATTTTAAATAATTCGGTCAACACGCTGAATTAAAAATAAAATAAAAAAGGCTATAAGCAAAGTACATATATATAGTCTATCATCCCCGAGTTAAGACAGTGTACAAGAAGAGTAAAGCATGTGCAGGGAAAGTTATGAAATCAATTTTGCGGGAAACTACTTTTCCTGAACGAGCGTTTGACATTGAGTGAAGTAAATTTGTCCTATTTCCACGTAAATTTTTAACTTTCCAAATTCCAAATCTGATATTTTTAAAAAAATTCAAAATGTTCAAATATTCAGTTATCTTCCAAGCTAGATAGAGTATCCTACGGTACGTACAGTTTTAACAATCTCTGGGACAGATACAATTTACTGTTTTATCCGCGGACTTCGCTCGCAACAAACTAAAATAGAGGTCTGCTTTAAGCATGGTCCATCTCGTACGATCAGCGGAGAGAGACGCTGCTATACGAGGAAGTGGGATAGATATACCGCTTAGTTCATCCTTCTCGTTTTTTCTTATAGCATATCTCAGTTTGCTGGTCGTCCATGATTTATGGTATAAACGCTTTAATTATGTCAAGACAAATATGAACTTTAGTCCATATTTTGATTCTTTAGTCATTAAATAAAAAAAACTTTTGACTCGTGGACTTAATGTACTCACTTTCAGTGCATAATTATTTATATCAACACGTAACTAGCGTGACCCGTGCGAAGTCTTCGCATTATTTATTCCATTATGAAGCTCAGAGTACTTTTCACTTTATTTATACGTGAGGGGATTTGAAATTAAACAAAAATTTTACCGACCGTCAATCATATTGACGTTGAGCCGTTAGATGGCAGCATTGCTGTTTTGTGTATATAATTTTAATAATTAATTAATTTGCAAAAACAATAGCAATAACAAATTTTTTAGTTGTGGATGCCGGTAGAGCAAGCAATTATCTATAAAATGATATATAATTTATGTGGATTAGTTGTGAGGTTTTTTCTAAAAAGGGAGAGTAACATCTTAACCTTAGCGTATTAATATATATGATGATGATGATGAAGATGATGATTACAATGTTCAAAATAAGGCATCGTGACTTTGAACATTGTAATTACATTTTTGAATTAATGATTTTAATTACGCTTATTTTATATTGACTTTTAAAAAGGATACGTAGCTTTAATATGTTTGTCACAATCTATGCAGTAAGCATCCAAGTCTGTTGAGATTAGCTGGTTTCTCTTTTAATCCTTCGACAACGCACATTGACACCATATTTCAACAGTAAATTAAATGATCAGGAATAGTGGTATCGTTATTAAACAGTACATACAAAATTTAGGAAAGTTTCCTTAATAACAAATTAAATTGAGAAAGATGTATGTAGTTTCTTCATCTATAGAATAGTTGTAAATGATAGAATCTAAATTCACACCTCAAAGCATTACTAAATTACACCTCTTAATGGATTCGTTTTTAATACTTGAATTTGATATTATTAGGCTCACAAAAATGCAATTATTATTTATAAACTCAAATTCAGCACATCAATTTTAAGTTAAAATTAATAATAGGTAAATACGAGTTGCATTGCTTACGCGATGGTGACTCTATATTTCTTGTATTTCTAATTACTTAAATAAATCTTTTCAAAACTTAGGTCTTCCAATGATACCTCACGTTGCCAAAATGGAAGGTCCTCTTTCCAGAAAGACACCTTCACTATCTGCCACTCATCTATAGAATATTTATCTAAAGTCTATAGAAGTATCAAAAAATATGTTAATAAACCACTACAGTTTTGGGAAAGGAATGATATTCAGCGACAAATCTAAACTTTAGTTGTTTGGGAATCGTCGATGTCAGACTGTGTAGCGAAGTTATAGTGATAATAGTTACAACAACGAGTACTTGCGGGGAACATTTAAGCACGGTGATGGAAATGTCACGGCGTCGGGACGTTTTTCTTGGTTTTGGTGTCTGCTGCTTACACGTGATTGAGGGAAAAATAATAGCACAAATGTATTGAAAAAAATCACGAGAAAATTTGGAAAATGCCAATAAAGAAATACGATTAGATTCAACAACATAACGACCCTAAACATACGCTGAACGACCGTAAAATTGTTTAAAAATAATAATGTTGGTTTGTAGAAATTACCTTCCACATCATCCAATCTTAATACCATAGAATTTTTGTGGGATCAAATAGATCGCAGAATACTAGTTTTTGCTAGAGATAACACAGCCCGGTGTAGGTAAATGATTTTGTAAACACGGCCCAGATTACAAGCAAATACCTCGCTCAACCGATACCTAAAAGGCTCATAGCAATTCTCCAAATTATCCAAAATATTGTAAAAAAATTAAGATTTTTAAAAATTGTTCATAGTTAATATTTGTACAATCATTCAAGTGACTTTTGGTAACCTGAAATTTGAAATCACTTAAGATATTTTGTGTATCAAATCGTTGTATCAACGTGTCAATTATGTTAAATGTACTGGTCGCTTGTTAGTAAGTATGGTTCAAATCGTAATTATTATTCATATTTTAGTAAGTTTTTCCGATTTGAAATATTTAAATACGTATATTAAATTGCATCGTTGTATCAATGTGTATCAATTATGTTAAATGTACTGGTCGCTTGTTAGTAAGTATGGTTCAAATCGTAATTATTATTCATATTTTAGTAAGTTTTTCCGATTTGAAATATTTAAATACGTATATTAAATTGCATCGTTGTATCAATGTGTATCAATTATGTTAAATGTACTGGTCGCTTGTTAGTAAGTATGGTTCAAATCGTAATTATTATTCATATTTTAGTAAGTTTTTCCGATTTCAAAATGGAATAACAAATATTTAAATACGTATATTAAATTGCTTTTTTAGAGAACATTAAAAGTCTTTGCAACTCTTCTTCTTATCTTAAAATGACTCTTCTTATCTAAAAATCTTTGAAAACTAATTAGACAATATAATAATTATTTAGACACAATAGCGTCATTTTTCCCATCAGAAATCGTTATATTTTTCGGCACATTTTAGTCTGTAACGTGGCCTAGTGGTGCGTAAAATTTGGTTATACAAATTAGTCCACTTGTTGCTGATTTAATTAGATAACAAACTCAAGCATTTATAATATTAACAAGGACATTAAATTTGTCACAGGTTCGACTGCGTAAGCACCATAAAATATCACTCATGCAGGTAAATAGATAATTTCAATATTAAGCTTGTTTTGCAACACATAAGTCACATGGCAAGATAGAAAATTCGGACTCGCGCCAAATCCGCACCAGCTCCTCGCTTAATTACACTATTCCACACGGGGCAGTAAGGCCACGCGACGTAAATATAAATTGTCGCCAAACTATGTGATGAAACGCGTTCCACCCGACAAGTATTGTAGAAAATTCAACATGATTAATACAGTGCCACTAATAAAAACAACCACAAGCTTAAATTGTAATTCACAGGTTACAGATGAGGAAAAATACACGAAGTATGCCGAAAAAGCAAAAAAACAATGACTTGTAAATTTTAACCATGAATCATTCTATTAGGGGCGGTTAGCCTGTGATGGCGTGACACATACTATTACTTTCCGCCCAAACCTGTCTGTTATCAGGTATTATCCGTTAGTCTTTAACTAGTTAAAGTAGCAAGATTCGCGTATGCTGATACATCAATTGTAGGTTTTCATACTCTTGAATGCTTCAAATATCGTTTATTTTATTACGATGTACGACGCGACAGAAAAATTGTAAATTGCGTAAACTTCAATAATGATAATTTGTCAAAAGTATGACTCGATGTCGGACCACCGTGTCGATGACGTATAACGTTGCACAAAACAACCGATCGATTGCGCATTAAGATTCCCGGCGATAACTCGGGTAATTCTCGTCATATCTAAATATGCTATCGCTTAGAATAGGTACGTACCTATTTGTTACCTACGTCGCTAACCTAAAAGAAATTTGACTCCGTCCATCAGGAATTCATCGTCAATAGAAAGAACATAAAAATTCTCTTTTTCTATTAAACATAACATAACGAACAACTTTTTGACTTGAACATTTTATAAAGACTACTTTCGTAGCGATCTACGTATAACAGCATACTTAAATGCTTATATGCGCCTACGTATGTACGGAACATAATCGTACTTAACGGGTTTATTTTTACTTTTAAAACATCAAAATTACAAAGCATGTGGTTAAGTGCTTGAAGCTTTTCCCCCCAACCTTGGCCGTAGCGCTACAAATAGCCCCGTAAGGTTCCTCTCGTAATAAAGGCTTTCGCATTTGACAAACCCGTACATGGTCTGCATCAATACGACTATTAGAAGGAGCACCCGCTACGAAATCATAACATACTGTATTTACTGGCGTCAAACTTTATCTATAATGCTCAATTAATGCTAACCTATTAACGTACGTGTGGCACGCTCGAATCTAATTCTAACTCTACACTACTACGACCGCCACTTGCTTGCCTAAAGATCTCGGAAATTTCATCAAGTTTAGTCCCGCCGAGGAAAACATATTTAACAAAATAAAGCCACAACATACTGTATTCACCGGCGTCAAACTTTATCTGTAACGCCCAATTAGTGCTAACCTATTAACGTACACGTGGCACGTAGTATCTAACTCTAACTCTACACTGCTACGACCACTTGCTTGCCTAAAGATCTCAGAAATTGTATCAACTTTAGTCCCACAGAGGAAAAACATATTTAACAAAATAAAACCACAACATAATGTATTTAACGGCGTCAAACTTTATCGGTAATGCCCAATTAATGCTAAACTATTAACGTACGTGTGGCACGCTCGAATCTAATTCTAACTTTACACTACTACGACCACTTGCTTGCCTAAAGATCTCAGAAATTGTATCAACTTTAGTCCCGCTGAGGAAAATATATTTAACAAAATAAAGCATTATAAATTGATTGCCCCCTCTTCGGGGTATTTGATACAACATACCCTTTAGTAACACTTATTAGATGGAAATTGTAAACCTAGTGATATATTAACTACCTAATTATGTTGCTTAGTAAACAAGTCATGTTCAAGTTAAACTTTGTATACAAAACGATAATAAAAAATAAACCGTAAACAGAATACTTTATGATGGAACAAAACTCATTTTATTTGTTTTATGAATCCTAGTGAAAACCTCTTAAAACATTGTCATATGGATTATTGTACATATATAAACAAAAAATGAAAGTAAATATATAACTTGAATAAATCTTAATTGTCGGTCAATGCTTACACTACCAGGGCTAACAGAAATCAATATATTCTTATACAAAAATTAATTTACTCAAACCTACATATATAAAGATATTTCTTAAAAAATAGACATAATACTCACATAAAGACACGCGTTGCAACAAAGATAAATCCGTCCGGTTTCGAGTTCACGACGTGCAACAAACTCGCAACACCAACACTATCAAGAACTACCGAAAACAACACAATATAGCGCCCCGAGTCGAGTGAAAATATCAAGCGCTCATAACGACGCACATCGCCTACTGTCAGTGACCCACCATGCCGCCACGACTCACAATATCACTATTCACTTTGGTCGTGCACTAAAAAAAATAACCTTATCACAACCAACCTATACGATCTACTATCTTCAAACTTCGATATACACCAACAAAGACCTGTGTCAATTACGTGCAGCCTATGCGTACACAAGAGCGCACATGCGTAATTTGTAAAATGCAGAATGATATATAAGCGCGGTCACCACACGTGTTCAACGTTTCAAACGAGACTGAGCTAAAGTGAGGCGCGCGGCGTGTAGTTGCACGCGCGCTTGATAGAGGTCGCTTCGAGATGAGCGCGCGCGTGTGGGGAGTGGGGACGGCGCCTCGTGTTCAAACTAAGAATGATCAACTGGCTTCAGATCTTTTGTCAGCCTCATTCAAATGTGTAATTTTTACTTTAGAATTTGTTTTATTACAGATCTGCGTTATCCGTATTTACTAATAATGCTGACAAAACCGGAGAAAGCTTCTCACTCACACACCTTAATATGGAGAATTGTGTTGTTTTATTGCGTTTAATATTATTCAGAATTAGAATAAATAGAAACAATACAAGTTTTCTGTTGGCCCAACCAAGACGAGTAAGGCGCTGTATTATCTTTTCTCCAAGCGATTCGCCTTATTTTTGAAGCTTCATAACATTGGTTTGGATAACATTTGAGAGCACAAATGTTCAGAAAAGGGTTTAGTTACCAGTTTTAATAAACCTACCAAATTATCATCAGGCTCGTCATCGGGAACTATCGAGGTATCAGGACGTGCCAACCAGTGGGGCGCGACCCCCTAGGAGAGCGTCAAGATACTGTAAGGGAGACCCAATGTGTTCGGACATTCTAAAAAAAAAACAATTGAAGTCTTAAATTCACTCAATAATTCATTCGGTCGCATGCAGGCCAAACAACACATTAACACCAGAGTTTAAATTTGAATATGCTTGTAATTGAAAAGATATAAATGTTGGGAAAATGACAATGGAAAAAAATTAGGCGGGGTGGGGGTGTCATGAATATATTTTTTATAATCCGGGGAGGCTCAACGTAAAAAAGGTTAGGAATCCCTGATTCATACTGAATTAACTGCTAACATTACGCTAATTTGTCGTAGTTCCGCGACACGGTCAAGCATTACCTATAACTTTCTTCGGCCAAGATGTAGACTGGCTCTACATGATATCTCATATCCTTTCAAAAGTCAAAGGATTATTGATTCTTGGCAACATTTATACGTGAAATGTTTTTAACGGAATTATTTATTGTGATACATGAAACTTCATATTTTTGTGCATAACGTAACGATTGCAAGATATAAACAGTCTTGACACAAGAACAGTTAAAAATACAATATAAACAAGAGTTAGCATTGCTTACTCACAAAATAGATACTAAACTGAAATTATTTGAAAAAAAGCACTCAGTTATTCACAAATTACAATTCAACCTCACAAGTAAAATCACAATCACGAATAATGAGTTCTTAAAATATTAACGACCGACCTATTCAACCGTTATGACATTATTATAACTTATTTAATTACACTCATTTATTGTTAGAAAGCATACAAGACCGTACCTAAATTCTGATGCACTTAGGAAGTATATTAAATGACAGAGTTTTGACAACGGTTGGCTTTAATATTGCATCAATTAATTTAAAGAAAAGGTTCACACAATCGTGAAAAATTGTTACATTAAATAAAACGGAAATGATAACATTAAGCATTTTAAAAGCGAGCATCGCTCTCAACAAAACATTAACATTGGAGATTTGCAAATCATTACGAACTGTTCGGCAATTTAATCGAATAGTTGGTTTTTGATACGAGCTAAATCTACTTATTAAAATGTACAGTTCGGAAAGCCAATAAGCGATCGTTTAGTCGATGTAAAACGTAGTAGTACATTCATAGGAAAGACCTACTGTCTATACTAATTCAGACTACGGTTGTGTTCTCGATGTGAATTTTAAGAAATTCATTTGCGTAAATTCAAATTAACCCTAATTGAGAAAGTTGTAATTAATCCTACTACTGTTAAAAGAGGAATGTATGTTTATTCTTAGGGATTCGCACATGACCTACTAATCCAATAGATTTATATACAACTTTCGCCATATGATACCTTATTTTCCTATTATCGAAGGCTATATAATATGTATGTGTGTATATATGTATGTATATATGTATGTATATATGTATGTATATATATTGTATAATTACTGAGGTACAGTAATAATATCAACGTAGTCAGACTAACTGGTCCTAGGCGTTTCCGAGACTAACGTTGGCAAATATATTGCGGAGAACCAACACCATGCAAGGGAAAATAGTATGGTTCAAAAAGGTTTACAGAAAAAAATCCGCCAACATACACCTATCTGGGGAGAAACACTATGCAAGAGAGAATAGTATGGTTCAAAAAGGTTTACAGAAAAATGCCGCCAGCATACACCGATCTGGAGAGAAACGCCATGTAAGAGAGAATTGTATGGTTCAAAAAGGTTTACAGAAAAAATGCCGCCAGCATACACCTATCTGGAGAGAAATACCATGCAAGACGGAATAGTATATTTCAAAAAGTTCTGCAGAAAGACGTCTATCTTTTACCTATTTCTTAAGTAAGAAAAACCAATGTGTTTGTCAAAATCGCGTCACACAATATTTTTACCCTAACTTACATCAAATACCGCCCCCTACAAAGAATTTCACTTAGAAACCCGTATTAATCCTTATGTAAATAAATGTCGTAGTTATTTAACCTTTCGAACGTTTTCTGTAGATAAAAATCGTCCTTTGCCCTTTACAGTCAGTCAGATTCAGATGTCAGATATTAAAGGAAAACAGATCGTTTTTTGGGAAGCAAAATAGAAACGCACTTTTGGTGACGTTTGGCGCGATATATTCGCGCAAGGAGGCAGAAGAGGATCCATAGATGTAGATCTAGGTAGAGTATGGTTTTCACAAGACAGACAAATTTTTACATTAATGTCAGGAAATAAAACCAGAAATGTATTTAAAAAAGTCAAAACACTTCATTTTTATACAGGCAACCTGTTATTCACTGACTGATGATGTTCCCACAGTATTATACATTTGTGAAGTAAAATAACAATGAAGTTTACCCTCACAAAAGCAAGAATAATAAATATTAAAAAACAAGTCCGGACAAGCCGACTAGTGGCCTTAAAAACATAATTCATAATCAGATTCTGTTACTCACAGACCAGAGGGCTCAACTATGTTGTGGGGGCATTTTTTTCAGTACTGGGACTTTAATTAACCATTATAATTTCATATATTTATATACTTCTTTCATAACGGAAATCGATCATCGCCAATACGGCGATTGAACTAATCTCCTATAAAATAAATAATACACATTCCGTGCCCGTATCTTGGGCACCCCTGAACCAACGTAGGTAGTGAAGCGTCGCAACTATCGTTCACACGGTACGCACGATGTCTCTCACAATCGTCTAATTTAGGGACGTTTCGTATCGATTTAAGGCGAAATAATGGCTCGTGTCTCGCGCGAGCGCGTGCACGGAACAAACGGGCATGCGGGTTGATAATTATCTAAAATTAACGGCTTTGTATAGGGTGAGGCAACAATAGCTGACAACGTAATAAGAGTTAATGCACGACGCTAATAGTGGGAACATTATGATTGTCGTGTTTCAGCGACCGGTTATATCATTCATTTTGCTTTGTTTATTTTATTTACTTTTCAGAAAACTAAATTGCGACAAGAATAACTATAAATCGGTCTTTGAATACATTTAAACAAATAATACCTTTGAAACTTTACTGTAAATTGATACTTTTCCCGTTCTTCAAATTGTCCACCACGTCGAGTAAGCTTACCTGGAACAACAAAGAGAAACACAGATAAGAAATCATTTCTATTTACATAATAACGATATCAACCTGATATAGAAGATACAAAACATTTACACACGACTCATCTTATTGTCACCACAAAATTACTGTTGACCTAAAAATAGAACCAAGGAACAATACAAGTGTCCCATTTATACGTTGGATCTTGAGTGATTACTTGAATCCTAAAATTTAAAAATCTAAGTCTACATTATCACTGTATGTGTGCGCGTGTGTGTACACAACAGCGCATGCACACGGATGCAGGCGCGGTTACCAACAAAATTTTACAGGAATACTTTGCCAGTAATTAACATAATTAAAAAGATTTGTACTTAAAAAAAAGAATCGTTTAAAATTGTATCATAAAATGTTTTCCTTGAAGTAAATTTAAAAATGATATTCTTGCCACAAAAAATGTAAATTTGTTAAAATATTTCTTCAAATCAGTCAATTTAAAACAAGTCTTTTTTTTCTGTTCAGTTGAAAATTCATTAAAAAATAGGTCCACATGTACAATTATATAACTCTAGTATTATTTGTGTAAATGTGTGTGTGTGTCTTTCTCAATTTTTATCTTCAGGTTCATTAGTAAGCAACTAATGGCTTCATGTAAATTGAAAAATTGGTTAGGATTGTTTATTGGGTAAGCTTAATATTAGCATTAGATCGCGACATTGTATTTGCGCTTATATATATATATATATATATATATATGCATATATATATACCACATGACGTTAAATTCTCATAAGTTGCACCCGCCTGTGTATGTGTGTGTTTATATACTTTTTCCTTTTTTAAATACCACTCGTTACAAGCCCTTAATGTGACGCAGAGTATACCTATCATGATATCTATTAACCACTTTTCTACTTGCTACTAACTACACGTTATAAGACGAAAACCTTCCAGTCACTTAATTCACTTGTCTGTCAAATTGCAATCAACGTAAACTCACATTAGATCGCTATACCATACCTAATTATAATTCGTAATCTATTCACTACACCATACTATAATTCGCTATCTGCAGAAGATACGATAGCGTATAAGAAAATATGTCACGTATACTGTCACTCGCTGTAATCAAACGACGATGACCTGTAGTAGACTTTAATACACGGACGAACTTGATATTCTTTTTAAAATATACTGTAACGTACTTAAAGGGGATTAAATCATGCGCATTCGCAAGGGAACGGGCCGCAGATAGCGCGGACGCGAAGGTCCGTCCAAAGATCAGTCGAGGAGCGCGACACGGTCCATTGTGACCGCTCATTGCATCACTTATCTCATTGCGGCTTGCGGTGTCATCGCGTACCACTCTCGCCGCCTCGCACGACGTCGCGCGCTCGCCCCCTTCGCGTGGGACACACGCGCCTCGTCTCGCGCAAATATTCACGCTTCGTCATTTGTACGCCGAGAGTGTGTGACAGGACAGGTATCCTTCATTAATAATTGTTCGTTTATTATTCGAGGACAATCAGATTCACAAGAAAGAAACGTACAGACAGAAAATTGAGAGTAGTATAGTTAGCGTCACTTAACGACCAGGAAATATATTTGAATATATATTTGTTCAGTCATAGGCTGTGTTACAGAAAATTCAGAGTACGGTTAGCATCACTTAACGACCGGGAAATATATATGAATATATATTTGTTCAGTTATAGGTTTTATTACAGAAAATTCAGAGTACGGTTAGCATCACTTAACGACCAGGAAATATATATGAATATATTTTTGTTCAGTTATAAGTTGTGTTACAGAAAATTCAGAGTACGGTTAGCATCACTTAACGACCAGGAAATATATATGAATATATATTTGTTCAGTCATATGTTGTGTTACGGATGGAGCAGTTGGGTTTACTAAACATACATCAGCAGGATTTCGTAGTTAGGATAACTGCTGCCTATTTAATATTAATGTGTATTAATAAAGAAATAATATTATTCGTAGTCAATAAAGAACTAACAGAGAAACATTATTTCATATTATTTCTAATTCCCTAACAAGCTATAAACCTGTGATTTTTTTTATTTTCAAGATATAAAACAAGTTAATTGCAAACCTTTTTACATTTTCTAAATATCCTTTTACACTTGATGAACTAAATACTATAAATATTTATGTTATGACGTAAACATTTTAATTTGAAAAGCAACGTTTCTCAATCTTGAAAAGGTTCACTTTGAGTATTTGTCTGTCCTAAGTAGGGCTTTTAAACAAAATTTTCAATGAGTACTTTTCTATGACGATCGTGTCGTCAATTACAATTAAACAATCTAAATGCTCATTATTAAATAATATATAACAACTTTGCAATGAAGAAGACGGCGTTCCAAATCGCGAAACTGTTCTAATCCTATAAGGACGTTCCCGTTGTCACGACATGGGGTCACAAGGAGACGCGACACTGAAACGCGACCGGGAGCGGAACGCGCATCGAGCGGCGGACGACGTCAGCGGCCGGCCGCGCATTCCTGCCATACCGCCGCCGCCACACTATTTATAATCGGCGCGAATCGGCCCCGCAAATACTGCCGGCGGCTGTGGCGACGTCGGCGGCGCCTGCATTCGCGCGCTCGCTATTATCGATGGTCACTCGTAAATTTCAAGCCAGTTATTGTTGCCTAGCGGACGCCGGCCGATCGAGAGGCGACCTCCCCCCTTCTCCCCTTCCCCTCTTCATACGCGCCCACTCTGGCCACGAGGAAACCGTAAACGCGTCAATTTTGATTGGAAGTGAATAGTCCGCCGCACGAGGCGAAATCGAGTAGATATATAATGGAACTATATATTTATGTAATAGATGGCGCAGCATAATATTGATGAAAATGCGTTAACCAAGTTAAGATGTGTACAGATTTCTTCAATACTGCTCTTAATTTCGACGGTATACTTACAATCTTTAATAATAATTTTCATGTATCGGTTTATTCATTTTTAATATTTACACATTCGAACACAACGAAGGGGGCGTTTGAATAAAATGACCGTACGCGGAAACGCCCGCGCCGATAGCACGCGAGTCGCACTCGACGGGCCCCTCGAGAGACAAAGACGCCAATTCGAATCTTGGGACAAACAAAATTGCGTGCGAAACGGTCCAGGTTTCACCACAAAATATATTCACCAATTGTTTAACCACAAGCAACGAACGTTGCAAGTGAAACGGCCTTAAAACCCGTGTGGATGTTACAATTTTGAAACTGTTATAAATATACGAAATACATATTGAAGTAAAGAAGGATCTATATGTAACATTTGAAATGGAATTGGACACGTTGAATTCGTGGATTTACCTGCAATCACAAATGACCATGTAAATATAAACTCCGGATTAATAGCTTTGAAGGAATCTGAATAGAGAAACTTTTTCTGCGAAACGAAATTCAGTGTTGTGCAGTTTATAGACCCGTATATTAGTGACAGATAAGTCAATCCGTATACTAGTGACAGATAAGTCAATCCGTATACTAGTGACAGATAAGTCAATCCGTATACTAGTGACAGATAAGTCAATCCGTATACTAGTGACAGATAAGTCAATCCGTATACTAGTGACAGATAAGTCAATCCGTATACTAGTGACAGATAAGTCAATCCGTATACTAGTGACAGATAAGTTAATCCGTATACTAGTGACAGATAAGTCAATCCGTATACTAGACAAATAAGTCAATCCATAATCAAACGATTCGGTCTTGAACACGATATTACTACGCTATATCGATTGTATGCCACTAAATCCTGTTTTCTTTATGTCAAAACGCCTCGCAACATTTGTTTCAACGTAAGCAATTAAGAATTTCTTTTCGACCAACACTATACGTACTTTTACTCAACTTTACTCCGATTAATAACAGCACGACTTAATGTAGGCTATAATAACTTCCGGATACGTCATCAGATTTGGTTGGCGAAAACCGCATATAAACAGATAGTGTCATGCTCGCATTTACCGCGGAGCGAAAATAGACTTCGAACTGCGTTACAATCATACATTATTCCGGCATTGATATAATTTAACGAAGTGACGTATCGATACAGACAATGAATTAAACATTATTGACAGACAGTGCCGGCACCGCTAACAAAATTTAAGTATCAAATAATAAATATTTTCGAATAAAATGCTATATCGTATGGCCTTAGTTTGGTGAGGATTTCATGATGCAGCAAGATTAGTATGCCCCAACAATTGTGCAGAAGTCTCCTCAAGTAAGCGCAAACAGCAGGAATTAAAAAAAAACTTGTCGAGGACGAGTAGAACTCGTACTACGAGGGATCCGTACACTTTTAGGCACTTATAAACATTTAAGAGTACGTAATAGAAATGGGCGTTTGAGATCACTTGTGTGACCTAGTTCAAACTAGGTCTTTGAAAGTCGAGAACAAGTTCTTTTAGTTTGTTCTTTTTCTTTTACTTCGTGCGTAAAAAACATCAATTTTCCTCTCATACTTTTCAGACTTGAGACTGCCAGTCTCAGCTCTCAAGAGACTGACGTATTTAAAAATTTAATGGTTTACTAACATGGTTGTTCGACACTGTGACGACTATCACTACTATTATTTATCTACAACTAGTCAACCAATTTAATAATCTACACAAACTTAACGAAAAATAAACATACAAATTAATTAACAAAATACTTATGTCTTGTTTAAAAAAAATAAATAATCAAAATATAGGAATCACAGGTAAACAATCACAAAATCGAAACAAACTCGATTTTGAATAAATACCTACTCAAATTTTCGAATAAACTAAATCATTTTTAAAACATAAATTATAAAACAACAGAAATCTTAACAACTTTTAAATATTAGCCTCAAGAAATAAAGTCTGTGAAAGTTTAGACGATATTAATCTACATCTCCTCTAGGTAAGCACTTGACCTATCTTTGAGAAGATCCATTCGCAAGCGACGGAAGTGACCATGACACATACAGAAAGTGTGGATATTTATCTCTGTTAAACAGATAAATATCTACAGTCAAAAGGAGTTCAATTACCCTGACTGGTGGTGGTTCCCGATTATCACTGAAACCACCACCGTGGGATAAAACCTGGAAGCAATAATTACATTTTGTCTTTTCCCCAGGTAAACTTGTATAACGGTTCGTATATCCCGCTTCGTATGAGAAACGACACAATATTATTAAAAAAAACGTAATTAAACCTGCTAAAATAAAAAGGGTGCGTGTACTTATGTACGCGCGTGAGAAGTTATACTTCTTTGGCATCATTAAACAATACATACGGATAGATAACCTCAATTACATTGGAGCACTTGAAAAAGTCTATAAACACAATTTTTTCACTAATATTTACGAACAGTAAATATATTAATCAAAATATTGAATTTAAATCACTACTGAATATAATTTATCAGCACATATATAAATCGCACTTATATGAAACTAAAACACGTGTGTGAATGTAGACACTAGAAACATGTGGATAAATACTATGAATATGAAAACAGTGAACAGAGGCGACGATGTACCAATAGCTTTTGTTTCGAGACTGTAACCGCTGCAACTTCATACTGTAACGTTTGTGTGACGAATCTTAAAATTTCACTCTTATCATTTTTTCATAACGCGCCTAAAGAAGTATAACTTCAAAAACCTAATCTGCTATAAATTATAATATATGGGGCATGTGAGGACAGAATTTTAATTTGTTTTTGGTTACGGGAACTAAAGAATGATATAATTTTTTAAATCTATTCAGCCAAAAGAATATTAGTGAATTAATTAATTTTATTCACTCAATCTCTTATGCCAGATGGGCTAGTACGTAGTATTTCTAATTAAAATATTTACAAATAATAATTTCCCCCAACGTAAACATATTGCTTCCTATATATTTTAAAGCCATAAAAGCAAACTAATTGTAAAAGTGTGTAATTCCTCTATTTAGAATTAGAAATAATTCATTTTTGGATTTTTCCCTTTATTTGTGCTACAAGACCTGCCATTACGCCGACTCTCAACATTGTAAGTCGACCGAAAGTACCCTATACGATTTGATGAGTTTATGGATAAAAAAATACACTGTAAAGGGTCATATATTTTTTTGTTGCGTAAATCAAAAAACTAGAATTTTACAGTAATGTAAGACTTAATACACGATATTAATTTCAACATAATATCTCAAACCGTTCTTTTGAGAAAAAGGGCCTTGACAACAAACGGAAGTACGGTTTCGTTTCTTTTTTTTTCATTTTTAGGAACGGAAACCCAAAAATATGACACGGCCACCTCTATCGCCGGATTTAAATCCAATCGAACTTGTATGGGAAGAATCTGATATAAGAGTTCTAAATTACTGGCAGTTATGAGAGACAGTTAAATTAAAACTTAATTTTTCGATGAAAAGAAAGTGTGACGTTGTACCATATTGTATTGTGTTATCATAATTTTAAACACTTCGTCGGCCTAAAATGTTAACCTGCTAAGTCCATTTTATCAAACTTTACAGGACGATAAAAAAAACTTAATAATTTTGAGAAATTATCATTTTTGTTTGTTTTTTTTATAAGGTAGATGAAAATAAATTTATTTGATTTTTTGAATGTATACAAAGTGAAAAATATGCTTTAGTTTTAGAGTAATATGTACTTTCATGGATTTGTCTGTTTTTCTTTTTATAGCTCAGTATGAGTTTAGGACTAAGCAGTTTAGGTATTTGCCACTTTGAATGTTTTAAATTAGTTTAGTTTAAATAAAACAAAGTAGAAAGTGCTTATAACTCTTTTTATTTTATGTATTCTAAATTATAATTTCTTACTTTAACATTTCTAGTAGGTATTCATCAGACAAAAATATAAAATCATAGTATTATTGTACTATGAATTAACATACAATCAACGAAGACACTTTATTTCTTTTTTTTTGAATTTTTTAATTTACCATTCCCTAAAATAATAAACTGAACAAAATCAATCAAGTTATCACAATGCTAAGAGATCTTTTATTATCTATTTATCACAAAATGACAAAGGCACTACATAAATTCTATAAAATTATGGATACCTAACTGCACAATTGCATTCTTATGTTAGCTTTAGAAAACAGAATAATCAACAAGAACATAAAATAGGTAATTGAAAGTAATTTTAACATCTTGTATCTTAAATGATTTTAAGCCATTTGCTTAAAATCATTTAAGATGACGCTACTCGCGAGGTAAATCATCAAACAATTTGTGGTAGTCTGAAGGTAATGTCCTTTTAATCTGTTGCAAATCCTCATATTTGCGTGCAGTTATTTTTCGCCTTGTTTCATGCAGTTGAGTTAACTCATCAGTTGTACAAGATTTAATCTGTGAAGATTTTCTTTGAGGTAAAGACCTTAAAGGAAATTTTATATGATACTTGTCCACTTGGTTCATAGCGTAATGCCCTAATATCTGTAACCTTAGGATCCTCTTTAGATCTTCCGGGACGAATGCTCTTATAGAACTGAACCTTATCAAATTTTTTAAAGTAGCAATGATTTAGATACTTTACTTCGTATGGCGCCGGACATCTGCGCGCATGTCTTGCGATGGATATGTATTCGGCAGGTACATTCACTACCCTATCTTTTACATAACGCTCTATTGTGGAATGCATGGAGTCTGCTTCCATTTGAGTATGCCCAACCTCCAAAAATTTTTGTTCTATAGTAATATCTTTATGCCTCAAAACAACATTTAACAATGCATTGGATAGTACACAATTTCTATTTTGATACGTACAACCATCACTGTATATAATTATAGTTTTACTGTCATTGTTTTCGTCGGTATTAATCACTGGTATTACCGTATTTTCCAAAAAATCTACCCTAATGGAAGCAAATTCCTCAGCATTCAAACCACCTTCTGCCTCATTCCATATGAAGCAGAATCCGTCCTTATTTTTAATATTCAAGAAACACAGGTTGTGAACTTGAAGTTTCGTCTTATAGTATAAAGTGCTCACGTTTGATTTTGGTGCCATAAGCACTGCCTGTAAATCCACTGTAAATATATATTTTTTACTATTTTTGTCCCGTTCTTTTTCTTCTCTAGCGTGTTCTTTTCTTTCTATATGTTGCCGATGTTCTGCGTCTGAAACTGTTCCTACTTTATGGCAAGCACATTTTTCGCACTCATCTTTCTTGGGCCTAAACAATGCGTATCTCTTTTCTTCAAACAAGTTTGAAAATGTGCAAATTGATAAAAGACTTCGAATTTCGCTGTTTGCACCAATCATTAACATAAAAATTGTAAATAGCTTCTTTAGATTTCCATTCTGATAAGAGATACAATTTTTGAGATTTTGACCTACAATAATGGGATTCCATTACAGGGAGGGACTCCAAAAATTCCAACAATGCTTTCTTTTCTTCGGTGTTCGGTTTCTGCTTTGTCTTGTCTCTGTAAGTATTGGGAGTTCTAGAAGGATTATTTGCTAAAGTTTTCCAATGAAGTATTGTCCATCTCCCTATCCCCAAAGTATTTAAAAACATTTTACGGCATACTTTTACACTTTCTTCATTTAATTTGAGGTGATACACAAACGAATTTGCTCTTTTTGTCGAGTCAGTATTTTTCCGATTACGAGGTCTTGCTGCTAGCTTTGTAGTTATCCAATCATTGACTAGCGTTTTTTTTTCTCCCCAAGTAAGATTCCAAAATCTAGCGAAAAGTTGCTTTCTGGTACTTTCATCAATAGTTTCACATTTCAATGTACTATATTTTGATATCTTGCAGGAACACCTTGATTTCATTGCTCGTTCTTCTTTTGGCTTCGTATAATTCCAAGAACCATCTTTTTTCTCCCGACCTAAGTATTTTTCACCTCTCTCTCTTCTTTTTCTATTTTGCTCAGCAAACCATTCAGTCTTATCTACTTGGAATCGCTTCTTACGCTTTTTCGATTTTGTTATTTGAACACTAGATGCTGAATGAGTATCAGAATAATCTACCAAATTTCTGCCAATATCACTTTCATCTGAGATATGAGGATCAGGATTGATTGCCAATATTGATCTGGTTATCGCGCAAGTTTCATCGGTAGAATTGTTTATCATTATACTCTCTGTAGGCACTTGGCTAGGGAGAATATTGGTTACATCAGAATGGGTTGCCATATCTGACCTGTTCTTTAGACAAGGTTCATCGGCTGAAACTTCGACAGGAAGAATACTGCTATCAAAATGGCTTTCCAATTGAGATATACTTGCTGCAGCACTAGACTCGTTAACAGAAACTTGGCTGTGGAGAATATCGGTACCATCAATCTCGAGTTCCTGTGTCGATCTATTTTCTGTATTAAAAACATCTTCCGAAATTTTATTAGGAAAAACGTTGAGACTGTCGAGGTAATCTGAACTCACAGTATTTTCTAAAATCAAACCAGTTGTATCACTTGTCTGTAAAGTAAAATTGCAATCTGTTTCATAGTTTTCATTGTTTAAGTTTTCGACTCCAGAATTATTTAATTCATGAATAAATTCAAACTGAACATTTTCTAAAATCTGATAATTATTATTCTGTTCAATCTCAAAGGATTTACTTATTTTCGGCTCGTCTTCTTGTATTTTTTGTAAGTCGGTAACAAGACCAACCAATTTCTTACCCCGATACATTCTGTAATAAAAATATTAATAAATAAACCATAATGTTTAACGGCGTTGCATTAAGCCTAAGTACCCAACAAATAAAAAAAGGCTTTAAAAAATTAAATTTTATTAATCAGTTAATTTATTAATTAAGCAGTCGGATTAATTTGTTGTTAATTATATTCTAGAAATGACAACTGATAATTAGCTAACTCCTTAACAAGCAAAAATCTTTTAATACGTAAACCTGTCAAGTCCATACATTATAGGTTAGGGATCAAATTACGTATTAAAACATGAATGCATTATTAAATACTTACTCTAGCAGTAAAATAAAACTTACCTTTCATGAATAATGCTATGACACCACAAAACTTTACGAATTCTCACCGTAAAATTAAAATAAACTAGCGCGAAATTGTAACACGTTAATCTAATGCCGTTCTCCAAACAAAATGGCCGCTGAATGGGGACTTGGAAGGAATTATCCTTAGAAATTTGACAGTTGGTATTAAGCAGGTTTACGTGACTTCATTTTTAGCACCTTAAAAATGATTATCGTTCTTTACGTCTTAACTATAAGGTGTAAAATTGTATGAATTTACGAATAGCACAAGAAAGTAATTTTTTACCGAAAATGGACTTAGCAGGTTAACATTTTAGGCCGACGACTTGCCCTTATAGTTTTTATTTCGCCATAATTCATAATCAGATTTAATATAAAAAATAAAGCCCCTAAAACTACTAGAATTAGAGACGGGATCTCACAAACTTATGGCCGGAGTGAGTGTACGTCATAATGGACGCCCGGAATTCTCAAAGTTTTCTTAAATAAACAAGGAAAATAAATTCTGCACACTCGTTCATTGAAATGAATTTGCGACAACAAATGCGAAATCATATCTGTGAAACAACCACCTCCTTCGAGCATTCAACCTTTGCCTATAACAAAGAAGTAAAAAATATCACCCAAAATAAATATTTCTTTTGAAGTGCACGACGAAACAATATTTAGCATGAATGGATTAAATACACATAGACTGCTGATAGTTGTACCTACATTTTTTTTTCTTAAAATATCAATGGCCAGACAGCAATTGATATCATGAACATATATATTTAAAACATTTATATTAACAAGATTAACTACCGGTCAAATCATTTGAACTAACATCCATTATCGTTTAATGTTTTGATCCAAAATACGTTGTTTCTATATTTCCGTCCGTATGTCGCGTTTCTCGTTAATAAGGACCCCGTCTAATCTAGTATCGCTGATAGCAATAATAAATACCGGCCAGGGTCAAGGTAGTATAGTATAGTAATCCTAATTAATATTATAAATGCTAAAGTTTGGATGGATTGATAAATGTTTGTTATGGATTGATAAATTCTGTAATTTTCAAATGGGTCTACACATTATAGTTTGGATCAATATATAAGTTACCTATTCGGAAAACTACTTACCTAAAGTAGTTTCTGAAGGATAGAACCCAAAGCTATGCTGCTCATTAGGTACCTATTCGATCACATATTATTTATCATCCGTAAAAAATAATTATATAAATTTGATTTCAGCTTATATCAATTCATGTATCCAGAATACCTAAATCCGAGACTGGTACCCGTGAGACAGCATACAAAATTTGTCCCCCTATATAATACGATCACACGCGAATGAATTTTTAAACAGTAGTAATTATAGCTTGGATGGGTATATTGGCTTTATTTAACTATATTTCACGTGGACTAAGCCGCCAACAGAACATAGAGAATAAAAAGGAGATTATTAAAACAAAAATAATTTCCCTTTTCACTGTACTATTAATTAAACTATAATTTGTAAGCTAAACTTACTGTTTTTATTTTATACCATAACGTAAACAATTCTTACAAATATAAATGTGATAGTGTTTTTATTTGTTTGTTGTTTGTCGCCTACAACCTTTGACCCGCGTATAATGCGTATGGCGGAATAACACGTACGTTATCTTTCATTACATAGATACTCATATGGTTTCGCACGCATGGACTACTATTATAACTAGCGAGATGGGATATTTGTTTTTCAATCATGCCTAAACGACTGAATACGTTGTTGTGAAACTCCGAGTTCACAGTTCCTGTAGGATAGAATTCGGCGTTTTAACACTTTAACAAAACTCATTGGATCAGGGAGAAATGCATCCGCCTCAACCGAAGATCTATGCGAAAAAAGCTAGTACGTATTAAGTTTACAATTCAATTTTGATTTGTGAAAAAATCGTTAAAGGAAGTACATTCTTTCTGCAAACTAACACAGTAATCTTTAGCGGTTAATTTTATAGGACGTTATTTACGTTTCTAGTATCATCATCATAATATTTGGCACGACAGCCCAGGGTGGGCCAAGTCCTTCTGTTGGAGATTCTTCCAGGAGGTTCTACTCTTCGCCTGGGTTTTCCAGTTCTTTATCCTGAGAATGTTAAAATCTTCTTCCACTGAATCGATCCATCGTAATTTTGGTCTACCTCTTCTACGAGTTGTTAGAGGTTTTGCTATGAAAACTTTCTTTAGTGGGTTTTCATCTTTCATTCTAGATACGTGGGCATTCCAGTTCATTCTTTTGATTTTGATGGTTTTTATGACATCAGGTTCACCAAACAACCTATAGATTTCTGAGTTAGGACGTCTTCGCCAAATACCATTTTCCTTGACACCCCCAGTATATATGGCGTATATCGATATATACAGTTTCTAGTATAAATGGCGTATATCGATATATGCAACATGAGAGAAAATAATTGTTATTTCATTAATTACTTAGCGAGGTTTTCCTTCATGAATAATATATATGTAACTCCGAAATCATATATGATAAATTATACGGGGTAATGACGGTTTATTTTTTTCCCGTAGTATTTAGATTGTTTTATTAATATTTTCTACGCGACCCAGTTTTGATTAATTCATTTTCTGTCAACCCTCATCAAATTTTCTTAACTTTTCCTCGACGCGCAAAATTGTCTTAATTTTCCTTGTTTTCCAGATATTGCAGAAGTTCCTATACGGAGCGGTTTACTGGAAAAATTGTCTAAGCTATAAGTGTTTGACAACTATACTATTTAATCCAACTTCAATAAATGATCACTAGCATACGTTTTAACAGCTTTGTAAAGTTCGAAAATACAGTCTGCACTTTCGAATTTTTAATTAGATTAAGATTTTTCACAGAGCCACATTACTAAATTCAAGATATCAATGTCGAACATTACGTTACGATCACTAGCATTACGTTATCGATAATCGACATTGGAATGTTAAAGTATTTGTTGGCCAACGTAGTTTGAAAAATATCATTTGTGAATCTATGGAATTAAGATTTATGAAAATTGATCCTTGATTCTATTTTCAACCGCTTGACTTGTATAATTATTTTTAGCACATACGACACATTTCATCTTAAGAAACACATGATTTTTTTTTCTTGGAACATATACGAATTACGTTAAAAAAAATATTGCCTCAATGTAGGATACTGCAACGAATTTAACGAACGAAGCAAATTCGTGAAGTTATATCATAAATGTATAAAATCAGAAGCAAATTAAATTTTTTTTTTTCAATTAAAATATGAAAATAATTATTTTTCAGCATCATTATCTAACAACAACAACCTATTTTCATAATATTCCAAGTTTTTAATTTTCAGACTTAGGGAAAATACATCCCATAAATTTAGCACAATTGAATACCTCGCAAAATAAAATTTAACTCTCCGTCCGATAAATGTTTAATAAGGGAAAAGTTATTTTTTGTTTACCGATCCTATAAAATATGTATCAAATAAACATTTTACAAAATGTAATACCTCCCAAAATAAAATTTAACTCGCCGTCCGATAAATATTTAATAAGGGAAAAGTTATTTTTTGCTTACCGATCTTATAAAATAAGTATCAAATAAATATTATACAAAATTTAACACCTCTTAAAATAAAATTTAACTCTCCGTCCGATAAATATTTAATAAGGCAAACATTTTTTTTTGCTTTATTCAACCCACTGTATGCCGTAAACTACTCGTACTAATTTTACTCGAATGGCATCATCTTGAGTAAAAATCACAGAAGACCCAACCTTTCACAAAATTGCTTAAATAAAAATCACAGAAAATTTAGCGTTTCACAAAATTAATTAGTAATTTGTGCAATACATAATCCAAAAATAGTACTTTATACGGAATAATGCAAAATTAAAATAGTACCTAATACGGAAAGGCTTGCCTGAAGAAAACTTACAGAGTATAATGCTCTACAAAAGATTCTTATAATTCTTCTCATAGAATCAATGGGACATTTAGCGTTTCACAAAATGAATTAGTAGTTTGTGAAATAGATAATACAAAAATAGTACTTTATACGGAATAATGCAAAATTAAAATAGTACTTTATAAGGAAAAGCTTGCATGAAGAAATAACTTACAGAGTATTAATTCTCTACAAAAGATTCTTATAATTCTTCTCGTAGAATCAACGGAAAATTTGGCGTTTCACAAAATGAATTAGTAATTTGTGCAATACATAATCCAAAAATAGTACTTTATACGGAATAATGCAAAATTAAAATAGTACCTAATACGGAAAGGCTTGCCTGAAGAAAACTTACAGAGTATAATGCTCTACAAAAGATTCTTATAATTCTTCTCATAGAATCAATGGGACATTTAGCGTTTCACAAAATGAATTAGTAGTTTGTGAAATAGATAATACAAAAATAGTACTTTATACGGAATAATGCAAAATTAAAATAGTACTTTATAAGGAAAAGCTTGCATGAAGAAATAACTTACAGAGTATTAATTCTCTACAAAAGATTCTTATAATTCTTCTCGTAGAATCAACGGAAAATTTAGCGTTTCACAAAATTAATTAGTAATTTGTGCAATACATAATCCAAAAATAGTACTTTATACGGAATAATGCAAAATTAAAATAGTACCTAATACGGAAAGGCTTGCCTGAAGAAAACTTACAGAGTATAATGCTCTACAAAAGATTCTTATAATTCTTCTCATAGAATCAATGGGACATTTAGCGTTTCACAAAATGAATTAGTAGTTTGTGAAATAGATAATACAAAAATAGTACTTTATACGGAATAATGCAAAATTAAAATAGTACTTTATAAGGAAAAGCTTGCATGAAGAAATAACTTACAGAGTATTAATTCTCTACAAAAGATTCTTATAATTCTTCTCGTAGAATCAACGGAAAATTTGGCGTTTCACAAAATGAATTAGTAGTTTGTGAAATACATAATCCAAAAATAGTACTTTATACGGAATAATGCAAAATTAAAATAGCACTTTATAAGGAAAAGCTTGCATGAAGAAATAACTTACAGAGTATTAATTCTCTACAAAAGATTCTTAAAATTCTTCTCGTAGAATCAACGGAAAATTTAGCGTTTCACAAAATGAATTAGTAGTTTGTGAAATACATAATCCAAAAATAGTACTTTATACGGAATAATGCAAAATTAAAATAGCACTTTATACGGAAACGCTTGCATGAAGAAACAACTTACAGAGTATTAATTCTCTACAAAAGATTCTTAAAATTCTTCTCGTAGAATCAACGGAAAATTTAGCGTTTCACAAAATGAATTAGTAGTTTGTGAAATACATAATCCAAAAATAGTACTTTATACGGAATAATGCAAAATTAAAATAGCACTTTATACGGAAACGCTTGCATGAAGAAACAACTTACAGAGTATTAATTCTCTACAAAAGATTCTTAAAATTCTTCTCGTAGAATCAACGGAAAATTTAGCGTTTCACAAAATGAATTAGTAGTTTGTGAAATACATAATCCAAAAATAGTACTTTATACGGAATAATGCAAAATTAAAATAGCACTTTATACGGAAACGCTTGCATGAAGAAACAACTTACAGAGTATTAATTCTCTACAAAAGATTCTTAAAATTCTTCTCGTAGAATCAACGGAAAATTTAGCGTTTCACAAAATGAATTAGTAGTTTGTGAAATACATAATCCAAAAATAGTACTTTATACGGAATAATGCAAAATTAAAATAGCACTTTATACGGAAACGCTTGCATGAAGAAACAACTTACAGAGTATTAATTCTCTACAAAAGATTCTTAAAATTCTTCTCGTAGAATCAACGGAAAATTTAGCGTTTCACAAAATGAATTAGTAGTTTGTGAAATACATAATCCAAAAATAGTACTTTATACGGAATAATGCAAAATTAAAATAGCACTTTATACGGAAAAGCTTGCATGAAGAAACAACTTACAGAGTATTAATGCTCTACAAAAGATTCTTAAAATTCTTCTCGTAGAATCAACGGAAAATTTAGCGTTTCACAAAATGAATTAGTAGTTTGTGAAATACATAATCCAAAAATAGTACTTTATACGGAATAATGCAAAATTAAAATAGCACTTTATACGGAAACGCTTGCATGAAGAAACAACTTACAGAGTATTAATTCTCTACAAAAGATTCTTAAAATTCTTCTCGTAGAATCAACGGAAAATTTAGCGTTTCACAAAATGAATTAGTAGTTTGTGAAATAGATAATACAAAAATAGTACTTTATACGGAATAATGCAAAATTAAAATAGCACTTTATACGGAAACGCTTGCATGAAGAAACAACTTACAGAGTATTAATTCTCTACAAAAGATTCTTAAAATTCTTCTCGTAGAATCAACGGAAAATTTAGCGTTTCACAAAATGAATTAGTAGTTTGTGAAATACATAATCCAAAAATAGTACTTTATACGGAATAATGCAAAATTAAAATAGCACTTTATACGGAAACGCTTGCATGAAGAAACAACTTACAGAGTATTAATTCTCTACAAAAGATTCTTAAAATTCTTCTCGTAGAATCAACGGAAAATTTAGCGTTTCACAAAATGAATTAGTAGTTTGTGAAATACATAATCCAAAAATAGTACTTTATACGGAATAATGCAAAATTAAAATAGCACTTTATACGGAAACGCTTGCATGAAGAAACAACTTACAGAGTATTAATTCTCTACAAAAGATTCTTAAAATTCTTCTCGTAGAATCAACGGAAAATTTAGCGTTTCACAAAATGAATTAGTAGTTTGTGAAATACATAATCCAAAAATAGTACTTTATACGGAATAATGCAAAATTAAAATAGCACTTTATACGGAAAAGCTTGCATGAAGAAACAACTTACAGAGTATTAATGCTCTACAAAAGATTCTTAAAATTCTTCTCGTAGAATCAACGGAAAATTTAGCGTTTCACAAAATGAATTAGTAGTTTGTGAAATACATAATCCAAAAATAGTACTTTATACGGAATAATGCAAAATTAAAATAGCACTTTATACGGAAACGCTTGCATGAAGAAACAACTTACAGAGTATTAATTCTCTACAAAAGATTCTTAAAATTCTTCTCGTAGAATCAACGGAAAATTTAGCGTTTCACAAAATGAATTAGTAGTTTGTGAAATACATAATCCAAAAATAGTACTTTATACGGAATAATGCAAAATTAAAATAGCACTTTATACGGAAACGCTTGCATGAAGAAACAACTTACAGAGTATTAATTCTCTACAAAAGATTCTTAAAATTCTTCTCGTAGAATCAACGGAAAATTTAGCGTTTCACAAAATGAATTAGTAGTTTGTGAAATACATAATCCAAAAATAGTACTTTATACGGAATAATGCAAAATTAAAATAGCACTTTATACGGAAAAGCTTGCATGAAGAAACAACTTACAGAGTATTAATGCTCTACAAAAGATTCTTATAATTGTTATAGTAGAATCAACGGATCAAGAGATATTAAAGTTTGCGGATCTGGCATAATTTCTAATCGGCACGCTCTTCACTAATTACTTCTCAATAAATTATCTTAAAATAAACATGCAAAATGTACAATTTTACTGGACTAAACCTAGATTGGTTTTACGGACACACTGCAATCAGCTAAGCCCAAAAACAAATACTGACAAGAACAATCTCCCGCAAACTCATAGCCCCATTCTGTTACGAAATAGTTAGTTGACAAGTGCGACAAGTAAAGAAAAAAGTTCGACATTAATTTCGTCGACCAACTTATCGAAAGCTCGCGAAAAGGGCAGCGAGCGCGGGCGTACCGACCGCTCAGGGCCGGAAGTAAATAAATGATTTAGTTAACAACTTCGTAAAGTTCACTGCGGACGGGGATAGTATTGTAGATACTTGTTAATCGATTCAGTCGAGAGGTGAAACTATTCCGCCTCAATTTGTTAGTGACACACTGTGTTGGCAACTCGACTAAACAAAAAACTTATTATAACGACCCAAGTGATTAAGCTTTGAGTTTGGGTATTTTTTTTATATACATAACTAAAACAATTGAGCTTCACTAATTAAAGAAATTCCTTTATTTATTATTTAAAAATAACTGTGAGTACGTACCAAAATTCGTGCTTTTTCAAAACTTTAGGTTAAATTTTATATATATATATATATATATATATATATATATATATACACACACACACACACACACATATTTATTGGTTCGACACTACAAAAATCGTAAACTGTATACTCTCACATTGAAGTTTCGCCATTGACAAAGTTTATTTGGCGAAAATGTCTGATGGCACATGTGAAAATAGTAATAGACAAAACAATAATATATTATTTTCACTCTAACAAACTTCCATAACTACTAAAGCCACTTTCTGCCTACGAAAGGAACAGAGCAATTTGGACAACTAACTTTCAGATCTCTTGTTACTGGTAAAAAAAACTTCCTAAATATGTGTCCCGTTCTCAGATTTTCCTTGAGAGTTACAAATTTCTGGTGAAATATACAATATTTTACTTCAAATAATATTTATGTTTAATGAGAGATTCATTTTATTGCAAATGACACTATACGAGCATGCAATCTTACAGCACAAGCTTATTATTCTCTATTACGTAGTGTTGTTATACATAGTTACGTTGATTGGCTTATATCTCTCACTACTTTAAGTTAATGCATAATTATTTACAATAAACATTAACCAATTCTTCAGAGCAGATCCCAAAACACACGTTTAATTCAGTAAAAAATAATCAACATTTTTGATTTCTAATATACCTGGTAAATTTTACAATTGCAAATTTTACAGATTAATGAATTTTTTAAACGAATTTAACCATTCGGTGTTCAAATGGCTCTACAGTTAAAATCCAAAAATGCAATCGTTAAACAAAACACAGGGGGTAGCTGTGTCAAACTCTGAAATGTTTAAATCGATTTTTTTACGATATTCCGATCATTATTATTTTCTTCAACTCAGCGGTACAAATTAACATTAATTGATATTAACAAGGAATAGCTAAGTAAATCGGATTAACCGAAATCTAAGATGAATCAAGTATACATATAAAGAACTATAATAAACGTGTATACGGCATAACGTAACCTAGTTACAACAATTAAAAAAAACCTATCAAGCGCCAGTAGATCTCGCATTACGGGGGTCTCCGTACACATCAAGGCATTTATAAACATTTAATAATATTTTTATTATATATTTATAAAAAATTTAATTTTTCAGAACGTAAATATATTCCTCACTATATATTTCAGATGTATATTTAAAAAAATATGTATAATCCCACATAGGAATAGGAGTAACTGACTATTGGATTTTTACTTGTCCTAAAAGATCATCCTTTATGTCCGACTTTTAAGATTGTAGGTCGACTGGTTGTAGTTGCTGATAGTATAAATAATAGAAAAATACACTTTAAAGAGTCATATCTTTTTGTGGCGTGAACCAAAAAAGAATTAAATTTAACTTTACAGTAATACAAGGCCCAGGCCTCAATATACAATATCAAAATTGAGAGTTTACGTCGTTTCTGAAAAATATTCCTTTGACAGATGGGCGGACAGACGGGCAATAAAGTGATCTTATCAAGGTTCCGTTTTTTTTCATTTTGAGCAACTGAACCCTGAAAAAAAAACTAATTAACGCTAAAGACGACGTCCTGTCATTATTGCTATTCTTTCAATATACTATACAGTCACCCACTATAGTCTGTTGGTCTAGATGCTAAAATTGCAGCCAAAAAGTAGCTAGTTTAAATTCCAACCATATCAGATCAACAATTATTATAATTTCTAATTTCAATTTGACTCATTTTAATCGATCCCATAAGTAACCTATTAACTGTCCACTACTCTAACAATCCACAATAACCGACGAAAAGATCGTTGCTAACATTATTTCTATTCATATCCAATTGTTCCATCGATATGTAAGAATTTGAACATCTGCGTAGCGCGACCTATTAGACATATACCAAGATTTATCAGCACCACTACTTAAACTTTTCCTAGTAAACAACCATCATCGCTTATAAGGCGACACCGCCTTACAAAACAAATTCAATTCAAATAGAAACCGTGCCAACCACAATCAACCCGATTCGCCCAAAAAGCCGACTAAACGCCACTTACCAGCTACAAGGAAGATCCCACCGAGAGCGAATCGTCCGCAGGAAATGAAGTATTTCCCCCGAACGGATGACGCCTGGCCCGTTTTGTCTCCGACGTTCAGCCTTTGTTCGCGCCGCCGCAGCGGTATTAGCATTCTCCTGCCTGCATATGCCGGTCACTTTTAACAACTTTTGATAGCCCCAGTCTCGACGAGTGGATACTGTTTTTTTTTTTTAAATTATATTGATCCTGAAATTTTTGGTAATTTTCACCAAAAATAATCTTTTAAATATCCGCGTGTCAGTGTATATTAGAAAAAGAAATGTCTGGGACATTGTTTTCATGTTCAAACGTTTGGTATTTTTTAAACTTTACATTTGTCATTTTACACCAACGTACTAGATTTCCATCGATGACGTAGTTTCCGGGAAATCGAAGCATTGGCGTGCACGAACACTTTATCGATAACGTTTCTGTTTTTGACGAAAAAATAAGTCAACTTTCAGCAGTCAGCAGGAACGTTAACCTGAGACAAGGTGCCAAAATTTGGAGTGTAGCTTAGGCATAATAATCAATATGAAACAAATATATAAAATTTACACAAGAGTCCTATGACCTGAAAAACCACCATGCCAAAATATTCTCAAAACTAGTACATATGCCGATGAGACGGCCATGTGAAGGCATTCCCGCCACCGGATGTCGTCGTCATTCTCCTACCACTGTTCCGGAAACTCTATGTATGATTTCCGTAATATATTTGTTGACACATTTTATTTTCCTATTGACCTATTTGCATAAAAAATTCAGAATCGCATAAATATACCAAGCATATAGCTTATTAAGAAGTTAAGCCACTCCAGAGAATTTGAAAAATCAAAGGTCAGAATTTAACAAATGACAGTTTTGTCTTGAAAATATAAATTATACTCCTTGAAAGCAATCCTTGGCTAACTTATAGATAGGGTAACCTGGTGTAACGCTCGCATATAAAGCAAGTGCTTTCTCATAAAAATATTTGTTATTGACCAATAGGTGATTTGGCCTCAAATAAGGGACACATATCGATATTTAATATTTAAACTTGAATTTAAAAAAAATTAATCTTATTTTAACAATTAAAAAAGTCGAATTTAAAAAAAAAAGTATGCCAGAATTTCAGCCACAGATAAGGCACACCTAGAAAAGAATATCTAAATTTTAATAAGTGCGAGTCGGATTCGCGCACAAAGGGTCCTACAGCACCAAACAATATCAAACTTATTAGGTATGCAATATGGTAACATACCTTGTAATTGACTTTTGTAGGTATAGTTTGACAGTTAGAGTGGTTAGGACAACGACTTTAGAAGTACATATCTTATAGACTATAGAAGCGCATATCTGAATAACTATCGACTTAAATAAAAAAAATATTTTGGGACCTCTTCATCATTTTTTAGACCTATCTAAAACGATATCCCACATGATTGTGTTTTCATCCCTCAGTTACATATATGGACTGCCACCCCTAATATAATTATTTTTTATAATTCCACTATTTCATTGTCTAGCGGTTCACAGAAGACATGTACCATCCAAATTTCGTCTATATAGTGCCAATAGTCTCCGAGTAAAATGGCTGTGACACACGGACAGATAGAAGGACAAGACGAAATTACAAAGGTTCCGTTTTTGCAATTTGGCTACGGAACCCTAAAAAACAATTTTAAAAAATTATTTTGACAATTTGAATATAGTTTGCACCTACAATGGATATTATTATTTAATCTACATTTACCCCGCGGCGCCAATGAATTATCAACGTGCCCATAACTATAACCTACACAATGTAGTGTGTCAATAAAAAGTCACTCCCATGGGGAGACGTGTAAACAATTTTTAAATATTTTATATAACTTTATAGGCATTATAAATATGTATAATAATGCCAAAACTCAGCTTATAGCATTAATAGTGTCCGAGCAAAATGGATGTGATATAAAAACGAAACTATTGGAATTATTAGTTGCTTGGCGAAACTATAAGAATTATTAGTTTGTTTACGAAACTTTAAAAATTCAAAAAACGTAAACTTAAAAAATTATACTAACAAACTATCTTGGTTTCAAACACGGGGCAATAGTACAAAGCGTCGTCAGTTGAATAGATATGAAATGGAGACCCACTTCTCAAATAATTTACGAAATAAAGAAAGTCAATATTTCTTCTTTCTTCTTCAGCCATGTCCTACCGCATAAGTGTAGGTCTCCTTCATTCTATACCACTCCCTTCGATTTTGTGCTTTTCCAACCATTTTACTTCAGCTGTTCTTTCGATGTCATCATACCAATGAATATTTAGTCTTCCTTCTGGGCGCTTTTCGCCCCACGGTCTCCATTTCACAAGCGCTTTACACCACGACTACTACTTTCTGGCGATGTGGCCAGTCCATTGTCACTTCTACTCACTAGTTCACTAGCTTCGCAACACGTTCAATGACGTCCACGTCTCTGCTCTTTTCTCTGAGCCATTAGTTCCCCTCGCGGTCTCTTAGTGTGATACTTACCAGTTTCCTTTCTATTGCTTTATGAGCTTCGTGAGAATTTCTTTCGCAAACACCCAAGTTTATGTATGATGCTCGCATATATTATTATATATGGGAGTTTTCTGTTCAACCGAAACGTTCATATCATGATATAAATTCTATATTTATGATGTCAAAATCAATCCTATTATCAACTTAGGTATTGCCTGGTTTCATTCAAAATAGTACAGAATTATAATTCGTGGGTATTTTCTATTGGTTCGAAAAATTCTTCTAGTGGCCAAAATCTAGTTGTGATTCTAGATATACGAGTATATAAAGATATTGCTATAAGCATATATAATGATGGACTGACAAATTTAATAATGAAGGTTTGAGAATTTAGATTGTCCCAATAGAATTTTGGCATGGAAGGAAGCTGACAAAAAAGTGACAGACGCAAGCGTTTTCACATATAGAGGCAAAGAAAGAGACTAGCTTGGGCTCCCTGAGGGTGAACAAAAAAATTGGTATTTTCTTCAAAGTCAAAATCTGCGGCGCTAATGTGTTGCATATTCTGTAGGCAGAACCGGCATATGCTTCAGTAAAAGACACGAGATTTTGTTTAATATCGACACAATTGTAAATATACATCAAGACTTGTAGAATAAAGCCCCTATATCAGGATAATTAATTTAGTGTCTCGTTTATTAGAAAAAAGGCCCCTTTTTAGCTGGAGTAGCGTTATCAATAAGCACCAAATACAGAACAATGCAACCCCATCAACCTACCACTGCGCACTGGCAATTCAGAAACTACCCGCACACGAATACAAAAAACAAATCCACCCCCAAAATGCGCCCACCCTACAAAATATCAAACGATGCAAGCTGGCCACTACTACTGGCTATCCACGTGAGCAGAAAATATAACCGGGTGACCATAATCAAAATAAATGTTAAAACGCTCTAATACTTTCACTTTTTTTGTTATCGCTTACCGTATGGGAGTATTGCAATTTTATATAATTTAATATATAAATTAATGATATAAAAATTAAGTTCAAAAATTTAAATAGCTGGAAATAGTTTAGGTATATGTAAAAGGTCTACTCTAAATTGAAAACTAAAACCTTGTCATGCCTAACGCAATGGCTGTTGGAGTAAAGAAGCAATACCTATCTTCTGAAGTACGATAATAATACGCTATTCGCTGTTATTTGAATTCAAAAGATTTAATTTACTAAAACTCAATTAAAATGGTACTAATACAAACACAGGTTTTGCACGCATGTGCATTCGTATACATAACCTTTTAAAAGAAATAGCTGAAGCGAAAAATTAAAAGAATCATAGCTGTTAAAAATTAAAACGACTAGGAAGACCAAGGAACGGAAAACGTTGCCAATAGAAAAAGTATCAAGTTTAACAGAGAACTAAAGCAATTAATATCACCTTGAAAGGACAAGCAAGTAAAGGAATATAAAAGGCTATAAAAAAGTCCAATTTGCCAAAAATCCTCTACTTGGAACTTCAACAAACTTCTATTTGTTGGGGTTTCGCTATTCGCGGTATTTAAAGGAAATTAGCCCCCGCAAATGGCGAGGATATTTTACTGTATTTATAAATAAACAAATAAGAGAATAAACAAATTGGAATACGAAGACATTTATTGTACGCGTGGATTAGGGTTTTAATCAATTTCGTCTGCACTTCAACTATAATCCAATCAAATACGCCAAAAATAAAGGTCCCATAATACATTGCTTTCTAAATTAATTTTTCTTGTCAATAAAGTTAAGGGTCAAATCTTATCTTATAAATCACTAAAACGCATTGTAAAAAAATCACGTAACCTGACAATACAGAAAATTAATTATTAATTAATTGTAATTAATTAATGATACCATAATGTAAATAACAAGGATAAAATTCCCAAAGAACCGGAAAAACTTGTATCCAAACCGTTCAGTCGTTCCAGAGATCATGTACAGTTGTACTCATACATAAGGGAGGTACTGAAAGACTAGAAATAGTTTATAAGATGGCATCAGCAGGCATTTGGGAATTTGAAACGGTTATTTCATAGCCAGACTGTAACGTTCTCGGGTTAAGAAGTACATACCACATAAATACCAAAGTAATAAGTAATACATCCATGTGCGTGGCCGCACGGTTTTATTTATTTATTTATTCAGTAAATTTCTTGATCAACTTTCAGCATTATGCACATTGAGCAAGTTATTGTGAAACAAAAAAAATTAGATAACAGACTATTAAACAATCAATACAAACATAAATTCAAAATATTAAAAATACCTTGATTCTGAATTCGCGAATAGAGCAAGAGGACAAATCGAGATGCGAGCAATGCCTTCAATATCGAATTAAGCAATTTAAGCGCGCGGAAATTCGGAGATCACAACTGAAAGTTAGTACGTGTATGCGGAATGGATGTTTTCACATTCACGCGTTACAGTTAGGTTTAATAAAACGATATCGATCCCAATACTGATGATTTGTCAACATAACCTATTAAACATTTTAACAAATACAAGAATATATGCAACTATTTTTCTACTTGTAAAAATTAATATCCAATTATTGCTAAAAAAAATAATACAAAAATAGAACCGATATTTGAAGATATTGACCATAATTTTTGAAATAAAGACGTCTAAGGAAATATAATATTAAATATTATTATTATGTTAAATAATCATCACAAAGTTAGAAATACACATTTTATTTTAGACAATCGCTCACGGATAATTTCAAACGGTCATTTTCTAATATCGCAACACTCAAAAACACGACCTATTAACCAGTACAAAAATTTGTGGATCGGTGTATGAATAAACGAACCTCCATTACTTTCCTATATTAATGATACCATTTAACCTGTCGTCCTACAAAAAAATGCTAGATCATTTCCTTCTGTTTTGAAGCACTATTTATCCTATCGCTCAGAGTACCGCAGCGGGCACTGGTCACCCTGTCCGCCGAGTATCGATCGCGACGCGTCGGCACAAAAATCGCTCGCGTCGCGGAAACATCGGCGGCGGCACGCTGACGTCAGCGTGGCCGACTCAGCGCCGCCCTCCGCTCGGCCGCGTGGGGCGGACGGACCCACGGGCCGCTCCTGTTCTTTGGCACAGCACAGCACAACACCGTCCGGGCGCGAGAAACGCAATTCGTAGTTTTTAAGCACCTAACGATATCAACACGCCCTTTTTCCCTCTGGAACGAGTCGCTCAATTAGATAAAATGTGAAAAACTAAGGAAGAATCAAACTTTGAAGTGACGTGTTTGAGCGAAGGTACGGAAAAAATATCACGAATGAAAACAACGATTATTCGTATTTATTTAGTAAGATCGCGAGTTTTAATTTTATCAAAACCCATATTATTTCTTGCGCATAAAACAAAATTAGAAATTTAAAAAACATTTTGTTAAAAAAAATTCATGGCGGCGAATAATTGTGCTATTTTTTTAATTAAATTTTTCTTTTTATTCCAAAGATTGAAGTTATTATGACAATTTTACGAGTTTAGAATTAGTTGAAAGTAGCGGATTAAACTTTTATTGATATTATTAAACTACTTAACTGGAGGTTACTTTATAATTTAATAAAGATCATACCCGACTGAAGAAACGCCTTCAATAGTTACGTGTTATTATCTCATCACACAATCTCCTTGGACGAAAATTTGAGTGTTAGACAACCACTTGGTACTTTACATCCTTCTTACGCTCAAGGGTAAAAAACATACAATAGGTTTACATTATGACGATAGTTTCCAATAGCTTTAGCTAAAACAGCCGATATACAATGTTGTTTCTATACAGTGAGGATATTCTACACTATAGAGGTACAAAACATACATAGAATCAAAAATAAGCGAGATATTTTGTATAAATAATAAATATCTATAAAAAAAAAGGTTTCAAAAATCGGTCGTACATATCAATAAAGCTACTTAAATAGCCAATCTTCTCCCGTTTAATCTGCCTACGAAATCTAACCTAAGCTGTCCTAGATTCGGCAAAACTTGTAGACTTCAGAAATCTTTACATCAGCCGAAATCACCCCAAGATAAATCGCTAGACAAAGTTCAGATGTCTAGCCGAAGCTATTAGTCTAACAAGCCGACACCCACGCATATAGCGGCCGACACGTTGTGATCTCTTCGGAAAGTAAACTTAATGACCTCATCAATAACATATTCGAAAGTTCACAAGAACTCTCTGACCTGTTCCGTAGAGAGAAAAAAATTGACGTCTACGATGTATTGTCTACGTAGAATTAATTTCGTTGTTTGCATAATTTAAAACCGCGCTTAAAGAAGTATGTTGTCAAATTATACTCGCTTCGTGGAATCGTCTGTAGCGCCGGATATTGCAACAAATAGTAATGGAATACTTCATACAAAGTATTTTTAATAATTTTTCACTCATACATTAAACCTTACCAACGGTAACCTAATGGAAGGTAATTGATATATGGATTCAAAAAAGCGTGTTGTCAAATTATACTTGCCTCGCGTGGTCATCTATAGCGCCGGATATTGCAAGTAGTAATGGAATACTATATACAAAGTATTTTTAATAATTTTTCACTCATACATTGAACCCTACCAATGGTAACCTAAAGGAAAGTAATTAATATATGTATTCAAAAAAGTACTTGTCAAATTATACTCGCTTCGTGGGATCGTCTATAACACGTGATATTAAAGTAGTAATGGAATACTTTACAAAGTATTTTTGATAATTTTCCACTCATACATTGAACCTTACCAACGGTAATATAAACGAACGTAATTAATATATGTATTCAAAAAAGTACGTTATCAAATTATACTTGCTTCGTGGGATTGTCTGTAGCGCCGGATATTGTAATCAGTAATGGAATACTTTATGCAAAGTATTTTTAATAATTTGCCATTCATATATTGAACCTTACCCAAAGGTAACCTAAATGAAGGTAATTAATATAAGTATATGCAGCTTAATATAATTTTTCACAACCTATCTTATTTGGGCTGGTAAAACGAACCTACTCCATAAATGAAAACAGCCTTTGTAGTTTAGGAGTCGTATAGGGAAACATAGGTACAGTCCACATACATACATAAAACTAAATTCATACAACTCGTTGAGTTCGTCATGGTTGGGTATAAATAGGTTTTCGTTATCCCTTAACATTAGTTCGTAACAGAGTTTACTCATGTGCAAAATATAGTATCGATTATTCATGTATTTCCACAACTGTTAGTTGACAAGTAAACACGCACACTTATAACATTATAATAGTTAAGATGCAGTCGCGAACTTCGCAGTAGAAAGGCGCTTTTCCCCGACGGAGCAGGCTAACAGCTATTCATAACTCGATACGGAAAAGCACGTCAGACCAAATGGCTTTAGTGACTTCGCTGTAAGCCGACGAGGTTAACCTTCTAGCGAATACCCGTCGCGGACGAAGGTTGTCCACCTCCGTACGGAGGGGCGCGCCTCGCTAAATTAAGATCTCTCGCCGCCCTCCCGTGCTGCGTAGGCACAAACACCACTAACGACCGACGTCGACATATTATTATTATATACTTTCATGTTTTTCTTTCCGGTTTCGATCCTTACTCGGTTGTACGTCGACTATTATTGTATTTTTACCTTCCTAGTAGTCTATATTTTATACGCAAGCGCTTTTTTTAACAATCTATACTTCGAATAGGAACTGACCTACATCAATATATTTAACTATAATAAACTCTAACAATAATCGTAAGTACTCAATACATTGTTACCAATACTTTATTAATACTTGTAGGCATTTAACCTTTAGTTTATGTGGTATGTCTAACTAATATTATTATCGGAATTCCTGAAAAACTGACTAATATATTTTTTCAAAGATCTAAAATTTCTGTGTATTTTTCAAAGTAAGCATGAAACCACACTATTTCAAGTAGTAATATATTTTTCCAAGGATCTTAAATTACTGAGTATTTTTCAAAGTAGGCACGAAATCACACTATTTCAAGTAGTAATATATTTTTCCAAGGATCTTAAATGTCTGAGTATTTTTCAAAGTAGGCATGAAATCATGCTATTTCAAGTAGTAATATATTTTTCCAAGTATCTTAAATTTCTGAGTATTTTTCAAAATAGACATGAAACCACACTATTTCAAGTAGTAATATATATTTTACTATTATGTTGTAAATTACCTGTGAAAGGCACAAAACAGTCGTTATAAAACGCCGCTATAACACATTGGTGCTTAAAGGTTCGAATAATACCGTAACGTTAATTTTACATAACCTATGTTCCCGTCTGTGTCAACATCATTCAAGTAGCGTCTAGTAACTAATATTACCTGAATTCCAATATTACAGAGTTTAATTTATACTTTGTTTTGAATTAATACTGTTCCCCGTAAGACTCATCCTAGTTCCATGTCAAATTGTCATCAATACATGGTGAACGCTAACCAGTCAGTAGCAGTGAAATTATAGAAATCTATATAAAATTGTGTATTCCAGCAAGCAAATTTCTTGCTGGAATACACAATTTTATATAGTGTTTAGGATGTGTTCGTTAATGTCGCATTGTTCAATGAAATACTTACTACTCGTTTAAAAGAAAGTAAAACCGACATACAGTTGGGATGTGGTTCCGCACAGAAACAAATTCATTTATATAGTATTAAATATTCAAGTCCTACTTAATGGCGATAAAAAATGGGAACGGCTTCATTTACCAATGACGACTTTATTACAAAACACAATATTATCACAAAGTATGAATTCTACAGTTACTGATAGCTATATACAGATTAAAATTAATCTGTGTCAATATCATAACCATCTTTCATGCGTCACACAGTGGACCAAACTGCTGTTTGAGAGACAGGGTTTTTTGTAACAAAAAGCGTAATAATTTTGATGGCAATCGATAGACGTGCTGTCAACTGGTAGACAGCGACAATACACCTTCGGCGTGAAATCTAGTGAGTTACACTAACAAAAAATTTACAAGATCTTTTTGAAGATCTTCCAAACTGTGGATATTTTTGTCCTTTAAATTATTCCTTGGAACTTCGAACGAGTGACACGATAGACTTACTAGCAGACTTTTACCCAAAACAACTCCCCAAAAAATATCTTTGTTTTCGTTTATAATTACATACATAATTTGTTTCTTGCTCAATTTAATTGCTTAATATTTTCATTCGTCGTAGTTTCCTGCGTATGCATCTCCCGATGATATTCCACCAGCAGCTCAGCATTACCATTCTGGATTCTAGTTTAGTTTTGGGTAAAAGTCTGCTAGTAAATAGTTAAATTCTTGTTTGTCTGGCACTAAGTTATTGGCGTTTGCGTGTAGGATAAACCTATGTAACAGATTTCTCATTCCTAGGTATTAATTACTTCAGTCAATTTAAGTTTAATTCAGACAAAATTTTTATAAAATATTGTTAAGTATCTGTGATGAATTGTTAATATTACTTTTCTTAAAGAATTAACTCATTTAACCGTATACGTATGCTTCAACGTGTATTGAAAAAAATATAATTAAAACCACTAAGTTCTAACAACGTTCGTTCATTATTTATTCCAATTGTCCACATGATTTATTTGGTCAGACGCCAGTACATAAGTTTTTATTGTTAATTTAATGCAAACTATATTTATGTAAATTCGAATTTTTCTATGTTAAAAGTAGGCGGCCGACGAGTGTTTTTTGTAACCGACGAGTCTTTTTATAAAGCCAATACTTGGCAAAAAAATGTACAACACAAACAAAGTACAACATGCTCGGGTTCCCTAAGTCTTGAAAGGTGTTGATTTGGTCTTACCTAGGGCTTATTCTATGGATGTACATAAAACATTGCCCGTATGGTTCGTTTGTCCGATAGATGTCACATAATATGGCAGCCTTTTTCGGTAAATCATATTGAGAGTTTATATTATATTATGTACATCCAGATAAAATACTCGTTTATCAGGTTACACCAACGTGATGTCGTTCCATAATAAAAAACCTTGTTGGTTTCCCCCACATACATTATTTTATTAACTCTCTTCAGTTCTAATATCGATCCTTCGTACTCCTGTTTCCTCGTAATCTACAGTTAACATGAAAATATTAAATGCACTACGTAAATTAATCAAATACATTCCTACTAATATAAAAAAGTGAAACATTTGTTTATTTGTCTTTCTCTCACCCTTAAACGGCCAAACGGATTTCAATAACATTTTCGGTAGAAATAATATTATAGATTGAAAAATAAGCTATATATAATTACGCTATCTTTTACAGGAGAAAAGTAGTCATAATACAGATACATTATAGATTGAAAAATAAGCTATATACAATTACGCTATCTTTTACAGGAGCAAAGTTGTCATAATTGCTAAAATATTATGCTCGTGCACGAAAAACTACATATATATACGTATTAAATTTTAAAAGTAGTAGAACGGGTTCCATTTAAGATAACAAATTCGTGGATTAAATTTATTGTACAACTTTTTAATCCAGACTACCATCGCATAACTCTAACGGTGCCCTCGCACTGTATCACAACAAATTGTAATTCAAATTTAGCAAGTTACGTCCAAAATATAACTTATCTCCTAACTAAATATAAGTGGTCCAATGGAAATCTATATCCATTTAAAAAGTATAAGCTTTAACAATTTCTAATACCACGCGAACGAAGTCGCGGGCAACAACTAGTATCTTATGAATCATATCATGTATACTTACTAATTTTGATACATCATAATGACGTCAGCATGAGAAAATTTAATGTTAAACATATATATTGAAAATACCATAATATATTTTGATATTTTTTTTAAATTTTATAATAAATAGAAAGGAACCTGTAACAATTATGTCGCAAGTTCCAACGTTTACCGCTGCTGCATCCCTTTTAATAAAGACTAGTGGCCGCCCAGTGATCGAAATTCGACCGTAATTCATTAAATTTTTAAGTTTGAACGTTATTTGTTTACGCAAATTCACATTCAATCCGACATTTTAAAATTCTTTGGCGAAAATCTCTACTCTGTGCAATTGTTTGACCACAGACTGTCATGTGTTTGACATTGCCAGTACGAAACGTAAACAATATATAATTTAATGCATTTGTAACACAGATTATATTTACATTTTAGATTTTATCTTTCTTCACTCCTTCTCCATATCAACTTTAACTATGCCTAATCACACATTTCTCCATGCGCACAATATGCTTAAAAACGGGTACAAATTATCTCTTTTTATAGAACATAGTTTACGACACAGTTTGTACCGCATTACTGTATTCGAGAGTTAAAAATTAGAATAAACATTATTCCATTGTTCTAGGATTATTAGTTTCGTAGATATATACACTCAAAGCGAGATATGTTTTGGATACATCTTACATCCGAAGTGGGCCGCGTTTACTATTGAGAAAGACATAAAAAAAAATATGTTTCGTCACTAGATAGAGTGGCCACCTCGATTTACTATTTAAGATCCATTTCGGCTGCGATTTTAGGGTTAAAAGAGTATTAAGCTAACCGCTTTTTCTGGCTATTATTTCAGATATTTCTTTTTTACCCCAAATAAATAATAAAACTCATAAGCACAAACTGTTGGTTATCCTCACCTTCATCCCATACCGATCTATACCGAAGCAACCTACTTTGTCGTGATATGAATTTTATCTCTCGCGAGTATACCGGAACTTTATATATTTGTAGTAAGTGGGAATGTATTCAAACCTTATCGCATTGAATAATTGTCACTTCCTTAGATTTCTTTCTAATTGTTCAATGTTTGTTCAATTTTTTTTTCTAATTGTTCAATGTTTTGCTTTACCGTTAGATGTTGAAAATCTTTATGTATGGTAAAAAATAAATATTAGAGACAATAATATACAATTAAAACATTTGCCAAATCTCAAACAACTTCAATTAAAATGGCCACGTACGCAATGTGATTAACACAAATTCTATGTTGAAGACTTTATTAGACAAGACATTGCCGATTCTAACTGAAGTTAACCAACAACGATACGAGCAAAATAAACTGCTTTCTCTGCGGTCATTTGAGAGGACGAAAGTACAATTCGTCGATCTCGCTCTGCTCTCGAAGCGGCGTTGTTTGTGCCGACGCAAGCAGCAACGTAACTAATACGGAAAGCGCTTCTCAGGCATTATTCATTTATTTATAGTTCAGCTTCCCACAAGCGCGTGAATTACATCTGTTGCGTAATAATAGCATACGCCTCACCGCAGTGTCGTTATGACAATGCCCCCGTGCCGTGGGATCGTAGTAAACTCGTTTGGTTAACTCTTTTTTGTTCCAGCGAATTAAACCGAGAATTGCTCGCAATAAACGAGGATTAACCCTTCTTATATTACTACAACTTTTAGTGTATATTGACTGGCAGCCCCAATTTATTCTCGTCGTAACAGATGTAAAACGCTGATGATGATTGAGGGGCACATTTGGGAGTGAAGGAAGATCAGACACCATTTCAAACAACAATGACCAAAGGGTGTATGTACATATGACACACATAATGTCAAATGTAACTGAGAGATTATAGGGTAACTTTTTAATTTTTGATATCATACATTTTTATTAATTTAGATTCTAAAAATAAAGTTGAATTTTAAAAATATGCCAACATTGTTTTGCAATATATTATATATATATATATATATGTATATATATATATATATATACATACATACATACATACATACATACATACATACATACACACACACATACATACATACACACACACATACATACATACACGCACGCACTCACTCACGCAGACACAAAAATGACCAATTATACACAATTACAAAATGCAAATCAAACGGGTCCAAACTCTAGTAAGTTACATTATGCCATTGCGAATTTCCTGTGACCATGTTCCGTGGCTCTATCAATAGATCCTGGAAACAACCTAGAATCAAAGTACTCATTGAGAAAAATGAAATAGCCTAAACTCGCAGGGGTTATATTATGCTATTGTGGAATACCTTTGACCACCTTCTGATCATATTACATTGTTATCCGATTTTCTCACGTATGCGAAACATTCAGATCTATTGGATGTCAGAAAGTGGTTCAAAATCGACTTATAAGGTTTTAATACAGAAGGGTGTCAAGTTAAATAATACTTGTATACCATTATTTTAACTTCGAAGAAGCCCTAAAAATAAGAGCGTCAGTGAAGCACATATGAGAATATGTATAGTAAGGAAAGTATATCAGGATAGAGTTGTATGGTGTTCCATCATCGCTGCTTATCGTGGCGGCTATTGACGTGTTGGTAGATAGATGGAATTTTGAAAAAGTTTCCAAATACAAAAACTTATTTTACACGCGATTCAAACAGATTGAAAAGTTGAATTTCAAAAAATCTAAAAGGTTATATATACTTTAAAGAAAACTAACTACCATGATTTTTTTCGTACATATTAATCAAAACTTAAATCATTTTTATATGCTTACTACGTTCAGAATTAGAGCTACCAGGGCCGGACCAGTGAATACATTACTGATTTCGTATTATACTATAACTAAGCAACTAAAAATTTAAAGTCTCAAATGGGTACTTTAATAACTTCTAATTAATTTCGGTGCAGTAGCTAGATTAGTAACAGTGACGTTAGCGCGGATTCTAGTCTCCACTACGTCATAATACTGAGTTTACTTATAAGTTTTTACATTCAACCTATTCTTACAAAAGTATTTAAAAAGCCAATGTATGACAAAGACATTGATTTATATACGCACCACGCAGTGACAGTATACATCCAGCGTAAAAACCCGGTTATTTAGTATAAAAAAAATGACAGTTCTTTTAAAGATCTTCCCTAGTGACATTTTTTTTCTGCAAATAATCAAAACTCTGAACAAATGGTAACCAGATGGCGCACTGTTGTCTGAATAAGGTAAATGTGCTAGCAGAACCTAGATAAAACTCTGTAATTTTAGACTATACTTGTCTTATTTTGGCTCTGTAATTTCAGACGAGTATAGTATATTTTTGGGTATACTGTCTAGCGTTATCATGGAAAAAATTAATTAGAACCTGTTGATTATTTACTTAGTTAGTTAGTTTTATTGACAGTAAATATCTGCATTCGCCGTGTACCAGTTTAGATTTTGATACCGAAACTCCTGTTTATCATGCACTAAGCCATTGGCATTTGCGTATGTGAATAACGTGTGTAACCAACTTATCATCACCAGTTACTAATCGCTATAGCCAATCAGATTTAGCTTTTTACTATTAATAATTGATAATAAATACAATCTCATGAAGAAAGAGATCGTACTTAAAGATTTGGGGCTAACTGCCCCGAACTCGTGGTTAGAGACTTATTAGCCAGTCCAACATTTTCTAATGCACTCAAAAGGCAATGCTTAATTACAAGTATATACCTCACAGAGATCACACTGATGAGAATTGCATTTTGGAACTAAAATAAATGAACTGTCCAATTGTCTGTTCACGTCTCACGACAGGGAACAGCTACGAGAAAAAAGTTGTCAAGGACGAGCAGAACTCGCACTACGAGGGTTCCGTACACATTAAACACAACACGTTAAGGGTACACAGTACTTCTCTTAAAGTATTTACAAATGTTAATTTTTCACAACGTAAATACAATTCCCTACCATAACCTTACACAGGCATAAAAACATTGCGCAGATTTAAGATATTATGAGATCTAGGATAATCGCTGTAGTTTTCCTGCACTACGTTTTTCATAATTTTAGGTTGAGTAGTTTCGTAAAATATGTTTTCTTACTTATTTTTCATTATATCTCTGAAGACATACTACATATAATTATGAAAGAAAGTATTTCCGAGGTTCTTATTATTAGCCCTTTCACACGAATATAAAAACCCCACATACATAAAAAAAAATCGAATACTTAATTCTCCCCTATTTTGTATATAAATCGTTTCAAGTGTGTGGGGTAATGTTTTATTACTATGTCATCTCTGAAGACATACTACATAAAATTATGAAAGAAAGTATTTCCGAGGTTCTTATTATTAGCCCTTTCACACGAATATAAAAACCAAACATACATAAAAAAAATCGAATACTTAATTCTCCCCTATTTTGTATATAAATCGTTTCAAGTGTGTGGGGTAATGTTTTATTACTATGTCATCTCTGAAGACATACTACATAAAATTATGAAAGAAAGTATTTCCGAGGTTCTTATTATTTTAGCCCTTTCACACGAATATAAAAACCAAACATACATAAAAAAAATCGAATACTTAATTCTCCCCTATTTTGGATATAAATGTGTTCAAGTGTGTGGGGTAATATGTTTTATTACTATGCCAAAATAAAAAGTTCTACGTAAAGCGGTTTCTGAGGAATATAAAAACCCCACATATGGAAAACAGCTGTGACACACAGAGACGTGAGTGATCTTACAAGGGTTCCGTTTTTCCTTTTGAGGTACGAAATCCCAAAAATTATGACGTACCAATAGTCCAGCGCTATGTGATGTTCTATCATTACAGCTTGCATCTCCACAGCAAGTATTGATGCTAATTTAAGAACCTACGATATATATTGGATTGAGCGTGCAACTAACCCCTCACACGCGCACGTCACTTATAAGTAACGCGGTAACTAGCGCCACTCATACGTAAGAAGTCATCTTAGATCGAGATATACATACGTTTCCCAAGATTCATGAAAGCTCCAGGAATTAAAACACTTCTAAAACTAACACGTGTGCAATAATTGTAAGTTAAAATTAGCAGCCGTATCTATTATCAAATAGGTAAATGAATAAAATTAAACTCCGCCCTTACCTACGCTTCGTACAGTGGAGTCGCCCAAAAAAAAAAAATGTATATATAATAAGATTCTCAACTTCAACAGGGCCCCGTCGCACAACACAACACGCTATTATACCATCCCCACGGCCCTCCCCCCTCCAACCCACAAAACTCACCTCGACCACGTCTTCATCATTCACAGTCCCGCCGTCGACTTGACCGAATCAGATATCCCTCACCCGGTCTTCTCTCCCCAATTTCAGCCGCCACCGCCACGGTCCTAATTAACCAAAAACTTTCCTTTTTTCTCCCCCTCCCCGCAGCGTACTCGGCGCGCCCCCGCCCCGGCTAGAGAGCGAGCGGCATAAAATTTTAATAAAAGCAATTTGCGAAAAGTTGTCCGAAGGCGGCGCTAAGACAGAGCGCGAGTCGGCGCGCGACCGAACCGGAGGAATTTTAATGGGGCGGGGGCGGGAGCGGCGGCCGAAACTTTGATTAACATTTAATACTGGCGCGGCCAACTTGGACGGCGGAGTCGAATCAAACTTCCCAACGTCTATTGCGGGCGGCGGCCGCGCTTAGGGCGCTCCACACACGGCGCGGCGCCGCCCGGCGTCGCTCTACGAACTTCGACGCCGCCTGAAGCCTTCCGGTCATGAAAATGTTTCACACTCAAACCCTACATTGTACCTCTGACTTATTTAACTTACGTCATGAAATCAATACAAAAGTAATAGGCCTATGCACACAGATATACATGTTTCTCATAGAAAAAATTGCTCTTACGCCATTTAAAACTAAAAGTAATATTTTTTATAATATACCAATGTATTTCAATTATAATAGACGAATCCTTTTACATATGTTATAAATGATGACAAAAGTATTCAAGAAATTTTTCGCATAATAACATTTTGTTCGTTCTAGTGCAACTCGATTCCAAATAGGTATTATTACAAATGGAATTATAAATGATAAGATATAAATACGTAGAACAAAAAGAAACATACACTGGTAACAGGCATCACGGCGTGCCCAGGTAGCTATCAATTGAAAATGGAAAAGGCAAATATTTACAGCGATGGATACAAATGTGTCTTGGACGACTTCGATCAGTTCCAAATCGTGAAACTAGGTTCCAGCTCCGCCTTAATGCTAAATAATTTTAAGGTATCTCTTATTATATCAGAAAAAATAATACAGTGTAAACTCTTTATAATGAAAATCAAGTGACCGAGCATTTTCTTTCGTTATAAAGAATATTCGCTTTATGGAGTGTGTAAATAAAATACATATTCTTTTAAGATTTCAAATTTTTTATTCGATTTTATTTACAAAGATATTTGAACAGTTCTCTTATTCGTGTAGCATTTTAAAATAATTATTTAAAATAATCCGTCAACTTTGAATTTGTTTACTATTCCAACAGCTATCTTGTATTTTCATATATACGAAAGCGGTAATATGTTAAGGGTCAACTTTATACAGTAAACACGTGTACCGGACGAAAACAGCAGCGATGACTGTACACAATAACAGCAATATAACTGTGTCTATTCATTCTTAGAATTGGCGGCATTCATAAAGATAATTTCAGAGTCTATTTGAGAGCATTGGTAATAAATATGTACTTAGTGATAGTAAACAATAAACAACTTTTGCCGCCTGTACAATGTCTTCTCCTTCGTAATAGAGAATGGCGCGCTAATTACAAATAGGTGAAACAATGTACAAGGCAAACCATTCAAGATCAAACAGTGTTTAAATTATAGAGTTTTCCATTATAAAGAGTTTACACTATATATATATGTATATTCGATCTCTTTCGCGACAGATGTTTCGGACTAAATAAATTCAATCTATGCGCTTTGCGACTTCGATATTCTTATTGATTTTCTTTTTTCACGTGATATTTATTTCTTACCATATATTTGCTACATTACATTACTACAAAGCTTGCCTAGATATCTACGCATTCAGGTTCCATATAAGTTGTATTTTTCACATTTTCGATTTGTTAGACACAACATTTTTTGATCAGTGTTAATTTTTTGGAAGATGTTGATCGGCACGGTGCCGTGTAGAGCGCGCCCTAGACTCCCGCTGCGCCCGCGGGACTCCACGCCCGGCGCCACCACACGCCCGCCGCCGCCCACCAGCCGCGCGTCGCTCTCCGCGCGCCCTCGCAAAGTTCGCGGGTACAATATTTGTTTCGGGCGGCGAGTTTGGCAATTTAATTAATTAAATTCAGTTAGCGGCGGGCTGTCGCCGCCGCCGGCGCGCTCGCGACGCACTTATTTACGACTAAATACTCGCCGGATCAGCTAACTTAATGAACGCGGGCACAATTTAACGTCGGAGAGGTCAGAGTAGGACACATTTTGGAATACCGCCACAGCCAGTGAGAGACTATGACGATCAGGAATGGAAACACTTATAGTCATGTCCAATATCATAGATAACGAAAATATAAAAAGGTAGCTATTTATAAGAAATGAAAAAGATTTAATAAAATGAAGATCGAAGCCGAAACCAACAATAGTACCAATAAAAATTGATAATGAAACAATAGAAAATTAAAAAAATAACGTTTATGTAATTGATGTTAGAAACCTCAGGATTTATATTCACATATGATAGATCGGGGCATCAATTTAAAAAAAAAACTGTCAAGCACGAATAGAACTCGCATTATGAGGGTTCAAACACATTTAGGCATTTATCAAAAAATTAATGATGCATAGTACTTCTTTTAAACTATTTACAAAATTTTAATTGTTCAAAACAAATATATTATCCACTATATATTTCACAGGAGTATATTTAAAAAAATCTATAATTCCACGTAAAATTATAAACCATTAATTTTTGAATCTTCGAGAATATAAGTCGACCGGAAGTACCATATAAGTTTTGATGATAAGTTAATAAGACTATGGTAAATATGTAGGAAAAAATACGCTTCATGGAGCCACATTTTCTATTGTGTGAACCAAAACATCGACCCTAGAATTTTTTACAGCAGCACAAGGCTCTAGGCCTCAACTAATTTCAACTTAATATAACAAGCCGTGTCTGAGAAAAACGGCTTTGACATACAGACGAACAGACAACCAAGTGATCCTCAATTTATTAAAGCAGATTAACCAAAACAACTTTCCATTGCAGTGGTTAATAAATGCAATTTTCATCATATTCTTCTCATGATTTTCAGAAAGTTAGAGGACGCAGCACTATTTGATAACTTAAAGACCAATATCAACCTCGCAATAAAAACATTTTATTAAAAAAAAAATGCACATAACATTTTCGTCATCAATCGTTCATCTAAGTGTTCTCGAAAATTTCACTATAATCGAATTTAAATTGAGAGGGTTATGATGAACGGGGGTACGCTGGTGGGATGAAGACATGAAAGTAGCATCATTCAGATGTCACAAACTTGAACTAAAATTTTAAAATACTTAAAAACATTTTTCAATCGGACTTAAAACACTATTCCGTACATCGTATCCTATGTATATATAGGTTACAATTTTTTTTCATCATTACATTTTCATATTCTAGAGACCATGTGCTCCGTGAAAAAATTAATTGCCTTGAATTAATTGCCTTGATTAAGAAGGGTCGTGTCAGAAAGAGAGACAGAAGAAGGACCAACTAAGCAGTAGGTTTCGTTCGGACCCTTAACAATATACTGAAAGTAAAATTTCACGAAGACTCAAAATTACCATACTAATTAAGTCCGAAACAACTATTGAAGCCGTTATACATCGCGCCACGGTGGCCTCTTTTAATAAACGCTTGTGAGGCTTCGTTAAACCTATGGTTGCGACGTTAGCAGCATTAGGACGCGATGCATAAACCTTCTTCCATACACACGCGGTGACCCACCGCGCGACCGATAAGCACACAAGTTGCCCGCCGACACCGCTGGCCATGTGCCAATTAGGCTTTAGACACATTACCGAATATAGTCAAAGAAATAATTTACTGGTACAATGCAACACAGGTCAGTCGGCTTGTAGCGTCGTGCTTTTCTTGAAGACGAAATTCTGGGATTTACCCAAAAAATACTGGAGGAAAATCGCTATTTTCCACGTAGAATAAAACTTGAAAGTTTAGTTTTGACATCGTCTGTTAAACTTGAATACAGATAAAAGTAACTTGCAAACAAGTGTCTGTAGATCCGGCAAGTTTTGTATGTAAACTAAAATTTAACTAATAGCCCATATAGAGTTGGGCCATAGTGTTATAAGAAAAAAATGATATTGTTGAATAAACAAATTGAAAAAAAATACTTCTTAATAGTGTTATTAAAATCGTCAGATAAATGAAAAATTTTGTATTTTATTATAAAAAGTCAGGTTATTTTGTTTGTAAATGGTATTAAAACAGAAATTGAACTCGCAAGATGAAACTTGAAAAGAGCGTAAAAGTCATTTATTTTGACAACAAAACGAATGTGGATGTCAGTTAACAGTTTATTTTTAATTAATTTACGCAATGACTACGAATTAAAAAAAGCAATCGGTATTGATTAATTTTTGTCATATTTTCTAAAAAGTTTTTCAAAAGTGTATGTTGTCAAATTTTTATCGATATTTTTATTTCTTAATAACAATTCTTGATACATTAAAAATACACTCTATGTGCGTTCATGAAGATATCTTTTTTACTTTATATATGGTTACACAGACACATAGTGACACATATAGCTGTGTACTATCTCAATTCATACATATTTGTTACGACTAGAACGTTAAATCATTCAAATGAATTTCCAGAATATTTCGATAATAAATGCAACCCTACAATATTTCGAGATTTCTAAGTTTTCTCAGTTGTATGGCAACCCCGAATTACGTTTCCAAAATTGCTGTGTGTATGGAATCATTAGATAAAAATATACGATATAAACTGTATCGAAATAGTTCATTCGAACAATGTGTGTTACGTGCTTTTGAAGTAATTTCCCTCATTATAATATCGGAAAGAAACCCTTCAACCAGTGTGTGTTGCCAGTTATAACATACGGAAGTACAACATTAAGAAAGACTCTGAGTCACTAGGCGAACAATGGAAAGGGATACAAGCTCAGGATATCTCTACAAAATATAATCTTATAATCTATTTTTTTAGGATATGTAAGGTTATTGACACGGCTTCTTTGATTATCGGGTTGAAGCGTGTCAATAGGCAGGACAATTAGGGCCCAAAACCATCGACTGTTAGGGAAAGAAGGTTCTTGAATGGCAACCACGTACCGGAAGATGCAGAGTGGGATGGTACCCTGCTATGTAGACAAATGACCTAATAAGATTGTAGAAAACTGCTGGATATAAGCAGCATGGTATTAATCTTTGTTGGAATATATTGGGAAACTCATGTTCAGCACTGAAAATCTTTCGGCTGATGATATCCGCAATTGTTGCAAAACAACTCGACTGAATACAACTCATCATTTTGCACAAGATATGCAAGCGTTTATTATACATAACGTTCATTACGATACTTAACGTCCAAGTAAAGTCGGGTTACTTAGTCGTTAAGTCCGTTAATTAGACGTTACAGTGATACGACGGATAAGAGGAAGAACGGACATACGCAAACTGGCAAGATCAATATAATTGCCACCGAGTAATTACGGAACCGTAAATGGAACGTGAATATATTAATGATGAAACACGTTTTTTATGTAAACGAATGGAAAATGTAATTTATGAATACACAAAATTTGTGTAGGAGAACATGATGACGTCATACTAAATAGACACGTCTTTAGCAGCTTAAAATGGATCATTAAATGACAAACAAATTTGTCTTGATTTTTGTCAATAACAAAATATTTCATATTTTCAACTTTTTCTTATTTATAATAACGTTCAAACGTTCATTATCATAGACAGAAATTCTTTGAGAAAAAACTTAAAAAAACACTGAACTACAACTATAATTTTTTTTTCTTCCCGCGTAACAATACTCGTATTCCCTCAATTTTTATAGCCGAACAAAGGCGTTTACCGCGTCTTTTAGACGATACCCTTAACCCAACATTTCATGCACTGACTCAAAGTGGCCAAAATCATCTTGAATGCGGATGAATAGTATTTTAAACCAACCGTTCATTCAGATTCATAGTGTGTCTAGGGTATGGATGAATAGTGGCTTAACCCGACGTTTCATACACTGCTTCATAGTGTATCTCAAGCAGGGGATAATATTATATTTACCCGATGTTTCATCCACTGCTTCATAGTGTAAAGCATGAGTGAATAATATCTTAACCCGACGTTTCATACACTGCTTTATAGTGTAAAGCGCAAGTGAATTGTATCTTAACCTGACGTTGTATACATTGCTTCATAGTGTAAAGCATGAGTGAATAATATCTTAACCCGACGTTTCATACACTGTTTTATAGTGTAAAGCGCAAGTGAATTGTATCTTAACCCAACGTTTCATACACTGCTTCATAGTGTAAAGCATGAGTGAATAATATCTTAACCCGACGTTTCATACACTGCTTCATAGTGTATTTTGATAAAGGATGAATAAGTAGATCTCGAAACTGGGAAAAGACACGAGAAAGTTTATTGATTATAATCATCTTATTTTGTATTTGGAATCTATGGAAACTAGCTTAAATAGCAATTTATTAGCAACCTATGTACGTGCTTTCACTGATTAGCTATATTTTTTGTATCGTGCCGCGTGCGAATACTGCTTTGAGCTTAAACTGTATCGAGCAGTTTCGTGGCTATTATATTTTTAAAGTGAATGAATTTACAACCATCTATTTGCATCATATATACTACGGAATGTCTTATGACTCTTACATTTTCGTAGAAAAAAATATAAAATTTGATTCTATATATGAAAAATTTTCTTTTTATTACCTCTATATAAACTTATTTTCGTTTCCCTTCAGCCTTGGAAAACCCCATTTTCTTACTTAACGTGATTAAGATTTTAAAGTCATAACACCGTTTAGAGTTTATAATTTATTTTATCATTACATAAAACTTCGCGGTTTTCATTTTTTGAGTGAGTAGAAAATTACGGTACCAAATTCCACGATACATGAAGTCACATAAAAGACAATACACCGATTGTCACATAACTTGGGCTCAACGTAGTAAAACAACATTGAAAAGCATTAGTTTTGCGAAACTGGCCACAGTTTCGCAAAACTAATGCTTTTTTCGCAAAACTAACGCTTTTGCTATTCTTTATGATGGACGCAAGTGCGTATTCTATAACAAACATCTTAAGAGAATGTCACAGTTGATACTTGAGTATTTAGGTGTCGCGGCGTATTTGGTTACAAAACCCTAATATTTTTCTTAAATTGCAAAGCTCGCGATAGATCATCGAAAACTTACTACGAGCCGCAGTTCAAGCGGAGCGAACTGCTAACCAATCTATGTATTATGTTTAATTAGCAAGTCTTCCGTTACTTCATATAGATGTACAATAAAAATAAAACCAAGAGTAGCGCATCGCCAACGCCGGTCAACGTTCCGAGATGGCCACAGCCGCATCGTATTAAAACGTACCGAGCCAAAACAAATAAAAAAAACAGAGGTAGTAACCGCGCGCGTCTCTCCGCGCCCTTATCCGGTTAAACCTTTGTCGGCAATGTATCAGTAGTTCAGTTCAAACTTGCAATAACTCGATAAACGACACGCAGCCTCACTTGATGCAATTCTAGCGCAAGAAACCAGACATAGAACTCACGTATGCTTGAATTTATTTCACAGGCTGTAGTCACGGATTACGCGCCCGTATTCCGCCAATATGTGGAAATAACAAGTGAAAGTTAAAAAAAATCATTCACTTATTTCCACATTTTCTCTAAAACTAGTGAATCACTCCTTCAGTGAAATTATAATAATTTTCCCTACGACGTATTTTCTGACTTCCCGGGACCAATTTTTCCAGTTTCTTTTCAATATACAGATTTGTAATGAAAAGACAAGGCCCGTATTTTTAGGGTTCCGTAGCCAAATGGCGAAAACGGAACTTTATAATTTCATTTTGTCCGTCTGTCGGTCCATTTGTCATAACCATTCTACTCCGAGACTATTGGCACTATATAATTGACATTTGCGTGGTGGGTGTCTTCTATGAACCGCTATACATTGAAATAGTAAAATTAGGAAAAAAAATAATATTAATGACGTTAGAAAGGTCTTAAAAATTATATATAGGTTCCAAAATAACTTTTTATTTAAGTTAATAATTTGTGAGAATTGCGCTTCTAAAGTTTTAAAAAGTGTGAACACCCCCTTTAACTTTTCAACTAACGTGTAAAATTCTGAAAAAATTAAGATATTAGAACTTAAAATAAACTTTTAACAAAAATAGGTTTGAATAAGATATGTTGTGCAGTTTCTGAGATATGGGCTATTTTCGGTACTGACCACAGCAATAAATTTGTTTTTCAGTGTCTTTCAGAAATATCAACTTATAAGTTTAATATTGTTTGATGCTACGAAACACTGTGCGCGAGTCCGACTAACATTTGACCGGTTTTTATTTAAGATTTACTCGCACTACGCTGATTTTAGGACCCCTATATTTTTAACGTACAGTATAATCTCAACTGTATGGTGTTAATTATATAGTATGATAGTATGCAGTTTTAAAATCAACATCAAAATATACGCATATGATATATCACTTAAATTATGAAATATACATACGATATATCACTTAAATAATTTTAAGTGATATATCAAATGCGAACATATATTATATGTTACAATGATGAATGTAAAAACTTCCTTCGAGTGTCTTAATTTAAAAATGTGTATCTACCATATCAAAATATACGCATATGATATATCACTTAACTTATTGAATATACACATATGATATATCACTTAAATTATTTTAAGTGATATATCAAATGCGCACATATATCATGTGTTACAATGATGAATGTAAAAACTTCCTTCGAGTGTCTTAATTTAAAAATGTGTATCTACCATATCAAAATATACACATATGATATATCACTTAACTTATTGAATATACACATATGATATATCACTTAAATTATTTTAAGTGATATATCAAATGCGCACATATATTATGTGTTACAATGATGAATGTAAAAACTTCCTTCGAGTGTCTTAATTTAAAAATGTGTATCTACCATATCAAAATATACGCATGTGATATATCACTTAAATTATCAAATATACACATATGATATATCACTTGAATTATTTTAAGTGATATATCAAATGCGCATATATATTATGTGTTACAATGATGAATGTAAAGACTTTCTTCAAGTGTCGTAATTTAAAAATATGTATCCTATATACGTAGTAACAATTTCAGCTCGACTGCTTCAGTAAATGTGGAGTGTTGCCGCAAATCATAAATAAAAGTAACTTCGCTAATAAAAGTTGCCATTTCAAAATTATAATATGCTTGAAGTTTCCTTGGCTTTGAAACGTTGTTGATAATAAGTTCAATAAGAAATGGTAAATATTGGTAATGATCAATATTTACCACTTCTTATTTAAAAATACTGCAATACTGAAATTAGTGGAATACTTTCCGATTTTTTTTTAATTTTAGTATTTATTGTTTTATAAAACCACCAAACCTCTAATACATAATTGTTTTCGACTTCTGTAACTGTCAAATCTAAAAATAAGTCGGACGAACAACTTGTGAAAGGAAAAAGACCCTTTCTTTCAGTTACGCATCAGCGCGTCTTCTGATACCTTTTTAGAGTTCCAAGAAATAAAAAATAATAATGCAATTTTAATTCATTTTTAACTGTTTATGATAAGATATATTGCACTGTACAGACAGATAGACTGAACACAAAAAAGGATATCTACAATTTGGAAACGTAAATATATTCTTTCTAATAACAGAAACACGAGAAACAAAATATTCCAAAACCAAACGTAAAATAAATTTAAAACCAACAAACGCCATCAGAACTTTTTCAAGTGTCAAAAACTCTACAAATTCCACTGAGGCTGCGGACTGTAGTACAGTGCACTGTTCAATTACAATAAAAATTCTATATACTCTCTGATTTTCTTTAACCAATATTTAACAAGCCAATCATTCAACATTTTTTAACACCGCAACGCCCTAAACCGACGTAACAATTTATATCTAAAAAGTCGCCCGGATTATTTCAGAAATTAATCAGACTTAATTATATTGCGACGAGAACTACCGACATAAACATTCTGGAATTATTCCAACATCCATTCTGGAATTAACACATACATTTCAAACGCAAACATATTCCGCATCGACTACAGCATAAAAGAAACGAATAAATTGCTACGATTTAAAGTTACAATAAAAATTACTTCAATTTCATTTTAATATACAAATCGGGCCGGAAAGAGACCATGAGCAAATTGGACAAAAAAATACAAAGAACAATGTACTGATCGCTCATCGTAACGCACCGCGCTTCTCCCACATCCGCCACTCTACCGAATAAGACACACATCTCACGTCCAACCGTCTTAAAAAAACTGCCTACACTCAACCAAGACAACCCATAAATAATTAAAAACGCGCATCGGCACCAAGTCGGTAACTGTACCTCCACAATCGGGCGATATTCGACACCACAACTCCAGATACATGTGCATTTATTGTACGTTCATATAACGCGTCATAACTATACAACAAAACCGTATACACGTCATAGAGTAGGTATATATATGTATACATATAGTACGCTAGTCGTACTATATGTATACACACAAAATAGGCAGCCGAGTATAGAGCCAAACGGGCGCTTAAACCGTGTGCCCGGTCGACACTTTTTCCATTGTGCCAGCGCGAAGTAAACCCCCCGCCCCTCCTCCGCGTCCCGCGACCCGCGAGCACCGGGCAAGCGGAGCGGCGGGGGGAGTTGACCACCCGGCGAACCGTGTTACTGAGGACCGCATTCGTAGGTAGATTCATATTTTCACGCGAATTCTTTACCAATTCAAAAACTTGCAAAAAATTAAGCATGGAATTCCATATATAAGATAAATATAGAAATCTTTTTAATATCACTAGCCGGTCGATATGGTTATTTATATATGGCAGGATAATGATAACCTAAAGATCTTATAATAAATTACGAGAGATAGGGCCGATTTTATTGACTGGTTCATTGAATGCTCAAGTCTGACTTCAAATTAGGAATTAGGCTTCTTTAGGCTTAGAGCTTTAAGGGTTGTTTTTAGATTCTCGCAGACATCACGAATTATACTAACGAGAGGTGTGGCGAAAATACCGCAATACAAAACTTTCATCAAAACCAGACACAGTCACAACTAAAATACTAAATTAAAAAACTCGTATAATGTCACAAATATGATTAGACCCTTTCGCATTAAAAGTAGCAGACTTACCAGAGTCATAACAGAAAAGAATAACCTCTAGAATCTGAGCTGTCAAACAATGCAACAATTTAACGCGGTAGTTGCCTTTTCTATTCCACGCGCGGCCTGCCAATACTTTCTTCAGACTTTAATTTTTTGCCTTTACTAACTTAACTTAAATAATAGGTACCATCGATGAACCGATACGAAAAAGCTGCCATTTGTCATATTCCAATCCAACGAGTTTTTTCTTTATTTTTGTAGGACATAGATTTAAAATTTTCGGTTGCAAAACTCGAGAAAGTAACGGATATACTAGCTCGGAAACTTACCGTTTTGTTCGTTTCGCTGAGCACTATCAAATGAAAGAGTCCGTAATCAAACAGACGCTCCGTTCAGTTTTTATAAACCTTTTTAAGCACACGTACATAACCCCGAAGTGATTTGAGCTTAGCAACTAACACTTTTTTTTAAATAATTTCTTCCCATACATTCATTCATAAAGTATTTTCGTTAGAAGGGGGCTTCCCGATGCTAACGCAATACTTTTGTCATTTTGAAAAGTACACCATCAGTTTTCCATCCTTTTATATTAAAAATCACTTTCATGCTGGCATTGTAACTGTCAGATGAAAGAGTAATCACTTTTGTTGACAGTAAAAAGTCTCCAAAAAAAAGTTTCAAAAAAAAAGGTCTCCTAAATTAAATTTTCTATGAGTTTCATATTTTAACTTAAAACAGGACTTACATAATACATGAATAATGCTCCTAAATAAATAGATTGTAGAAGAACTCGTTTGATGTATACGTTTGTTTTTAGAATTTTTAGGTCGAAATCGTTAAAATCACCGATTTTCAGGCTATACATTTAACCAAATTATTCTCAAAGAAATTAAAGCTTTTACATTTTTATAAAATGTACCAGATATTTGAATGTGCTAGTCGACGTTATTTTGATTTATTAACATTTTTTTTTAAACAAAATTCTTTTAAAGCAATCTAGATTTGATCTAAAATTATTTAAGTAGCATTTTTTTACTATTATTTAATTTACTAAAAATGAAACATAAATGAAAAATACTATAAGAATAAAATATCTAAATACAGTACCGCTATAGCCGACTACGGATAAGGTCCCACTGTCGTTCTGCGACTCGCATTTCACTCGCAAGTGAACGTTAACTTAAAGAAAAGACATTCGCACAAAAAGTAAGTACCTAACGCGACACTCTTAACCATAATATACACTCTCGGTAGACGCGAGCGCGAGGGTGAAACTTAAAAAGCATTCCTTCGTCATAAATTCTTCGTAATGACACCGCGTAAAGCGGAATACTGTTTTACGGAACGCAGTTACAGAGAGCACAAACGGTGCACTACATTCAATCAAAAAATCCCTTGAATAATATTAACATATAATGTTCAGTGGATATTTACGACTGGCCTGATCCATAAATTGAAAATTGCTCAGCGAGCGATCCGATGCAGAACCAAAGTAACTGACATAGCGCTTAATATTAGGAAACTGAATGCTCATATTTGCCAGAGAACCGACAACCGACGGGGTAAACGAGTGCTCGAGTGGAGACCACGAACCAAGCGGTTCACGCCCCCAGCCAGATGGACTGATGACCTAAAAAGTCAGCGGGAAGACGGAGGATTGTGTGTGGTGGCGAACCTTGTGAAATGCACAGGATGATAATGATGATGACGATGTTCAGGACATTATCAGCTCAGTATATATTACAATTCCATATAATTCGAATAATTTCACTTTGAAAAATCCATAACAATAGGTGTTCCTGATATAATCAATATTGTACTAGTGTTCATAAATATCATATACTATATTGGTCTAATTTGGCGCTTGGTCTAATTTAAACGTTTAAGAAATTTAATTATCCTGTTGGTCTGGTGATTGAGCAAAAATATATCTTCGTAGCTCTATTGACCATAAACATATCTTCTACCAAAACAAAATCATCCCATAAGATTTACTAGAACATACTTCAAAGTTATCAGAAGGCCCAATTATCGATATTTTCAAATTTCTCCTTATTCACAAAAATTGAATCCAATACAAGACAATCCAATGTAAATTTTCAGGCGATCTGAGCCCAAAACATTCACCTTCGACATTCCAAAGCAACTTTTCGCGATTACGCTGAACAGTCATGTCAGTTATTTATAAACATGGCAGACGTTATCGATTCCAGTTTAAAACTCGACCGCTTTGAACAATTGTAAAATATCAGCCAAACATCCCGCAAACGAAATAAAAAGTACTCCAAACTCTCTCCCAGTCAGCTTTAACCACCGCGAAAACTTTAACTCACCCTCCACGCCCCCATGTACACATATGTAATACATACACACGTACGAGCACCCCGTCAGCACAAAGCAGCCCCAGCTAGCTAGCTGTACATGGTACGTAACGAGCGGCTTGACCTTAGCGCGCCCGAGCCAGAGGCGTTGTCGAATCGAAGAAAGTGTATTGCGAACATGATTGTGCACTCCGTTACAGTTGTTACTCGATTTTAGCCATATCATTGTATTAACTTTTCATAAGCGTAATGCCGCTTATGGTATAATCAAAATCGCTTAATGACATTTAAAATGTTTATTTATGTCTTTAGCAGTCTAAAGATAAATGATCAGTTTAATGAAATGTACTTGTGACTAGGCACGCACAGAAAAGTTGCGCCTATGTGCCAGTACGGCACTCCGTCATCATCTCCAATACCCATTTCATAAAAAAAAAACAGTAAAAACATGAAAAACCATAAACACAATTTGTTGCTGAAGTCAGTAGATTTTGACAAGTGAAAAATAGGTAAAAAAAACCTGTCAAGCGCAACTGGAACTCGCACTACGAGGGTTCCGTACACATTTATAAACATTTAATGGTATGTAATATTCAAATTAAACTATTTATAAATTTAATTTTTTAGAACGAAAATATATTTGAAAACTATACCTTTGATAGGCGCATATTTAAGAGAATTATTTTTTTGTGATATAACTACAAATTAATGATTTTCAGATTTTTTCTTTTTCTTGTGCTGTAAGACCTTGCATCTTGCCAAATTTCATGATTCTAGGTCAACGGAAGTACCCTACAGGTTTTGCTTTATTTGCAAGTGTCAAAAAAAGCGGGATAAATGGACGTATTTGTAGGGATTTTTTATTGCCTTGACTTAGAAATTCCATTTTTTTTATAGTTCCAAGGGACCGTAGACCTAAATATTTGATATTAAATTCAACTTGATACCGCCGCGCGTTCCTGAGAAAAAAGTCTTGACAGACAAACAGAGACGTACGAAGTGATCCTATAAGAATTCCTTTTTCCTTTTGAGGTACGGAACCCTAAAAATGAAGTGGGTAGAGGTGGAGCCACTGCCGCTGAGGGTTTAGACGGAACAAATTTTCCGCCAAAAACTATTTTAGATCAAGATGATCCAATAGTTTACGGAGTGTTTTTAATAGTGTGAAGGCAAGTAGTGACTGGCGCTGAAATATTATAACGATGTAGAATTTATAAATAGACCAGATAAAGCCAACAAACCGTATAGAGAAATGTTTCGGAGTTTGGTTATTTGGAGTATGGCTAACACAACATGTTAACGTGGTGGTTAAAAAAAGAGCGACAGAACCCTAGTGTTCTTGAAACGTCCGGCGTCTAGTACATAACAAACAACTGAATAACCAATTCTTTAGATTCCATTGGACGACGATCCTCAGTAACTCTTACATTGTTGCAATGAAACCGGAGTTGACTTTAAAAACCCACCACTGCCACCATTTAATGCTTTTCAGTTATTTGTTTTTTTCTTTTATTTTGTTTTGTAGTTGTATAGACTGAAAATCAAATTCATCTATTGTATTATATCGCCTAATTTTTTTGCCATATTTTTTTTACCATAATTATCTGGTCTAGAGAAAATTAAGACTCTTCTTCAAGCAATAAGTAAATTTGAAAAATGTCTACTCGTTTCCTATGTCAAACATATATATACCGTCAAATGTAGTAACTAAGTGGCTAACTGCAGTGCAACTGACTAATGTTCACTTCTGCTATAGCTTGTGATCAGTAAGCGATTTCGATTTCTTAATCGATTCTATGAGAAAATAATTGGGAATCGAAAAATTTTCAAAATTGCAAAGGCCCAAAAGTTAATAGAGTAAGTAAATAGCAGGGGTAAAAATTTCCGAGATTCTAATATTTGTGGCGCATATACTCTGTGCGGGGGTGTCTAAGTGGTCTTCTAAGGGTGTCTTCGTAGATATATCAAAAGATATATATATAGATACGATAATAAAAATAATATATTTTTTCCTTCTAAAATTAGTAACTATTTGTACATATACACATTATATTTTTATTAAATTTATTTATAAATTATTTAATTTGTTTAATGATTTAATGTTTATTTGAGATGCCTATAGATGGATGATGACAGTGTCCAAGCAAAACCACCTCTTCTAATCTACATCCAGGCTTGCTCTGAATAAATTGGAATTATGGCTTTTGATCCCCTAAATTTCCCGTAACCTCTGACTAGATTCTATTGTATATGTGAGACTGTCCAAATTAAGGGCTAATTCACAACATTCTTTATTTTTATTCTTTTGTAAGTTAATATGTAGTATTCGAACGGCATTAATTTAAGGAATTGTAGTTTGGAATTGGCCTAAAATAGAAGGTCCTACGTACATTCAAGTTTACAATGTATTAATTATTCAGCCGTTTAAAAATATATAAGGTACAGAGGGAAACAAATATTTAAACAGTATCAATACTTGCACTTATAATTTTTTTTAAATTTTGTTATACGCCTGTTAGTGAGAATTAATCATGTTCCATAGGTGAACCTAAATGAAACGATTTGAACGATTTGAAATGAAACGTTCACTCGAGGCCATTGAAGGTAAGTAACGCCGACCTTACAAAGAATGCTCAAAGCGCAAACTTATGCCAAGTCAGCGTTTAATAACAAAATTATAAAGCGGGTCTACACGTACGGCGCTACAACAGTAGCGCCGATAGCTCCACGGGAGCGCGCTGCGATTGCGCGGCGACTCTGCGCTGACACGCGCGTTACTATCGCCGCCGTAGCGCGCTGTACGCGCATTTGTTGCATAAGCGTCATTAATCCGGCCGACACCGCACCGTGTCACACAATACTACTACTACAGCTAATTATACGCTGCATTCTCGGGTAATCGCAAGCAAGGTTGATTGTATCCAGCAAATATTTGCCGTGTGACAATAAAACAATAAATACATATATAAATGAGTATTATGCATCTCAGGTACAAAGTATTCGTTTGTACTCCGCTGAGTATATATCGGATACTGAGAATTATATTTATTTAAGAGACTCGTGTCTAACGTAATTATATAACATTGCTTTTGTGGAACGTCGTCTTGACATCCCTTCACCTTTCCTTAGCAACTCTGTCAGCTAACATCATGAGCCAAAAAACAAAATACTGCCAGAAACAATGAAAAAAGAGAAAAAAAAACTCCTATCTCTTGCTTTCATTTAACGAACTAAGATTAATCTAAATGGAGTGTAACTATTATACCAATGCAAAGGCAGACAAAATGGTTGGTGCACTCTTGTTTTTTATATAACTGCGATCAGTCTCTTTGGACTATTATCAGTTTATGAGTCTAGGAGGCCGATGTCACTGCTACTCAATTAGAATACTTGGCTTCTTTTGAGCCTGTTAATCAATTTGGTATTGCCCAGCAATTCAGTAGCTAGAGGGTTTGGATGGGTAGTGAGCCGTTCTGCGTATATTTTTCTGAATCTGTTAATTTCCACTAGAATGGTGGGATTGTTGAGGTATTCGTGAATGTCATAATTTCGTGTGAACCAAGGTGCACTTACTATATTTCTTAGAATTGCGTTTTGAGCTCTTTGGAGACAAATTATGTTACTATTTCTGGCCACGCCCCACAGCTGATTGCCATATATCCATATCAGATTGAGGAGTGAGCTGTATAATAGCTGCTGTGGTAGGGAGATCGGAAATGAAGATATTATGTAAGACTTGTCCCAGGACTGAACCTTGTGGGACTCCAGGTTCGATCTTGTAAAGACTAGATCTTGCATCCCCTTGTTTTACCTGAAACTTTCTCTGAGTTAGATAGGACGCTACAATTGTGAAGAATGAGTATGGAGGCCTTTATGCTAGATGCAATTGAAGGCTTACTGGACATCTAGAAAAGCTGTAGACGTGTATTCCATTTTCTCGAAGCCCTATTGTGGTACAAGCGAATAATGCGGTATACACGGTGAGCTTGCTCAATTGTAGAATGAGACTTACTGAAGCCAAATTGATGTGCTGGGATAAAGTCACAATGGTCCATAAAGACTTTCAAACAGGAAGATCTTTTCCCAAATTTTTGACAAGTCATGCGTCAAGGCTAATAGGTCGATAAGATGAAGCTTCATTTTCAGGTTTCCCAGGTTTATGAATTATAATTATTTGGGAGATTTTCCATAGAGCAGGCATACGTCCCGTTCTGAATAATGTCTTGAATAAGCAAGCTAGAAACTCGTTTAGAAATTCGGGAGTGATCAAGTCAAATCCAGGGGCCTTCTTTGGGTTTAGTGACTTTATATATTTATATATTTATCATACCCGTCTTAAGCGACGCTTTTCTTCGACTTTAAGTCTTATATTGAGTAGTTGGAAATACAGGTTTTGAGACTTATTTAGTTCTGTTGAGTTGATCCAGCTGGCTACTTGGATTAAATTGGTGACATGTTTGCAAGCTTCCTCCACATCATCCGGAGTCTTTAATGGAACTTCTAGGTTTAATTGACTACCTACGCAAGTCCTGAATCCATCCCAGTCCGTTCTATGGTTATAAAGAGACTCTGGGTTTTCTCGGGTAATAACTCTGCTGCTGACATTAAGAATCACAGGAGTGTGATCTGACGATCCGTCAGACTACTCTCAACACTAACATAGCGGCCACTTATTCCCGGAGCAATAAGGAAATCCCAGGAGATCAAACAGTTTGCTCGGATTAGAAGGTCAGTAGGTGGGTGGCTTTACCACTGGACCAAGATTGTAAGTGGTTGGTTTCCACAGAACCTCTGTTAGCCGAGAATCATGAGCCCCAGAATGTGTGTTTGGCATTCCAACCCCGGGGGGAGGGCGCGATATAAGAATTAAATCAATAAATGTTTGGAAGTACTGTGAAAACATATCCTGACAGTTCATTTAATGAGGAGTGCTATTCCTGCATGGGCACTGCCACCAGGGTGAGGAGTAATGTAGATATTGTAGCCCTAGATACAGAAGCAGCTTCTTGTCGCAACATGAAATTCGGATGTAAGTACAATATTTAATCTATTTTTGTGAAGGTTTCGACTCGACTGCAGGTAGTTATTGGATGGAAGTAGCCCAGGATCGAACTACATGAAATGGCTTGGACCTATACCCTAAAGAGTCCTTAGTTAAAATTGTAAAACTTGAATTATTTACTTCTTTGTTATTTTTTAATATGAATTGTAATTGTTATTATTAGGAAAAAATAGCTTATTATTATTAGGTTTATTTATTAGGAATAAATTGCTTATTATTATCACTAGCATTTTGGTTGCAAATTAAATTGAAATAAACAAGTGGTTTATAACAAAAGAAAACCTCTCAAGTAATGGTAATAATATAATTCTTTATACATATAACGTTTCTCTAATTGGACCACTGCTTTCTACGACTATATCATGGACTGGCCCGAGAAAAATATCTGACAAACGGATAGCGATCAAGATGATTCCATTGGTTCAAAGCTTTAAAACATAAGAGCTAAATCAGTCCATTCTCCTTTTCACAGTTAACGTGGCTTATATACGAGATCAATTTCCTATATTACAGCGACAAGCCACAACGGAGTAAATACAATACATAATGAAAGTTACAGCCTAATTGTTTACACTTATTGCAAACGTTACACGTGTTAAGCATGCCTCGTGTGGCGTAGTAAACCTTTCTAACGGCACCATTATTGGAATAATCTTAATTTGAATCAACTTTAGCACACAACTTCGTACGCGTGGACGAAACTTACGTGCAAGTATATTAAATTTGTTCGCTTTAAATACTCAAACCAGTTTTCTAAACTACAAAACTTACTTTCATTTGGTATATATACCGTTTCTATACCATGAGCGTAACTTTTTCGAACAACTTTTCAAACTTAACAATCCGCGGGCAGCTTGTCACAATAGGGTATTTGACTGATGTCGATACTTTTTGCAAAAATTTTTTAAAACTGTAGAGTAGGTTTAAAAAAACCTTGGGAAGAAAAAAATAATGCATGTAACAAATAATTAATCGATACTTCTAAATAGGAAAAAGTGTCCGTTTTTTTCATTAAATAGAAAAGTTATTATGAATTCAGTTTCCACACAAAAAATAAGAAAATTATAATACGCAATACATAACTTAAACCCAATATTTAACGAGATATTAAAGATATTTCATAAACACCCTTTTAATTAAAATAACTGGCCAGTGACGTCATAAGCCAGTTGTGTTTTGTATCGGTCGTTTACGCGCGGATCGTAATTAGTCAGTTTTTAAGTCGTTATAACTGTATAATGAAAAGTCCTAGGTACGATATATTTATTTTAACCGTTTTTAATGTTATTACTTATTCGATTTTAGTAATAAAAAAATATAGTCAAATACCCTATTACCCAATCAATAATGGTATGGTGAAAGTCGAGTTTGCCGGACGTTTTAGAATCCTCTGCAATTAGCGATTCTTATTTATTTTTATTTCATTAGAGTTCCGTAGCCAAACTGGAAACAGCTATTGTTTCGGCATATTCGTTTCTATGTCAGCCGTTTTACTCGCAGGCTATTAGTGCTATAAAGCTGAAACTTGGCCTGGTTATCATATTCATAACACCTACAAAGCTATGAAATACAAATCTTTTAAAAAAATTTCAGAGTTCTCCCGGGGATGTTTTTTTCGTATACCCTAATGGTATGGCTGAACAGGTGTTTCAAAAATATTGGGGGTACGTTGTGAATAATTTTTGTTGAGTCACATAAGGTCCCCACCTTGTAAGAGTCACATACGCTACCCACCTTCTACCGGCTAAACTGCTAATTTTGAATATCTGAAAAATATTCACAATAGTAGTATATACACAAGGAAATTAAAAGGAAAATTATCACAGGTAAGCATACTCTACTAGAGTACGAGTAACACTTCACCAACTTACGACATGTAGAAATTTCAAAAAGTGAAAATTTCATAGAAACTCCGTACTAGTGGCCTAATTTAACTTAAAATATAACTGTATATTAAAATATTTGCCATATAAATGTTAAGAATCCTTATATTCTCGTCTTTTTGTTAAAATATTGTAATGAAACTGTAATTATAATCCATTTGGTAATTTGTTCGTGAAGAAACAACATACATACGACCTCCTTCTGGTATAATGTACAAGTACTGTATCTTTTATTTTCAACTCTAACTTAACAATTAGTACAAGCACTCTTCAAATCCTTTTGGCAGTTTCCATCTGATGAAGTAATAAATATTTTAACTTCTAAATACCCTAAACAAGGCCTCCAACCATCGATGTTTCAAAATTTATTCTTAAAACTTTTCCAAGCCAGATTATAATCTGGTAATTACCAAATTTCTTTCGACTTCCAAATTTCTTCAAAATATGCTCAATTCAACTTAAGTCTAGGTACCAAAAAATGCGCGCGCTGTTAGCGTCGTCATATATTAAACATTCTCCTAAAACGTCTGTCACATGTCGTACAGCAATCAAAGACCCAACCACCATGAACACTGATCAATGTTGCATTGCGCTTTCATCAAATTATCTCCATATCCTGGCTGGACACGAGATCTCGCCTAATAAACAAGATTCCAGTCTTCTTCAAACTATTCTCTATATATTCTTCTGTCTGCTACTGAAATAGCCATAGAGTCGTATTTCGCTATGATAACTTAAACAATAATATTAAGATCTTTGTAACAAAAGCTAAAACAGTTGTGCTTCGGTAGGCCTCTTCGAAGTCACTCCAAATGTCATTAGACTTCTTTTACCCCTTCTAGACTTACGGGAACTTGCTACACTTCTTGAAATCGGTTTGTAATCTTTAACGCTGAAAGAGCGCCTTTCTTTAAAAAGTATCTAACAACCTACTTTTGTGTTATCCTGTCTGCCAATAATATTAAATACTTTGGAAGACCAACTAATTTTTGGAACACCCGACGAATATACTTTCGCTAGATACAATCCCTTTTAATTATACTCGAAGTTCAAGTTGTCCTTCAACAAACTTTTCACCCAAACAAAAAACATAACAAAATAATTTTTGATAATATAAATTATAAATAATGGACAAAATAATAATGTGATTATATTAAAACTAAATACTAAATTAAGCTGAGATGAAGATAATCCATAACAGATTTGTATGATGAAGCATTTAATTTTCTTCAAGTTAATGCAAACCAACAAACGAAGCAATTAAAATACTCCCACTGTAAGTGCTATATGTGACATACGTGCAGTATACACAGAAATAGTTTTGAAATAATTTAAACATGTCATGCAAGTTTCTAATAATGGCGACAATTTAAATATAACCCTCTCCCGAGCATCAAAACATTTTACATGCGATTACAGACTTGCCCGACGCCTGGCGCTTATCCAACATATGTAAAAGTCAAAGGGGCAATTTAAATTTATCGCTATGAATCGCAACATTTATAGCGCTGCACAAAATAAATCAAAACATCTTTATAAAGAACTATAATTCAACGCCCCGCATGCGAACGATGTTCATCCCGTCTGATGTCAACATAGCCAATACAATTAACGACAATTGACGACGCAAATGTGTGATTGACGGATCATTAATGAAGCGATATAACCGTGCGACCAATATTTATATGCAGCATTCCCGTACGGAATAATCGTTCCTTTTTAGAGTACTGTACCACAAGGATGTCAACCGCCGTCCGTCTATTTGTCTGTCAGAGGGCCAGAAATTTTCACAGATTACGTGTTACTTTTATCACAATAAATGTTACTATGACCTTTATCATCTAACGCACGTATGGCACCACACACGGTCAGGACTCTCAGTCGGATTTATTCATAATTAAAAACCTGTTTTGTATATATACTTTAGCGATTGGACAGTGCAATAGGGCACGGGTGGTAAAGTAGACTCTTGTTCCGACTCAACTGACAGTTAATGAGAAACAGAAATACGTTTTTAACTGTTAGTAAGTCCGACTAAGAGTCCTAACCGTGTGTGGTGAATATGGGCGTAAGTCTGATCCCAATATAGATGTGCGGAGGGGGGTCCCCATACAAGAAATCTTAAATAAATGATTTTTTTCGACGTGTCTTTTCCTACGCCACGCGCGGCCGTCAATTTTAGTCTGAATCTAATGTGTAGAGCAAACCAACAAATAATAAAATATAAATAACTAAAATTATAACTCAAAACGTTAGAAGGATATATTATAGATGAAGCAAAATATTATATAATAGATGTAATTAGGGAATCATTTTAAAAAATTTTACGAATCACATGTTGCTATAGTATCTATCTTGATATTTACCAACGAATTAGAGTTACAGAACCCCTTATGCGGTGGTACAGAACTCTTCGTATGCGAGACCGACTCGCACTTGGCCGCTTGTATTATCATAACTTAGTTGATAAATTATCTGTCCGTCTCCATTTGAATTACGATGATTATCTTATTGAATATTAATTATTGGCAACCCTGATCGCATTTTACAAATTAATTAATACAGGTTGATGATCTGCAACTGCTTAATTATTTATCCCAGTATATGGGTGTTGGTTATTTGGTACAACAATATTTTTTTCAAATCACTCTCGAAAATATAAGATGAAAATAATCGAAAACATTTTTGGAGTTTACTCCTTAAGAATCAATTATTATATATAGCTCCCAGAATGATGTTTTATGAGGAGTAAAATCAGAAGTTCAGAGCGTACGAAGTTCAGATCTTTAAAAAAAGTGTAACCGTCAGGTTCTGATCGTACAAAGTTCAGAGCGTTAAAAAAGTGTAACCGTTAGGTGGCCTCACCGCGCAAATTGCGGCACATCTTTAGAGTGAGATATCAATATGTTTATTTGGCATTTCTTTATGGTGTAATCGCAATAGCGGAGTGTGATACACATAGTTTACTATCGTTCGCTTATATATCAAGATGTAATCATTAAATGTCATTATGTGTCTTTTAATGTTAACTTCTTAGTCTGATGTTACTAAATTTTTTTTTTAATTTTGTTTAACTTGTTCATTTGTGTTTTACTTGAAAATAATTATATTGTCAGCATTTTTTATAAAAGAATTTACTTTTAATGATATTTTATATTTATATTTATACACAGTGTTGCCTATTTTATACATTCCAAACAATCGTACTTAAGGAGTAAACTCTAATCGCGCGTCGGAGCTGACCCACAATTTATTTTTTAATAGCAAAATACTTTTTTCTTTTCAAGATTTTCTACATCATAATTACATTTAAATGTTTCATCTTTGTAAACAGAAGTTCCATATAAAAAAAACAAATGTACTAAAAACACCGTGTTACCAGTTTAATCGATTTTTCCTTCTGCGAAATAATGCTTTTATCGTTCACTATTCAGTGTTGAATATGGTGTTAGGTGCTTCACGACATACGTGACGCACCAAACACCTATATAACTTTGATGAAGCTGCGCAGCGCCCAGTATGCCTGTACTGTAGCACCTTATTAATAGATGTGCGCAAAATGTATCAATGCAAAGACATACATACATAAGACATACATATAGTTTGACTGGAAATATATATCACTCATTAATATCTTGAGCTCAATAGCGCAGTATCTCATTACTCCAATTATTAACGAAATTGTTTATTGCGCATACGTTGAACAATGGTCATGTATGTAACGTGGTGATAAAAAGTAATGACTGAACATTGTGCACCATTGTTTGAAATTTAAAATAAATTCTACTAAAGTATCCACTTGATTTTGTTTAATACTTTGCAGGATTTAACTAAATTCAAATTATAGATAAAATAATTTTAATGATAATTAAATAAATTGTAATAGTTTATATTTAAAAAAACTTAACTCGGAATTTTGAAATAAAACAAAAAAGTGTTTGTTTAAGCAAATATTCTGAACGAACTAAAGTATACTTTATCACAGCATTCACATCCGATCGCGAGTACCTACATCGTCTATATAGATCCAGTTGTATATTTGTCCAAACAGTTCATCGTTCTTCTCTTTCTCTGTCACGTATAGTCAAAACATATACTTTCATATATCTTCACGAAGCGACGAGTGAATGAAATGATTGATTTGTTGTAACGAAAAAGACGCCGATCTCTCCCGAGCTAGTGATACACTGATACATTTTGATTTCATATGAGCGAATGATATATATGATCATAACATATAAGTTATATCTTTTATATATCTCACTCATGAGTTATAGATCTCTACTTATTAATCCTGGCGATAACGTTGAAATAGTGCATCTCGAGAACTTTTTTGAAGTAAAACTTCTTTACGCACGCTTGACTTGGGGAGCGTTGAAATAGTGCATCTCGAGAACTTTTTTGAAGTAAAACTTCTTTACGCACGCTTGACTTGGGGAGCGTTGAAATAGTGCATCCCGAGAACTTTTTTGAAGTAAAACTTCTTTACGCACGCTTGACTTGGGGAGCGTTGAAATAGTGCATCTCGAGAACTTTCTTTACACACGCTTGACTTGGGGAGTAAGCTGGTGAATGCGTGACGAGAGCGTTACGAAAAGTGTGATCGGGCGAGGCGAACGGAAGTTGAGAGGGAGATATAAGTTAGTGAAGACAGAAAGAGAGTTACGTTTCGTATATTACTGTAGGGACAAGAGAGAGGTGCGAGCACACATTTTCTTTTTCTTTTTCTCTTTCTCTCATAGCCAGTTATGTTTCGTATATCTAAGACACAGTGCAAGTCTATTGTCTGTATCACACTGTAGGAGCAAGAGAGAGCAGTGCGCGCGCACATTTTCTTTCCCTCTTCCTCTCATAGCCAGTGCATGAAATATATGTATATGCGAGTTTGCTAACGTTACGCGAACGGTGATTTTTTGATTATTTTGTAATTTCATTTCGTTCTTGAACAATTTTATAAATTATTATTTTGTTTAATACATTAAATATTATACGTTTAAAGTGAATAAAATTGTAAATTCATTTTAAAGTTCATATTTTGTGAATTTGAAGTTTTTCAATCGTGTGGTCTAAAGCGCACTCGTTTTTTTTATTCATTATAATCGTCTTATTTTATATTTCCAAAAACCGTAGAGACCGACTTGCTGTACCAATTTAACAATATCGCTATATAATTGACGTTCGAAATAAGACATGAATCTATTTTAAACGTTTGATTTCATTATATTGGAATATTATAAAAATGTAATAAATTGTCGCTTAATGTTTAAATTTACATTTTAAGGAACACTGATTGGTAAGAAGTCTTTGCAGCAACATTTCAACGTTGAAATCTTACTAACGTTACAAGAAATAAATATACAGACGTGTAGTGAACCCATCCCACAACGAAAAAAAAACTTTGGTATTTTCGTTAAACTACTCGATTTTCGGGATAATCCTAGTTTGTATAAGGTCTTCTAAGCGAGTGAAATTTTACATATTAACCCGAACATAGCTGACACTCAAAATTATTCATATAGAAATTTTATGAAAGGCTTATTAAACCGCACATATCTCAATAGCAAACACTCAAAAATATTTATATGGAAATTTTAGGAAAGGGAGGCTTATTAATTTGCACAAATCTCAATAGCCAACACTCAAAAATATTTATATGGAAATTTTAGGAAAGGGAGGTTTATTAATTTGCACAAATCTCAATAGCCAACACTCAAAAATATTTATATGGAAATTTTAGGAAAGGGAGGCTTATTAATTTGCACATATCTCAATAGCCAACACTCAAAAATATTTATATGGAAATTTTAGGAAAGGGAGGCTTATTAATTTGCACATATCTCAATAGCCAACACTCAAAAATATTTATATGGAAATTTTAGGAAAAGGAGGTATATTAACAACATATCGTACATAGTGAGGGGTCGTTTTGAAAGTGCAAATAGAAGGGTCTCATAAATCTTCTTTTATAATTTTAAGTAGTAGATACTTCAGAATCATACTGAAAAATAGGAAGAAAAATACGTTCACCCTTTATTTCCAAAACTACTCAATATAAAATTATGAAAAACATGGGATTTTTAAAGGACTACGCAAAGGTCGTAGGAAAACTATTACGATTATCTTAGATCTTACCGCTTTTTAAATAAGCACAATGTTTAAATATAGTAGGCAATATATTTAAATTGTTAAAAATTAATATTTACAAATAATTTAATAAAAATACTGTATAAACTAAAATGTTTATAAGTGCCTAAATGTGCACGGAACCTTCGTAGCGCGAGTTCTACTCGTGCTTGACAGGTTTTTATATAATTTGGTTCTACTCGTGCGTAACAATAATTTTCATTACACTAGCGTAAGGTCAAAACCTTCAACAAATTTGTCTTTACAAAACTCCATTCTTTTAATTTTAATTCAATTATTTCTTGTAGGATTTTTATTTTTATTGGTCAAAACAAAAAGTACACCTTAAATCTACGAAGAGTAAAATTAATCATTAAACACGTTTATGCCGATACGCTACTTCCATTACATTAAATTTTTGATATCAAAAATGCAAGAACTATTTTAAAACCGACACTTTCTCTTTCGCCAAGTCATTTTAAACATAAAATCGACTTCATAACTTCGAAAGCGATATTCCATATTAATGGTTTAATCAAAATTTTAATTAAAATTCATACGATCGTATACTCTTTCCGCTATGAACAAAAGTCACAATGACACAGAGAAAGAGAAGCCGATAAAAGTAAATCTCCCTTCACACGCTACACCCCTTTAAAATACCGCACAACCCAACAAACTGCCGACTAGTGAACTGCCCAACAGCGAAAGAAAACAAGCGGGCGAACAATTTCGATGCTAAAGTACACACCGTACATATTACACAACCCACTGCAATTATAACACTTCACATTATGCACACACGCGCCAAACTTCGACTACGAGCCAGCCAGCCAGACCCCCCACGGCCCCCACCCCGACTCTGACTCCCCTCACCCGCCCCTCAGTCGTAGCAAACTATCTACGCTCCATCTAAAACTTGCCCGGAGCAGGAAGTAACTTTCTCGTAATACGTATAAGGGATTTATTTATTATTCGCCGCTACAAAGCGAGGGTTAATTCTCGCATAACAGGCGGTGGGGTCCGCGCCTAGAGAGCGGCGCTGCTTATTTAGTGTTACGATTACGCATGGGAGCGAAGATTGGACGGTGCATAATAAAGATGAATAATGCAGTCGGAATGTTGTTATCTAGATAATATATAAACATACACGAACGATGCGTAGATAACTATACCGGACAGGATTTGTTAGAGCATGTTGTTTATCCAAATATTTGTACATTCCGATCGGTCAATATCGACAGCTTGAGCTTAGCTCTATTAATACTGGTCATCGAATTATGACAATCTTATGGAGAGTTATTTTGGTGTCGCCGAGTGAAATAGGAAAAAACCTATCAAACACCAATAGAATTCGCACTACCGAAGGTTTTCAGACATTTAGGAACATTTAACGACAGGCGGAGATTTAAAAAAATGTATAATTCCCTCTAGAATTAGAAATCGACGCATTTCAATTTTGTATTTTTCCCTTTAGTTGTGCTATAAGACCGTCCGACGCCGTTTTTCAAGATTATAAGAAACATTTAAGGACAGACGGAGATTTAAAAAAATGTATAATTCCCTCTAGAATTAGAAATCGACGCATTTCAATTTTGTATTTTTCCCTTTAGTTGTGCTATAAGACCGTCCGACGCCGTTTTTAAAGATTATAAGAAACATTTAAGGACAGACGGAGATTTAAAAAAATGTATAATTCCCTCTAGAATTAGAAATCGAAAAATTTCAATTTTGTATTTTTCCCTTTAGTTGTGCTATAAGACCGTCCGACGCCGTTTGTCGAGATTATAAGAAACATTTAAGGACAGACGCATACATAAAAAAATGTATAATTCCCTGTAGAATTAGAAATTGACGAATTGGAATGTTGTATTTTTCCCTTTTGTTGTGCTGTAAGATCGCCCGACGCCGTTTATCAAGATTATAGGTCGACCGGGAGTGTCCCATAGGTTTCGATGACAAATTATTATATATTACAATTACTATGATATAAATAAAGAAATATCATCTAAGTACTATAGCATGCACTGGCGCATATTTGAAAAAAAGTATAATCCATATAGAATTAGGAATCATTGCTTTTGAATTTTCTCTTGTGCTGTAAGACCTCACCTTAGTCCGACTTTCAAGATCGTAAGTCGACCGGAAGTACCCTATAGGCTTTGATGACAAGTGAATTAGACTATTGCATGGATAAAAAAATACGCTCTAAGGGCTATTTTTTTTTTATTGAACCAAAAGAGTTGAAATTTTTGTAGCAAACTGATATCTCAAGCCGCTTCTGAAAAGACTTTTACAGACAGACGGATGGACGGACAACCGAGACCTATAAGGTTACTTTTTTTGAGGGATGGAACCCTAAAGAGTCGTATCGAACTAGAATTACACAAAACAGTTTGGGGGGGGGGGGGCGAATTCATATACTGATTTTTTTTTAAATACAAGCGTACCTAAGATGAAGTCATACCCAAAATAAGTTATCAAAATATGTTTCTGTTTTTTTTTGTTTGTTAGAACGGCACATAAAAACTAATGGACCGATTTGAATGAAACTTTCATTGCAATTATGCTTGAGTTCGTGTAAGTTGGGGGTATAACTTGGACTATCTTTTGTCCTAATGGAACATTTCTAGAATTAAATTACTGACACTCGCGCAACGAGAACCAAATGCCGAGAACACAGGCTTAAGACCAGATGAATAGATATGTATACGTTGCGGAAACATATCTATATGTTGGGGAAACTACTGCAAGGAATCAAATTACTGTTCAAGTCAAAATATTAGTTACTTTTGTACATGTCAAGGGTACGTTCGAGCTACAAAACTAACTTTTGACCCCCAAGTAAAGAACACCTACATACAGTGTTGGTTTATTTTTTCGAAAAGTATAAGGCAAAAATAACCTACACATTTTTTTTTAAATTTTGGTCTTTATTACGGAGAAATCGTTTATTTTACAAAAAAATTCTTCATTTTCAACATTTCCTCAATTATGCATTTCCTCAGCGTTTCATTATCATAAACAGAACCTCCATGAAAACAAAACACTGAATTACCAGTATTATCAATTTTTTTTCCCGCAAAATGATACTCGTATCGCTCAAAATTCACGAATATCTGTCGCATCCCTTTGATGACGTCTTAACCCTTAAGTCAAAGTTGAAATAATGTATTTCCAAAACGAGATAAGATATGAAAAAAAAAGTTATTGATTATAATCGTCTTATTATGTGCGCGGGCGGCTCCCATAGAAACCAGCTTGCTATATAATCAAATATTTAATACTCATTTTGATCACGCGAGCGAAATGGCACGTAACTGTCACGTGGACAAGCTACACATTCATAAGATTAAACATACAAGAGCGGCAAGTCCACAAATACAACTGATGATGCAAATATAACTCGCCAATATTACGCGAAGGAAAATTTATAAAATGTACCCCATCCTAATTATCATTATTATGACTATAATATCATGACGTTTCCTAATTGCAAAAGCAGGCATTAAGGTGAATTCTACACATAAAATTTACTATTATTAGGAAACAAATATTTTTTAATGAATAAATTAAATAAATCTTTAGACACATCGATTTATTTTAAATCGAATGTAGACGCACTGAAGTAAATCTGTAAATAAACAAAGCGAACATTAACAAACTACGAAACTGACTTAAGAACGCTCAACACAAGCTAGACTGAAATATACAAGCACACAAAACAACACCGAACCTTCAGAGCGCTCCCGCAGTACATTTGACCTAGAGCCCGATATAAAAAGTCGACGCGCACAATGCGAGGCAAGTGAACCACACTTTAAGTCAAAAAGTTTTCCTTTCATCGAGCCCCACTCGGCGCGCTAAAGTTCCGACACATTTCCGTTATGCGCCAGCCGTTATACGCCCGTACCGTACCGCCCGCCCTATCCCTATTCGCAGGGTGTTATATATTTTAAACTATGTCGACAATGTTATCTTAACAAGGGAGTTCGTGATGCCGGCGCGGGGGTGAAATATTTTAACCGCCTCTAGCCCGTTAATCCACCACATATCGACAATCTTTCACCAAAACCACACTGGTGTGCCTGGCTTTTTTATAACCAACGATTTTCTCTATTCATTTCAATGTACTTCCTGAAGTATTTTAATAATTCCTTGAAAAGTTCTTGACTGCACGTTTACCCAACTCCTTCACATTATAATTAAATGGTTTTCAGGCTCGGAAATTATGATTATATTTCTGAATGCAAGTGACAACTCCAAATCATATCGTAGGTTCACGTGCATCAAAACTTGTACCACTCAGCCGTGGATATATGTTCCCGAAACTTCTTATTGCCAAGCATGCAATACAACCTTCTAGGAAAATTTATTTAAAAAGAATTATTTTCTAAACATTGAAATCAACCGGATTTTACTATCGAGATTCTCGAAAATCGTTTAAAAAAACTTAATTTTGCCATTTGTCATGACAAAAAGGAAAAAAAAAAATTATATTTAATTGTACGAATATCACACTCTATGCTACGACAGTGTCACGTAGATATCGTACTCTATGCTACGATAGCTTAAAGTGAATATCGTACTCTGTGCTACGACAGTTAAAAGTGAGTATCGTACTCTATGCTACTATAATTTAATAGATATATGGTACTCTATGCTGTGATAACTTAAAGTGAATATCGTACTGTATGCTACGATAGTTTAACGGAAATACCGTACTCTAGGCTACAATGAGATAGTTTAACGTGAATATCGTACTTTGTACTACATTTTAGTGCAAATATCGTACCATATACAACGATAGCTTAACGTGAATATCGTACTCTACGTTACGATATTTGCATTGAGGTTTTTACGCATCAGCATTGGCCTTAATATTTATTTTTTTGCATTATTTTCTATTTAATGAAAAAAAATTGTGCACTTTTATTTGTCATACTGATCAAATTTTTATATTTATTATCTTATTTGGTGTCGAAAACAGAACAAATTATGATGAGAAACTCAATGTTAAAAATATGAAAATTTCTTCTACAATAATAAATAAAGCTACTTTTGTAGCATTAACGTATAGTTTATTACACGTATAGTTTATACACAAACAGTTTGTGTATTCTCAATGTTCATATTTTATTTACTTTCAGAATAAAACATTTTGGTTTCCAGAAATTGGAATTGTGGTATAACAAATAAATATTTTTTACTTTCTCTTTGTACTCATCGCAATCGAGCGTCGTGAGTCATCACAAAGTCGTTCTTTTGCTAGGAAACTTAAATTTCCCAACATTTTAAAATAAGATCGCAACCCATTTCGCGTGACGCAAGCATATCCACCGTCCATTCGCACACGTGGCAGTGCAGTACACGGCGTCGCGCCCGCCGCCACGTCACCGTACACAGGAAGAGACGCGTAGCCCGACGTGAGTCATGTGCCGCTCGCCCCGGTAGAGCGAATCGTTTCCTGTCGCCGGGCATCGTCATCGCGACCCACTCCGTGCTTCTTTTCGCGCCCTGCGAGGCTCTGTATAGCTCGTACGTTGACGCTGTCAGCCAGTTCGATGATGGATCGTGTCAATCTTGATACTATTCCTTTGCATAGTGTGCACACACTTTCTTAACTATGTGCTACGGTAAAAGAAAAATCTACACTTGACATACTTATAAAAAAAACTCTTTAAAAAATATAATTTGAAATGCGTTAAGGATCAAATTAAATCACTTATCGGAAAGTAATAATATAGATATTATTTATTTACACACAAAACAAATATGACAATAATAACAAACACTGGCGGACTGGTGGCGACCACGGTCCCGTCGTTGAGAAACTCTGATATATATAAAATGCTCGAAGAAATGTTTCGCTAAGAATTTTGGGTAGATTTGCAAACGTTTAGTAATTACGTCATTCAGGTCCAATCGGTTTAGGTACAGACTCTACGCTTAACCCACGCTTCCACAGTGTATCAACATGTACTCACAAATTAAGGGTCGGCGTAAGATTTATTATAAACCTTAATTATTAATTTTAATTATTAAGCTTAGCAAATGCTTTTCTGTGAAAATATAAAAATTATCGTAAATTTTTTTTTAAAAATACATAAAAATAAACAGGAATTATAAGGCACACAAATTACACTTTACCTATAATAGCATTACTTAGTAGTAGATCGCATTCAATCATACCGAAACGCAACACCCCAAGCAATAAAATTATAGTATAAAAAAACTATAAAAAAACGGTTTTGGTACAATATAAAATAATCTCTAAAAATAAAGATTTTAATCAAGAGCGAAACGATGTCGCCCAACTATAACTTATTTTTTTTTAATAAGCTTAAAATATGAATAAAGTGTTTGATCAAAATGTTTATTTTCAAAGATCATTTTTATTTTTAGTTCATGTTACTACAAAAGCATGTTTTTTTTAGTCTTTTTAAGCTATCATTTTTTTAGTCTTAAATAAAATCTTTATATTTAAACATTTTGTTTTTTTCGCTTAAAAAGACTTCTTTTTAGTCTTAAAACGACACTGAAATTATATGTAATGAAGACACTAGAGAGTCTTAGCATTTTATGTATGGCAATGAACTTCAAATATTTTGTTTTTTTTTTGAGCTTATCTTAGTGAAAATACCAGATCAAGCTGAAATTATTATATTATCATCGGGTCTTGAAAAGTTGAGCAAAATTTTAAATAATTCAGGTGAGTGAAAAATTCCGTTATATTCATACATATATACATACACGTAAAACTAAATATAAGCGTATTAAAAAGCATGAAGCACCAACCAAACCATTTTACGAGACATTTTTATTTATTGTAAATATCTACCATACCGCTGGTTTTAAAGAGTGATATTATTCAAAATTCAACCAACATTCCCACATGATAGATATTCGACAATGACGGATAGGCATATCGCCAACCTCTGACCGCACAACCCGCAATCTTCCATTGCACCACCTGTCTTTAAGTCACGTTGACTACAAGCGGAAAAACGTATAATGGCGCCTAGCACTCACTCTGTAATTGTGCAATAATTCTCACTACACATTTACACGGCGGTATATGCAGAAAATTATCATTTCTTTCGTGTAAACGGCGGAACCAGAATCATACAAGAATGCTGAGCGCAAGTTTAATGCAGGGAAATAATATAAAGACAATTTGTGGAAAGACTAACTAAAGTGAAGATATACGAAAGATAACGTATTGTATGGAAGCCTTAATACGTTCTTTAAAAAAATAAACGTATCAGATGTGGCAGTTGAGACATAGTCCGCGCGAGATACGGCTCCATCAGATTGAAGACATAATATGGGGAAGTCTGGCAGATCCACGACGATATAGCACGCTATTATTATTATAATTAATCTCATTGCGGTAGGTGATGGATGTCGTGATGATTTAGATAAATATCTATATATCACTTAACAAATCTTTTCAAATTATTCTATGTCGATTTTAAACTCAATTTTACTTACTTTATTTCTTTGCCTCGTAAATTAAAAGAGCAGAGATTGATCTCTGTAAATTAAAAACAAATTAATTGACCAAAATTAATCATTCAAACTCGCTCGAGATCATTTCCGAGCATTTGAGATTTCAACTAAATCCTTCATTTATCATCTTGTAATAATGTTCGCCTCCACAATAGCGCACACCAAATAATCAGTCTCATTAATCGCCAGTCGCTGCGAGACGAGCCAGCTACCGTGAACGAACGCACCAATAATATATGTAGCGAAATCAATTTCTCTTTATCTATCGGCGACCGGACTCGCCTCGGACGCCCGCTAAATCAAATTCGACAATACGATCGAAATAGTGGACAAACAAGAAAATAAAAATAACCAATGAATCATACACCGGCCAAAACCTACACGCGGGCAAAAACGTTATTACAATACTATCAGTTGATCACGGCTCGACTTTGTGACGTTGGCAAAATTGAGCCATGCAAGTATTCTGAAACTGAAAAATGTGGCGAAGTCGTAAACGCCTTCTCATTCGAATTAAATCTAACAGTGTCACGTATAGCGCCGGCCTAGACGACATGAAAAAAATGATTACCACCATTTTACTTCGTTCCTTATTATAAACAATGCAAAATATGGCAATTGAATTTCAAATACCAAAAAGATTTTATACCCATTTTTTTAAATGAACGGAAAATACAGTAGGCTAAATTATACATCACCAAGCTATGTAGTTCAAATGAGTGTTTGATCATATCCGCTTTACGGCTAATATCATCAAACGCTGTTTCACTACGCGTTATTACCATGATAATTTCTCATTTAATTTAACAAAATAATCAACTGCCCACGACAACACATGCCCTTACGATTCCAGATGCCCGACGAATAAATGCATGTGGCATATTATTACACACACATTAACCTTTCAACATTCAACGCATTCACAAGCACGAAGCCACGCCGCAATGGCGAAGGCGCGGCACTCCTCTTTCCCAGAAGCCCATTTAGGCCGACGGTACACGTAACCTGTCAATTATACAATTGCACTGCCAACAGTCAGCCGCACAAGAGGAATTAAAGCGACTATTATCAATATAAAGAAAATAAGTCGATTAAGTATTTAATAATATGCGAAAATCCCAATTAAATAAGCATATATTACGAATTATACTTAGGCACGCCCTCCGACCATTTCACTTAAATGAAAGAAACAAATAATAGGTTAGAAAAATTATATAACGTCAGATAGTATCCATGTACAGTTATTATGAGAATTTACAAAATTCAAGATCTTAACGAAACTCAAATGTTCAAACTTTAAAAATGTAACGGAATTTTGAGACTTTATAATCTTTATGGTCACATACATACAGGTCTAAGACCAGCAATCACTTGTATTTCTTCGCGTTTATGCTACATCCTCATATTTTATATCCGCCTAATCAGAATATTACACATTTTTGCCTGTTTGATTGTAATTGATTGCCTGTTTTCATAAACGAACATCAGTTGCTCGATTTCTTTTCTTTCCATTATTTAAAAACCTTTTTTTCAATCCCATCTTCAAAGTTTTACATCAAAACTAGTGAAATTATGGTTCACATAAATATTCACTATTTAATTAACTAATTGCTAAATAATAATAGTTTGGTAAATGGTTTAACACTCGAATTTACGGCTTGCACACTCCATCAAAGCGTAAATATAAAATAATATAATAAGGAAATCACGCAGCTAACATTAATTTACTCAGAGTACCAGTTGTGGCTAAACGCACAACAAACGATATAAAGGCCAAAACACAAGCGAAACAGATTCGTTTTTCATAATTATTTTTGACATCAACAAAGCAAGTTTCTAGATGACACTATGCTTTAGACGACATTTACATAAATATCTAATACACACGTCGCCAGATCGTTTATCGTTCACATCCGTTTGAAATATTTTCTAATGCAAGATTCGACAACGATAAGGTACTACGAGACGCATCTTTACATAAAGGCCAATAAATCGGTGATGAATAGTAACGGCACATAAACCAATACACATTAGTTGCTGAATAAATACGACCTCAAAAGTTACCCAAACCGTCTTACGAAGTTGAAATGGGTATTTTATTACTTTCTACTGAAACAAACCACACGTCGCAGTTGGATTTCTGCGTATATAAATATGCCGTTTTCATTATCATGAAATAAAAGACGAATGATAACAATTTAAATACCTAATCAGTATTTGACTATACATTTTAAATGGCAACTATACATGTATTTTATCAAACCGGATAGTTGTGATATCAAGTCTTAATTACTCACTATTTACATAGTTATCATTCTATATTTATTTCAACATTTATATATATAGATTAAATAATTATCTATACATTAAATGTTTAAATAAAAACGTATATGCATATAAATGTTCAAATAAGTCGTATATGTATGAGAGGCAAGTCCCAAAATATTAGTAATGCTTCCTTACTTTACCTTTCTTTACAGTATTGCTGTTTTTTATGGTAAGCTTTTAAAGAAAAAAAAACTATTTGTCTTATCGTCATAAATGCTTGGAGGGTGCTTTAGTATTTTGGTTCATTTGCAACCTTTTTCTAAAAGGGCCATTTTTAGCGCAATGGCCACCACACACGCTTCGAAAATATACATTATCTTATACCCAATATTACTGCAGACGTTAACAGATCTTCACGTTAACTTTCTTTTAAAAAAAATGCAATTTTCTAAAGAACAAAAAAAACTTGAGTTTTAGTTGATTCATTTTTAACTACATATGTATTTTTCTTTCTAGACATTATTTTTAAACAATTTACAGAAAAACCTATTAAAAAAAAGGCAAATTAAATCACAAAGAAATATACTCTGAGCAATTTGCGAGTACAAACGGAACGGGCGCGTGAGACGTGGCTGCTAATAGCAACACAGCAGATCAAATAGTTACAAAAAAAAAAGAATAAAATAAACATTCCTCCTTCGCGAACAATGATGACTAGTTCAAATGAAACCGGGTACATCTCTAGGTATAGCAGAAGTGGTCACTGCGATCGCAACTTACATATTACACGTACACATGTCTACAGATACAGTAGCTATCTATATCCCACAGAGCGTACATTTATTTCATATCCATTCTAAACGCGCATCTATCTAGCAACATATATCAAGTACGTGCTCACAGTACGTCGCCATAGACACGAACGTACCTACATCGTGAGTCGTTTTGCTCATCCACACTTCGCCATATCGCTGTAATATTTGTATAGCTAGCAACCGATAACATGGCGCTTGCGATGTTACAATGTCACAAATTGGAAACTGAATAATATTTTTTAAACATTTATGAACGCGCCTGAAAAGGAATTATTACAGTATTTTATTTTTAAAAGCTTAATTTACAAAACTGGATAAAAAAACCGATGTTTCTAGTTTTTTAAGAATGGATAGATTTATAAAAGTTATAGTAGCCAATACCAAAATTAAATACTACCGACATTTTTAATTTCAATATAAGCTATTTTAAATTAATATAAGCTATTACTTATGTCCCTTGATGGGGGTATTTTATTCATATGTTATTCATGAAGGTCGAAAATCATGAAAGATAAATTTATTCAGTAGTGAATGGTTTTTGTAATGTCTAACAATATCGAAATGACTTTTCAGTCGTTAGTGGTTTGCAATTCGTTTCGACAAAGTAGACTACCGTTTAATAATGTCATAAAACGCGTAAGACTACGTAATGTTTTCGCTAAGTATAAAAACAGTTTATATAGATAGTTTCCGTCACAAATCCATTTACTGCTTCAAGGTAATGACAAGTGGCGATACACCTGTTTAAATAAAATCCATCACACGCTACACGGTTGGCTTGACGTCCGGCAGACTTCTTACGTCAATTTGTTTGAAAAAATAATTTTTCACAAAATACTTACATTTAAATTAGTCAAATTCAGTAAATGTAAAAACCACGTGTTTGTATAATGGAATAATCATTAAGAAAATAGAGGTACCAAGAAACATAAAATTATTATATATTTAATAAAAATTAACGAAAAATTAATTTAATTTTAATTTGTACTTAGAACATTCTAGTGGCTATTCTTCGAAAAGCATTTTCTTTTTTTAGTAAATATCTCACTAAAATCTAACTCCTCTGACAAATATTTATTTTGAAAAGTCCTACATATATATTTATTTTGAAAAGTCCTACATATTTGACGACTAGAAACTCACGGTAGGAACATAAACTTGCATTACTTTGGCAGTGCAAATACAGACATTGACAATACTTACAAATAAACAGTATGAAACTTTAAATAAATGCATGTCGATGGCCGTTTAAACAAAGCCACCTCATCAAAGTGTATAATGTTTACAAATGCTAAACTTCAACTACTCGTGTAAGATATTTTACAAAAACATATTCAATAATTCATTGGTAGGTTCGTCGTTAACATAGTTATTTCATCATTTTAACTTGTACCAGTATCGTATCGGGCGCACGAGTGCGTATCACACAAGTATCCACGTTCGAATGCTTACGTACATAGCGAGCGGGTAACTAACTACCACCCATACACGGTTACATACGCCAAGTAGGTACCTACAGCAGGCGGCGGTAAAAGTACGAAAGACAAAAGCGGCAAAAACATTCCACTATACCGCGTGTCCATCCGCCCAACTACGTTCGTGTGTATAGATATATCTATAAATATATGTTTCGTGGATATATAATGTACATACACATGTTCCTATAGACGCGTCTATATCGATACGTGTATTTGATTCGATACGATATTTTATTATGCGAATGTCTATCGATTTATACGTAGCGTATGAAACATTGTAATGTCGTCCATTTGTTACGTATATTTTTGTATGTGGCAGCAAAATTTATGACGAGCATTAGTGCCACAATGTCAGCGCAACGCTTCTGTATGCAATCTAGTACTATGATGTTGACTTTTATAAATTCAACATTGTAAACTCGTTAACTTTGATTTCTCTATTTAGTATTGCTAAAGATTCTTAAATGTATTATACAGCTTATTGGTTATGATCTTCAAAACATTGATCCTTCTGTCGATATTTACATGTTGTAGGCAGTAAAACTTAATTTTAGAAAGAGCTAAATACCTTTTTCTGACTTCCAGCAATAAATAAAATCAAGAAAGTTTTCATGAATGAAGCGTCGCGCTCACTTGTTAAACTTAAATACTTCACTTTTATATGATAATTTGTAGAGAAACACATTATAGAAGCAACAAGAATAAATTTTGCACTTCAAACACAGGAGTTCAACAATACTTGCCATACTTATTTGCAAATTGCGACTTAAGACATTTTTATTTCCGTTGCCACTTTCTCCTGCAAGGCTATACGGCTAACGATTATAAGTATGTTCGCCGCAAAACGTGTTTCGAAGTATACGTCTTCACTTAGATAGTAAGTTTACGTGTGAAAACCTGGGAAAACACAATCGACTAAAAATGACTGACAATCTCACTTCGATTTCAATGCCACCCAAATAGAAAGATATAAAAGGACGGAACCAGTTTAGCGAAAATGTTTATGGCGGAAAACACAGTGGAAAGAAATTTTTGTTGTTTATGATTATATAGTGGTTATTGCTGTTACATGTCCGTATGTAGGTAATATAGTCTGTCGTCGAGTGACACGCCGCCGCCCGTATAGATAATCTGGGTCATTAGTCGATACAGCCCGGCCGAGAGTCGTGGCGCGTCACAGCACCGCCATTAGCGCCGTGAGACCACACTTTAATTACGCGACCAAACATGTCAAGCCGCTCGATTCATTTACCAATGTGACCTTCTAGAAAGTTGAATAGCCACCATCTATACACATAGTACGGTACGCTATGAAACTACAACATGCGTCATCCTTACACGATGTGTACCTTAATTGAAAAATATACATGCGTAATTTATTGCTTCATCGTTAAACACGCCAAAATTACAAACAAAACTTCATTGAAATTATCATTAGTTGATACCGCGATCACCCCGCGTTTTTTACTGCTGCTAGGACGTAACCGCGTCGCCAACAAGCTTTCAGTCTACAAAATTATACCGGTTTTCATATCAAAGAACATTACAGAAACATATAAAAAAAATCAAGTTAAATAACTTTTGTAAGATATATCATTTATCAACTAAAACTTACCGTAAATATTGTTATCCTCACAACAAAGGAGACTTATCAGCCACGCGCTTCTAAGCCAGTTTGCTAGAAACACTCACTTATCACCGGGTTCCACAAAATTGAGAACTTAAATCCACTATATAGTCACTAACTTGAAATTCAGCCCACTCAGCCCTCCAATTAACAATAGTTTCACAATTTTTTATTTAGTTTGAGCGTAAAACATTTAGAACAACGATATAAATTCAGACATCCCCACTAGCGGCATTCAAAATGGCGGACCGCAATGATATGACGCGAAACGCATGGAATAAAAAAACGCGAGTTGCGCGTTTATGGTCTAAACAACGCTCAGCTATGGCTCAGCTTTTGTAGCTCCAAGAGATTTTCTTTCCCTAGACACTTGTATTTTTCTCTCTGTTTCCTTTGTGCCAGGATTAAATAGTTTCGTGTTTTTATCACTCAAAATTAAATCATATTTTATCTATACTTTAATTTTAAAAGATATTTTAATTTATTAAAAGTAAACAGTTCGAAAAATAAATACCACGAAACAGAAAAACTCCAAAACAAGTTGTTACTATTAATAACAGATTTAAACAATGTATTTGATAATGCTAAACATTCGTTTTAAAAATAACTGACTTACTTACTGGCACATCATTTAACAGTTTATTTTAGTAAACTCAAATAATTGTGTATCATCATATTATTAATAAATATGATTGTTTCTCCTTCATAAACTGCATAATATTATGTTTTAATAAAGCAATATTATGTTTTATTTTTATTAATTTAATTAATTGTTGTCATAACTAGAAATATATTAATTAGTTTACTTGTTACAATTGTGTTTTAGTAACGATCTAAAATTTAATATTTTTAAGTAGATGAAATATTCTCTTCTATTTTATAAAATGTTTATCATTTAAAAGGTACAAATTTTGTACAATAACTTTCATGTTAGTTTCGTTGAAATTAATAAGATCATTATAATAGATACAATCAGATCTGTAAATACAATTACGGAAATGTTGCCAATAAGATAGAATTGTTTGTCTATGTTTACTGACATTCTCGACGGAGGATAATGGCACAAACTAATTTCAATAGTGAATTGTAAATTGTATTGTACCAATTAAGTGTGCCTGTAGTGTTATCCTTAATTTGAAAGAATATTTATTATTATTCAACTAATATAAAATAATTAATTTCACTTGGCATGTATCTCGGATAGAATATATCAATAGGATATTAACCCAAAATATTGTTTACTCATATCAGCTGCGGGAAAAAACATTCCAGTCACAATACAACTTCGCAATAAACGATCTATAACTTAATGAAACCTTAAGTTTCGTTTTATTCAAGGCTTTTTTTGTTTTACCAAGATGAATGACCTGAAGGCGCTGGAACATCCTACCTTGAAGGTATATAAAAATATATTTAGAATGCGCAATGACTGTTCATTGTTATGAATTTTTTTTACACTAGCTTTTTCTATCCAATCGTTTGCAGAAAACAAATATTCGTATTAAGTTAAAGTTTTATTATAAATGTATTAATAGGCCTATATTCTTAGAAAATAAATATTCTATTACTACCCTCTCTATCTACCCTGTGACGAAATAATTGTATAAATGGAAGTATTTTAAACATTTATTTTAATTGTTGTATGTAATAAGTTTCAAATTACGTTTAACATGTTTGATTAAATCTTCTTAATATTCAAGGAAGTATGTTATTGTTGAATATCATAAGGAACATTAATATTGTTTGTAAAAATACAGATTGTACTTTATTTCTGAAAGCGACAGTAGAATGTGGTACATATGGATGAAATATTAATATTGGGAAATTGGTTAAAAACCAGATATCCTCAGAAAAGTAAATAATAAAATGGATCACAATACAAAGTAAACAATTAAATAAATACAATATTTACCAATTTGTTCATATCAAGCTATACACTTTCTATTCTAATTTTAAAATTAGCACCTGTAATAGCAAGTGTCTTAATAACACTGGCAGGTTGCTAATATATATTTCTATCCTTTTAACATGGACGGTTAAGATCCATGGCTTTTAAAATTGATTTAAGGTAAAGTCATTTATTAAATATATTTTGCGTTAATTTTGTAGAAATTCATTATAACTTAATTTTTATTCAAAACTAAATGAAACTATGTGATGTAGTATTATTTCTACTGTATTTAAATTCTTAACCCCAACCTAGGTTTCGTTGTATGACAACAACTTTAGGTGGGTAATTTGTAAAGATCAATGAAACTGAGGTTGTGGTTAAGAATTTAAATAAAGTAGAAATAATACTACATCATTTAGCCATGAATAAAAATTAAGTGATAACGTCCATGTATTTGAATGGGGGAAATCATATGGGAGGAGCAATGTAGAAACAGATATTTAAGCTTCAGTGTCTTTGGAAGTCTATCTGTATATTTATTTATACACGGTGTCCGGGAATAAGTGTCGGATAAAGAAAGACTATTCCTTGACTGAAATATAGTTATCGCCGCTCGGGGGAATAATACACAAACAGCTGCGAAGCAATGCAACTGCGTGTAAATAAAGCACTCCGGGTAAGTATTGGGTGTGTTAAAAGAGTTATGTGCAATATATTTTTGCACTCAATTAGAATAAGGGCGTGTTTTACGTTTTATTTCAATGACAATTTATTCCTTTATAGCCAATAAATAGCGTCTTTCTTTGTTTGACATCTTTTTCCGGACACAGTGTATAGCCATCTTAATTATAAAAAGAACATTATCATCATGAATAAGTTGCTTGTTATTTATACTTGTTGAAAATTTAAAAAGGAAATTAGAATAATTTTTTGTGGACGGATACCTCATCATTGAAATTGGATAGAAAGAATAACTTTGAAATTTTACGTTTTGAATTCTCCTGGATTCGTCTTGTTTATTTTACCAATACTTGATAGCAATTTTTATCTTAAAATTATTTTTAAATTTGAAGAAACATAAATAAAATAAATTTATGTCCCTGATCCAATAACAAAAAAACCATGGTCTTTTTAGACATATTCGACTAATTAAACTTTTTTTTGGCATTAAAAAATTTGTGACTAGAAATAACCTTATAAATGACGGTCTGCTGAATGGCAGAAAAGCTCTGTCCCTGAATGAGTCATATGTGCAGCTTTGCCGGCATGCGAGACTCAACTACTTGACTCGCCAATGTAGCACTGAGGAAGTCAAGGAGTAATAGGGTCAGCAAGCAACACTATCTTGAACTTAATCGCTAGTGGATCAGGGGCTTTAAATGGAGACAATGTAAAAAAATTAATCCAGATAGGGATTACGAAGAGCCCGTTTTCTTTCGGTATCAATTTATTGGAAATTACGTATTGAACACATTTTTACTACTCTAGTCTACTTAAACCAAAAGAGTGATAAAATTTCAGAAATGTGCTAAAAATGTATCAGTTTTCGGAAGTCCTTACAAAAAGTTATGCATGTTAAGAAGAGAAAATTGGATATAGGGGGGGTTATATAGGACAGTGGCGTATTGTTCATTTTTATAATTATTATTATGTATTCAATTCCAGCATGCAATATTAATACTAATTGGTAGGATCATGTATTGCTGTGAGTGTGATATTGATATACCAGATAGGTACTGATATTTTTTATTGATTGATATAGGATAGATATACTAGGTAGAATTGATACTTTTTATAATATGTATAATGATAATATATAAATATCATGTGTAGAAACAACATTGAATATTTATTTAAATGATTTCTGTCTTTTATAAGGGTACCACTGCTATTTATACCGCAATATGTAGCCACATTATTAGAAGTGAACATAGTAAAGAATAAGAAAAGAGATACACTCAATACTGTTTTATTTCTTTAAAAGTTTAAATTTGTCGGAATTTTGAGAGAAATGTATTATGATCAATGCGGTATTAATTGGCAACATGCAATTTTATACATAAACAAATATTTCTCCCTTTATTTACTAAAATTACTCTTAAATAAATTAATTGTTTTGAATTGACATAAATGTAGTCTTTTTTAATCAATCTTAAATAAATAAAGGAACGCATAAGTTTCTTACTATCCAACATGGCAACACTAATGAAGATCTATATTACTTAGATCTTTAATATTTACTTTGATATGTATAGAAATTCAAGCTAACTTTCTACCAGTCAATGATGTTTGTACCACGAAGCTTAAGTTTGTTTGTTAACAACCAACAAAAATTCACAGCAATACTGTGGTAACACACTCTCTTATTTTCCTACAGCTGTCATAGTTTTAGGCTAAAGGGAAACAAATTCCCTGCCAGTTTTATCTGATGAAGTCACGTGACGTGTCTGCCACTAGGTGGTGAATGTTTTACTCGAGCAATTATTACTATTGCTTTAGTATTACTAGGAAATATACAAAAGACGAAAAGAATAAAATTTATCATTTCCAGGTTCCATATGAAGTTTTCAATAAGAAGTACAGACAAGCACAGAAGGTTTTAGATAGTGAAACCAGGCAAGTTTCCAACGTTGCAGCTGAAATCGAGGCCAACCTCAACAAAGAGAATGTACCTGCTAGCGACATAAGGAAACTGCTGGGTGGAATGGTGAGTATTCATCAAAAACTCCTTAAACTTACTATTTACTACTTTTGCTCTTGTATCAAGGAAACTGTTCTGATGTATCATAATATATGTGGTAAATCTTATATTGTATCATTAAATGCTTAAGCATATTTCAAGCAATGTGTTCTTTCACTGATATAAAATGGACAATCATAATTATTAGATAACCACATAAATATCATGGCACGTTAGTTGTATGCTCGTTAATTAGCTGTGTTATACTCCAAAAGAAACGACGTCAAACCTAATCTTATTTTTTGATTGCTGTGCATCGAATGGATCCAATATAATATAAAATGATGAATTGAAATTTCTTGTATTACTTCTAGCTTGTTAAAAATAATAACATACCATAAATCGGTGATAATCCAAATACAGACAATATTTCACATTATAAGTTAATTGTGAACCATCTAAACACTATGATGGTAACACGGAAGTCCCAAATTGAATAGCAAAATATTTATGGATGCAGCACAGGTTGCAGTAACTAAGTATAGTAGTAGAAATTTTATGGACTTTGTAGATCGTATGTATACCCGGCATATAAGTTATTGAACAAATAAATGTATGTATTTAGGACTTAGGAGGTTGCTATGATGGTTGTACGAAATGTTCTTGACCTGACAAAGGGAACATGAGATTTTTGAGAATTTTTTTTACATTTTTCAGCATAACATTGCAAAATAAGGTGTTGCCCCAGTTTTTATGAACATCATTCGAAGCACAGTTTTGCCCAGCGAAGTGTTTCGTTAACTATGAGAAAAAAGTAAATGAGAGCCAAATCTGATGAAAAAGGTTTATGTGGAAGGACTGCAGTGTAGTTTAGATAATTGCATTTTGTCATTACAGCCCTGGATGTGTTTGCAGGCGTATTATCATGGTGAAAGAGTAGAAAGAGTAGTAGTGAAGCATATTGGTAATGGTCCTACCTTTTCACAAGAGACCACAAGAGTCCCATGAAACCTTACCCAGGACTTCTCCCGTCTATGGAACCATTTTTGCTCTCATTAATTGGGACTGCTGCTTTGTCTTTGGTATACTATGGTGAATCCATGTTTCATCTGCTGTCATAAAATTACAAAGAAACTCTGTAGAATCGCATTTAAATAAATATTAATACCCTTTGAGTTTTGTTTATTTGAATGTGATTATGGTCTACTTCCGACAAATGCAGTAACCATAGAGCGGAAAGTATTTTCATAATCAAAAAATTGTGTAAAATATAGCGGATAGTACCTGTCAAGATATTTGCAATGTCTGAAAGCTCTCACGGATTTAGTAGGCGATTATTTAATTGTGTATTTTTGTCATGATTTCATTGGTTGCAGCAATTTTCAAATATTCATTTTTAATGAAGTGTCATACATCCATTCAAGACAATGTTTAAATTCACTGATTCAGTTTTCTACCATTGAAAACATAGAAGAAGTATCCTTTAAAGTGTAATCTAAATCTTTACATGTCTTTGAGGGTTAAAACCTTTAATGTAAAATGTTTTATAGCAGCTTGAATTTCAATTATAATTTAAAGCCACGCATCTGAAACTGCATAGTATTTTATTTAAAGGGTTAATAATAATTCACAATTAAATGAAACTATGTGATGTGTTATTATTTCTACTTTCTTTAAGTTCTTTACCACAACCTAGGTTTCGTTGTATTACATCATCTTCAGGTGGGCTATTAGCAAAGATTCTTTTAATCTTTGCTAATAGCCCACCTCTTTAATCTATGCTAATAGCCCACCTGAAGATGTTGTAATACAAAGAAACCTAGGCCGTGGTAAAGAACTTAAAGAAAGTAGAAATAATATTACATCACGTAGTTTCATTTAATTGTGAATAATGAATTTCTACAAAATTAACGCCAATATATTCAATGGGTAATATTAAATTAAATACTTAACAAACATTATAGTCATTTGGCCATATTTGCACCATATTTCTGCCAGGTTGAGAACTTTTTAAATGAACTTTGTAAATGTCAATAAAGTATTATAATTAAAGTGTTAAAATTATAATTGAAATAAAAAATTAATGTGATCAACATTTATAACGGTTTGATTTTTATTGATGATCAAATAAAATGTTGGCATTAAATTTTTGTTTCATAAATTTTTTTTACTTCTTGTTTGTGAATTTCTAACTAATCCTGGGGTCTAAGATGGCATATCATAAAATTTTTTTTATCGTTTCTTATACGAATCTGTTTGTAGGTGTAAAATAAGATATTTACACCAGTTTCTATGTTTACTTATGTTAGTTAGATAGAAAGAATGTTACAAACAAAACAGACAGACATATATGGATCATGTAAGAAACTTAGAGGTCGCTTGAAAACGACACAAAGAAGAACTTTTGGTTACATGTTTGTAAATATCGGTGCATTATTTTATCAATAGGAAATAATGTCATTGAATGTAAAGAGGTTATGTTACAAGTGAATTTGTGATTTATTAGAATATTTCTAATAATTCACAAAAATTTACAATATTTAGATTATACTAAATCCTAAATCAAATTTGGTCATTATAAACAATTTTGTTTGATTGTTTATGTGTACTATGATAATTTCACACGAAAAATGACGTATGCTTCTGTCATTTTTCACTAAAAGTTTATTAATTTACTACCATATGGCACTGATAGCAACGTGCGCTACCTTACATATCAAAGAAAATCAGCGGGAAAACAAAATGTGGACAACTCAAAAAGATTTGGTTATTTAGAGCTTTACGAAATAAGGAGTTAAGCGAAACAAGTACGTTAGCCTGGAATACGTTCATTCGCAAAGTGTATGTAATTGAGTTTGCGTAATTTTATTGCGATTTGAAATAAATTATTAAACAGTAATAAAATTGATAAATTTGTATCCGGAAGAAACGCCATTTATAGACACTAGGAGCCAACGTTCATACAACAAATTCATAAAGAAACACTGAACCGGAACATTCTGGCATTATTCATTATTCTGTTTTTTCACTTAGCAGCTATTTTCTCTGCTTTACTAATCTACGTAAAAACACATATACATCACGTAAAACTTTTCAGTTTAATATAATTTTTTACACTTTTGATAGTGCATAATTTAAATTTCAAAGCGGAGAGATTACAAAAAGTATAGAAGATATTTATTTATGGTTTAACACATTTCGTCATCTAATTATTTGTATAAATTATTGCTGAAATGGAGAGGTAATTTTTGTTGGCAGAGATATAACCACTAGATATAACACATCTTTCCTTAAAAATTATCGACACACGTTTTATTTGCAACACTGCATTCTATCATTGCTGTTGACCTTGGTAATAGACAGCATGTACGTTATAGATAGTATTATTAGTCAAATTATCAGTAGTAAATTTATTTACCGACATGCACCAAATACTATTTAAATGAGAATATTTTTCCCTATGTATGAATTATGTACATGTGTTCCAATAGTTACCGAGAGGCTGACCGTCCTCCATGCCCTGTTTTGCAAGCTCATCTCTTGTAGAATAATAAGGTTTATTGTATCATCACGAAGGTAGGTGCAATATGATGTTTCATATTTGTTGGTTATTCCACCTCATTGGGGTATAATTTCAAAGATTAATTATCTATTCAAAGCCGAAGCCTTGGTTCAGACACAAATCCTATTATATCTCCCAACCTATATACAATTTTTATTTAATTTCCTAAACACCTATGCGAAAGAGGTTAACATTGAATTGTTATCATGTACAATGTGCCAATATTTAACTTACTATGCATATATGATATTTTTACAGAATATGTGTTTTAGGAAATATAAACTATCAGAATGTATGATAATATTGCATGTAAATGCGTCTAATCAGCATAGCGAGTGTCATAAGCTATTTGATACGTCAGCTTTACCAGAACTATTGTGTGCGCATTTGCTGCGCACACAACATTGCAGCATAATAACCTTGATTTATTTTACACAAGAATATTATGTTATCATAAGTATGTTGTTAGTGTCACTTTGCAAACTTGTCAATTCATCATATTACAGTTTTGTATCTTATGCATTTTGCATACAATTAAGTTCTCTCATATGTATTGTTTTTCTCTGATGTAACATCATTATATTGCTGGGTATGAAGAATGGCAAGTTTTATTGTCGTTACGATGTTAAAAGTACGTTGTCGGTTTGTATTAAATTGTGATACCATAATGATGTCTAGACTTACTTTATATAAATTATGTTGCTTATTTGAATTTTTAATGAGAGTTGATTATATTATTATGTTAATGGAAGAATATGAGGACAAAGAAAAATTTTGTTACTTTCTATTTTCAAATAAAGCTATTATAGTGGTTCATATTCATGGTACAATAAACGGTATTTTACACATTTAATTTGTTCTATGAAAACAATTTGGTGTAAATTACTAACAAGTTATAGTTTTGAGATATACATATAGGTTCATTCTTTTACCTCATAAGTTTAGAGATGCTGGAAAAAGATGCCTATAAATATATCGTCATAATTAATTTTTTTTACTTGAACAGATACGATTGAAAAAAATGCAGAATTCAATCAACTTCCAAATAAAATTTAAAATAGATTCATCATTTTTTTTTAATCTCAGAGTCGATTTGGACCCAAAATAATTTCGAAAATATTTCTAAATAAATATATGAAGATCTCCCTCATTAAATTCTGTCAAACCAAAATAACGAGCTGGACTCATAGTGGACAGATAAAATGCGCTATTATGAATCAGATTCATTATTCTAAATTTGCTATAAAATTTTGTTCAGCCAAAATTTTGCTCATTTGATGAAAAATTTTGTTCAGTCAAGTGTTTTCAAGTTTTGGGAATAAATGTGAGTTGCTTGGGATGTATTTGACAAATGTGAAGTCTTTCACGAATAGCAGATGAAGCAGATATTTGCTGTAACTGTAGATCATCCAAAACCAGTTACATAGTTTTAAGAATTTGCGTAACTTGTTTAGATCTTACGTAAGGTCAGATTTAGAATATCAAATATGGAACCAACTACCAAGATATGAAGGAAAACCCCCTGCACAGACTGCTTCTTAGTCTGGAGTTTGTAGTAATATATCCAACTTTTATCATTCATGATGATATTGAAAATATAATACATTTTGTGACACCAATCACTGTGACTGTGTTTTTGTGTTCCGGCTAAATCGTGAGGTATCTAACTAGCACATAGTTTCTGACTCCTAAATGTTTATGTAGAATTTTTTTTACTTGAGTCATATCAAACTTGTATGAAATTTAACTTATCCAAAGTTACTCTTTTGTCATTCGTTATCATGAACCTTACAGCATTGATGTTATCTTCAGTTGTACAGAGCTTCATCATAAAATGCCAATCGAAGTTGATCATATATTTTGTTGTTGACTGAGACCACTGTAAGTAGGAAAATAAAACATCATCCAACGAAAACTTTCTTGTGTTCATTTTCACATGTTACGAACGATTTTCAAATTGTTGCCAATTTGTAAAAACAAATAACAAATTCAAGCAAAGTACCGCAATGGACTGCCAAAGAGTTTAATTTTCGATATTTGAATTTATTTTATTACCCTTATTCAATATTAAAAAAAATATGTTTGTTTATAAATATATTGAGTTCAAATATAAAGTACATTTAACAGACAGTGTATGCAACTACTTAACTGATAAGTTTATAATATTTGCTGTGTTGTCAATGGAATAATCTAGTTTCAATTATTTTTAACAAAAGAACGAACACAATATGGCAAAAATGGGCCACTAATATGTACACACTGTATATTACGTACTAAAATTAAGTAACTTAACCTAACTGCCACTGTTTTCAAATAGATGGCTTAGGCAGTATTATTTTGACAAATGGTAATATAGAAACTATGGTATTTTAAAGTACCAACAAAATGTAATAAAATTAAATTGGAACTGTGTAGTTTTATGACAAAAAAGAGCATTTGCACAAAAATTTAATTTTCGTTTATTTAAAGAAAATTTTGTTTCATATAAAGAAAATTGCTACTGAAAATCATTGTTCGTTTGTGGAAGTTTATGGTAAACGTACTTTCTCTAAAATTATTTGTAGATATTGGTTTATACAATTTTTTGTTTGGACAATATCACCATTAAGTCTAAAATATCTGATTTTTGACTTCTCCAAACTTAACATTTTTTTATGATTCCCGAGATGTTGATTTATGTGTTATCAGTTAACTGTGGCTAATGCTTTGTATTTTACTTCTGTTCAGGACGTATTAGAATGAACGTGATTGGTAGGGCATAAAATACAACCATATTTTCACCACCCATACTAATGTTATACTGAGAGACTTCATTTCAACTAAAAAGAGAAAATGTTATTTTCTCAAAATGTTGAGTGAAAGTTGACTATTTTGTTTTCTTTATCAGAGTTTTTCAGTTCTATATTAATTAAAGAGAGAATATAGTTTATTTTGAAAGAAGCATGTGATCAGCTTTAGTTTGATACTCAAGTTGTGTACATACAAAATATTTTTTTCCTTCACTTCGAAACTGAAGTCTTTTTTCCTAAACATTGTTTATTTGCTTAATTTTTTATAAGCGTTCTCTGTATGGTGGCAGCATCTCTTTGTTGAATGATTTGAAAATTATAATTCAATGAAAGAAGTACAATAGAACAGGCAAGTGGTTCTGTTTCCATCTATCTAAAATACAGTTAAAAATTATGACGTACATACTAACCTATAAAAATAAATAATTTTTCATTCTCTTCTCAGGTGGAACGACTTGTAACGATGAAGCGTAAAGCATCGGAAGCAATCAGCGAGGAGTTAGCTGCGGGCTGCGTATGCAAGCGGCGACTTGACCATCTCAAAGATCATGCTGCAGCTGTGGCTGATCCCAATACACCACAGGTGAGTTGCAAATTAAGGAAAAATTTTGTTATTTGCAATAGATATCGGAGATACTTGGAGAAAATATTAGACTTATAAATGGTTTGATATACCTTCTGTATAAAAGCTATCAGAAATTTGTAATTTTATTTTGTTAAGTTGGTAGAAACTTCCTTAACTGTCAAACCAAACTTGAGCAAAATTTGTCAACTAGTGTCTTTACAGCAGCTGTCGTAATAGCTGTCAAAGTTGCTCTGTGAATTTTATTATCGATTAATTAGTCGGACAAAGATTTTGCCTTAAATTTTGTGTTTGAAATTTTTTGTGCTGAATCTTTACAAATGTTAAAAAAGGCCTATGGTGACTCGACTTTAAATACAGGCATATGAGTTGTACAAACCGTTCAAAGAGGGATGTGAATTGGTCAAAAATTTGCCTCGTCCAGGGTGGCCTTTAACATTTACCATTGAAATCAAACAATTAGTGCTTGAAAATCGTCATTTCAGTATTAGAAAGTTGAACATTGATAAAATGGCCGTTCAGGGAATTTAACCAATGTTTTGCGCATGAAATGTGAAAAGACATGATTTATGGAAGGACAACTCATAGATTTTGTATGATGATAGTACATATTCTCACCAGAGCAAAAATTGTGACCGAGTACTAAACCAAAAACTCAATTAATGCCATCGGCTATCCACTGTATTCGCCGGATTTAATCCCGTCTGATTTCTTCCTTTTTCAAAACTGAAATTGCTCCTCTGTAGAACCTGTTTTGACTCAATTGAAGACATCAAATTGAATTCACAGTAGGAATTAAAGGCCATACCACTTTCGGCATATGAGAAATGTATGGAAGAGTGAGTGTAGCATTATCACAGTTATATTACAAACAATAGTGAAATTTGAGGGTAACAAAATAAATACAATAATGTTGATGAATAAAATTAATCTGTGTACTTTTTTTAACGATTACGGGTAGTTTTTATACAGAAATTATAATAAGTGAATTTTAAAATGTGCTATCCATTTTTATAATCTACCTTGACAAATGTTATTAACTATATGTTAAATTTGCTAAGACAAAATTTGAAAATAATTCTTTTCAAATTGATTTACCAGTTGTCAATCTGTTTTTAGGTTTTATACTTTGTCAGTTTTGTTCTACTGTCTTCTATTACAGTATGCTTCATACATGTTGATGACAACTCTGTAATATTGTTTTCCTCATATTTTGTAAAAAAGACTTTGTTTTATTTAATACAATTTTGGATTGACTTTAAGAAGTATATCATTAGTTAATTTTTTATATTTGTTCTTTGATAACAGAAAAAAGTTCAAGGTATTGATGTGAAAGTCTTTGTAAATTGTTTAGTTATATTGTATGAACAGTGACAGTGGATCCATATGGATCAGTCTGCATTGCACTTGTGTTGTGTAAATATATGTTATTGTTAAAGTAGTTGTTGTTGTGTAGTGTTAAAGTACATTACTTAACAAATTTCGATAAAACGTACCCCAAAATTGTCTTAATAGTATATACACGGTGTTCGGGAATAGATGTCGGACAACGAAAGAAGTTATTCATTGGCTATAAAGGAATAAATTGTCGTTGAAATAAAACGTAAAACATATCCTTTTTCTAATTGAGTGCAAAAAAATATTGCACATAACTCTTTTTAACACACCCAATACTTGCCTGGAGTATGGTGCTTACCCGGGCAGCTAGTTGTCTTCACAGCTGTTTGTGGGTTATTCCTCTGAGCGGCCCTGAACTATGTGCTCAAGTATTGTATGTATGAAAAAGATGACAAATAATTATGAATATTATTTTAAATTTTCTGAAAAAAGAAAGTCATCTGTTAAATTTTATTTTAACGACAATCGGTCAAGGAATAACTTCTTTTTCCCGGACACCGTGTATATTAAAATTTTAAATTATGATCAAGCAGTTGTGTCCTAAGGTGGTGAGAGTTTCATGTCACCTGGTTTCGTGTTCGCATTCTATAACTTTCTTTTTCTCAAAACAATTATATATTTTCTTCGTAATTTTATTCAAAATTTGGTTTTATCTTTAAAATATAATTTAAAAAAGATAAACATGTCAAGTAAGAGAAGAACTCACACTATGAGGAATCCCTACACATTGAGACTCAAATAAACATTTAACCGTTTGAGTGCAGACGAGCGCCATCACGCTCGTGCGTGTACTAACTAAATTTGCCACGAGGACGATGGTGCTCGCGAAATCAGTTGCTGTTTAGTGCACGGTAGGGGAGGTCGCTCGCATGCATTGCTAATTTTTTATCTTTCTACGTGTTATAAAGTTCAAGTTATAATATTATTAGTAATTACAATATAAAAAGGATCCAGGAAAAGAAAATTTTTAACCCATAATGTCAGAATACGAAAATAATTAGAGTGAAAATGATCATTTTTCAAGTTGTGAAGAAAGTGATAGTGGGAGTGACATTGTGGTGCGCTCACAATTTGGTGTAATGCACATTTTGAGTGATAGTGACAATAACAATTATTTTGCCGATACCGAGGATGTACCGGACTGCGAAAATACGATGTGACCTTGATTTCAGTTTTTGTTATAATTTTTGTTCACACTACATATTTCCATAATTTTCTTTGTATTATATTATCCTTGTACTGGTTTTTATTAAGAAAACACCGAAAAAATTATTAAAAATGGATAATTTTTGCAAATAAAAAGAAATATTTCTTTGGCATTTTTAAGTACATATGAGTAAAAAACCATAGCAATAAAACGGTTAAGGTCCCACAGTATTTCTGTTAAACTATTTACAAATATAAATTTTTTACAATCTAAATATATTGTCTACTACATCTTTCCCAGGTGTAAAAACATGGCCTTTATTGAAAAAATGGTAAGATTTAGGATAAAAACGCTATTGTTTTCCTGTAATCTTCTGGTCATATTTTACGAAACCGATTTCATGTCTTTTGATTTAGTAGTTTCGGAAATAAAAGGGGAGGGGGGGCATTTTGCATATTTTCGAGAATATGTTTTTAATCCGCAATTTAAAATTATGAATAAATATTTATGTGTTCCTTACAACAAGCCCTTACAAATGATACCCACATGTAATATAAAATTTTAAAAATTTATCCCCTATTTCATTCTCTATGGATATTTTAAAATTAGCTAATGCAAAATAAGTGGGACAACAAGTATTACCATGTTGAATTTCAAGTTTCTACATTGTATAGTTTCTGAGAAAATCGGCTGTGACAGATGGAATGGCAGACGTGAGTAATATTATGAGGGTTCCATTTTTCAGTTTGTTGTATGGAACTCTAAAATACATATTTTTTAATAACAACTTTTTTTTAAATATCAGCTAAGATTTAATTTTTATTTTCAAATATTTTCAAGATATTTTTGTCGTCGAGTTTATTGTTAAAGTGATAATTTTGATAAATTTTATATATGCTAATTTCAAGGCAACAGTTCTCACTGTAATGATTTTTTATTATAACAAAAAATATGTTGTATAATTATTTTAAAAAAATAGACTAGAGTCATCGTGGGACACTCAGTGGGAACAAAGTTCCTTTCGCTATATATTGGGTATTAAATAACAGCCACAATGAAATAAGTTAGAAACGTTTGAGAGTAATTAAACGAAAAATAATAGACATAAATGAAGGAATCACAATGTTCTTTGTGCTTTGGTTTTCTTTTTGATATTACAAATTGTGTCTCAGGCATCGATGCTTTAGTTAATTCGCTATTGGAATAAAAGATTTTTATATATGTTATCTACAAGAATAACATTTTTTTATTTAAATAAAATTACAATTCAACATTGTCTCCTTCAAAGTAACTACCTTACTGGAGATGATTCTTCCATTCGCCATAGCAGTGCTGGAACTTAGATACTGGAATAGACTTCGGTTGGTCGGTTACGGCTGTTTGAATATTCTCCAATGTTCCAAAATGACGACCCTTGAGATGAATTTTCAACCTTGGGAACAAAAAAGTCCCATGGATTCAAGTTGGGTGGATAAGGAGGCTGAGGAAAGTCAACTTCAACTCTTCACCGACAATTCGGACTGTCAAATGAAGATCTGAACGCACGAGATCATGGATTCTGTCAACATTTTCATTGGTTCTTGAAGATGAAGGCCTTCCGCTGCGAGGCTCATCTTCAATTGATTCCCTTCTTTCTGCGAACAACTTAAACCACCTAAAAACTTGTGCTCTCCATAAAACACTGTCTCTATAGGCCTGGCACAGTTTTTCAAATGTTTCCGTTGCACTGTGCCCAAGTCTGAAGCAGAAGCTGATAGCACAACGTTGTTCGTAATTGATATCACTTATTTTTAAAACGCACTAAAAAACCTTTCTCACAAAAAAATTCACTATGCACAGCGCCACAAGTCTGGCGTGTTTCAATTTGCACTGGACATGTATCAGATGTTTATGTACCTTACCCTCCATGTACCGCATCTCCAGTGTTGCCAGATCGAACACTAGAAAATCAGTCTCATCACTTAATTTACACACCTCGTATGTGTAATGATAGTTTTGGTTATGGACTCCTAAAACTGTTAGTCATAGCGATTGTGAAAATGTGGGTAGAAAAGTTTTTTTGAATGATTTAATAGTGGCTACATTTTGAAAAACACAGAAATTGCTAAAATGAGCATATTGTAAGTCATAATTAGCCAGTTGAACATACAAAAGTTTGTAACAGTGCTATGATAAATGTTGAATAAAAAATTGACTGAAATGTTCTGAAAATACAATGGAACATGGCTATTGCGACCGATCGAGGTCAGGCACCCTTAAAACTGTTCATACTTAAAATTTTGCAAATCCGAATTCGACAACTATTTGTTAATTCGTCACAGTGGTGATACACCTTAAAAATTATGAAACTTCTAAAAAAAACTTCTTTTAAAAAAATTTTTCATTTCACATGTGGTAGTATCATTCAGTTATTTTTTTGCAAGGGTAACTACAAATTCAAAAATTATTTTTCCTGTGTCAACCTAAGACTAAACTAAATGTTCTTTCCTGATCTGGCAACTTTACTAGATTTGCTTAGTTGAGTACACATTAATTACCATGGTTTTGGGAGCCCCATACGTCCTATTTAAATCATGATTTTTTAATTTAAATACTCAAGAAATGATTGAGCTCATTCTGATAGCAACATTCCTATGAATATTACTATACTCCATTGCATTTCAAAAGAGAATATTTGTAAACAAATAAATTTGACAGTTGAAATTTGTTTGGCACAAATATAATTTTATCAGTGGACAAGTGTTCACAAAACTCATTGTATTTTGTACGTAATACTATTAAACCATGGTACTACAAACACTATATTAACTTAATCAATTGTCATGTTAAATATTGTTGTAAATTCAATATTACACAGATATCTTACTAATTTAGAGGAGTAAAATTTAGAGGAGAAAAATAGACAACTCTAAATGTCAATCACAAGTCATCTAACTGTCACTCAGAGATATAAAACATTTTGGAAAAATATTCAATATCCTAAGTGTGCATATTATATCTATGTATGTTATTTGTTATACATCATTTACTTTACAGCGTATTGGTGTGAAATATCTGTAATAAATAAGTTTTAATTTACCGTAAATTATATTCACCTGTCTTTCCAGTGTAACGCTTCAGCGAGGTAGAAAAAGTAAATGAGACATAATATTCATGCTATATAATAAATATATGTATACACCTGTATACATATATTTGGACTAAGAAAAGTGAAAAAAATTGTGACATATTATTTTGAAACAAGTGTTAGTATTATTTTGCAATGTAGAATGTACATTTTGTACGCAGTGTTTTCTATAACAGGTTTTGTTCTTATTTGATTGTATATTTTCGATGATTATTTTTTAATGTTAAATATATATTTATTTTCAAAAAAATAACATAAGAAAAAAATTTTATGTCAATATTCGGCATTATTTATACTCATTTTGCCATTACATTATATAAATTAAATGTGTATAATTTTCAATAAAATAAATGAAACATTGTTTATACAGTTGTAACACCAAATAAATCCATATTATATTACTAAAGTAATACAAGAAAAAGGTTTACAATACCTGAACTGTCATTTTGATTTGTTTACAAACATTCTTTTTTGGAATGGAATGGAATATAGATTTGATTGTGTTTGGCAGACAACACTGAACCAGTGGCGCAAGGTGCGCCTGGACCGCATGCTGGTAGAGTATTTCCTGCGACACGGCTATTATGCTGCGGCTAATCAGCTCGCTGATAAGGCGAACATTCGTGATCTCACCAACGTTGGTAAGTTGATTGAATTATTGTATTATTTTATGACTGTTATCTTAATTACATTACTACTGTTCTTTTTAATGAATCAGCAAAATAGAATGAATAATTTTAATCTGTTTATATAGAGCACATTTCGTTTAATCGTTTACTGGAGAAATATTTAGTTTAATCGTTTACTGGTTCTCTGATGGCAGTCAGCTACAGTGATTTAAGCTTATGTAAAGCATAATTTTTTAAAGTGCAGCATTGCTGTGTGTGGGGCCATAACATGTTCCTGAGCCTGACGCTAATGTGACATTATTTTGTCATCATCTTTGTACAAGTCGTTGGTCACTCATGAAGTGACAATATATTGTGCGTTCATCTTTCTACAAATCACTTAAGGTGAATCATTTACCTTATAATCCATAAAATTATGGAATCAAGTAAAAATAAAAAAGCAGAGATTCCTCAGCTTTTTTTCTGTTTAAAATTTCTTTGAAATCGCATTACTTGATAGAATCTGTGGGTTTTTTTACCACAATCTTGGTTATCTTCCTATTCTATTCCTAACATGTTGCTTGTATTGTTTTATTTAAGTTGAAATAAGTTGTATTTCTGTCCTTTTGTAAATATCTTTATTTTCTTGTTTATTGTCATTAACTAGCTTGTATCAATTGTTTATAATTTATCACTGCACTAATATTGCATTTGTGTTACTGCACAAATACTATGTAGTTGCAATTATTTTCCTGTTGCCAAGGTTATTGTTTATGAGTGCATTGTTAGGTATTGTATCTCTCTTTTGACTGCTGTGCAGATTTTAACATACTATAGCTTACTGAATATATTTGGCGTTAATTTTGTAGAAATTCATTATTCACAATTAAATGAAACTACGTGATGTAGTATTATTTCTACTTTCTTTAATTTCTTTACCACGACCTAGGTTTCGTTGTATTACAACATCTTCAGGTGGGATATTAGTAAAGATCTTTCGGGATGGTGGGATATTAGCAAGAATCTTTGCTAATATCCCATCTGAAGATGTAATAAAACGAAACCTAGGTCGTGGTAAAGAAATTAAAGAAAGTAGAAATAATACTACATCACGTAATTTAATTATGAATACATCATTTAATTGTGAATACTATAGCTTATTCGCTTTCCATTTGCACTAAAGAAGAGCTATGTTCAATGATGTTTTATTTTAAGTATAAACCTGGCCACTGCTACTTGCTCCACTGGGCTATACCTCTTGCCATTTGATTCATTTGAGTGTATTTTAGCTTATGTTTATAAAGGAAAATATGAAAAATTACATTTGCCAAATTACTGCTTTCACGTGGTAATTTCAATATTTCAAAAATATTGCAAATATACAACTGTAAAGGTCGCTTTATCTTGTTTGTACAATAGCTTGATTTATGTATCTATTTAGTATAGGATCTGTGTTCAGTATATTGACTGCGCCGTTTGGCGTGGAGCAATAGAATTATAAACAGTTTAGAAATCCACCTCGCTAAGCCATTCGATCAAAATCGTAGGTGATTTCGACATTTTGTCTAGTGAAGCATGCCTTGATGCATTGAACTGTTAGCCAGTGATTGCTTTAAACTATTTGGAATTTGATTGTGCCGTATCACTTCATAAAAATTGTAGGCAATGTGGTATTCAAGAATGGGCATTCATATTGTTTGGCACGTTTGACTGTTTCAACAAAATACAGAATCAGTATTTCGTTGCAACGGATTTATTTCATTGGAATCAAAACGGTTACAAAAGTGTTTTATATGAAAAGCGTTAGATAGAAGAGTTACTATTGATGAAGTGGACAGAAGTGTGCAAATTATCCATGCTACAAAAGCATCCACGATACACCAGATCTCTGTTAAGTTTTTGTCTCTATGAGATGTCAATTCATCTCAAACCTGAAACAACGTCCTATATGCATGGCTTGATGCTCAGCCAAAAACTTTTTTCGAGGGCTTAAAGAAGCATGTGCAATAATGAAAGAAATACATTGAGAAGCAAGTGAACTATGCTGAAAAATGGTTTAATTAAAATTTTTTATTGAATTTGATGTAATGTGGATAATTATATTATTGACTCGCCTTTGTAAAAGGTGGAAGAAAGAACTCTTTGCTTATATTGTTCATTAATTGTATATTATTTCATATACTACAGTTCTTTGTATTTGTCGTGAGTATAAAATATGTGCTATATTAGAGACAAATTAAAGCTTTCCAGGTATTGGTGTTTTTAATATTGTATTCTTAAAATCTGAAATCGACTTCTGCGGTCTCTGACATAGTTATTTTTCATTTAATAAACATTATTAAAGAATCCATTACCAGCCTATCTACAGAACATACTCAACCCTTTATGCCTAGGTAGAAAAAAGATTGTTTCGGTGCTTTTTAAACTAAATGATACATAATTTTAAATACAATATTTGGTTTTGGACCAAAGCATATTACTATAAATTTGAAATCTATAATCCTTGACAAAAGGCCAGACAAAAGAAAGGATAGTGTTGTCACAATAATTGTGTTCCATTCTGACCTTTCTGTTACAGAATACTAAAAATAAAGTATTTTTCATATTATTAAAATATTTTTTGAACCATTGAAAGTTTTACATCACTATATCATGCCCAATTTGTAATTTATAATAATTTAAAAGCTTTATCAATGATTCAACAAGTGGCATTTTACGAATTGAAAATTGTACTACTGTTTAATCTTATTTTAGATAAGGGTGTACTTGATACAAATTGTACTACTGTTTAATATCACTGTAGATAAGGGTGTACTTGCACTTTTTTAAATATCTTGAAATTTATTCCGGAATATTGATACAAATTGTAATACTATTTAATCTCATTTTAGATAAGGGTGTACTTGATACAAATTGTACTACTGTTTAATATCACTGTAGATAAGGGTGTACTTGCACTTTTTTAAATATCTTGAAATTTATTCCGGAATATTGATACAAATTGTAATACTATTTAATCTCATTTTAGATAAGGGTGTACTTGATACAAATTGTACTACTGTTTAATATCACTGTAGATAAGGGTGTACTTGCACTTTTTTAAATATCTTGAAATTTATTCCGGAATATTGATACAAAGTGTAATACTATTTAATCTCATTTTAGATAAGGGTGTACTTGATACAAATTGTACTACTGTTTAATATCACTGTAGATAAGGGTGTACTTGCACTTTTTTAAATATCTTGAAATTTATTCCGGAATATTGATACAAATTGTAATACTATTTAATCTCATTTTAGATAAGGGTGTACTTGATACAAATTGTACTACTTTTTAATATCACTGTAGATAAGGGTGTACTTGCACTTTTTTAAATATCTTGAAATTTATTCCGGAATATTGATACAAAGTGTAATACTATTTAATCTCATTTTAGATAAGGGTGTACTTGATACAAATTGTACTACTGTTTAATATCACTGTAGATAAGGGTGTACTTGCACTTTTTTGAATATCTTGAAATTTATTCCGGAATATTGATACATGGCAATTGTTTGAAACACTTGTGTTGGCCAAGTAACACAGGACAGGTTAAATCATAGTATATTCTTTGATTATAGATATATTCATAGTAGCGAAGGAGGTCGAAAGAGACCTCGCAAACCACGACACGACGCGCTGCCTGCAGTGGTGCGCGGATAACAAGTCCAAGCTGAAGAAACTGGACTCCAATATGGAGTTCAAGTTAAGAATTCAAGTAAGTCACTGTGTTTGAAAATCTAAATATATATATATTTCTGTAAATGAATCAAGTCTTGAATTAGTTTAAACAACTCTGTTCGATATGTAGTTTCTGCTATCTTCTTAGATGCCACCCGTTTATTGCAATATTTGTGTGTGTTCGATGTTTTTCTGCTATCTAAAATATAACCTCTGTTTTTTTGTATCAGTGTTGGCTCTTAACCAAAGCTTGAAACACTTAAGCATCTGATTTAAGTTTAGAGAAAGCTAAGGAATAAAGGAAAAAGTAGCATAGTAATTACTGACTACATATGTCATTACCATTAACAATCGAGTGAAAAAAAACCTGTTTTACAAACAACCGAAGCTGCAGGCAATGACTCTCCGATTTACAATTCTGAGATATATCTTTTACAATAAATAGATATGAGGAAATTATGAAATGTGTCACTGGTTACATCAGAAAATGATGCAACGTCATGCAATTATTGTGTAACCCTAATGTGCTAACACAATTAATATTGATTTTAATAGTGTGTTAATTATATTATTCATATAATACAGATCTTAGTGTGATAATTAGAACTTGTCATGGGGAAGTGTCGAAAGGCGATATCTTTGGAATAGCAATAATTACACTATGCGTCAATTATGCTTTGCGCATGAATGTGGCTAGTATGAAATACAGTTTCATTATTTTCATTCCATTAACTCTTTGGGTACTGACGAGCTTGATGAAGCTCAAAATTAATATTACACATATATGATCAAAAGTTGACTGAAAATAACTTCCCCAAAACTGTAATGGTCATGAGTCAATGAGTATAGAAATAGCTAAACATATATATGAAAAAATATTGAGGGACGAGGAGTATGAATATGAAACTTAGTGTGTTACTTAAGCCTCGGTAACCTTCCTTCATAACGAAATTGTGCTTGAGACATATAGCTATTTCATTGAGGAAAGAAATATACGATAGCGCTACCTTTTAAATAGAATCAAAGGGGGCGCTGCCATAGTATAAAAAACTTATTGTAAATTAAAAATCACATCATTCATGAAATACAATTGACACATTTTTGGCTTTGGAGCTTTGAGAAATATCAAATGTTTATAGGATAATTAATTAATGCATTAATTTTAATATTATGGAGAAACACGCAATAAACAAGACCACATCCTGGTTGTAGATACTATTTGTATTTTAATGCCATTTTGTTTAAAGCTTATTTTTTATTTATTATAAAATTAGAGAACTATATCAGCGTAGATCTTAGCTACCTGTCAAGTACATTATTTTTACCAAGTGTTTTCTGGTACAGGAGTTCATAGAGCTAGTACGAAACGACCAAAGATTGGACGCTGTAAAGTATGCCAAGAAGAATTTCTCTAACTATGAGGAAGGTCAGCTTCCTGAGATACAGCAGTGCATGGGCATGCTGGCTTTCCCTAAAGATACAGGTGTGTTTAATTTAGTTTTATCTGGTTTTAGTACACCATTGCTGTTTACTTTGTATTTGTAGGGTTGATTTTGTGCTTAATTTTTCTAAACAAAGGAAATTGATTCATACTGTCACTAAAATCTGTGTGGACCAATATTCTACGTAAGAAAGTAAAATAAATCTTAATACATTTACTAATCACAGTGGTCAAAATTCGAACGTTGTTCATTAAATTTTTAAGTCTAAACGTAATTGAGGTTCTTCTGTAAAAGGGTATAACCTCTATAATCATTGCAAATAATTTTTTGAATTTTTGTTTTATTACGTCAATTGAGAGTGTGTACAAATACGTCATAAGCTCGTGTTGTTTGCCTCTTTTTAGTAATAGTTTAAGAATTTCATTTTAGTAATAGTTTAAGAATTTAATTTTAGTAATAGTTTAAGAATTTAATTTTATTAATAGTTTAAGAAAAAACAAATTACAGCTTGTATTCGTATTTATTTTTTTGATACAATTCATTGCTAGTTTTAATTTTTTCATGTTATTATTGAATCAAATAAGTGCTAATAAAAATGAGGCTTGATATTCTTAGAAGTATAAGATACATTGTTTAATCTTACACACCTCTGTGTGTGTGTGTGTAATAATAACGCTTAAAAAAGGGTAAAAAGTTTCTTCTTCACGTGTTGATATATAGACATAACATATATAAATATTAGCTTTTTGCACTATTTCTCCATATAAACTTAACAATGCCAAATCTTACACTACTCCGTGTGCGCAATATCTTAAAAAAGGGTAAAAAGTTTCTTCTTCACGTGTTGATATATAGACATAACATATATAAATATTAGCTTTTTGCACTATTTCTCCATATAAACTTAACAATGCCAAATCTTACACTACTCCGTGTGCGCAATATCTTAAAAAAGGGTAAAAAGTTTCTTCTTCACGTGTTGATATATAGACATAACATATATAAATATTAGCTTTTTGCACTATTTCTCCATATAAACTTAACAATGCCAAATCTTACACTACTCCGTGTGCGCAATATCTTAAAAAAGGGTAAAAAGTTTCTTCTTCACGTGTTGATATATAGACATAACATATATAAATATTAGCTTTTTGCACTATTTCTCCATATAAACTTTAACAATGCCAAATCTTACACTACTCCGTGTGCGCAATATCTTAAAAAAGGGTAAAAAGTTTCTTCTTCACGTGTTGATATATAGACATAACATATATAAATATTAGCTTTTTGCACTATTTCTCCATATAAACTTTAACAATGCCAAATCTTACACTACTCCGTGTGCGCAATATCTTAAAAAAGGGTAAAAAGTTTCTTCTTCACGTGTTGATATATAGACATAACATATATAAATATTAGCTTTTTGCACTATTTCTCCATATAAACTTTAACAATGCCAAATCTTACACTACTCCGTGTGCGCAATATCTTAAAAAAGGGTAAAAAGTTTCTTCTTCACGTGTTGATATATAGACATAACATATATAAATATTAGCTTTTTGCACTATTTCTCCATATAAACTTTAACAATGCCAAATCTTACACTACTCCGTGTGCGCAATATCTTAAAAAAGGGTAAAAAGTTTCTTCTTCACGTGTTGATATATAGACATAACATATATAAATATTAGCTTTTTGCACTATTTCTCCATATAAACTTTAACAATGCCAAATCTTACACTACTCCGTGTGCGCAATATCTTAAAAAAGGGTAAAAAGTTTCTTCTTCACGTGTTGATATATAGACATAACATATATAAATATTAGCTTTTTGCACTATTTCTCCATATAAACTTAACAATGCCAAATCTTACACTACTCCGTGTGCGCAATATCTTAAAAAAGGGTAAAAAGTTTCTTCTTCACGTGTTGATATATAGACATAACATATATAAATATTAGCTTTTTGCACTATTTCTCCATATAAACTTAACAATGCCAAATCTTACACTACTCCGTGTGCGCAATATCTTAAAAAAGGGTAAAAAGTTTCTTCTTCACGTGTTGATATATAGACATAACATATATAAATATTAGCTTTTTGCACTATTTCTCCATATAAACTTAACAATGCCAAATCTTACACTACTCCGTGTGCGCAATATCTTAAAAAAGGGTAAAAAGTTTCTTCTTCACGTGTTGATATATAGACATAACATATATAAATATTAGCTTTTTGCACTATTTCTCCATATAAACTTTAACAATGCCAAATCTTACACTACTCCGTGTGCGCAATATCTTAAAAAAGGGTAAAAAGTTTCTTCTTCACGTGTTGATATATAGACATAACATATATAAATATTAGCTTTTTGCACTATTTCTCCATATAAACTTTAACAATGCCAAATCTTACACTACTCCGTGTGCGCAATATCTTAAAAAAGGGTAAAAAGTTTCTTCTTCACGTGTTGATATATAGACATAACATATATAAATATTAGCTTTTTGCACTATTTCTCCATATAAACTTTAACAATGCCAAATCTTACACTACTCCGTGTGCGCAATATCTTAAAAAAGGGTAAAAAGTTTCTTCTTCACGTGTTGATATATAGACATAACATATATAAATATTAGCTTTTTGCACTATTTCTCCATATAAACTTTAACAATGCCAAATCTTACACTACTCCGTGTGCGCAATATCTTAAAAAAGGGTAAAAAGTTTCTTCTTCACGTGTTGATATATAGACATAACATATATAAATATTAGCTTTTTGCACTATTTCTCCATATAAACTTTAACAATGCCAAATCTTACACTACTCCGTGTGCGCAATATCTTAAAAAAGGGTAAAAAGTTTCTTCTTCACGTGTTGATATATAGACATAACATATATAAATATTAGCTTTTTGCACTATTTCTCCATATAAACTTTAACAATGCCAAATCTTACACTACTCCGTGTGCGCAATATCTTAAAAAAGGGTAAAAAGTTTCTTCTTCACGTGTTGATATATAGACATAACATATATAAATATTAGCTTTTTGCACTATTTCTCCATATAAACTTTAACAATGCCAAATCTTACACTACTCCGTGTGCGCAATATCTTAAAAAAGGGTAAAAAGTTTCTTCTTCACGTGTTGATATATAGACATAACATATATAAATTTTAGCTTTCTGTACTATTTCTTCATATAAACTTTAACAATGCCAAATTTTACACTACTCCGTGTGCGCAATATCTTAAAAAAGGGTAAAAAGTTTCTTCTCCACATTTTAATATATAGATAAATTATATATAAATTGTAGCTTTCTGTACTATTTCTCCATATAAACTTAAACTATGCCAAATCTCACACACCTCCGTGTGCGCAATATCTTAAAAAAGGGTAAAAGTTTCTTCTCCATATTTTAATAATTTGTATTTGTAGGGTTTTTTAGCTTTCTGTACTATTTCTCCATATAAACTTTAACAATTCCAAATCTCACACACCTCCGTGTGCGCAATATCTTAAAAAAGGGTAAAAGTTTCTTCTCCATATTTTAATAATTTGTATTTGTAGGGTTTTTTAGCTTTCTGTACTATTTCTCCATATAAACTTTAACAATTCCAAATCTCACACACCTCCGTGTGTGCAATATCTTAAAAAAGGGTAAAAGTTTCTTCTCCATATTTTAATAATTTGTATTTGTAGGGTTTTTTAGCTTTCTGTACTATTTCTCCATATAAACTTTAACAATTCCAAATCTCACACACCTCCGTGTGCGCAATATCTTAAAAAAGGGTAAAAGTTTCTTCTCCATATTTTAATAATTTGTATTTGTAGGGTTTTTTAGCTTTCTGTACTATTTCTCCATATAAACTTTAACAATTCCAAATCTCACACACCTCCGTGTGCGCAATATCTTAAAAAAGGGTAAAAGTTTCTTCTCCATATTTTAATAATTTGTATTTGTAGGGTTTTTTAGCTTTCTGTACTATTTCTCCATATAAACTTTAACAATTCCAAATCTCACACACCTCCGTGTGTGCAATATCTTAAAAAAGGGTAAAAGTTTCTTCTCCATATTTTAATAATTTGTATTTGTAGGGTTTTTTAGCTTTCTGTACTATTTCTCCATATAAACTTTAACAATTCCAAATCTCACACACCTCCGTGTGCGCAATATCTTAAAAAAGGGTAAAAGTTTCTTCTCCATATTTTAATAATTTGTATTTGTAGGGTTTTTTAGCTTTCTGTACTATTTCTCCATATAAACTTTAACAATTCCAAATCTCACACACCTCCGTGTGTGCAATATCTTAAAAAAGGGTAAAAGTTTCTTCTCCACATTTTAATAATTTGTATTTGTAGGGTTTTTTAGCTTTCTGTACTATTTCTCCATATAAACTTTAACAATTCCAAATCTCACACACCTCCGTGTGCGCAATATGCTTAAAAAGGGGTACAAAGTTTTCTGTTCATGTTTTAACATATAGATTTAATACATCAGTTGTATACTATATATCAAGCAATCACTAATACATTGATTTTCATTATTTATACATGTTTAAATAAAGACTGAGATACATTTTTCCCTATTCGAAAATAAGTTTAAATAATATTTACACGTATTTAGAATTGAGGTTATACAGCTGATGTCGATACTCGCACGAACACACACACATACAACCGTATATAATAGAAAGAGAAAGAGACAGAGAGAAAGAGAGGTAAAGGTCGCCTGGAGGGGGCATAACGCTTTTTCCTTCGTGACGATTTCTGCCAGTTCGCTCTACTGTAAGCCACGTAAAATAACTTCGTTTCAATAAGGGTGTTTACATAGCTTTCTTTCTAAACAACACATTTCTTTTAATATAATAAAACTTGACTTCTATCGTTACACTACCAATAAAATTTGGTAAAAGTTAAAAGTATTCATATGAAATGGGTCAAAAACTATTTTTTTTATTTATTTCCTGAAGTTTTTCTAAATCAACCTATGTGAACATTTTTTGAATTTGGTTAAATTTAAAAAATTAAGGAAGTATATAGTCAGGTGTACACTGGTCGAAAAATTATGTGACATGGTAGCTGAACAATGAACTCATTACAAATGCAAATACTACTTTCAAGATGTTTAATTAAAGGGCTTTAGAGAAGTGAATACATCCTATTACTTTAATAGTTTAGAAGGACGGCGAAGAGACACTTTGTCAACTTCGAGTGAGTTTTAAATGTTCATAATAATTTAGTAATAGTATATATATATGTATGTATGTATATGTATGTATATGTATGTATATATATATATATATATATATATATATATATATATATATATATGTATATTTAATGAAAATTTTGCAAATAATTTTTTAAGTAAAAATAAACATAACTGTAGAAATGCAAAATTTTTACTGTTATGTATTTTTCATAATTACCTGAAATTTACTCTTTTTTCACTGATTTAACGAGAATACTCCTTTAAAATAAAATCATTAATATAACCCTCTCTCGAGAAGAAATGCAGTATGTTAGTGCGTTGTCACTGCTATTGGATTAGATCTTGGCACTGTCGGTGATGCCTGCAGCATATGAAACTTTTCTATATTCTATAAACCATGAGAAATTTCATTATGTGACTGTTATAAACTGTTCACAATCAGTACACTATGCAGAAATTGTTATAATGATGTAATGCCAATTTTGTCGTACCCCAGAAGTGCAACCGTACGCCGACCTACTGGACATGTCACGGTGGGAAGGGCTGGTGAGGCAGTTCCGCGCAGAGCACTGCCGTCTGCTGCAATCTGCCCCACACCCCACCTTTACTGTCGCGCTACAAGTTGGACTTGCAGCATTGAAGACACCATATCCTTTTACATGGAGTTTTATTTATATTATTAATGTTACATATAAGAGTATAAATAGTTTCTGTCAGATATTACGATGGTGTGAAAACTATGAAAGTTATTACAGTTGAATAATATAATTTAGTTATTCCAGTATCCTTTATAGAAAAATAATGCTATGATATGTGTGTAAAAAATTAGTTTTTTGCTTGTAGCATCTTTAAACAAAAACTACTGAATAAATTGCTAGTTTATAGCTGAAGATGGCATAAGGTTATATACTTCCATTTTGTTAACTTGGGGCTGTGGTCTTAGTGTTTTATTTATTACTTTTTCAATAAAAACAATATAAAGGAGCTTAAAAAATCTTCCATTAACCACTAGTTTATAATTCAGGGTAATATTTGTAATAATTTATCGGAACACAATTACATAAACGAATGGTCGAGCAAGTTATTAATTCTAGTCATGAGTAAGATTGATTCATCTAAGTGCAACGAATCACTGAATATGGATCAGTAGAAGCGTGTCGATTGAAGTACACTGCAACTCATTTGATTCTGAAACAAGTAGCTCTTGCATCTCGTAAAAAAATTTAACGAATAAAATTGAAAAGTTTCATATGTTTGAATGTCAGAACTAATTAATATAAGTCCACAGTATCAGTATCGGTTATTTCTGCAAATGACAAATCCTTTCAAAAATCACATTAACAAATTTATTTCGATATGTACGATGACAAAATCACACTGATAATATGATTCTTTTCATTCACTCGCTCACCTGTTACGCACACCTAATTAATTGTATGTGCCAATTTGTCTTTATTTTCTGAGTATTGAGAAAAGATAATAAAAAGAATTTATAGGTTAGAAATGTGAAGAGCCGGGTAATAGTCATATGTGCAGTGAAATACATTTTCAAAATGATGTGGCATTTATTGTTACCAATTTATAGTGTTTGTTGTGCATACCCGCTACAGAAAATAATCTGCAAGATAGGTAATGATTCGTTGTCATATCTATGTCAACACTGGCATTACATACGGGATGTAACAAATTGATAGCAAGTATATATATATATATATATTTATATTAGAGACAACTGGGAGTATATTTTTGAAATAAGTCTAAAAATACAACCTTAACTAGCTGCATGCACTCAGTGCTATAGCGCAAGCTCGAAAGTGGCCTCATGTCCCGTGTGCAGCCCTCCCCTCAACCAGCTGGCGGCGTGTTTGCCACACGCGCACTGTTCTCAATCACGTCTCGTCTGCCGCATCAGCGGTCAGCCGCTCAACGAACACAATCAGCCCATGATGTTGCCAAACGGACAAGTGTATGGCGAGAAGGTAAGCGGGATGAAATTTGTTTACGTGATAAAGTACATTGTCAGGGTGTATTGTCATGTACGTTGTCAGAGTGCATTATCAGCTACATTGTCAGGGTTCATTGTCAGGTACATTGTCAGAGTACATTGTCAGGTATATTGTGAGGGTACATTATCAGTTACTCTCATTGTCAGGTATATTGTGAGGGTACATTATCAGTTCCATTGTCAAGTACATTATAAGGTACATTGTCAGAGTACATTGTCAGGCATATTGTGAGGGTACATTATCAGGTACATTGTCGAGTACATTATAAGGTACATTGTCAGAGTACATTTTCAGGTATATTGTGAGGGTACATTATCAGTTACATTGTCAAGTACATTATAAGGTACATTATCAGGTATATTGTGAGTGTACATTATCAGGTACATTGTCAAGTACATTATAAGGTACATTGTCAGAGTACATTGTCAGGTATATTGTGAGGGTACATTATCAGGTACATTGTCAAGTACATTATAAGGTACACTGTCAGAGCACATTGTCAGGTATATTGTGAGGGTACATTATTAGTTCCATTGTCAAGTACATTATTAGGTACATTGTCAGGTTATCGGTAGTTACATTGTCAAGTAAATTTCTGGGTTGACAAATCGTATGTGAAGTTAGTAAAAAACAATATTTGTAATTTCAGCTTTAATTTGAAATATAGTTTTCATGATAGATAAGTCAACAATAAAGGAAGTGAATGGAAAGCTAGTGAAAAAATTACAATTTTAGATTCAATTTTAATTCTTTATCGTTTTGTTTTTTTCCAAGTGGGACCACATTTTGGCAGCTATGACAATGGGTTAGACCATAAATAAATTATTAGATGATTTAAGGGTATATAATATTTTTATCAAGCTATTTACTAATATTAGTATCGTTTTCCATCATGTAAATATATGTGGGTTAATGTGCTTTATTATTATACCAAATTTTAAGTTTCTGTGTTGAGCAATTTCTGAAAAAAATTTTGTGGATATTTTTAGCATTATACTTAGAACTATATATAATATAAAATTTTAAAGTAATTAGTTTGGAATTGTCATAAACTGGTCTTCCAATTTAAAAAATTTCGAAGTTTTGCCCCCTTCAGAATTCTTTATATGAATGAAATTACGAGTGTTAACTATTAAGATTGTGCTGTAACACTTTATCAGATTTCAAGTTTCTACAACAACTGGCTCCTGACAGTAAAGTTGTGACCGACAGACAGATATAAGTTTTTCGTTTTGAGTTGGTGAAACCGTTGGTGAAAACCAGAGCAAAAACTTCTAGTAGTTACAGAAATTAACACGCACATACAGAGGCAATGTTGTTTTGTGTTATGTAGTTATAAGTATTTTTGCTGCGTATGGTACCAAAAGCGACAGTTATTTAAATTGGTTAAGTTAAAGTTTGATAAACTATAATTTTTTTATTATATTTTGCACGTAAAATATAGACGTTTGCCGATTGTGACATTGTGATTAAGATCATAATTTTGTTTGACATTGTCTTCATGTACTTTCAGTTTGTCAAATGATCGTTAAGAAAAAACCCCGATGTCTGATTTTTTGTGACTTGAGAAAAATCATCAAAGGCCGTTTAATTAAATTCATTATTACCTATAATAATAAACTAGAAAAAATTTATCCATTGGAGAAAATTGAAATAAAGTGTGCTCAGAAATTCTTGAGAATAATACGTGCAAACAGATAGAAGCGGTGGAGGACTTTGTTTTATACTATATATTGTTTCTCCATACCTTATTTTCGATTTTTCATTGTAAATTTACTTTTAATGTTTTTTAATATTTATAAGTTTGTATTTCCACTAATAAATAATGAGGATAAGACACGCCTGTTACAAAAACATATTCTTGCTTGAGCGGGAGTGATTACCTCCTGAAGTAATGAATTGATTATAGAATATGTAAACATTTGGATGTGTAATATTCAATAAATTAATAAAGTAACTTTAATTACATTAAAAGTTCACACTTTTAATGTAATTAAAGTTTAAAAAATTAAATCCACCTGTTTTTACAGTAAGTACTTTACAAATGAGCTGTCATATCCAAATATTGGAATTCCAATGCCATTGGTCGATAATGAGTGGCCATAAATGGGCGTAGCGTTCGCTTTGTTGTTTGCTTCTGTTCGTGGTACCGTAGCAAACTATGTTCGCTCTTCATGAAATCTTTGTAATTGTAATGGTATGTTTAGAAGGAATCTTTTTGACCTCGAATCTATAGAGTTTTTATTGTTAGTTAATGTGTTTGAATGCAAGAGCAACGACTTATGTACACAATAGTCATGAGTAGCGAGAGGCTCATTAGCTTCGCATCTAATGATGAATGCCATTAGGCGAAGTTTGAATTTTGAATGTTTTACAGCTAGAAAAGTTTCCGTGACACGCAATTAACTGTTTACTTAGCGATTAACTATTTACTCGGGTCACGTTTAAAACTGGAATGTCATTATCGAAAACCAAAATAATATGTGGTGTATCTGTACTGGAATGATTGCTAGTTGCTAGTGTGGGCGTGATGTCTATGTGTGCTTCGATTTAAATCATATACATACTAATAAAATCCTTCATTATATTTTATTTCTTTTTTTATTAATTCCGACATGATCGATGAATTTATATGATAATATCATTAATAAATTACACCTCATTTAAGGTTATATAGAATTAGTTTAAAGTCTTCTACGTATCTTCTTTTAAAGAGAAGCACCAATCACAAATATTTTTCTCTACTTTTCTTACAAAAGGTCAGTTCGGTAGATGTCGGGGCTCTGAAGTGGCTATATTTATTTTGTAATACACATTTTGTCTGTTTTCCCTTTAAATGTGCCCTTTATAAATTAGAACATTGTTTTGGATCATTATTCTGTTGGATAATTAATGTGGAATTTCTTTATAATTTCTTTTTGTATGCTTCCGTCAATTTGCTCCAAATTTGCTGATTCAAGACCTAAAATCCAATGCAACTGAATAAATTAGCGTTCTTCAATTGTCTTTTTACTGTCGTGAGTAACGTAGATTTACATTGAGATTTCTTCACGATCTAAACCTGCATCACGCCGCTTCACAATCACGATCTAAACTTATGTCATGTCGCTTCATGATGACAATATAAACATTTGTCTCGCCGTTTACACAATCTAAACCTGCATCAGGCAACTTTATGATCGTGATCTAAACTGCTGGCTTATATATAATTTATTCAGTTGCATTGCTGTGTGCAAATCGCTATTATCACCATAAAACAAAAAGAAATGATTTAGAGTGCGCAATTGTGTACTTGAGCATCTGCGATGTAAGTAGGTTTTTCTTCCAAAATATTTTTCAGGATAGATCTGCTTACGAATGTAGTATGAATAGCATGTGGATAAAGCTGTGAAAAGTAACCAATATATATATATACAAATCAATTTATCACTTTTATGGGTAATTGTAGCTAATGTAAGTATTACCGTTATTGAATGATCAATGTATATGAGTTGAGATGAGACTGGAGACTGGGAGAAGCAAAAGTGTCGACTTGCAGCAAAAAGTTTAATAGTGTTGCTAGATATTTAAATTTACTAGATATTTTAATTACTTTTTTTGAGATATATCTCACAAAAAGAGGTATTATATCAACTTCTTTGACGAGTGCCATTGTTTTTTCTGGGAAAAATTTGATAATTTAAGTTTCAAAGTAGGTCTAGAATCTTGTTTCCGTTTATTACGAGACTAAATACATAACGTTACGTTTTCTTGCTGTTGCAGAAAGTAATTTCAAAATAATATTTGCCATCCTGATTTATAATAGTTATTGACATTACAATGGTTCTTTAATCAAAGAAGTCTTTGATATATATTTACAGTGGTCTATTGGCGTTTTTAAACATTTACTGGGTTTAAACGAGTGATTTACCTTTTAAATACATTTTTAAATATATTTCAATGCCACTTTCTTATTTTTAGACCTAATTATTTCTTATTGCGTATTTTTTGTCTTACAACATTATCTTGCTCATGTTAGAAAGACAGATAAATGTAGATCTATTAGATACATCAAAAACACCCCTTTCTTACAGCCATAATGGCTTTATTCATCCTGCAAAGACTATCTCAAAATTTTTAAACAATTAAATTTTTATTTCTTCTTACAGGCTCTGAAAGAAATGATGAAGGAACAGGGTGCCATAATATGTCCTAAAACGAAGGAAGTCTTTTGCCTGAAGCGTGTCGAGAAGGTCTTCGTCATGTAGTGAAGAAGTCGCCCTGCTCTCTGCGTCACTGTAAAGCGCCTTCGATGTGCGGCACGAGCGAGCATACGACAACTCAACCGTCGGAACGACATCTCATTTTACACCTGTTATTATTTGTTTTTAATTGATTAAATGTTTTTGCCTATGTTTATAGATAGGAAACCAGTCGTGTTTATTATATAGTAAAGTGAGTGATTTCGCACCAACTGTAATGTTTTAATTTTAAAAGAATATTCGTTTTGAGGAAATTTTATGATCTCAAAAAATATAGTTTGATATTTTTATATTTTGTGGCAATGAAATGATCGCGATTGTGAGGAAGAAGTCAGATGGCAATGAGAGGAATTTAATATGGAAAAGACTGATTGATAGTTAGGTATAGTTGGTATAAGATCGTGTTTGTGGAAAGAGTAACGGATATATTTGTGGAAGAGTGAGACATAAGAGTTACGATAGTAACTATATCTGTATACAAGTAGGTGAAAAACAGTATAATGAATGAGATCACAAGTGAAATGTTGCGTGCAAGATTTGAAAGTGATATAGGTAGTTCTCAAATGGTAGGGTATTAGCTTAAGGGTTGAGTCACCTGAATGTAAGACATACGAAGCACTTTTCGCCACAAAGATAACAATATTTTATTTACATAATATACGTATAAGTATATACTATCTGCTAAGGTCTAAGTGATTAGTGTCCAAATGAGGGAGATTTTCTTCAATTTATGTATTGTATTGTGTAGCCGAAAGATGTTGGAAGAAGCGCGCGGCCCGCTTTCTACTAGATATGCAATGTCTGTTCAAACATTGTGTCACTGAATTGTGCAAATGTACACTTCAAGCCAGAAAGTGTGAGTGTGTATGCACTAGAATTTTACCACACGACCCTGCGTCAGGTCTTTGTGTGAATAGATTAAAAGTGAGTGTATTGTTTATATTGCTTAGTGTGCGTGCACTCAAATGACACACAGGGTTTCGTACCTATGGATTATCTAGTGAGAGCGGGCCGCGCTGTCTTCCAACATCTTTTCGTGTAGCTTTAATGATATTTGTTTTTCCAAATGACTTAAAATTTCTCCTTATAATGTCCTCTTTAAAAGTTTTTGTCGTGTATATGTTTTAAATAACTATATATATTGGAAACAAATTTTAGTGAGACAAATCTTCCTCATACTTTATGAAATTATGTGGAGCACTGCTGATAATATAGTGTGAGGATCACTCTTATATAAAATTGATTGAATTGATAGTTATGTGGATGTCATAAAACCTTGAAAATGTGTGATTTCTGCAAAGATGTTGATTTTACTTATTACAAAGTTGTCTTAGTCTGTGTTTGTTTTATTAAAAAAAGTAACATTTACGTGTTAACACTAGAAAGACCAATATCGTCAATTTAGAGATTGCACACAGTAAAATGGTCATATGTCTAGTTACGCTTTGTTTAAACACTATGTTCTTTGAATTTTAACATATTTTATAGCACCTGTCAGAATACAAAGTTGCTGTCTTAATTTATTCTCGAAACACCATGAGTCATGCCTGTGAAGATCCCTGACAACAAATGGTATAATACAAAAGTCTCGATTAATTATGGCACTCGAGGGTTTGTAGACAATTTTATTTACATTATCACTAAATATTTTTTGCACTTGTATATTGTGCAGTCAGTATTGAAGCAGTCGGTGATGCGTTAAGTTTGATTGTTTTGTATTCGTCACGTTCTGTTTTATTTAGATTCAAATCAATATGAGTGCTAGTAGAAATTAATCTGACTTTGAAATACAGAAGCTTCTGTGGAGTTTTCAAAATTACATTATTCGGAGTCTAAATCGGGCGGAGCAGAGTGTACTGACAATGCAACTGAATTTATTGATACTGCAGATATGGATTATGTACCAGTGATCAGAAATACTTTGAACAGTTCAGATCGAGTGATGAAATTCCAATAGAAACACTGTCTACATCTAGGCTGACTTCTACTTGTCGCTGTATTGGATCGTAAAGTAGCCATAGAGGAGGACAGGCTAGGTGTGGTGGACGTTTTCAACCGGCACTTCCAGCAATAGGTGAAACCTTGATTTCATGTAACGGAACCAAATGGACTTGTGTAGCACATACCCAGAGTACGATCCAGTGAAGTAATCAAAACATGCTTCGAGAAGTTTCAGATCCAACTCCTTATTAAAAACAATTCGTTCAGGATTGTAATGTGATTACTGCTTAGAGGTTATTCATCGGCGAAGTAACCTTTCAACACTTAAAGCTATGTACAGAAACAGAAGTTCGTCGACGGACTAATGATGAAAGTTGGTATTTCTATAGAGGCGTTTGATACCTTTATTTGCAACCCTTATAATGTAGTAGATACAGCTCTGATGTGGTCCAAACTAGATTTAGCTCTGATGTGGTCCAAACTTTGGGGGTCATCTGTGTTTAGTGGACACTGAGCAAGAATACATTCAAAGATTTTAAGAGATATAAATATATTTTGATATCCGACATACGAGGTCAGTCCGACTTGGAAAGGATAAGTTTGTGCTGGCATCGGAAATTTAGAATAAATTTATTGAAAATAATCAGTTATGCTAGGATACCTGGTGAAAACTTGACAGGTGATGAACAGTTATTTCCGTCTAAAACTCGATGTCCCTCTACGCAATTCATTGCAAACAAACCTGACAAGTTTGGCATAAAATTTTGGCTTTTAGTTGACGTTGAAACTAAATATCTATGTGGTGGATTTCCATATTTAGGCCGAGACGAAGATCATACCAGTGAGTCATTACCAGAACATGTTATATTGAAACTGGTACAAACCTATCTGAAAAAAGGACGCAATATAACACCAGATCATTTTTTTCTCCTCTATAAAACTGGCAGATAAATTGAGAGCCAAGCTAACAAGCATACTGGGAACAATGAGGTATGCAAAAAGAGAAATACCAGCGGTCCGCAAAACAATTTGTACTCTACATTATGATTCTTTTATTTTGAGATACAAATCTGATACTACCTTTACTAAATATCAAGGTAAACTGGGAAAAAATGTTGTGATTCTCAGTACTCTTTAAATTCAAGTTTCTAAATTGGTACTGACCAGAAGAAAACTCCTGAAACAAATGAATTTTATATTTCAAAAAAATATGGTATCAATATTTTAGATCAAATGGCACAGAAATACTCCGTAAGAGCTGGCACTATAATAATGTATTCTGATAGATGGCCTAGAATTATGTATTCTGTAATATTTTAGACATAAATTCGTAGATAAATAACTAATTTCTATATTTTCCCGTATAATTTCCTACACCAATTTGTATATGAATTACGAGAAGAATGTTTCAAAATTCATTCTGACCCATCTCGTTTACTTTATGATCCCCAAAATGTAAATGAAATGGAAGAGACAAGGTCAGAAAAAAGACATACTTCTCTAGTAAATAAAAACTGTAAGAAAAATAAAACATCTTATTTTTGTTATGCTTGCAAAAAAACCCGTGTGTGGAAAATATATAAAATATAGCAAAAAAACCATTATTTGCTCTAAATAAGTTTCTGAATAATATAAATGTAACTTATATATTCTAATTTCTTGTTATCCTTTATTAATTATGTCATCAATTTCAAATTTACATCAATTAACATCTTAGCGCTGAAATGATGGCGATGGTCTTTCTAGGTAGAATACAAATACCAATCTTTGTAATGGTTATTAAAGCTCTTTTTTACAAAAATTCATGTCTCTTCAAGAAGTTGCAAAAAAAATTTTGGTAAACAATATTTTTTAAAAAATATTGTGCATAACTATTAGCTAACATGTTATCATTTTGGCTTATGCTAGTCTTAACTTGCGGCAAGTGCGATGATAACCTGTATCTTACGTATTGTCACGAACATAGTGATGGTACCTACACTGGTACCACCTGCAACCCCAAGGATACTTCCATAATAAATTATAACAACAAAATGGATGTTTGAAATTTTAACAATGGTGAAAAAAGTTTTTTATAAAATAGTCTAATCAACTGAGTCTTTCAATACATAAAGTATGTGTAGAGTAAGTTACTGTTAAACCACCATAATTAAAGAAACGTTTATTTAACCAATCCAATTCTTAATTTGCATATAAAAGGAATATATATGTATATATTTTAAATGTTAAGTACTATTGTTACCGAGTGATGTAAATGCTTGAATCTCAGCCATGTACACAGAAAAGAGAAATTTAAAGCCAATCTTAACTAGAATATAATATTTACTATAATACAGAATCAACATAGAACTATGGGTTGCTTTAAATCTATCATTACAAGGAGGAAAGAGTCCTCAACGACTGATGTTCGGGTTAACATTACCAATAAGGTGTGACATGACAAAACGATTGTACACCTAATGAGCTTCAGTTCAGGCTAAACTACAAAAATGTATTTATATTTATAATCTAACCTAATATAGGTTGTCTATAATATAATATTCGTCAAATTTCTTGGACATTGTGACATTATCTGTAAACCAAACTTGCTTAACCGTGCCAACGTACAGTCGATGAGAAAATAATTACACAATTCAATTTTAGATTCTTTTTTTTTTAATTATTTGAACCGTTAATAATAACAAATACACTGTGACTTTTTATTTGTTTTACACCTAGAACTAAAGTTGACGTCTGTCATGAATACTAGCCATTCGCAGTGTTAAAGTTTAATATTGGAAAAACGAATAAAATTTTATTTTGAAAAAAATATTACGATCAAAAAACAATTAAACACACTTTATGTTCGATTAGTGCATGTGCACTTGTTCGCGCTGTTGTAGTGGCCAGTGGTTGGGGACGGGAGCTTAACGCAGCAACACGAGGAGCGCGGGCGATCAGTGGGTAGATAGATATAGCGTGTGATTTGATTTATTAACACACCAGCTGATCGTAAAATTACATAAAGTTCTAGGGTCCTAAAGTTAAGTTTTTTTTCATTAAAATGCAATTAAGTAGTTTGTATTGTGATTACTAGTGTTCGGATTTTTCTCTGGAACTGTTATAGTGTCGTATTTGTTTTAATTTCGGAGAAATGAGCAATTAATAATTTATTTTTATTTTAAATTGAATGTAAATAATTTGACCGTATTTAAGAAACTTGAATCAACTTATTTACAACAGATTAGGCATTTACAATGATTTAACGACGTATGTACAAAAAGGTACAGCTCACCTAGCGATATTTTAATAGTTCAAAATACCATGCCATCTGCTCCATGCACAAACGAGCACATCTCTGAATGTTTTTTTGCACATGTATTAGTATCATTCTGTCATGTTTTACTGTGTCAGATACAGCCAAAATTTTGTATTTTAGCTTATCTACACTTTGCGCCTCTTCTGTGCACACCAAGTGCTTTATCTCTGGCCATAAATAAAAGATAAGTCAGACCAGGGACGGGATCTCAACCAACGATCTTCAAATATACCATTAAGGTAACGATCGCCAAATACACTAAGAGCGTCAGTGGATCAACTAAAAATTACATGTTGTTTTAACTGCTAAAACGGAAATAAAATGGGTGGGGGTCACGGTCATGCGATTGTGTCGCCAAAACTGATTGGTCTAACTGCGGAGTGGCTCTAGTTTGAGTCCCTAAGCGGGATTGTGTTGATTATCAGGTCGATTATTTTTTGTTTCGGATTTTAGACTTTGAATAAAATTTTTCTGATAATTGTTTTAATATTGTTAACGGTTAGTATTCGTGATGAAAATGATATAAAACTATGAAAAAAAATACACATTATCTTAGAAAATGATTTTAATATTGCGAATGGCTAGTATTCATGACAGACGTCAACTTTAGTTCTAGGTGTAAAACGAATAAAAAGTTACCCGTGTATAGTAATAACTGTTCGCGTCAATAGTTACTTTATTAGGGCTATAACCATAAAGTTGCTATTTTATACGAAAGATTCAAAACACAAACATTGTGTTGAATGTTTTCATTAATAAAAATATAAACCTATTTTATCTATGTAATTTTGATTTGGATTTTGTATGGATGGACAAAAATGCCTACCACGGACATGTGTTCATAGCGACATTTTTTTAATTGGTTGTTTAATTTGAAAATTTTAAATGCAATTTTGATTGAAATTTTAATGCCGAATTTTAAATAAGAGTCGTATAGTATCCTTTTTTATATATATACATATATATATATACATATATATATATACATATATATACACATATATATATATATATATATATATATATATATATATATACTAAGTGTATTTGTTGGGAGTCCTATGCGTATAGCATTAATGTGCATTTGTATAGAGGTTTAAATGCATATTGGTAGCTTAACACTATCATACTCTACATTCCTCACCCCCAATCGGATCTACAATATACCATTTTAAAGCTTCAAACTGGCAAAGAAATTCGGAGAGTATTATAATTACAAACCAAAGTTATATAGTAATCATCATATAACATTTGAAGTCTCAGGTGTTTCAGCTAATTTGCTCAGCGGTGATCATTGTGTTGTGTGAAACACCATAGTCACCAATGTTTAATCGTTATTCAGCTGCCCAAAGTGAATATTATATGTTAAACAATACGGAGGTAGCATGTATCTTTTAAGAAATTACAGTTATATAAGAAACTCTGTAATAAATTTACAATATTACTGAAAAATGTAAATGTAAAGATTTTGATTCTATAAATGTTTGTTTTTATGAATGGCTTGCATATAAATGTTTGTTTTTATGAATGGCTAGCATATAAAAATGGTGTTATAATTGAAAATGTGTTGTCGGTCTGCTGTAAGAAAATTTAAAGTAATATAAATATTGCTTACGAAACCGAAGCACAATAAAGAAAATCATAATAATGAATAAGGTAAGGTTGCCAGTGCCATCATTCTATCTAGTTATTGCTTTTACTTTTAAATGTTGTGTATTAGTTTTAAGGACATTGAACCGACTATTGCCATGAGAGCTTCCCTTTGTTTTGGGTATTGCTGTTTTTTTAAAAAAGCATGTAAAAAAGTTGCTTGCTTTTTTGTAGTTTTTATAAAATTTTGTTCAATACAGTTGTCGCAATACTTGAGAAATTATGTGGGAAGAACATATTTTGTAAAGAAATTTCGAATATTATATAAGTTCACACTCCATTGTTGGATGATAATACCACAAATGTGTAATGCGTATAATGTGTAAACATATAGATCTTTTTTAAAAAATCAATAATATTTTTATCGTCACGCATTGTGAGTTAAAAAAAATATAATGTGTTTGTATATACAACGCCTCCTCATCACCAAGCAGTCGAGATATACATCTCGTCTGAGTATGCTTCTTATAAAAACGCCGTTTATCTATGGTTAAAGTTTATAAAAAAAAATTTTTTTTTACCTTGTGTTATTATTATCATAAATCATATTGTATACCATGAATATATTCAGTAGTTTGCTAATATGTAACTGTCAAATAAAACAAATCGGAGGCATACAGAGGCACTTTTACTTATTTGTTTCCCCCAAAGATATGTTTTTGGTATTTATTTATATCATAGGACCCACTCCTCTCATAATCCTCAGTCGAGCAATTCCTAGATCAATCTTTGTAGTTGTGGTGGTGATTTTTATATCTTATCATTATATATCTATTATTATTACTATATCATATGAAAACTGATTTTTTCTTTACTATATATAAATGTAAACGTATGAAGTAACAAATATTTGCTTTTGGGAATATTCACATATTTTTTTTAATATTCATGTTCGCATTCATATTCTTGAAAATAATGCGAATATTGTGCGAATGTGATTGTAACGAAATTTTCGTCTTGAGTTCATTAAAACAGAAGAATGTGATTGTAAAGAAATTTTCGTCTTGAGTTCATTAAAACAGAAGAATAAATCGAGAAAAATTACAATAAGTTATATTTCTAAAACTACTTACTGAGAAAAAATGTGGTATGTCATATGAACAAAAAAGAAGTTGAGCTTTTTGTAATATAAACATAGACCTTCAATTTGCTAAAAAGTACCTTACCTGTACAAACATTTAAAAGAAAACAAAGTTATTTCCTTCTTATTATATAGTATTTGCAGTCACATTCGTGAATACTGGTACTGAATATTCGCATTCGCTGTCATATTTGCGAACGTGTAAAAATCTATATTTGTTTCATCACTAATACATACAGACTTATATGTACAAGTCTTCTTTAATATTTTTATTTTGTATCTTAGTTTAGTTTCCTGTTATTTTATTCCTTAAGTGGGTTCACCATTGTTGCAAGTAAAAAAATGTTTTTTTTTTTTATATTTTCAAGAACAGAATTACGTTGAACGTCCTATGAGAAATTTAAAGCATCTGACTAGAAGCAAGTATGGCTTCTGTCTTTGACCAGTCACAGGCGACACAACCATTTTTGTTGAATTCTAGAGCCTATTCTTTGTGGCACTACAATGAACCATTCAAAGTTAATTTTGCTAAAAAATACTTGCTCTATGTGTACATTTCTCTTTGGCTCCAAAGTTATAGGTGGTATTTTTTAATATACTTCAATTGTGTTTTTTTAAACTGTCCGATCAAAAAACTGACATTAGTAGTCATCCAAAGAATTTTTTTTCAACATTTTTCCAAATATGATTTAACGTTAATAGCAGACATCTTTTTATATTGAAAATTTTCTTTGATGTCACCTTCATTTCACAAACTTTGTCTAAAAATATAATTGTTTTATGAACTATAAAGAAAAAACATGGTGAAACAGCTACGCTCAACTATAACTTCATTTCTAATTTTATGTTATTAATATAAAAATTTATGATATCATAATTCAAAGTCGGTATTATAATATATCAATCCATAATGTTTGTATATAGAAAAATTTCATATTGAAGGCCTTTTTTGGGGGACCTTCATAAAGGTGATCTCCCTTAATGTTTGTGGGAAAGTAAGTTTTCAATGTAGTTTTAAAATTTCTGTTATTACCCAATTAATGTAACATAATTTATATCTTAACCTGTGTATAAAATTTTTTTTTTATCGTTTAATATACCTCACAACCAAATAACCTGGTTTACGAAAATTATACAAAAATAGAAAAGATATAATTTGAAGATACTAATTGCATATATAACTGATTTTATGTCACCGGGGTTCACTCAATCCTTCGTTGTGCATGGTATTATTGAATGTCTAAATGACAATTTCTCCTTGCTTACTCACATACTGTGGCTTATTGCACAATAATATGCCAAAAAGCTGACCGACTTGTACTCTTCTGCACCTTACAGAAGAGTCGGACGAGTGAGTTATCTTAAGGCAAAAAAAATTAGTCATTTATATTAGAGCATATGCTGACTCATTGGATGAATAATTACAATTTTTATAATAACAATGTAATATTTTAATAATTTAGATTGTAATGTACGTACATTTGAAATATAGTTTGTTTAAAATACATTCGGGTATTTATTTATTTGACAATTCTCTTTTATTTTTATCTGCAAAGGAAACATATAAATTTATTATACATGTCGAGTTAAATTCAAAATATTTTTATGGAAATGTATCTCCACAGCATGTGCTTAAAAATGACGTTTGTGGCAACTGTTATAGCAACATGAAAGTACCATGTGAATTTAAAAAAAGTTGAAAACACCTGTAATGATAGCATTTAGATTCATCGAAATTTTAAAAGAGCCGAAAAACTTGAAATTGCCCTATGTAGATTCACCTAAATCAAAATAACAGCCTAAAATACCTGTACTGACAGCATGTAGATTCATTTGAATTAAAAAAAGCCAAAAACAGCTGCAATGACAGTATGCACATTCATCTAAATTAAGAAAAAACTGAAAACACCTGTAACGGTAGCATATAAATTCATTTGAATTAAAAAAGCTGAAAATTCTGAATTGAATTTTTCAGTTTATTTTTGCCATCATAGTTATCTTGAGTAAATATAATCCTACATATTCTAACTGTTGATCATCAATTCAATGATATGGAATTTGGCGTTAGATTGGCTACAGTTGTCACCTTGGTTTTGACCAATTTTATAGATTTATGTGGTCTAGATAAAGGATAGACATTGTAGTCTGAAAAGTATTTGTGTTTCAAGCCACTCAGCTTAATACATTCATTGTTTAAACATCACATATTTCCATGTGCGTTATACCATCACTCCGTCGTACACTCCACAAATTAATGACGATAATTATAATATGTATTTACTTGAGCAATGAATCTATATTAAAATCCAATTGTGACTTCCTGGGATTTAGGTTAATAACATAGTGGAGGTTATGCCCTCCATGTTACACAGTGGAGGTATGATTAAGCCCTTCATGCCGAATATAAGGCGGAACAACATTGTGAATAGTGAAAGTATTAAAAATGACATCGCAGTATATATACCAAAGTGAAATTCCTTGCACATGGCAGGCACAATATGATATATCGAAATAGGCGTGGTGCATTGTTTGATTACAGTATTTATGGGTACGGGTATAGAAACATTGCATAATGTCTTACTTTTACCAAGTTTCAATGCGCTGATGATTTTTTTATCTTTTAACTGAGATTTTCTCATTTCAAGTTTTGTGAGCATTGGAATACATTTTTGAATTCTAGCTTCACACTATAATTATAATGAAAACAGAAATACTAAGTAATCAAACATATTCTGACATTAGTTTTTGTTTGCAATTGTGCCCGTGTTGATTTTTCAGTTTCATAATGTCGGTCCCTATCTGTCGAGCCCTTGCATTTCCTACAGCTGTAAAAATATTTCCATGAAATTTTGCAAGCAAATGCTTCACATGAATTACCTCAATTAACATACATAGCAAAATCTTAAAACAAAATTTTTATAATGTGTTCGTAAATTGGAAAGGAATTTTTTCGTACATTCCACAAACTCGGTAACCTTTTGATATGTCTTAAAATGATATAGAGATTTTACTTGTTATTTTTCATTTACAAAATATTTTTGACTGAGATGAATTAATTACACCTTAGTTTGAACTTTAAGCTGAATTGCTGTTAAAGTCTTGATAATTTCTGTTTGACAGTTCTTAAACCCATATACATTAAATTCTTATTGTGCGAGTTTTTCTAATTTAATTTGAAGTCGCTTAATTACAGGGTAAAGGGTAGTCTAGATTTTAATCTCAACCCTAAGCATCATCCTAGTGAAAGTCGCAAGTAAATAAGGCCAGTAATTTCTGTGTGATGCTCCAAAAGCAGAAAAATTTCTTGGGGAAAACTCAAGAGAGCGAAGGATCTAACCTGTGTCACAAGCATCATCTCAGTGAAAGTCCCATTCAAATAAATCTAGGAATTTTTGCATGATTCTTTATGAAAAAGAAATACAGATAAAAATGAAAAGAAGTGTTTTAGTTTCTACTCAATCCCAGACACACTCCCGATACAAAATAATATATTTCTCACTGCGTAAAAATAATATGAATATCCCAAAAAAATATGAAATTAAGAACCATTGCTATAGTTTTGCAGTAAACTTTGGATAAATTTCTAGAAATTATGCTTTTATTTAAATTTTGGTTTTGGCAGTTTCCGAGAAAGAAGAGCGAACATATTTTTTGAGAACATTTTCGGCAATAGTTTTGGACTCCTCAAAACTTACTCTTTCAAATTATATCCTGCACTACACAGGAAATGAAAAAAAAATTGTTTTAACTGTTTTATATGCCCTGTCTAAAATTTCAATATGAATTTTTTTGAGTATTAGCTGCTGAGATATATGCAGATCAACTAAAGTGCAGTAATAATCGAACTTGCATGAATTCATCAGTTACATTGTTTGTGTCGTTCCCGCAGCATATGGTCCATGGTCTGTGGTACCTCAGAGTTTGGTGCATTCCACACACAAACCTGTCATACAAGTCAATTTCTGTCAATATTATAAGTTGCATGCACTTAATTTTATACTTTAACTAGCATTTTGCCATAAATTTGGCACGACGAAGAACTCACATTGAAATGCATGAACAAAATGTCATTCCGAACCGACACTACCGTAAAAGCTTATGACTATTACAATGTTAGTTGATACTCCCAAATTGATTGAAAATTGAAATTGAATTTCCGATGAAATGGATTCTGTTGAAAAGCTCATAATGGCCATAGGTTAAAATACGCAGCAGTTTGACAATTATATAGTATATATTTCGTTTCTAGATTTATTGAGAGTCTTAAATTACAATTATATTTCTATAATTCATTTTCCTGTTAACATAAACTTAATAACCTATTTACTCCAACTTATATAATATTTGACTTAATTATGTTTCTTGGTCTCTTCTACTATGTAACTCCGGGGTATTATTGTGTTTTTAATTTATACCAGTGCATTGATGAAGCTAAATTATTAAGAAAAATTGGAACCTTTTCATTATATTCGTTATACTTTAAGCAATTTTAGGACATCACATACTTTTATTGAAAACATATGGTTAGATAATTAATGTATAATGACTTTCATTTGTGTTGATGTGTATACCAAAGAATATTCTTAGTGAGACGTTAAAAACCATCAACGTTCTTATATTTAAAATGTGTCAGACCACAATTTTTACTGGATGATAAATCGGCCACCGACATATCTCTTGATAATTCCACTAACAGAAATATTTATTTTGATCTCACAAATGATCCAAAATTACATCCGTCCTGGTTTAGTTTTTGAGTTAAGAATAAGATATCATATAAGTAATAAGTACTTCTATATATAGTTTGAGAAGCATATTCATACTGGGTGAAAAAAGTTTGATGTGATTTCACCAAAATTCAAATACATTCTTTTTATATTTGAAATTAATTATATTAAACTAAATATATGCCGTTTTGATACCCTTTTGTAATTTTTCTGGTAAAACCATTACACTATCACGATAGAACATCGGGGATTCCAGGGTGCAAACTGAATGAAGTGATTTTCACAGGCCTTTTTTGAAAGTCTGCTTTACACATTAACAGAGTTCTGCAGAGAGCAATACAAATGATATTCAGACGGGGAAAGGTCCAGACTATACGATGAATGCATCAAAGCTTCACAGACAAGCTCTCTCAATTTTTGTCATTAAAATTGTGTGGGGTTTGGCATTGACATGATGGAAGATGACACATTGCCTATTGATCAATTCATATGGCTGTTTTACCTTAATTGCACACTTTAATCATATTAGTTGACAGTAGAGACTAGAATCAATCGTCTGGCTAGGCTGAAGCAACTCGTGGTGTGTACAATTCTTCCAATCCCACCAAACATTTAGTATTACTTTAGGTGGTGTCAGTTCAGGCTTTGCCACCGTCTTTGAAGCTTCATATACTTTGGACCGTGAACTTTATTACATACTATTGTTGTATGTGATCCACTTTTCATCGCTCATTATCAATCTCTTCAAAAATGGCTCGATTTTGTTTCGTTTCAGTAGATTCGTAGATAGAAATTGGGTCCAATTTTTCACTGTTAATTTCTGTGGTACACATCGAGTTTCTTTTTGTATCAAGCCTCATGAAGTTGGTTCAAAACTATTTTTTGATCAAAATGTAGTTCAGCAGCTATGTCATAAGATGAAATATGCCTGTCTTCCTCAGTTGTTCGGAGAATTTCATCGATTGGTCGACCAGAGTGTGATGGGTCTTTAACCTCAAAATTTTCAGAGTGGAAATGAACAAACTATTTGCATGCTGCTGATTGTGATAAACGTCTTTAACATAAATTCCATGCACATTTTCACAAACCTACAAAGTGTTATCGCCTTAGTAGAAGTGATATTGTAAAATACAGCAAATTTCTCTAGAATTTTGGTTCATTTTCAAAACGCCATTAATTTTGACTGAATTAAGAAATGTCAAATTTTTTTTTCTATACTCTGTGGACTCATCTTTCCAAGAATCTTGTGAACTAACTTGATAGGTTTAGTGTTACAAAAATTAAACAACTCTAAAGTCTTCTCATGGGGAAAACGCCACTTTTGGCTTTGGCCTATTGTCTACCGTAATCAGCATAAATACAAAGATAAACCTCTATAAAACCTTGTTAGAACATTTAATTCTGTTTGGTACCAAATGAACCACTGAATAAGATGGTTGAAAATAGTTTAATGGGTTGAAAGGGAAATAATTTTTGTTGTTAGCAACAAAAATTGTTTTTGGATAAGACTATGAATTTAACAAGTTGTTTGAAACACATTCTCAGTGTGATCGAAGCGTACTTGTATACCAGATTAATTAACTAAATCCAACAAGAGCTTATCTTTGCTAAAATTGAAAGAACTAGTGTGTGGGAAAAACCCCAAACCATATAGGTTTCAATTATCTGTTAAAGATAGTTTCGTTAATGTCTATTAATTTGAAAGCTTCCATCAATAAATATTTTCTTTTATCTCAACTGTCATCATTTTATGACATTTAAATCAAATCTATTACTATTCCAGTTTTTAGGGTTACATAGTGAAAGAAGGAATTTCATCATGTTCATCGGTAGCTCCTTCACAACTTCATAGTTTTGACAATTCAAATCTCAATAAATGCACGGTGAAACATTAAGAAACAAATTGTTATACGTAAAGCGGAGAAAAAAATTGTATCGCACACACTGTGGAGTTGGTTATTATTGGTTAGGTTTGTCAAAATTAAATATAGATTCGATTTACTGTTTTTCAAGGTTAGGCTCCATTTACGAAGTATTAAACTTAATAATGATGTGTAATAATTCCCCCACTCCGATCGACAGAGCAAAGTTTATGCGTGATTGGATGCACACTTAGCCGGTTTTTTAATAAAAAAAAAAACAAGTCGTTTTGGGAGTATATTAAATAATTTTTGTGTAGATTGATATAATTAACATCGGAAAAACACTTCCCCGAACTAAATAAAACCAACTATAAATAGTTTAATTAATATTTTATTGTAATGAATATCTCATAAACGTTCATATGAAGCAATATACACAACTCTCAATTATATCTCTCGTTATACTTCTATGTACATTGTTGTCTCTGCCCTAAAAATCCCTTTACGTGGTCATTCCTTGACTTCAGTATTCAGTTTAAATATACATTGTGAATGCAACACAAGCCAATTACGTAGATTCGAAACGTGTCATTCAAAAATCTACCACATAATAGGATCTTAGAGCATCAACACGTACCTCTCCTTCGTAATACTACAGTAACAAAGTATAAAATTGAACTAACATCAATTATACACAGTTGCTTCGCATTCGCAAGCGCATTCGTTATTTGTTTTATGGAAGAGCACAAACTTAGCCAAAACTTCAACTCTTGCATATAAAAAATTTGGGTGCTTAAGAAAGACAACTTTTCATAACATAAAATTCCATTATACAATAAACATACATAAAAAAATGTTTGTTAATATTTAGTTTTAATAATATGCAGCCATATTGAACAATGGATCGCAGGAGACCAGGGTTATGGTTAGCACTTGAATTCGCAAGATTATGAAATTTAAATTTTTAACAAGCATTTAACAAGTATTTTGTACAAATCTCAGATTTTTTGAGCAGGGAAGTCAAGCTATATTTACTCAAAATGACAAGTAAATTAAATATACCATGAAAGCCACATAAAAAAATACATTGACATTTGAAGTGACATTTGACAAATCTAATCATAAGATGATTTTTTGTACATTTTCATTGTTGTGTAGATTTATATAAATAAAAACACAAATCATTTTGATTGAGTCAATTCGCTAAAACATTTTTTATTGATTTTAATTTTCGTTTGTAATTAATTGACTTACTTATCGATTAGTATAAAACCAAGAATTGATTCCAAGCACGATTGTAAAAAAACTATAGTGTTTTTAGTAGGAAAAAAGGGCTTTGTTTGAAATATTTTTATTTTCGATAATTCTATAATAATCCTGATAAAAATCATTTGGAAACCTAGGTAATAATAATTAGCAAATTTTTTCTTCTATTTTGAGAAGTTCCATATTCTTACAAAATTCAGTACCAATTTTTTTTGTCGTTTTTGAACGTACTAAAATATGTTCTTAATCCTTCTATATTAAACAATCACGTTGTTAACTTTACGTTCCGTAAGGGCACTTAAAGATGATATTTTTAAAGTTACAACTTATAAAAATATACTTCAAAGGAAAACTGTTTCACAAGAAAACAAATTTTTTGTACGCAGCACATAAAAGTCAACGTAATTGACTCGGACCAGTCGGCTAATAAAATAAAGAATTAATCATCAAATCAATATTATATTCTCTTGATGCATATAAAATAATTTGAGATCATTTTATAAAAAAAGTCCATTGATGGTAACTGTAGGTTAGTCAATGTGAAGCCTCGTCATAAACACGACACATTAAATATTGGTCACCGTAAAATGTTTCCAATTTGAACCTAACCGCAAACAATTTTTTTTATTGGTGCCTAATATTTGAGTAATTGATTAACAGTCTCAATGTGGGAATGAAAACATGAACTCGTTAAGTAAAAAAATTAGCAGTTTTTTTATTAAACCCGCTTTTGAATAGCTACGAGGCTATTCACAGATAGTTTTATAGTCAACATAAAATTGTTTTTATATAAATAAAATTTTCATAATTAATTTTTTTTATCATTAAACATTTAATATACAAATAGAAACACAAATTGTTCAATATTGTAAAAAGAAATAGGAAAACGAGTAGATGTCTGAAGTTTATATTTAACAGCCATTTGCTAATAATTAAAGCAATTTTGAATTATATTTAACATGAGCAGTCATTAGAACTGATAAATGTGTTGTTTTTTATAAACATTCTTTGATTCGAAAAACAAAAGCGGGAAAAACTCGCCTATGTTTAAAGCGTATTCATAAATCAGAGGGCACTTAAACATGCACAAAACCCCTACATTGAGAGAGTTAATAATGGATAAATTGTTTGAATATCTGATTATAAAAATCTATTTTAAGGCTTCTCCTGTATTAAAATCAAAGTATTTTGAAAGACTTGCATAACAATATTTACATTATATTTTTAGCATATGGAAAAAAATATTGCATATATATATATATATATATATATATATATTTTTTTTTTTTATGTATATACATAACTTTTCTCAAGTATACATAGATAAAAACATATATTCCTGCGAAATGAGGCTGCCGATGGATCAGCGCAAATTTGATTACAAAATAGTACTACAGAATTATTCAGATTTATTATTTATTACGAAAACATATTAATAAATTTAGTTTTACTAGAATAACAAAATTCAAACAGATTTTTCTAAATATTATTATAACTAGTTAGGAACAAATTCATAAAAGCCAACCAAAAATCTCTTCACAAAATGGACTCCCAATTTGTTAACTGTCAAAATATCTTATATATTTGTTAACTGTCAAAATATCTTGTATATAGGCTGCCATGAAATATTAATCTCACGTGATTTATTTTCATCAAAAATTTAATTACAATGTATAAAGTAAGTTAATGCAATATTTTTATCATATTAGACACGAAACAATATTTATTCATAATCTTCTAACATTTTTTCTTTGTTCCTTTTTTTATCTCTATCCATCATTTAGTAAGTTTATTTTAGCAAAATTATACAAAATAAACAACATCATTTATTATTTTATCTGTAATGACATGTAATGGGCATTTTAAATGTCTTTTTTTAAATTCCCAGACTTATATTACATAAAAAAATTATATTGTGACCTTGTTTGGAATTACCAGATAGTATTCAGGCTTGTAAGACGATTATTTTAGAATTTATTCAGTTCAGTATTTTTTTAAAGTACTTACGACATTTAAAAAGGTTATTTGTGAATTAAAAATGGTAACTTATGGAAATGATTGTGTATATATATATATATATATATATATATATATATATATATATATATATATATATATATATATATATACACACACACACACACCATTTAGATGTGGGTTTTATAAGAATTATGTTCTACATCATTTCTAATAAAGATAACATTTTTAATTAGTTTTTATAATCAAAGTAATCCAAACATAAATTTTTTTAATGAGGGAGTAAACAAAATAAATATCTCGCACAGCCATAATTGCATTCTTTTTAAAAAATTGACCCAAAATTTTTCAAAAATGTTGCATATCTGTCTGCTACAGAAGGTTGCAATGTCTTTTAGGCTAATCACATTTGGTGGTAAATTAACCGTTTCAACGCCAAGCAATTACATCGACAACAAACCCCCCCAAACCACCAATAAAAAGATTGCAAATTAAATAAATCACAAATAACTCTGGCCAATGACAGACATTAACTTTAACTCGTACTAATCACAAATGTAGTTTTCCATATTGATGTGACGTGCCAAGAGTCAGTAGGTGGGTGTTGATATCTGTCACAGACAGAATAATTTTTACTTTTACGTCACTATTTTCATTATTTTTACAAATTGTTTTACAATAAATGATATTATAAATAATATAAGAACAGTTTTACTTAGTTTGTTTACTCATTTGTAACTCTTAGAAGTTATCGGCCAACCCTTATATAATTAATCAGAAAAACCCACGATTTGACAAAGCATATAAATATGCACTTGGCGGTGAATAGATTAATAAACTTTTTACACCGCCGTCATTATATCGTATGAAGTCGCGATAATGCGTATATTGTAAATAACCACAATTATAATGTCCAAATGTGCTGTACTGGTTTGTATATAACAATATTAATAATATATAAAAACAATGCAGTATTCAGTTTTTCAAGTCTAGTCCATAACTTTTTTATATACAATGACGCTTACAATTTTCTGTTGATAAAATACTAAATGTCATCAATAAACATGTAACCAAAAGTTCCTGTTTGTCATTTTTAAGCAACGTTTTTTTCTTGCATGATTCTTATAGTCTCGCCTCATGGTAGTGATAGGTATTTTTATACTATGTAAATGATGAGCGAATGTTCAGTATAAACAAAACCTAATACAAATATCCTATCACAACATTCTCGAAAACATTACTTTTTCCAATCAGTTTTCCTTAAATGTGTTATTTTTTTAAGTTTACAATAAAACAATTTTTTATAAGACATTTTTTAACAATATACATGTTTAATGAAATAAATATATTTGACAGATGCTAATAGAAAAAAAAATTATTTTCTTGTCTCCACTTAAAGCAAGTCATAATACGCGTAAATGACATTTATATAATAACTTGCAAATGAAAATGAAAAAAAAAATTAATTTCACACAATTTTTCTAATGAATTTGTTCAGTCTTATACTAAGACACATTAGACAGGAAATTTTTACAAATATATATTTATTTATTAATATAATAAGGCAAACATGCACTAATAGAAGGCATTGATAACTATTTATTTGTATTTTTAAGTGTGTTTAGAGAGCTACTAATGCAAATAACTTATTGCATTCATTTTTCAAGTCCACTCTTGCACGTAAAACATTCGTATTTTGTCAGATATTCACCGTTGTTTGATATAGTACTTTCTTTCGTTATGTAAATGGATAAAATATATTCAATGCTAGTAGACAGAAGTATCGACTCGACAAAATTGCGCCTTTTTCAAAAAAGATACATTTTTCTAGGTATTTTATTATTTCCTAACTATCTATCCTATTTATAAAAAAACTGCATTACAATTTTTTATTTTTAACCAATTACGTATCGAACTTTGAAAATAATGGAAAGACACAATTCTGACTCGCTTAAAAGCGTTCTAAACCATATTAGCATATCATTAACGTATTTCTTTAAATTCCTTAACACTGTAATGTTAATCTATATTTAACATGCCTAATGCCTGTATTTCAAAACACTCACTTTGAAAATGCAGTTTTATAATAACCTGAAAACAAACATTTTACGTTGTCATGTTTTTAATTTTGACCTGTTTTACTAGGTTAAAACTGTATAAGTGACAGTTTCGTCCTGCAATTTAGGGAAAAGTTAAGAATTTTTTCGTTGTGTCAATATGACATACGAGGTGTGACCAAAAAATACAGTGAATAATTTTATAACAAACAAAGTAATTATTTTACAATAGACTTGACCTTATTTCCTTCAAAGTACTCCCCTATTCACTTATCTTAAAGGCGGTTTCATGCTTAGAAGAATTCCTGGAAGCCTTCTTTCGGAAGGACCTTCAGCTGGTCTGTCGTGGCCTTTTCAATGTTAGAAATGGTGTCAAAGCGTTTTCCTTTCAGCGCAGTTTTTATCTCAGGGTCATGTCCAGACACCCAACTTTCATCTCCAGTTATAATTTTTTTCATAAAGTCTGGATCTGCTGCAGCTGATGCTTCAATTACGTGCAACCTGACACACAATTTTCCTTCTGTTTGTCTGTCTGGAACAAATTTCGTACTCACTTGCCTAATTTGCAAATTATTAGTTAAAATGCTTTATACAGACCTGTACAAAATGTTCAGGTGTTCAGTAAACTCTCACATAGTCAATTTTAATGGACCCTTTTTTTCCCGCTTCTTGCATGTTTTCGTCGGTTTTTGAAGCCGAAGGATGTTCTGACCTTTGTCAAAAAATTATCAACATAAACATCTTTTGACATTTCATGAGCTCCTCTGGCACTCTTTTGCGACTTCAAAGCAAATTTCATGTTCACATGTTGTTCCAAATCCATGACGCGACAGAAACGGTAAACACAACTTCACTTTTCGAGATCTGGAAACTGATTGATGAGTCACAACTCGTTCAAACTTGACATTGGCTATCCTCAAGGATCAAACTATTAAATGGATGTAGCGTCAGCAGTTACTGCTATAAAATTCATTCACTCTGTTTTTTGATCACATCCCCCATATATAAACAATTACAATTGATTGCATGCGGACTATATTGAAATTTTTATAAAAGTTGGAAACAAAATTCTAAATCTAGGTAATTCGATGACCATTTGAGCAAATCCATTATTAAAGGAGCCCAGCAAACAGATATAGTTAATCAGGTCCACTTGTAAATATTACTGCAATGGTGAACTAACTATGAAAATGTAACATTAAGACTATAAAAATTTATTTTAAACCAATAATACATTAACCTTTTCAGTGCCAAGCGATAATATCGACAATAAGCTGGCCGCGCCACCAATCAAAATATTACAATTGAAATAAACCACCTATAACCGAGAGCAACCACAAATGTGAATTATTTTCTATCAAATGCGAACACTGTGCCAAATTTCAGTCTGTCATTAATTAATCGTCAAAGCTAAGTTTAGTATTATTGCATACGAATAAGGAATGTATAGTAGTGACACATTAATGAGTGCCATCCTGTTCTCGCTGTAATAGATACAGTGTCTTACCATCTCGCTCGCACTCTGGAACTATTTTTGTATACTGACACACTTATATCCGTGTATATATTATATGAATCTGTGAAACACAATGTTAGTTTATATTTATTCATAGTACCCACAAATGTAAAATTACTGTGACGAAGATGAATATATTTATTTATTTATTGTTAAAGCATTTGTCACTATATTCACTTTAAATTTATAATTATATATTATACACTCGACAAGCATCTAAACAGAAATGTTAATAATAAAAATTAAACAAGAAAAAAATAAGAATTTACAAGATATTAAAAAGATAAATAATTATGAAGTTTAAATATTTAATTTATGATATATAAATTTGTTAAATTGCATATACACATTTTTCAAAATGCAATAAAATTGAGTAATAAATGATTTTTACTTTAAATTTCACATTTTTTGGGTTGTTAAACAGTGAAATTTTCATTGTTGCGAAAATATATCTTTTCCGAATTATTAATTTATACCTAGTTAAAAAAAATTAAAAAATTCATAAAGGTTTAACCATAAATTTTTAAGGTTGGTAGAACTGAATGTTTTTGTTAATATTAAGTGATATAGTTGTCATCTTTTTAGAATTTTGAAAATTATTATTAAACTCTTATTTAAATCTTTCTCTAATTATAACTATTCATATTTATATCTTTGTTAAATATGTAGTATCTAATTACAAATTTAAAGTGAAAAAAATTTAGCAATACAAAAAATGGAGGTAATATTGTGAGTAATTTTTTTAACTAATAAAGTTTTCTTAATGAAATAATCACTATCGAGACATATTTTTAATTGCATTTAGATATTTCCCTTTCTATATATATATATATAAATATATAAATATATATATATATATATATATATGTGCATGGCGCTGAAAAGTTCAATGACCTATTTGGGTATGGAATAAAAATAACATAAAACAAATCAACATAGTATTAACTGACAAATCATTTATATAAATAATGGTTTCCAATATTTTTTATATAAATATTATAAAGAACCAAATGTTTTTAGTCTATTAAAAATTGGTTAAGGATAATTGTCATTTGTAATACATCAATTCTGATGCATTTACAAAGCAGTTATTGTATGAAATGTTACTTTTTATAGAAATTACTTCTGCAAATATTATCAATCGTTCACTGGTTTCAGATATGCCCCAAATATTAGCGAAATTGTAAAAAGTGGTCTATTCTAAAAATTGTCTTACATATTAACTTCATCTTGAAATATAGTGAACACAATTGCAGGTCATGGAAGCGAGGGTACATTTATTAGGGCAATTTGTGAAACCTACCTGAAGATGTTGTAATACAAAGAAACCTAGATTGTGGTAAACAATTGAAACAAAGTAGAAATAATACTACATCACGTAGTTTCATTTAGTTGTGAATAATGAATTTCTAGAATATTAACGCCAAATATATTCAATACTAGGGACATTTATTCAATACTTATTTTTCGAAAATACGAGACAAAAAAATTTAATTGAATATTCTGCAATATAGAGGGATACGTAAGGACAAAAGGAAAAGTAGTACAAATATTTTATAATACCTAGTTCTACGTTTTACAACATTATTCAAAAATTTTTTTTATGCTAAACTGAAAATTTTCTTCCATTATAAAGAATAAACTCTGTAAATTTTTCAACAATCCAATTTCAATTTTCCTTCATTTTAACATCATTTATATAAATAAACTATTTTCCAGTTTCCTTTCATTATTTTTCCTGAATTCTGCCTTTCGTTTGCCTACTGACCAAGCAACTTCAATACAAACATTTTTCCGCTTTTCCACATATATTCATTGAGATTCTTCATTTATATTTCATTTTGCATTAAACTGACATTTTCCATTATTATCTATGTTCATAAACTTTTTTTTCTATAAATCTTCTTTACCATGCTGTCCATAATGTACTGAAAGCCCTCATAAAAAAATTTTAAAATGATCTACGTTGTCTATGTTACGAAATATCTTAAAAAAGCTTTAAAATTAATGATATGCATAAGCAAACTGCATTATTGGTTGTTTTTGTAGTGATTAATTTTTTTTAAAAATGACTTAAATTTCTATTGAAAGCTTGGGTAACAGTGTATATTGGTTATTATTGCTATAATATTAAAAAAGTTTAAGGCTATTACAGCTAAAGTAGGAACAAATTAAGAACACGCTTGGCCCAATCTATACGGTACATGTACGTTTATGTAGCCCATGGGGTATCAGAAAAAGTGAATTTTCCATTTTCCTTTCTTTAATATCACAAGAAAACCTTGCGCTATTAGACTTTCTTACACACTTAAGTTCAATGACCTATTTGGGTATGGAATAAAAATAAAGACCAGAGCAGAGGGATATATCGACAATTGGGACGTTTTCAACAATTTCTGTAAAACAATCTCGCATAAAATTCTACATTAAAAAAATTCCAGTACTTTGTTTGCCATCTCTATAATTATTATAAAAACATTTTTGAACATTAATTATTGAAATATAAGGGGGCCAATATGCTTTCTACATCACACGTTTCTGAGAAAAATGGTCGAGGAAGACGAATGTGTGATTGACGTTAGAGTTCCATTTTTTTCTTTTGAGGTATTAAACAAGACAAAGATCACTCGAAATTTATTAATTGATAAAAAAATTTTTGACAATATGTGTTCTTATTTGTATATTTAGCGAATGTGAATTAAGACTAAAAAAAACTGTAACAAATCACTTTTTACAAAAATTTAATTTGTATAGAAATAATTTTATCAGATTGATTTAAAAAACAAAGCTCTATATGAATTTCGTTTTAATGAAAAATTCACTTTTAAGTAAATTTTCTTTGAAGTTTTTTTTTACTTTAAAGTTCCCCCCTGTGGTTTGACGGGGCACGTAAACGTACATACATTCATGTCCTATTCCATTTGAGAATGTGAAAGGATTTAATCTGCATCAGTAAAAAAACATATTTGTGTTAACTTCATTTCATTCAGCATGAAAAAGAAATTTTATCATATCTTTCTCTCTACTTTAGACATTTGAATTACTAATGTATATATATTAATACATCGCTGGTCAGTCATTTTATATAAAAAATACCGGCATTACCAGCATAGTTCGTTTATCAATTATATACATATAACGTCATTAATCTACAGAAACCATCTCCACGATGACCTGTAACTGTTAGTTGCAAGAAATCAAGAAGCTGGTTTTAGGTTTTTTAATTTTCAGTAATAAATAGAAACTCCCAGATGTAAAAACGGCTTTAATCTACGAGGGTTCTTCCTAGTTATCTAAGCAATTTGGTTTATCATTGGATATTTATAAATCGTAATATCAAAAAGTTATATTTTTTTTAATTGTATTATTAAAAATTCAACAGTTTGTTATTCTGGCTAAAAGCAACTTGCAGGGTGAACACTCACAGAATAATTGCAATCATACACAAACGCAAGCTCGGTACTCCAAATGGGCCACGCTGAGGAGCCAACAATGTGCAGTATTTAATCTCGTATGCTCATTACACAGACATATTTTATTTCAAGGGTGCTAATTTTGGTATGTTTGTTGCGTATTTCATTCAATATTGTGTTTGGATATTCGCAAGCTGTCAGGTACTATCCGTAATTATCTATGAGAAGAATCGATAATGCTCAGCCAGTTACAATCATACAGTAAAGACAGTCAGGTTTGAACTAATTTTATTATAAACCCATATATTTCACAAATATGTCGAAAAGTAAATAAATTATTTTTGTGAATGAAAATAAAGATAGCGACAAACATTTTTTATTTTTGTATTTATAATGACGTTACTACTGATTTAGGTACTAGCTTTGCGCATTCCGATGGATATTTTAAAAATACCCTCTGTTATGTGTGTTGTCTGTTATATCAATTGATTTTATAAGTATATTAATCAAAATTATATTAATTCTGAAATGAACAAAGATTGTTTTGAATGATATTGCAGTATTAAAAATCTGACACATTGCAAGTCATAATATACCGAGTATAAGTTTTAAGTGACGGGATACCGATAGTGGCATTAGAAAGTTGCAGTGATAAGGGTTAAGTCATTGAAATTTCTGACCATTTTCCTAGCGGAGAAAGAAATTGCTCAAAATGGTATTCGCAATATTTACAAAAAAATTTCTGATTAATGTTTGACATTGTTTTTGGGTTAAAAATAAGGATTTACAGTATTTAATTTCAATAAATTTGGAATAAATATTTTTACCAAATTATTAAGAAAAATAACATATTTTCAAATTCGCAACTGAACTCAAAGTACAAGTTGTAAGCCAATCGGAACACATGAAGTCAAAATGCATCCCCAGAGATAGCGCGTGATGTTTACATAAATTTAATTCCAAACAATATTTATCTGTCAATACAGCATGATAAGCGCGTGAAAGTATTAAAATCCCTTTTCAGTTAATTATTTGTACGAGGCATCGATGATATTACGGACTTTACATATCACGCAACTAAGTGTTTCGGAACGAAACTTTGCATGACTGCAATAAAGTCTATATTTTTAGTTTAAAATGTTTTTCGGGGAAAATATCACAATTGGGTATTTGACTAATTTTTTTTTATTTCATTAATCATAATTTCAAGGTACAAGCTGACGAAGAGCGAAATTTTTTTTAATAATCTTAAAAATTAACCGAGTTATAAAAGTTAAAATTTTTTTAAACCTTTAGAGAAGAACGGAAATACTGTGTTGTGAGGTCATTTTTAATATTGCACGTTATATTCTAGGATAGGAAAAGAGACAGGGATATACCCAACTCTATCTGTATCTTCAAATTTAGAAACCTACAACTGGCTTATTTTTCAATCAATTTTTGAATTTTTTTCAAGACTGGTTTTTATTTAACTTATACTTCACAATATTCTACAAAAAATATCAAAATTTAGAATGAGTCAACTACCGGATTGCAATTTTTGTCAAATATCTTTTTATGGCATTAGCTCAAAGAATTTCATTTTATCAATTAGGTTTAGTGGTAAAGTTCATCAGCATATTTTAAATTAAAATTTACCCAACGTCACATAGTCTGGCACCGAAAGAACGGAAAAGTGTAAGTGCTAAGAGGATTGCAGGAGGATTTTCTCGGTCATTCATTTTTATATGTCATCCTTTCCCTTTCAGCCGACATTTGTTTTAAGCTTTATGCAGACGAAATATAGCAATGAATATTTAATTTACATAAAGAACATAATTATATGGTACTGGTGAATTGTGGAATAGAAAGGCACTAAACGGAAAATGAGAAGTTACTAACATTTTCTATTAAATAACTTGAAAATAAATGCCAAATGCAACTTAAAATTGTCATTACATTGCATTTTGAGATATTCGCAGTAACGTTAGAACTAATAGTCTAACTTATTATTTTGGCTGAAAGGGTTAAACACAAACAATTTATTTAAACCTTTAAAAAAATAAATTAAAATACGAATTTATTTTGCATTTATTTTACGATTAGTGTAAAACTGAATGTTTATTTTCTATCAATGCAGAATGGTAGATTCGGGTCTCCACTGATAGAAGAAAGTTCACTATATAAATTGCTAGTATTTGTTTATCTGACTCGTAAGTCCATTGGTATAAACCAATATCAGAATTTTTCTCATTCGTATAATAGATATATTTAATAAGACATCATTTGTCTATTTAAACATCAATGAATTTTTGTATTTGATAGATGAAAGAAACAAAAAAATTGTCTCTCTCATATTTTGAATGATCTCATTTTTGTCAAACTTAAGAAAAAAACTTCCATATACTCTGCGATGTTAACAAACCTAATTACTGGCCTCTTCAATAAATGCACTTGTGGATAAACACATAACCAATAATAAAAAATCCTTACCAACGAAGAAGTACATATCTTGAAAGAACTTATCTGTAAACAACTCTTAACCCGCACAAATTGCATAAAGCCTCTAACATAAATCACTTCAACTGCAGTACAACTTCAAAACAAAATTCACACTTTCACGACAAAATATTATAACGATACTTTCTCTTCACAATGAGGAAATTGCTTTCAAATAAGTCTCGTAAATATTTATTTCCTCTTATCACAAGAACGTAGTCAAAATAGCAACACAAGTCTTGATAACATTATTTTACGTACTGCTATCACATAATAATTAAATTCCCTGTCTGCATACGTCCGAATAAAGAACGATTCGTGTAATCCAAGAAACGCACCATAAACTAACAGCATTATATATGTATCTATAAACACGAATCAATTTGTAGCGTAATGCACAAATACAAATTAACTCAATACAATTTGCGCAACACATATATATCAAACAGTTGTTTATAAATGTACAAACACAAATCAACTCTCAGTGCAATCAACTCGAGAAGACGAACTGCCATTCTTATTCTTACTATCAATATTCACGTCCAACGGACTCCTATTCAAATTAATGTACAAATACATATTCAATCAGTAGCATATTTAATTTACAAACACAAATCAACTCACATCAACCGGTAGTATAATCAACACAAAGAACCTGATCAACTCATTGGACAGTCAATTCGGTGAGCCTGAAATAGTCTTCAATCGCTTAGCCCACAGGCTTTAGTAGCCTTTAACTGGGCGTTTGACTCGCTACAGACACAATTGCCGTCTGCGAGTTGGCACTCGTAATAACAGTAGACCCGGGAGGTATCTTCTGAGGGAGCATTCCATCGATGGCCCGGTATTTTTTGAGTCGCGTCCACTCGCCATTGTTGTAATTCATCTGGAAGTGCATCTCGGAGAGCATAGTGAGGTAGGTATCCTCCGATTGAAGAACATTCTCCATATCCTCGGATAGCTTTATGGTGACTATGTTGCCAAGATGAGGACACGGATTGTCTGGAAATTTGAATTCATTTTTATTAATTATTTCGTGTTCTTTATTGCTATAGTTATTCTATTTTGTATCGCAATAAATAACAAAATTTGTATTACAAAGTTTTATAAAGCTGGAGACTTCAACCAACATTTTTATGTTTTCGAACTTTGACAAAATAATTAGTACTGATACAGAAGCAACAATTATCTGTATAATGAAAGACTCAACAGGAAATTATTTAAAAACCATTCTTACATTTCCAATGACTGGAATCTTTCTCATTTCATAAATTTATTACTCAAAAACGGAAAACTGCAAAAAAATTGAAGACTAAATTTTACTACTACTGTGGAAATTTCTTTGATTTGTTGGCGAACAATAAAACATCATGTCATCAGCCTGTTCCGACGAGATGTTTAAAGATCATCTCCACTAAACCTTCGTTCACTGGGAATACTCTCTGAGTAACTAACTATTGTCTTGCTACAAGAAAAAAGAAGTTTTTTCTTATATGATAAGGAGCCCCAGCAAATTTATATTTCATTTTATTAATTTTTAAAATTTTTGAAATTTCAAATGTGAAAATCTCTGATTGCATTCTTATTTTAATACAAGAATTACACTCCAACGCATTGATAGGATAAATAATATTAATTAATTTCTTTTCCAAAAGTGGCAATTAATGGAATCACTGGTATTAACTATACTTATCTCGTTGACAATTTCATCAAATGGTTTGAGTAAACGAATCAGTTCTTCCACACCGTTAACCTTTCTGAAGTCAGTTGTGGTATTTTGTTATTGGCCAATTTGTAAAAACATTAAGGGTTTTTGGTTTCCAAAATGTGCTCTGAAACTGTTCTCTGTATCTGTATCTGGTGCTGTTCCACCTTGGAGTGCATTTTTGGAAAATTTTTAGATGTCGTTGATCAAGTATTTATTGCAAGATTGCAAGCCCCTCTTGAGCTATATTTCAGTGTTGAAAATGCACTGCCATTTTTTTTCATGAACACTGCAACAATGGTGTCTTAAGTCTCTTTTCGACTAACAGTTTAATTTTGTGTGAAGCACAGTTAAAACTACAAAGTGCAGTAAGGGAGTACTTTTTTTTTATATTTGTGCTCGCATTTCTAACAACGATGGCATTAATTTGCAATGATGACAAAAAGCTTTTCGATATTTGCAGCAATATTTTTCCCATTATGTCTCCTATCATTAAATGGCTCTGCTTCTAACTCGGCATTAACACTCCAGAAGAAGAAACGAATCAGAGACCAGCAGAACACAACATTTGTTCAAATGCCTTTATCAGTTTAAACATTTTCTCGTCACACAACTTCTCGCACACAAATGAAGTAACACCAATATTTTAAATTATAACATGGACGTGGATGCTTTATAAGTCTCAACAAATCCAAATATCCAAAACATTCAACAAAACTAACCGGCAAATCGGCTTATTAAAGTAGCAACTGCTAGTAACTTGGCATCATTGCTATTCTGCTGTTTAATCTTTTCAATATAATCAAGAAAATAGAATCTCTTAGATCACTTTTAGTACAAAGGTTTGGGATGAAGGCAAAATATTTATTTTTGGATGATTCCACTTTTCGTTTTCACGTCTTTCTAATTCACTACACTCGTTTTCGTAAGAATATCCCTTCCCGCCTGTGAGTGTTCGTTGTTATATAATTTGCAAACAGCGCGCTCAGCATTAGCACGGGAAAATGTAAAATAAGTTTGGAATGCACTAGAATTTAGTTTATTGATCTTATATTTTCACTATCACACTATAACCTGAAACTTCAGTTGTACTGCCATTAATAAAACGAACAAATAAACGAAGTCCGTTATGCCCTGTAATAGAGTTAGCCTATGCACACTTAATATAAATATGTGGATTTAGATGAAATTTGACATAAAAATTAAAGATGATTAAAATAAGTCATGAACTATTTAACTTGCAAGTAAGTTCTTTGGAGTTTATCAATGGGGCGTAACATTTTTCATATGCAGAAGCTGTATGAGAATTCAGTGGTCTATACACTACATATTTCTGGTATATTTGTAATAATACTTTAAAAAATAAATCTGGACTAAGTTTTTATCAGTGTAGATAAGCTATAGACCTTCAAACAAAAGTATCTTTTTATTTTTATACAGATGTGATATCTATATACTAGAACGTGTACCATGGCACAAACATTGCCATGTGAAGAGCGTGCCTAATTTCTAGTACTAATTATTGCTTTACGCTTGTTGCATTATTGTGCTTGACTCTAAGGAATTGGCCTTGTGACTACGAATATTTCTTCTATAATCATTCCTTAGTTGCGCATGGTGCTAGCAACAGGATGGCAGATTGCGATGCGAGATCGAAACAAATAGGGAAATGTCACTTTGTAAAGACTAACCATCATGACTTTCTTCAATGTCATCGATTACAGGATGCATTCAAAACTTAACGTTTCTAAATATATCTACAAATAATATAAAGGTAATAAATTTTTAATATTCCACTGCCGATTAGATTTGTACTCATAAATATTTACAATGTCATCGGCACTGGAATAACAAAACCTTTATAACTGATTTACAAATAATTTGATACCTCTCGAACCGGCCATGAAGCCAAGTATGAGGGCCTTCTCAGGCCGCGTCACACGGTTTGCATTCCTGAACATGTCCTGCGCCTCCAGCATTTGTTCCCTCTGTTAAATCACAAGAAACGGTTGGATTTTATTTTTAATTTCATCAGACTGTTGTGGTTATTTTAGGAAAATTTCCTAAAAAATTAAGTTATGTAATTATTTAATCAATGACAGGGGAAATGACAACGGGGAAAACTATATTTTCCTAAATTAAATACATATATAATTGTAAACAGTGATTTTAAAAGTGAATATAATGGTATTGACTACCATAAATATAGTTTTTAAAAGGATCTATAAGTCTTGAACAGTATATATACTTGTCTATTCCAGGGAGTAAACAATGAGTGTTCTCATATTATTGTCTGTAATAAAAATCAGTCCTAATGCAGGCAAATTATTTGTTTATCACAGGCACCTAATGAGAATTAAATATATATTAAGCGTCCAGTTTACATTAAAGGTATCCACCACTCTAATAAGTATTAAACAGCATATATACTTATCTATTTCAGGGAGTAGACAACAAGTGTTCTCATATTATTGTCTGTAATAAAAATCACTCTAATAAGTATTGAACAGCATATATACTTATCTATTTCAGGGAGTAGACAACAAGTGTTCTCATATTATTGTCTGTAATAAAAATGAGTCATAATTTCTCAAACAAATTTTCGAACAACTAGTGAAGGTACAGGTGAATTATTTATTTATCACAGACACCTAATTAAAACTAAATATATATTAAGTGCCCAGTTTGCATTAAAGTTATCATTACTCTTCTAAGTATTGAACAGCATATATACTAGTCTATTCCGGGGAGTGAACAACGAGTGTTCTCATATTATTATCAGTAATATAAATCAGTCATAATTTCTCAAACAAGTTTTCGAACAACCAGTGAAGGTGCAGGCAAATTATTTGTTTATCACAGGCACCTAATGAAAATTAAATATATATTAAGCGTCCAGTTTGCATTAAAGGTATCATCACTCTAAAAGTTAAAAAAAAATATTTTTAAAGATTTATACATACTTTTTAAGAACATGTCTTGTCAAAATGCACAGAATTAATGAATTTAGAGCATTTGTAAAAAGGTGAGTAAAGCATCTAACCTCGACTGGCTGTAAGGGTAGAATGCTCATGTATTCATAGAGAATTCCGGGGCCTATTCTTTGTGAAATTCTTTTTATGTAATGCTATAAGAAACCATTAAATGTTCAGTTTGCTAAAGAACGGCCTGCATGGTATTTCTTTGCTTTAAAGTTTTAAGATGTATTTGCTACCTCCATATAAGACCAGGAAATTCATCATATAAAACCTATTTTGTAAATTTATACATTGTTTCCACTATTGTATTGTTTAAACTATGGTTTCCTAAGAAAGCCGTTCCTCCATCTAGTGGTCGTAACGTGACATAATGCGGTGGGCCTAAAGACAGCTGTTTAGATGGCGACTAGAATTGTCAACTTACATTATCATGATGGTGACACAATTTTATACTGTAATTATATTTATGCTGTGAAAACGTTTCTTTAATTTTTTTGTTTTATATATTAATTTGTAACTCAGGAAAACAGATTAATTTTGTTGTTTTATAGTTGATATAGCAACTAGATATAAACTATTACATAATTTTTTTTATATTAATACATTTGTAGTTTGTACATTACCAATATAATCTTAAAATTTGTTTCAACATTACGAAATTTATTATAATTATTCGATATTTTATAGCTGTGAAAAATGATCTTTCCCATTCCCCAATTAATGCGAGAATGACATTGATTTTGGAATACAAATTTCTTTCGACTTTGCGTGTATGGAAGATAAAAAGACAATTCACGCTGTATAGAAAACCACAACATTTAATTTGTATAGACAATGTTTTAATACCGTCATTTGCCATCATATTACGGCTACTAAATGGCAACACCAAGTACGAGTTCGAGTCTATAAAGCAGGTATAGAGTCTAGAAGAAAACTGAAATTACTTTCATCCAAAATACATTAAAAGGCCAAGACGTTGCGAAATAAACAAAAAATAGTTATACTAACTTTAAAGTTTAGAGTATGCCCCCAAATTTCTTTTTATTTTTCTTACCTAATAGAGGGTTTATCATTAATATTTGGGCCACAATAATTTTCTTATTAAAAATTGTTATAAAACATATAACAATATTACTAAACCAAACAAGATATATGTTATAAAACATATATCTTGTTTGGTTTAGTAGAAAAAAAAATGTACCGAACTTTTTTTATATCAGATGTCTTCCGATTATGAAAGTTGTCATGTATTCCATATTTCGGCACAATAAATTCTACGATTTTGATACTATGTGTAATGGAGTGAGACACACTGCCAGAAAAATAAAAAAGTAAATGTTTATATTTTTTAAATACGTTAATGAAAGTTGCCATTGCGAATTTAAATATAACCAAGTATTCCACTCACCGTAAGCGCCAACCCCCGTCGTAACATAAGCGTCGGTTGCTGTCCCTGTTGTGCAGGTTGCGTCGCTGCCGGCGTCTGTGTCGGTGTTTGAGTTTGAACCGGTTGCTCCGCAGCGGTTACTGCCGGTGTTGTATTCTGCAAAATCACTCCTGTCGGTTGAGCCTGCTGAATCAGACTCGGCATCTGCTTCACATTTGTTAGGACGACAGTCTTTCCACCCTGCTGAAGTATTGTTTGACCCTGCGCATTTTGAGCTGCATGCTGTAGAACTGACCCTGATAAAATAACTGGCACACCTGTCGACGTCTTCAAGATATTCTGTCCAGATAACAATGTTCCTCCGGGACCAGCAGTTACTAATAGCGGTTTCTGGCCCGGTTGCCCAGTTATTAGTAATTTCTGTTGCTGACCGAGTATGATAGGTTTTGAACCACTGGCCGGCTGTAATAATATCTGTCTGTTTGTTGTTGCGGTGAGTGGTGGTGGGTTCGACGTTGAAATCTGAGCCACAGCTGGATTTGGGTTGGTGTCCTGGAGGGGTGTCTTGCCGAGTTGGACTGGAAGAGCGGTGGTGACGAGGCGGGGCGTCTTGGGAGTGTGTGGCTGTGGGGTGGCGGGTTGTCCCGTGACAATGATGGGTGTCGCTGGTGGATTGATCGGTGTTGGCGATGATATTGTGGGTGTCGTTGCTGTAGAGAAAGAACATGTGGGTGTAATCTTAATATGAGAAAAATTTTTAGAATCTTAATATTTTAAAATGACATATGTGATGTGTTGATAAATAATTTATCATAATATGATGTTAAAATTTTTCAAATAGTCATTTTAATGGAAAATGCAAACTGTTTGTGGTTTTGATCAGCCCATATCATTTTTATATTTATCTTTCTTAAAAAATTTTTCATTTTCTATGACTCATTTTTAGAAGATTAAAATTCTTGTTAAGTGTTAAAAAAATTTTATATTCCATTATTAATAACTTGCAAATGTAATTCATAAAAAATATGTGCATGCAAAAGTACCCCTTGTTGACATTTCAGTGAGCAATGACAAATCTTAAATCTTTGAAATTATTGTTAATATTTTCATTCTGTAACAGAAATGTAGAATGTGCTAGAAGTTAATGTCAAATTTGGCACCAATGGGTATATAAGCCATATGATATGCAGTAATCACAGTCTTTATTTTGAGTTTGGACTTGTGTATAATAGAACTAAGTCACAATTTTGAAATTCATTAATAACTACATTAATTACTTTTTTAGAGCAACAATGAAAAGGAGATAAAAAATAGGAGCAATCTTAGCTTTAGGAAATGTATGGTCAGTTTTTAATTTTTAAAGTTTAACCGGTTTGCACATTTCGCATTTTTCCAATATTTTGTGAAGAGTACACATTGTATTATTAAAAATGGGAACACACAAACGAGACTTCATAAGTTAGATCTGATTAAAAACTTTTTTTGACTAAAGAACTGCGCATTAGATGCCACAGCGAACATAGAGAAGTAACATTTGGTGAAATTTACTAGCAGCAATGGAGGATACTGGTGCTCCACTAATCACATCTATTTCTAATGTTACACATTTAGTTTGAGGCAACATTCTGTCATGTTTTTTTGGTTTAAAATAAAGATGACTTAAAGACCAGCAATGCACAGAAGATGTTTGAATAAATATCAGATTTGCGGTCACAAGTAAGCACTATAATTTAGAAGAGTTGTATCAGTGTTGCCCACGTGGTGTCCGCACAGATTGAGGCATTGCATTGAATTGTTTCTCAGTGTTTAATAAGTTGAGGACTTTAATCGAAGCAATTTTAAAGTACAAAAAAATATACTATTTTTAAAATCATCCTTCCATTAAAATTTGATTAAATAATAGACAATAGTCATAACTGTGTACATAAAAAAGAAAACTGATGAATATATTTGTATTTGACTAAATGTCAACTTCATTACAAGAAACAAACAATATGCAATAAAGACAATTTAACCCACATATGGTTAACAGAACATTTACGACACCATAAATTTGCAGGAATTATCTGCCAAAGTCAGTGCAATATTTTCGTTTTTAAGAGATAGGTAAAATTATCAAACATTTAAGAATGAAAACAGGCATTTGATATCTTCATTAATGGTGAAAAATAAAAAAAAACATAATTTTCACAGTTCGTCATGTGGAAGAGTCTGGTTTTCCTGTGCTCTAGGGAACGTATAGAGATCCATAAGGAACACTCCCAGATTCCTCTGCTAATATTCTTTTTATCGTCCCTCTCGTATTCCCCAATCCAAATAGGAGATTTTGTATCTACAAGCTCGCTTAGCCCTTGTCTCCATTTGTAGAACATCAATCTCTTAGAAGCATCAGATCACATTCTACATTGTCGTTTCTAGGACACCAAGTATCCAAGTTTTAAATTTCGAAGAACTTTTATTTTTTGTGAAGAATACTCAGTAGAATTATTGCTTGAAGGAGCCCTGAATTCTGACACTTATAATGACACAATTTTAGAAAACCTTCAAAATCATTTGGATGAATTGCCACTTTCGGTCTTGAGAAAAGTGTATTTCCAACAAAATGGTGCTCAGCTGCATAACAGCCACCCACTCACGTTTAAATTTAAACCAGCGATTTGGAAACAAATGAATTGGAACACATGGTCCTATTAGATGGCTATCTCGCCTCATCTTGATCTGACACGACTATTGTTAAGACTTATTGTTCTTATTTTAAAAAACCTAACACATTGCCAAATTGTTAGTATCCATTTCTGTAGATACCTATATTGACTGATTATTAAATGTCCCTACAAAATGTGCGGTAAACATTTTTTATGATCTCTGGCATTTCTAGTACTCTTACTTCAGTTGGTGCCACAGACTTTTGATTCTTAAATACAATAGGGAACTTCATACAAGCAAATAACGATACTCAATGCAGTGTTTGTTGACTCGTCATTAGATAGTGCTGAAGGCCTTTTATACAGTTCCTATATTTGAAAGAAACAATTTTCTCACCTGCACTAGCTGCACTAGCCGCCGCAATAACTCCATCAGCCGCTGTGGGCATAGCGTACGTAGTGAGTCCCCGTGCATACTCTGGTAGTGAGGTGGGAGGGGAGGCGAGCGGCGGCGCTGTCCCTGTCGTGGTACTTGCACCGGGAGTTGTCGGAGTCGTCGGTGTGGATGTAGGAGGTGTTGTTGCGGTCGTGGTCGTTGTGGGTGTGGTAGAGGCAGCTGATGACTTTTTTTGGAGCTCTTCTAGTTCTATATTGGTTTTAAAAAAAGGTTTAAAAAACATTTGTGCAATTAAGGAGATTAAATATTTTATACATTATTCTATAGAAATGAAAGATTATAAATAAGACCAGAATTTAAAAAATTATTTTAAATAATAAAAATCACTTTTAAAGTGTCTAACAAGTAAATTAGTCTAAAATGGAGTAGAGATATTTCATTTTTTTCTCTTTCATAGCAATCTTACATAAACTTCAACCAGTTTGAAGACGAGTAATGCTGGTTTACACATAATAGTTTATGAATATCTAAGTATTAGAATTCTAATATTGACAGTTATTAGAAACGTAACGGAATAAAAATTTTCTGTTTTACAGTGTCAGGCACCACACCACACCAGTGCAGTGCTTCAAAGTGAACAAAGAATATATATCTTTTCACAGAATCTGTTTTTTTAAATCCTTTGACATCACAAATTATATATTTTATTTCATCTAATTCACTTTGTGCTTACAGTTAGAAAACATGAAAACGGCTAATTTTCTATGTTTTTTATGATAACCACCTGGCAGCTGGTCAAATCAGGTTCTGTAGTTCTTTTTTGCCAGTAACAGTGTATTACTAAGTGACCAAGTGAGTATTCCAGTTATAGTACAAGAAGACATACCCAGTTTCCTCCTTTTTCTGATCTGCTGATGTGTGGCAGGTTGGTCGGCGATATCCAGTAGCTTGATGCCGCCGGGTGCAGGGCGCGAAAGAGGCGCCGGCCGTGCTGCTGGTGCCACACGTGCACCTCCACCAGCTCGCGATGCCCATCGTGACGGTAGACCCTTTAATGGAGCTGCGGGAAGAATGATTTCACAATAGAGATGGAATTAAAAACATTGTTTCATAAAGAATTAATTTTGTGGCAGTGAACAAAGCGTTCCGCCTTTTTGGGTATATGGGTTGATAATATAGTATAATAGCCGCCAGTACTATTATCAAACATGTATAATAACTCCTCCTTTGCTACATTTCAAGTTCGTACGACACACAAATCTGAAAAAATGAAGCTATATTTTATGACGATTCACTAGAAGACAACCAAGTACAATCCACAGTGAATTTTGAAAGCAACTCACTATTGCCCTAATTTTAGTGTTCTCGATGAGTACAAAAACTGAGTGAGAGTTATATATCATCAGAATGGGGCAGCGGTGGCAACAAGTGCATTTTAAAATACTCAGCACTATCGTATAAGAGATGTGAATACAAAATGTCTTCTTTTCGTTTAGTTACTGCTTTATTTATCTGCAGAAAAATATAAAAATAAAAACCATGTGTTTATAGGGGTACTGTCCTTATGTAAAAAGTAAGAAAGATGTATTAACAAAGGTAAGCATAGTACATAAATAAAAAAAAGCTAATCCTGAAACGACTCTATTATTAAAAATATCTCAAAGTTGACAAAAGTCGTCATGCCGAAGAAAATCGTTAAAAAAATGTTCACAGTTCTGCAAGTGACTTTATATATCTGTCAATGTCAGTGCACTATTTTTGTATTGTTGATGTAGACAAAATATGGGTTTCAGCCGTTTAATACAGTACCATATGTGAAATGATGAAGCTATTTAACGATTTCATTCCTCTATTTTAAAAATTATGGTTTCCATGTCCACATATCGCTATTCATTTTGGACATGGTTGGCTATAACTTTCTGTTAGCAAGAAGAGAATGGCATTTAGCTCTGCATTTATTCAAAATGTGACATGTTACTTTGACAACCCGTCAATTTAGGGATTAGTATTTCCTTAAACATTATTTCATATTCTGTATGCATGTACCAATATTCATTTACGTTTCCCAATCATACGCGCGCTTAATTTTTTAACACGGTATTGGATCCAATCAGCCCTATGTTGTATCATGTTACTTTATGAATAATATAAACTATACGGAGTTATTAATCTTTAAGCAGACGTCCGCATGTATCATTGTAAAACCTTTATTTTTGACAGCTATGTCGTTAAAATGGTACCTTATTTCACTTTACGTAAAGGTAAAATAGTAGACGTTATGGTTATTTAAATATTTCTTTTGATAATTTTGGACATTTAGCCCCACTAGCAGATTTAAGCAGCTTCTTAAGCTAATAAATAGCATAATTCTTGTAGGATGAAACTTTGTCACGTCAATAGATTGGCTATTGCTTACGTAACTCTAAATCTAAAAATCTGTAAATATTAACATCTTATTTAAAAATTCACATCATTCGTGGATGTAAAAAAGATATTAAACTGATATAGGATTGGACACGGATGTTATAATTTTTTGAATTATATGTAAATTTATATTAAATGGCTCAGTCTATTTGCTTTATTTATCCCTGGTATACAATTAAGTAAATAACTAACATGATCAATGAATTTCAGAAATTCAGTATGATTTCATATGAACAGACCACTGAAAATTGTACTGTATCATTATAAGTAGCTCTAGCCACACCCATTTCTCCATTGTATGTCCAGACAGAAGACTTCATAGTGTGATTTAAAATACCAGTAGCGCCATCTATTGATGTACATAGTTGTATCGAATATCTGTGTAATTATTATGTGTTGAGTAGCTAGGCACTTCTTTGTTGTTGTTATTGTCCTAATATAAGGTACATGAATTTTGAAACATTAGACATATCTTCTGATTTAATGAACCAATTGCGATGAAATAAAAACTATATCTTACTTCAAATTTACCCCTATGTTTTTCCCAAAACTACAACAGAAGTGGGTCAGCAGTTGTTATATAATGTGTGGACAAACAGACAAAAATTCCAAAAATGATCTATTACATGCCCTTCACCCCCAATTATTTTTATTGCAAATAACACACAAAGTCTATAAGTTTATTGTATGTGTATGTTACAGATCGTAACAGGAATGTGAAAAGCAAACGTTGAAGACTAATATGTGGGTAGAAGAGACTGTCTTCTTATACAACACATGATGAGAAAATTTCCAGACTGATGCTCCTATACACTTTTATTGGAGTAAAACTTTCGTAGGTATGAATTGAGAGTAACTTCGATTTTTTTTGTACGGAAGTAACTTTCAGTAATGTCTATAATTTGCTTACACAGTTTCCTGTATTTGAAAGCATCGACCGACTACATGAAAATATACTACTTTTAAGAGTTTTACCTTATAAGGTCACATGTTTGTCTGACGGTCACAGATGTTTCTTTGTAAAAAACAGCTTGACATAGAAATTTAGTTCATAGAAACTTGACGTAGAAACTTAGTATAAAACATATTAACAAGCACGTATCTAAATAACTAATACTCAAAAATATTCACATGGAAGTTTAGGGGGGGGTAAATTAAATACTTTGAAAGACATTTTTTTAATTCCATATGTTTTCTTCAAAGGGCTAAAGGGCTTTTTTTTAATGATTTCAGATTACTATAACATCAGATATACTGAATAATATCCAAAAGAATATGTTCCTTCACTTATTTCAAAGACTACCGAACAAATGATTATGAAAAAAGAGTTTTTAAAAATGTACGCAAAGGCTGTAAGGAAAACTATAGCGACATTTGTTGATGTGACAATTTTTTAAACATGCACCATGTTTTAACATGTTAATATTTATATTGTGAAAAATTTACATTTGTATATGCTTACAAGTGCTGAAAAGTATATGGAATCCTTGTATAGTGAGTTCTATTCATGTTTGACATGTTTTATATGCTATAAAATTATTTATAAAAATAATTGTTAGCTATATTTATTTTTAAATACTATCCTTATTTGATTAGATTAAAATATATTTACAGTAAAAGATTCAGCAGCATATATTGGCAATGGAATCTATCAAAGAATTATTTATTGAACTGAATGAATACGGTGAAAATAAAATAATTTAAATTAATTAAATACATTTAAAAAAAAATTTAGATAGAATTGCAATCAAACCATCGTAACTACATATAAAACAGCTGCAAACTTAACTAATATGCGTAAACTTGTAACGCCATCTAAAATAACTGAAAAGTCTTTTGAAAATTAACACAACATTAATTTTTTATTCCTTCAAAATATTTTGTTGAAAAATAAAATAGTGGTATTCTTTCCAATCAGTTCGAAATATATGCACCCATGTTTTCAAGTATTCACAGTTTCTAATAAAAACCTATCCAATGATAAGCAATTTTAATGGTGCACGTGAAAAACAAAATTGGCATATTAATAAATTGATTTCAGTTAGTTGCCGTAACATTAATTGAGATCTTCTACATTTGAAGTATCTACCTATAAAATTTAAAAAACTATAGGACTGTCACAGATGATGAGACAGGGAGATGGCCAAATCCAAAAGTTTGCATTTAACTCAGATATTTATGAGCGGTAAAATAATTTTAGTTTAACAAATTGTAACGATAAAGAACTACACAAGAACTAAACATAGCAATAGTGAATGGGATCAGTGACGTACTTGTATCAGTCATTTTGCGTGGCATCCCTCTGCTACGCACAGGTACTGTCGGCGCGACAGACTTCTTGAGATTAGCCTGGGCGTCGACACTCTTCTGAAGCAATTCTGCTCTGAGTGCCACACTCTTTGGTTTGCGTTTTAATGTGAAATGCTTTATAGGATTTGGTTGCTGTCCCACCTGTTGGATGTTATTTCAATTATTTTATTCATATTATCATTGCAGTGCTTTTATATTTATATAGTCATTGGGTTTTTGTCCTAGATAATGCTCCAGGTCACAATTAGAATAATAAACTTTGTTAGATGGTGATTATGTCGCTAATGCTGATTAAGCAACGTTTATACCACTGAACAGCCATACTGTTCAGTGGTATTACTCCAAATAATAGAGCAGAATATAATCCAAATTGTCCTGACAAAGGTAATCATAAAAAGAAACAATAAGCAGAGAAAGAAACATTGATTAAATTTTTAAAGAAATAAACCTCAAGGTTCTATACTGCTCACAATTAAATGAAACTACGTGATGTAGTATTATTTCTACTCTCTTTACCACGACGTAGGTTTCGTTGTATTACAACATCTTCAGGTGGGCTATTAGCAAAGATATCTTTGCTCCTCCATCCCACCTGAAGATGATGTAATACAACGAAACCTAGGTCGTGGTAAAGAACTTACGGAAAGTAGAAATAATAGTACATCATGTAGTTTCATTTAATTGTGAATAATGAATTTCTACAAAATTAACGCCAAATATATTCAATATTCTATACTGCTATTGCTGATTGACCAATTAATTTTGCAAGTATTCATTCCATAACACAACTGAAATTAAATACATGACAAGAAATTTTGTTGAAAGCTGGTTCACAAGGGATTTTGAATCATATGAACTAAAATTGGTTGACGAAATAACAAATTTAAGTTTTTTATATACTTTTGTGTGTAATACACATGCGTACATGTGTATGCATTTTAAATAAAGATATTTTCAAATTTACACTATATTGTAACAATACTGAAACCATTTATTTGTGTGTACGTATGTATATACTATAATCCACCATGTCTAGCAACCCGAATAATTTTTGTAGTCCAACAGAACAAGCTTTTCTCTATTTTTATGATAAAAAGTGACCCTAAAAAGAATTTGTACTTTATATTTAGTCTTAAAGAAAGAGTGACCCCAAAGGGAGCTTATATCTCATTTTTAATGTTAAAGGGTAACCCCAAAAAGAGCTTGTACTTCATTTTCAGTGATAAAGAGTGACCCTAAAAAGAGCTTGTATTTTATTTTAGCGATAAAGAGTGACCCCAAAAATAACTTTTATTTTATTTTTAGTGATAAAAAGTAACCCTAAAAGTGTCCTCTATTTTATTTTTAGTGTTAAAGAGTGACCTTAAAAGGGCTTGTATTTTATTTTTAGTAATAAATAGTGACTAAACAAAATTTGTACTTTAAAATAATGTTAAAGAGTGACCCTAAAAAGAGCTTGTATTTTATTTTTCGTAATAAAAAGTGAGCCTAAAAAGAACTTGTATTTTATTTTTAGTGTCAAAGAGTAACCCTAAAAAGAGCTTGTATTTTATTTTTAGTGATAAAGAGTCATCTTGAAAACCAATCATCACATGGGAGGGGAATAATTTTTAATTGGATTATGGTCTAAATGTTACCTTACAACGGCGACATTGACTTCAAAAAATTTCAAATTGAGCAAAGGATATATGAACCATAAAAGTTGTCCAGATTATGAGCCGTACATATAAATGCTACATGAATAAGTAAAGCTAATCTCTAATTTGAAAATTCAATATGGCAGATCTAACATGGCCGTCCGACGTTTGCATGAAACTAATCTTCAATTTTTCTCACTTAAAATGGAAAATAAAGTATAATTTCCTTTAAAGTCACTTGGAATATGTTTTAAAATAGTAATTAAATTTATGTTTATTTTAATTTAATAAATCATAATTTCATGGCACGAGGTGATGAGAAACGTTTTCCGTATCTTAAAAATTTACAAACTTTTAATCTTATCGTTTTGCCAAGAACAACAATATTGAATTGCGATACAATTTTTAGTAATGTTTCTTGTATTTTACGCAAGTAAGAGATTTAGAAAATATTTAGAAGCTCACAACTGGCTTATTTTCAAATGATTTTTAAAATTTTTTTAAACACCTTTATTTTAATTTTCAAGAAACAGCAAATTTAGGTGTAGCCAACAATCAACCATTGTTAGAATTAAATGGACGAGAAATCCCAATTTTTTTGGTATTATTCTTTACTAATAATTTTAGCTTCTCTTTAAGTTGTTTGCAGCACACCATACCTGCTGTTACTCTGGAAGGCAATGTCTATTACTGAATTAATATTTTACATGATTACAATCAGGTATATACATTGTTCTTACTTCATTTTATTAGTATAGATCAATCATCGATAAATACGTAAATAAAACACTCACAACAGATATTAAAGCTGCCTTATTCAAGTAATGGCATTCCAAGGGCAGCAAACCCAGGTCAGAATGCTTGTTAACGAGTTTCCTCAATTCATTAATCATGTCGCTGAATATGGGCCGCGTCTCATCAAACTCCGATATTTCTGTGTTAAGAGATCCCGTCGATGGAAAAGTCTTGAGGACTTCAGCTAGCATGCTAACCCATAGCTCTGAATCTACCGCTGCCACTTCAATTATTTCTTCTAGCTCATTGCGCCACTGAAATTCATAATGTAGAACAATATAAGTCATTCACATCGGGGCACTGTTTTATAGCTGTATTAAACATTCTAAATGTGCTTCAGAAAGAGATGGCGATGTAGAAAGACAGAAGTATAAACTCTAAACCTACTGGTATCCATTCTCCTTTAATGAAATCGCAATAATGACTTATCGGTTGGAATGCACTTACAGCTTCTTTCAGATTCAAAAATAGTAAACTTCATTATTTTGCTAGGATAGTTAGAATTAAATGAAAATAGGGGTTTGACCATGATTGCAAACGGAATAAATTAAATAACTACTAATTTAACCATTATAAAGTTAATTTGTTTACATTTTAGAGTCAAACAGTGGTAGATGATGCTTTCATAGGTCTTACACCTGGTAAGGTTACTCAAGAATTTCTATAATTTCACAAATGGCAATATCAAACTAACTACTAATTCTTCTTAGATAACCTGAACACAAGCGAGACTGAACACAAGGATTTTTCCAAAAAGTATTTTTGGTTTTTTTTTGTAACAGTAAAAAAATATAAACATGAATTTATTTTTACCGTAATTCAATTTATTTAAATTTTGTTCAGTTTAACAGGTCCGTTCATTTAACGTGACCTCAGAATGAATCCGAAATGAGTAGTACAATCACGACAAACATGAAATGTTTAAATTTGTTAGACCGGTTGGACATGCAGTGTGCGAGCTATTAGCTGTACAGTAAATATCTCACGAAGCTTTTTATGATCAATTTAAACAAAACAAACATATGTAGAGCGCGAACAAACTTCATTCAAATGTAGAACTACAGTTCAGAATTTTTTTTTCAACAACACAATCAGCCATTTCTAAGCAGTTTACAAGTTACTACTTCTAGAATTATTACTTTTGCAACTTCAATAAATATTTTGATTACTCCATAAAACAGTTTGCTATGCTTTCACAAATTATTCAAAAGTTATAATCGATTAGTCGTTTATTTCACAAATTTAATTGCTGAAAAAACTTGCATAATAAACAAGTACATATACTTTAAGAGTGTTAATACCGAAACATTCTGATACTTATTATTTACTTTATGCTGAAAATGAGTTAATTATAAATTTAATTACATATTTCATTTCTCATTAATGTTTGGTTTTGACATTTAAGATTGACAGACTATGTATATCTAAAAATATATCAAATTTTTATAGCATTCATTCATTTGGGCTCATTCAAGAACATATTGGAAAAATTCATTACCTGTCTGTTTTTTTTTAACTTTAAAATATACCTTTAATAACATTAATAATAATTTCAAGCCGTATATTTATTAAAATAAAATGATGTAATTAACGACAGAATTATATGTAAATACGTAACTGAAATAGCGTTAGTGTTTACTTAATTGTTATTGTTTACCTTTGCTAATTCTCCCACTTTATTAATGATTGACGAGACATATAGGGTACTTTCGAGCAGTTTTGATAAATACAATATGGAAAAGAATGTTGGAATTGTAGAAGACACAATTAAATCATTTGAATTTAAATTGATGGGCAAATTAATAAGACATTAATATTTTGTATACAATATTATTTTATATCGCGCACAATGAGCATAATAGTTAAATCTTACAGTCAAATAATATCAATTAATAATTATATTGTTTTAATATAAATGAATTACTAAAATATATTTTGAAATTAAAAACCTACAATTAAAATCAGCCGACTGCATACGCTATCCTTTACGCACTACAAGCATTAGTAAGAGAGGTGATAAGCTATAAGGCAAACTATCGAGCTTGGCTAAACATAATAAAGAGAAAAGTTACCTCTTCAACATTTCTGCGCGGGATATGAAAGAAACTCAATAACAATTTTAATTTAACTTGTGTTTGTAGATCCGGAAAGCAGTCTTTTATATTTTTTAATACTTCAGCATTTAATTGTGTACATATTGAACCACCTGTCCACGAATCATTTGACGTTCCAAGTTTATTATGAAGCCACAAAGATGTGTCACTATCCCTTACGTTCGCCATCTTGTAACTAACCATAGACTGCCATAGACGCCATAGATTAAAAACAAGGTAGTAATTTTAAATGTTACCAGACTAAAAATATATTTCCAATTCATTATTATATGTTGCATAACCTCAAATTAGTTTTAAGGCTACCAATATCATCAATGGAAATTATTCATTTTGTTCCTTGCTTATTAATATTTGTTTTATTTAAATAACAATATTTAAAATTACATTTTTATGGTTTAATTTTTTCAGAAATTAAAATTACTTTTAAGTCCGTTTTATTTTTGAAATTAATTTTTAATGCAACTCCCATTTTCACTTTGACATGAATATTACTTTTTTAATTCAAAAATAATAATATACCCATCACTATAAATGTTAATTTAGTGGACGACTATCTTTATATTAATATTATTCTTTGCAATTTAACATAAAATGAAAGCAGTTGAAATTTATGATCGATTAAAATATAATTACTTTCTTATATAGCAAACATTTACATAAACAATTTTTTTTATTGTGATTGTTGAAAATTAATGTAGTAATTTTTTTAAATAGCAATTTTTGCATTTAGGTCAAATAAATTATTTTCTTAAACCCTTTTGTATTTATTTGTAACATAATTAATTCCATAATTATTTGAAAATATTATATAAATTCTATACATCTTGTTCTTTTTTAAGAAATTTTAATAGTTACTAGAAAATAAGTAGAACAGAAACAGAAGTAAATATTATACCCACCGAACATACAGCGGTTATACCCTTTAACGCTATTGAAAATTATTAAAAACAATTAGCCCATCGCTTCCGGTTCCAAATGTCATGTCTAGGTTGTCCGCCAAATATGGATCTAACTTTGAAATATATTTTCTGCGTTTCTAACATTATATTGTTTATGGATTGTATATTTATCTTGCATTCAATTCATTTAGGGCAAAAGTGATTTGGCGCCGTAGAAATCAATGAACGGATGAATAAAACAAATAATCCTGGTAATAATGTCTGTAAATGATTTTAAATATAAAGAAAGGCATGGATCTTCCGAAAGATATTTGCTTGAAAATATAGATTTAGCTTCAAAAGAATTGGTCAATATACCGCATTTTGACAATTACAATAAAATAAAGGTAAACCTTATTATATAGAACACAAATATAATATTAGAAATAAAAAATAATGATAAAGAAAAGGAAAATAAAATTAAAAAAACGTGAGAAAACAGTTGCAATTTTTACATCCATTGGAGACATTCGTTGATAATAAAATCAATATCTAAATTAATATAAAAAACTAAATTAATATAAACAAAAAATCGCAATGTAATATTTAGTTTTATTTTAACTAAGAAAACAAAACAAATGGAAAATTTTTCTAGTTCACTGCAATTAAGGAGATTTTTAGTTTGATATTTTTTTATTTCTTTGTTTTATTCAAAATTAAAACCACTGCTTTGGTCAAATTAAACAAACTATTCAAAACTTGTTTCCTGTGTATGATGTTATAGTAGTACCATTAAGAATATTGAACAAGTGTGGAAATATATATAGTAGGGTTCTGTAGTTGTCTAGATCTCTGGAAATATAGTAAATTGAAATAATTTTTATTGAATGTTTTAATTATTTTCATAACAGAGGGGGTAAAATTTCACATTACATAAGGGCAATGTTTCACAAACGGGACTTACGAGTTAAAATTAGTAAACAAAACTTTAATTTTACTTTGGAAGACCTAAATAAAAACTTCTCATTCAAAGGGGTGCATGAAAAAAATATTCTATCTCAATTTACATGTACAGGGGGATACATTAAAAATTTATTTTAAACATGTTGTTAATTAAAATCCTCATTTGAAGAAGTTAATGTTACATTTTAATGAAATGTATATTAAAATCGAACCATATTAGTCAAATGTTATATTTTCTTTGTATTTTTTTATAATGTGAAGATTTGGACACTGAATAAAGAAGCGATAGGAAGAATTGAAGATTTTGAAATGTGGGCATATGGTAGAATTTGTCACATATCTTGAGTCAATAAAATTAGTAACACACGGATCCCAGAAAGAATGTAGAAAGAGAAAAGAATGCTTAGAGACCTTATAACTAAAGAAGTGTAACTCATGAATGAGAGATATAAAAGATATAGCTCACATGTTATTATGTTTATCACTCGCTTACTTGAAATCAAAATGTATCAGTAAATCACTAGCTCAGGAGTGATCGGCGTCTTTTTCGTTTCACCAAATCAATCATTTCACTCACTCGTCGTGTCATGAAGATAGATATAAAAGTATATGTTTTGACGTTACATGAAAGAGAAAGAACACAATCAAACTGTTTGGTCTAATATTGAACTGGATCTATGTAGATGATGTAGGTACTCGCGATCGAATGTGAAAGCTATGATAAAGTATACTTTGGTTCGCTCAAAATATTTGCTAAACAAACACTTTTGTTTCATTTCAAAATTCTAATTTATAATTGTATGAATACGCCCATCTATTCCAATTTATTTAATTACCATTAAAGTTATTTTATGTATAATTTGAATCTAGGTTGATAGTCCTAAATCCTGAACCTGTAAAGTATTAAGCAAAGTAGATACTCTTGTAGAATTTATTTTCATTTTCAAACAATAGTTCGTAATGTTCAGTCATTACTATTTATCGCCATATTGAACAATGATCATATCATTGTTCAACGGTTCAACGTATGCGTAATAAATATTTTCGCTAATAACTTGTGTACTGAGATACTGATCTACTGAGCTAAAGATATAATTGAGTGATATATATCTTTCCAATCAAATGATATATATCACGCTTATCTTTTCACTGATACATTTTGCACACCTCTACTTATAACACACAAATTAGTTTATCTAGGCTGTTTCATGAGGAATCCAAAATATTGCTTGATACCACTGGTGTTGTAGAGCAAAATAGAAGGATGATGCTAACCAAGCCGTAGGCGTATCTCCTGGTTAAATTATCATCAGAACAATTGTTTAAAAGAGTTGGCTCATAATCGGGAACACTATTCTCCACTTAAGAAGAAGCAATGAAGATCTATTTGCAAAATTTCATAATCTAAAACGGTTGAAATTAAGAGGCTGCGACAGGCAGATGGGCGGACATGACGAAGTTATAAGAGTTCATTGGTTTATAAGGGTTGCTAAAAACGTTGTGCCCGATTTCAATTTCTAATTGTGTATCAATTTTTTTTACATTAAATAAATTTTTTATATATATCATGAATAAAGATTTTTAAATTTAGTTTCTAAATCATTCAAGGCTGAATGCCCAGTTCTAATAACAAAATAAGCTGCCTGCTTGTCTTTGATGTAACTTCAAAATTACGGAATGTGCTGAGCTGAAATTTGGAATATGTATGTGAATGTACTTTTTAAATTCTAAACAGAAAAAAAATTTGATATTTTTCCAGTGGAGTATACTTAAAAATGTTCTCCCTTATTATTCTAATTTAAACATCGATGCATCTTACAATGTAATTAATAATGAGTCTCAATATTTTAAGGAATGGGTTGCATTTACCAACGTCTAGAAAAAATATTAATCCAAAATTAAATTTACTTTAATAAGTCACTTGAAAAGTCCCAACTTAAGATACTTTTATAAAATACTGTAATATATTATTTTATTACTGTAATATAGCAAAGTACTTAATATTTTGGATTAGATTACATTAAGATTTTGGAATTTTAATAAACTAGTAATGACCATTTAACCCATTTCAGTCTCTACATCTGGAAAACAATTACATAAAAGTATTGCCAAATGATTTTTTCCCGTCGTTGATAAACTTAGCGTGGCTAGATCTTCGTAACAATCAGCTTACTGAATTACCTACGACTATTGCCAATCATCCGTCCCTTGCTCATCTTCTTCTACAGAACAATTGCTTGACACATCTTCCAAATGCTCTGGGTACTGTTCAAAGTCTCAAAACTTTGCAAGTGAGTGGTAATCCGTTATGCTATCCAGCACAGGATGTATTGAATATGGGCCTTGTCAGTATTTTGAATTACTTAAACGAGCAATACAATAAGAGCATGCGCACAAATAATAGTGAATATGTAGAATGTAAACGATCATTAATATCTAGTAAAAGCATACCAGAATTTGAATCGGAGTCATATTTGATCAATTATATGACAGATACAGATTCGGAGACATTTGATATTACTCACCCGTCACCACTCAACACTCCAGCTACTTACAAACTGGAGGGAAATAATAAATTATTGAAAACATCCTTATCAGTTCAGTTCTACGACAAAGAAACAAAAGGCAGAAAAGATTATTTTGCAAACGTAAGTGATGGTAAGAACTGTCCACGATTAGAAAAGGCCCGAAGTAAGGCTTTACCAGTTTATTCAAATAGCAGCAAATATCTTAAACCTATCCGCGCAATGAGTCTCGATGAGCATAAGACAAAGATAAGACAGCAAACTTTTAAAGAGATAACGCAAGAGAGATGCAAGGAAATGTTGAGAAAAAGAGAAAGCATATTGCAGAAAGTAAAGTAAGTATAAATTGTACTTTGTGTATTATATTAATATTTAAAATTGTTCCAGGTCGTACGTTTTTCTATATATAGATACACTGTAGATACAAAAACCAAAAATTTAATTTTTGAACTATTGGTTATTGATTATATTATCATCGGTAAGTTCCCAAATCTCAAGAATAACATCCACATTACATCCTTAAATTGGAGAAAATACAGCAAAGATTCATTAGATTCTTCTATTAAAAATTTAATGGATACCACCTATCCATACATACGTGTGTTCCTTGCTTTTCTACTTTTCTATTAAGCATGGTGGCATAACTGGACGTCAGAAGAAAGTTGTACTTGGTTTTGTATTAACTCAAAATGTCACTTGGTTACATTAAAATTGTCATGAGTATTGAGATTGGCGTCAGTTATCTAAACTGTTAGGCATATCATATACGACGTTTGTGCATCAACACTTGCTTTGAACCCTTAATATTTCACACGTTGATTGTTTAAGGGAATATTGTATAAGTTATTCCGGGAATTTTAATTTGGAATCAGCTTTTATGCAGATTTTTTTTACTATGAAGGGATTCTGGGAATTTTAATTTGGAATGAACTTTTATGCGGTGATATTGTACTTTTAGGGTGTAAATATATGTAAGTTTAAAAGTTCAATCTGTTTTAAGAAAATGCATATCATAGCGCTCTTGGTACTTTATGTCAATCCTAGCACGATCAAGGGGTTTGTGGAGCCTTCTTTTTAGATTTAAATCCATTCAAGAAAGGAATACTATCCACTTTTTTTGTTTTAGCTTCCATCTTTTTGTACGTTCACAGGACAGATTACTTTCTGTAACATCACGCAAATTGTTTCCAAATATTAAAAAATTTTATTGAATAATGTGCAATTTTCTCTTTATATTTATTTTTTCCGTTAAAAGATGTTAGAATGGGCAAATATTTCTGTTACCAACAAAAATTAATGTTCATCTCCAGAAAGAACACAAAAAATTGTTTATTAGATTTTTCCATTACCTGAAAGTAAAAGATTACTATTGACGTCACAGCAATAAACGCTTTTGTCCCATATAACTCTTCACAGGTCATTCAATCAATTGAAAGACTGGCGCGACAATTACAAAGCCAGCCAAATAATGCAGTCCCGAAATGGCATCAACTACACATTCGATGACAAAAAATTACCCTTTGATGTAGATCCCAGCTGCAAAAAAGTTTTATCGAGGGCAGATCTGGAGAAGGACTTACCGGATAAGTATAGGAAACGCCTTAGATTTAAGGTGAAGCAGACGGTACCACGTGTGGCTTCAGCTGAGTCTCGACTGACGAAAAAGATTCAGGAACTCTTTGAGAATTTGAATGTCATGAAAACGAATAGGGAGCCCATGACGCCAAGAACTGAACAGAAGGTTCTGATGGCCGAGATTGAAAAGGTACATTGTTTTACTATTTATTACGATGTTGCAGAAGATAGTAATCTTTAGTTTGGGCTTGATATATTATCTATTAAATCTTCTATTTCCTCATACATGAATTCTTTAGCCTCTTGTTTTTCTTGCTTCAATCTGTTTTTATAAGTGAATGTTATTATGACAAGTAATGATGAAATACAAAAGCGTCTTTAAAGTTTATGAATGAATTAACATTTATAAATAGAGATTTCATGATAAGATGACTGATCTTCTTGATGGTTCAATAATAAATATTAATTGGTATATTGTTTCAATAGCTAAATATTAATTGTTGGTATATTGTTTTAAATATATATTGGCTTATTATGAAAATATATAACCCTTAATACATTATTTATTGAAACAAACTTCTCAATCTTAGAAAAAGAGTTGCCTCTTACTTCTCATCTGGAAAAAAATTACTTCACAGTTTGTGAAATTCATAACAAGCATAAAGTGTATTGGAAAACAAATTTTTCAAGCTTTTAGTTAGAGTTTATTCGAATGGACATATAGACAGAATGGGCATGATATCATGTGGGAAACTGGGAATGTGGTATCATTACGTTTCTGGTTTGAAAACCACATTAAATTTCATATAAAGTGGTCACCCTATAATTTCAATCACATAGACTCAATTGTATTTTAGTAACACCTTATTATATTTATTTTTATTGAATTATTTGAAGATTTACAACTCAAACATCAAAATCCTATGATCCCTGGTTTGTCTTTTTCAATGTGATATTTTAAACATCGCATTTATTTTAACATCTTTTTAGAATATGCATCTTTAAGTAAATTATTTTCATTTCAAACTTTTAACTAACGGAGGTAAGTAATTTATAGCAGGATATGAAATTATGTAAGAGACTTATTCGGTTTTGTTAATTTTATAAATAAATAATAATATATTTTTTGTTACAGATATCGGAAATAAAAAAGAAGTTGTCTGAATTGTCTTTGATCAATTTTCGAACTCTTTCATAGAACATTATTGCTAATAGATATTTTTGAGACAGAGAATGTAGAAGGTATATTTTTTTTATCTGGTGTAGTTTTGGAACATACTTTATTGGAACATTCCTTATATTAATAATTTAATTTTTTACTCTTGTTAATTTTTAATAATTATGAACTTTGATTTTTTGTTATAGACGTACAATAATTATATAATAATTATGAATCTATCTTTTGCTTTTATGCATTTTTTAGGATTTCGTAGGGAAATATGAAACCCTATAATTTTGTCATATCTATTTGTCTGTCTGTTCATCTGTCACTGCTTTTCAGTTTTGAATTTACGGGAATGAAGTTTTGCAAATATATGTTTCAATTTAAGATCTCAATTAATTTGTAGCAAAATATTGAAGAAAAGAAATAATTTCAGTTAACTTGCGTCGATATAAGACAACTAAGGAATTCTGCTTTATGTGTATTCCAACAAACATTTGACTGGTTTTTTTAAAAATTTTTTTTCTTTTGTATTGTGCCTTGTCTTTATAATCATTGATTAATTACGATTCACTTTGTCCTATGAATTGTGTTCCATTGTTTTAATAGAAAAAAAATAAAATTTTGAGGCAATTTTTCCTTTATAGTACTTTTTCAATATTATTTTCTTTCTATAATTTTGTGCCTAGTAAAGTTTAGTTTAGTCTTTTTCATAGTTAAACTTTTTTATTTTCTATGGCACTTTACAACTTTTTACCAAATACATACTAGACAAAACTTTTTACCAAATACATACTAGACAAAAAGTACCAAATACATACTAGACAAAAGTTTTTAAAAGGGTAAATTAATTCCGTCCATGTAGGAGCAGAACTTACTTTTTAAATATACAAATATCATTTATTTTGTGTATTTTTTTATTATCTTCATGTATTATCTACATGGCACACAAATTTAATTTATTAAAAAATATTGGCATTCTATATATTTTTTTTTATACTGTTTCGACTGAAAATTATTTCAAATACAATTTATTGAATTATTTTCTTCAAAAAGTTCACCATTTTCGAGATATTCACAAAAAATGTTTTTTTGCGACGTTTAACTCTTCTTAATTGATTCCACAGTACTCAGATCGACTCGAAGCTTTTGAACCATATTATTTAGATGGGGATCTAAGGTGGGTGGAAAAATGAAGCCCATTATAAATTCTCTACTTCAATTTTCAATATTATTTTTAATTTTTGCCTTTATTGCCTGGAATATAATTAATCTAAACATGACTAAAGTTTTTGCAAAATTTCAAACGAATAATAAAAAAAATAAACTGCATGAATAGGCGAAGTAGGCGAACAAACCAACATTACATTTAAAAAAATTACACCATGTTACCTACTCATTTTAAAAACATCTCTCATAATATCATGTGCTATTACGCAGAGGCTAAGCTAAGAAACTTTTAAGAGCATATCAAGCGAAGACAGATGTCACTTAAAGGGCCATATTGTGCAGTACCCACTAATGTGCTTTTGAGTAGGTGGTAACAAATGTGTTAAAAACGGTTTCAATTAACATGAGGGAAGATAGAATTTGACCACATACTTACCAGTCTTGCAAAATCTACATCATAAAGGTCACAGCATTGACATAGTGGTATAATATGGTAAATTAAAGATAATATTACAAAAAGTTGGTGGATTGTAAAGTATAAGCCATAATGAAAGAATCAAATGGTTTCATTTTAATTTTTATTAAAGGATAAAATTTGTCTGTAATATAAAAGGAAATAAATAACAATTGTTGCAAATTACGAAATAAAAAAAAATTCTTAAAAGTTTAATCTACTTTGCTTTATATAAAAACGGCGCAAAGCGCTCCAACTCAAAATCCATAACGGGCCAAAAATGTTTATGTAGATGCTCTATGCTTTTCTTTGGTGACTGATAATTTAGCATGAACAATGAACAACTCCAAATTGTTATTGTTTGCGATTTGCTATCAGAATCACATTGTAAATCGGAGTACATTTAAAGGTTTATTAAGATGTAAGCCATACCTAACAACTTTTTACGGTTCTTTAATTTCATAGATATTATTGATATGTATAAATAGCATAATTGCCATAATTAAAAATTGCATTTATAAGTACTTATTTTTAAAGTTTTAAGCAGAATTATTTTGTTATATCTATGTTTTAAATAATTATATGAAAATCTAAGTATGTAAAAAGGTCATATATGACAATATTTTGGATAGGTTTATTTATTCTACTTTTAGGACAAAATTATAAGACTATAAACTCTAGGAGCTATTTGTATTCTGTTTTTGCATAATTTCCTTATTGCTATCATTTTGGTTGTTTAATAATTGCATTGTTTTAAGGTGGATCACCACTGTGAAGGTTCAAACAGGGCCTTTTTAAATTGTTTTCCATAACCATATATAATTGTGAAATAAATATATTACAGCATCTACTTTAAATTATACTAACATAAGTTTTATTACAAACCGAAAAATATTTATGACTCCACACATAAACATGTAGATATATAAAAAATTTCCCTGTTTATTATTTGGCTAAACTTATTCGGTTTGGTTTAACTGAAATCAAAATTAGACATTTTTTTTATAAATCATAAATGTAACTATTATTCAGTGTGGCCATTTTTAGGGTTCCGTAACTCAAACGAAAAATAGAACCCTTTTAAGATCATTCACGGGTTTGTTAGTTCATCTGTCACAGTCGATTTTCTTAGAAGCTTTGCGAAGTAGAAACTTGAAATTTAACTGCATAGTAATATATTTTATTAACCAACATATTTTGCATTAGCTTTCTTTAAATATTCGTATAAGAATTAAAGTACTCAAAAAATTATTTTTTAAAGTTTTATACATATATCATGTAAGGTATCACTTGAAAGAGCTTGTTATTTGAAAGACAATAATATTTTTTTTATAAATTTAAATGGCATACTTAAAACATATTAAAAAAATATGCGAAAATAAACAATTCCCCCCAATTATAAATGGGGGGAATTCTTTATTTCCGCATATCTTTTTAAATTGGTTTTAAATATGCCTTAATATGTTGGTAATATCTGACTAAAACCGAGGAAAACTATAGAGATTATTCTAGATTTAAAAAATTTTTAAAATGTGTGCAATGTTTTTACGGCTGTGAAAGATGTAGCAGGCAATACATTTACGTTGTGAAAAATTTATATTTGTAAATATTATAACAAAAATACTATGTATTAAAAGTTTATAAGTGCCTAAAAATGTACGGAACCTGCGTAGCGCATGTTTATGCGTGCTTGACAATTTATTTTATAATAAAGCAATTATATTTTTAATGAAATTTTTCTCAATCAAAAAGGATAGTAATTTTCTATTTGAAAAAATAGAAACTATTTTTGCTACACTTAATGTTTTGAATTAAGCAAATATATCTTATAAGATTGGAGCCCAAGCATGTAAATTCTAAGTAACAAATCTTTAGCCAACTTAATATTTTACAAATATTGAATATATTTGGCGTTAATTTTGTAGAAATTCATTATTCACAATTAAATGAAACTACGTGATGTAGTATTATTTCTACTATCTTTAATTTCTTTACCACGACCTAGGTTTCGTTGTATTACAACATCTTCAGGTGGGATATTAATCTTTGCTAATATCCCACCTGAAGATGTTGTAATACAACGAAACCTAGGTCGTGGTAAAGAAATTAAAGATAGTAGAAATAATACTACATCACGTAGTTTCATTTAATTGTTAATATTTTACGGTTCTTGCGGTGCCACAAAAAAGTTTTATAAAAGAATAGACCCTGAAATTCCTCAAAAATACAATAGGCACATGGCTTTAGCAGTGAGTAAGGTGAAGTGTTCTACTTCAAGTGAATTCATAATTTCTGGACATTTTTACATAATTGATCCAAAAATAAATGTTTTAAGAGAGCACAAAAAACATTTTGTTGTTATTATGGTGATCCCCATTACATGTATTCCATAAACTGTGCTTTGTGTGTTAGAATACGTCTCTATTAAAAATTTGGTTGCTTATTTAGATCTCGAGTTAATCCAGTATAACGCGCATCGCAGAAAAATGATTTTTGTAGGTGGTGAGTAGAGAGTGAGCCGTAACAGATGGCGATTTTTTCCGCACAAAGTTGGTGGCGTACTCTCCGTCGACTTGAGGCATATGTCATGAGGCAAGTACCGCATTCGATTTTTATAGCACATTTGTGTTCAAGTATTAAATATCATATGTTCTACTTTCTCAGATTTATTGTTGGAACAATTATTGTCGGCTATCTGCGATGCGCGTTATTAGCTTTTAATAATAGTTATTGCTATTCGATGTTATGCTTAATAATGCATTTTTTCCATATTACATCTAATACTCATATCGTTAGGGATATTTTAAAATATTTGCTGGTAGAGCAAAATACACATGTAAAAAAAAGATATTTTTGAAAAATATGCAATATCTAGTAAAAATTACAATTTTTGTACAAAAATAAGAATTAAAACAGCTTATATTTTCTACAAATCTACTAGATAGCTTTAAAGTACAAATTTAATTTCTTTGTTTTACATTTTAGCAAAATTGTTATGTCGAGTTACAGTAAAAATTAGCTTTGTCTATAAAGACAGGTGCCTCGGCACAGAGGTAATCAATGGAAGGCCACTTTGTTTTCCATTTTAGACATACTTTAGATTTGCATTCTGAATTATAGGTCGACAGAAATAGCATAATTCTTTACTCAACCGAAAAAATGTTAGAAATTACCAACAACATTTACATATTTTGGCAAGTATTATTTATAATTACTATTAAGATCAGTTATAAGACAAGCTCTTGCTGCTATAATTTAGTCCAGTGGGAAGAAGACAATTTTTGAACTCATGAATGTGACGCCAAAATAAAGGATTTGTTTGCCTGTATTCAGGCAGACAAATCCTTTATTTTGGCGTACGAAGAGGTCAATTGTAACGAAAGTACCATAATATTTTCAAGTAATAAGTCAATAAGCTGGCAACAGTCAATAAACTGGCAACATTCTCGTTATATTTATACAAAATTTATCATTTTTTAATTTAAGGCTTGTCTGAAAATTTATCGACTATACCAATGTTATTAAAGTAACGAAATTGAAATGTATTGTTATTAGCAATATCTTTTGACAGATTAAGTGATTTATTCGTTTACGTAAAAACCAATAACAATAAGGAATGACTATTTTAATATGTCAATAATGTTGCTACAACTTTATTAGTCTATCGATCAACATATAGTAATCGGGTATGGGCAGGGAATCCCCCCTCATTCCATTTTTTCTATGCACACTTACATATACGACCAATTTTTTTATTTATTGAAATAAATTTTGTTACTAGTTCTAAATATGATAAAGAAAATGCCACCTATATATTGAGCATTGATTAGTAGTGTCATTGAAACAGGGTAATAACCGTAGGGTTGTTAACAATATGTTGGTGTTGTATCCTTAAATGAAAAAATGTATTGAATAGAAACATGATTTAAACAACAAAAGCAAACCGTTCATATCAAAACTTACAAATAGTATTTCTACTTCATGGAAAACTTTTAAATCAATCCGCTTTAAGTTCCCTGATCCATAGATCAAACAAATATTTAGTTGTGACAAATTTTATCATAGCTGGCAATTTTATAGGTTTTAAGAGTTCTTAATTACATTAATATATAAAATACAACATGTATTCACAATTTATACGATTGACAATTGAATTTGATCATCTTTCTGACAAAATTATTTCTTCCTTTCCACAGTATGATTGGTGTCATTGTGCTAACCATATGACTTCTTGTGGATATCCGTATTCAAGGATACGTGCTACAAATATTAACATAGCTCTGTATTCTGAGTGGATTTATTAATGTTTCATACGTATCAATCTTACACTCTACGACAGTGAAAACAACATCAAAATTCATTCAGTAGAACTCAAGTTATAAATGAGCAGACTGACAAATGTTACGTTTTATATAAAATGTTACATTAAATTTTATCTATTTTTTATACTTTATTAATTTTTTAATGTGTCTTATAGCATGAAAGAAATATGTAAGATTACCTTGGTAATGCAACAGAGCAGACATACCGAAAAGAGTTATCTTGACATACTGAAAGGAGTTGAGTGAACCTTGTGCGTTTTTGATGTTTCTGTCTAATTTTTAAGGTTCCTCCCTCAAACTGAACCCCTATAAGAGCACTCACTTATATATTAGTCTGTCTGTCACAGCCAATTTTCTCAGAAACTATGTAATGTAGAAACTTGAAACTTGGCATAGTAATACACTTTATTAAACCACAATGTTACGTATGTAACGTATGAATACATATAAGAATTACACAGGTATAAATAAAATTATACTTGATTGCTTCGAAGTTAATTTCATTAATATTGTTTGTTTTTCATGAAAATAGAAAAGCATGTTATACATAAAAAATTATAAATATAATAATTCAAAGATAAATGAAAGTAAATATGAGGTCTGACGCGAGCCCATTATTGCGATATTTAAATATATTGTACAAGTTATTTATTGCTTTTTTTTAATAAAATATAAATTAAAAGTAAATCGCAAAAATAATAAAATTTTATGAATTATCAAAGGAATAAGGCTATAACTAAATATGATAAATGAGTTTATTCTATACAAATACGAACGAGAGGTCATTATATACAAATACGAAATTCAATCTCTCTACTTCTATATATAATATCAATGTCTACTTCTTTTTTTATCGTTCAACTTTTCTGCTTCTTTTTCAACTTTTTTTTATTTAATTGTTTACCTACTTTAATGTATATAATCAATAACATATGGAGGACTTATTGGTACGAAAGCAATCTCTTACAGCCAACTATAACACCGGTCCAGCCCTGCTTGATGAGCGACTGGCAATCGAAACCAAGTCACCGCGGTGCGCTTGGATGGACGTACGCCTTGTGATCAACCTAACACACCACGGTGACAACAGTTTTTTTTGTGTAGTGGTAATTAAAAAGTAGAATTTTATTTTTAACCTGACAATTCCATAACATAAGAATTCTTTCATAATTATATTAATGTATTCCACTAACAAAGTATTAAGATTGTTGGCCGAATAATTTTATAGGTATTAACACTATGTTTCGTATATTAATGTTTTACACATTTGTTGGTCGAAGAAAATTTTTTTCGAGTTTATATTTTCTGACATTGTAACCAGCAAAAAACGTAGTTATATTTAAAAAAAAGGCAAGTGCGGGTCTGTTTTTGTGATGAGGGTTACGTTCCTTATTTGAATTGAAATTATTTATTACAAGTTGTGACAACTTAATAAATATGGACTTCCTAGCACAATAACTATATAATATACTGAATATGAATTAAGTAGGGAAAGACTTAAATATCTCATGAATATTTCAATAAAAATAACAGTAATTTAGTATAGGTACAACTGATAGCACATCAAAGTTTATCCTTTAAATATAAATCTCATCTCTATGCCGTTGAGGTAAAGTTGAGTTAAATTTCAAAGTCTAAAGTGCTGTTGAGTGTACATATATACCAAATTATTATTTTTCTTCTATATATTATGCATATATTCAAAATTAGTGTAACTTAAGGCGGGTCTCCTGTACCAAAAATCTAAAAAAACAATCCAACAAAACATATTTAGTGAACATGTTAGCAAAACATAACAGACTCCTGCGTAATAAACGAAAAGTCAACGCAGAATGGCTAATTTTTCATTTTTTAAATGAATTCAGCCGAGGAAGACTTACTTAAAGTTTTAAAGTTATATTTTATATATTTTTAGATCAGGTTAATAAACAAAAATGTATTGTCTTTATTCCAATTCATATTATCTTCAAAAGACCATACACAAATTCGAATATTTCTCCGAATTATTATGTGAACAACGGGGGCGAATGACGTGTGGGATGTTTGAAAGTAACGGCAGAATAAACATCCCCCCCCCCGCAAGCGAATGTTATCCATTTGTCTCGGATAACATGTTTGCATGTTTATGTTCGAAAAAACATTGTTAGGGCTAATTTCTAACAAAAATAAGTTGCAGAAGACCCGGCTTTATTTTTTTTTAGATGCCGGTTGAAAGATAAATATTAATTTTAAAATATAAATTTATTTTTGTAATCAATACAAATAATTTGCATAGAGTTTCTATGAACATTTTATATACATGTTATAAGTTGGTCGAATATTACTCGTGAACAAAAGGAGCCTACTTAGCTGCGATAATTTTCCTCTTAATTTCGCTGGTAGGGGTGGGACACATAACACGTAACAAAAATGATTACTTTAAAGCTTAACATTTTTTTTAAACTGATTTTTGTATTGAAAAAGTCTTCGTGACATAAACCTAATACTTTTGAAAGACCTTCTCAACGATACTTTATAGAATGAGGTATAGAAATAAAAAAAATTCACTACCACTTACATGTAGGGGAGGTATCTTAAAAAGAGTATTTCATAACCCTTTATGTGTTATTAATATGTAAAACCATGCTAAATTTTAGTTTCATAGCATTTACAGTCTGCGAGTAAAGAGGCTGTGAATACATATATACAAACAGGGCAAACCTATACGGGTTTATAATTTCGCTAGGCAACCCTAAAATGTATTTAGTTACACCATGTCTATTTACGATTAGTTGCAACTTTTATTCAAAAATAATTTAAACTTTATCTCCACTATTCGACTGGTGAAAATAATAATCAAAATTTCTATCGTAAATCCAAATATTATATTTTTTTTTAAACATTAAATTTTTGAGAAAAACTACCCACTTAAAATGACATCAAATTGAGTAATCTTTTATTTTTTTTAAAAATATGCATTACACTGCATCTTTATGTTGCATTTTTAGGGTTATTCAGCTAAATTACTGTTCGATTCGAGGGCTGAACTCTCTATATTTTAGACTAGGAGCAAGTTTGAAAAGTACCCGGCAGAGAAGTCTAGTTCAATGATTGTGTACTGTGTTTTCTTATCAGCTACATGTTTCAAATGTATTGTTTCTATAATTTGTTTTTTTTCACAAATCATATCACACAATTTACATTTTTAATTTTCAGTTTACGCAAAGAACACTAAATCTAAATTTCTTACCATTCTTATCATATTACATGTTTTGTTGTACGTTTTTGATACAGAATACGTGTTACGTTTCAAAAAGGGGTACTGCGGTCAACTCCCGAGTGACATAGACAACATTTATATATACATGAACAATTTTGCATTCAATAAAATATTAAACAACCGCACCTTTTAGATACTTATTGAAACTGTAATGATATCACTGGTTCACACAATCACATATAAAATATTATCACAAAAATGTGTTATTTTGGGTGTTCACTTAGTTCATGAGTGTCACAAAAAAACATTTATTACGAAAAATTTAATAATTTTAAAACTTTTAGGTCATGAATAATGTTGCATTCAATAAAATATTAAACAAAGCACCTTCTAGATACTTATTGAAATTGCAGTGACATCATCGACTCATAACATCACGCTGAAAATGTTATCACGAAATATGCGCTTAATTCATAAATGTCACAAAAAACGCCCATCATGGAAAGTTTAATAATTTGAAAACTATTAATGATAGATATGCAAAAATGTTGCATTCAATAAAGTATTAAACAAAGCAAGCACTTTTTAGTTACTTATTGAAATTGCACTGACATCATCGACTCATGCAATCACACTGCAAAATTTTGTCACGAAAAAGTGAACAGCCGCACAAATTTATTTAGCGTAGCTTCAGCTTTCGTTATGCGAATATGAAGTTTGAGGTGTCGTTTATTTTGACTTTTTATGCTTATCAAATGAATTATAAATAAAGTCTTAATATTTAATACTTGTTGAGATATCACCCTTGAACTGTGCTAAAGTGGCAAAACGTTCAAACTATGCATACTAAAAGAATGATAGAAAACATTAATAGAAAGACTGAGGGTTGGAGAATTCACAGAGATCCAGATGTTCGGTATAGAACATCAGCAAACATGGCAGGAGTGCCTCATAGTTGAGGCATCACGCCACTAAAGTGAACTAGTCCCCAATATAATTCTTATTCTTGATAGCAGCTGAGTCCAGACCTAGCTCCATCCATTTTTTTTAGTAGTAAAACTGCTTTTAACATAATGTTCACTTGTGGTGAAAAATTTAAATGAATCTAAATTGACTGGAGAAGCAACATGCGGATGAAGATAAAACTCCAAATCTACAGGGGTTTTTTTATAATAAAATGCATACCTACAGCACTACACTTGGGTCACATGACCTCTCTAGCAGTCAGTGGGACAAGGCTCTGGTAGCTGCTGAAAAATGTTCTATCTCTTACTTATTGCTACCCTCTAAGACTTTTTTGTCGTACTCATATGAACTCTACTCTAATTTCGCTTCTGGCAATTATTTAAAACTCCCACGTTTTTCTGGAAAAATTTAATAGACGCAATAAAAGTTTCCTCTTGCCTAAAATATACTTTTCGGCGTACTTAAAAATACACTTTCCAGGTGTTCTGACCACACTTAACTCTTCAAATTTTCTGCCATTTTTATTTTCGTATTGTACAGAGTTTAAACTAGAGTAGATTAAAATTTCAAACTGCTTACAGAATAATTTTGGGGTCTCATTTTTTTGCAAATTTCGTAGGTGCACCATAGCAACATAACTGTACTCATTCTCCATTCTACTAAGAAAAAGAAGCTACTATGTAAAATTTCATTGCGCCTAAAATATGTTCTCAAAATTCATCATTAGTTCTCGGATTACCTTTACATGATTGTTGTGCATAAACTAGTCATTTAAAATTCCATTTCTATAAAAAGGACGTGAACTAAACAAGAACAAACAAATGTTTACTGTTGTCCGTCAGTGTCATTCATTTAAAAAATGTAATGTTGTCAAATTATTTGAACTATGTTCAAAGAATAAGCAACGGCTTCAGTTCAATTAGACTTTTGTTGGCGGCATTAACTTTTACATATATTTCTCTTTTGACTGGACTATCTCATTTGTGCTGATTTTACGACTTCATAAATAAACTACTGAAATATACAAATTTATTGATAAAATCATAAATGTTTGTTAGTATTGATAGGGTGCCATATAATTATATAAATGCAATGGTGTGTCATCATTTTCACCCACCCCCCCCCTTGAAGGGAAATGGGATGATGACATGGATTTTCTTCAAAAACTATTGCTTAACATTTGCAATCATCATAGTGATGAGAGTTTACCATTTTGATCTATAGCTAGAATGTCATTGCTCTGCAATACATAACCGCTGTGTTGCTGATAATAGCATGCTCGCACTAAGCGAAGCTCACAGAATTTTGTCAAGAGAAAGACTAGAAGCCACAAACACGTTATGAACGATATCACTTTTACGAATGTTTACCTAAGTTGTTGAATGAAAATGCAATAACGTCATTCCTATTCTGATCACCGATATGCAACCTGATTTCACTATTAACATTTTATAATATAGATTATCAGGATAGGACAACATTTTTTTACATGGCTGTAAATTAAGTTCCACTAAACATTATCGGCCCTTTAGATGATACATCATAATAAACTTCTATAAAAAAAGCTCATTTAAAACTAAAGTTACGCAGAAAAGTTTGACAGCTTTTGTCCACCATATTAAATTGCATCATTAGAATTGATGTGAAACGTCAGTATTGTTTTGCTCCTAACTTCAACACAATGACCAATTTTAATGTCATTTCCTTTGTAATCATATACGATCCAATGTTAATGGACGTTTTTGAAGATTTTATAATTTATCTCGTTTATTCAGTTCATACGTTCCACGTATTGAAATTATCCGAGTTACCAATTTCATTTTTCAGACTCATAATTTCTGCATTTATTTTATTACATTATTTATTTTTCCTCATCTGTACATGTTTAACGATTCTCTTCCATAAGCTTACCTAAATTTTTACAAGTATTTCTAGCTGCCGATTATATATATGTATATATATATGTATAGAACTAGGACTAATGAGGAGTATTTGGGAGTAGTTCTCAAAATGTTCACTAGCGGGGCTTTTGATTAATAGTTTATCTAGAAATAAATGTATTTTGTTCTACCTTTTATACACACTAACACGCTTACCGCAATGAGACGAAACAAACTTATCTAGCTCATTTACATGTACGTATACGGATTCAATTTATAAAACTTTTAAAGTACAAACATTTTCTTTCTCTGTAAAATTTTATCAGCTTTAAGATCGAAGCATACTATAGCTACACAACTGGAGCAACAGTATTTTGTCTTTGAAGCAAGTCAGTTGTTTCATGCCATGTTAAACGGAGTGACAGTGTTTTGTCTATTAAGCAAGTCGGTCTCTCCGTGCTGTGCCGCGAAGCTCTTGCGAGGTTTGCGTCACAGAAAATAGCACAAATTATTTTGTGCTATTGCACTGCATCGCCTCATGCAGTATTTGTGCAGCTCTAGTACGTTTTGATCTTTGATTCTGTTTTGAGTTTAATAGCAAAACTAGCATGCGCATTCTTTTCCCACTGTATCAATTTCACAAAGAAAACTAAATTATGGCCGTGGCCTCCTTGCTTGCGAATAAAACTTATTTTGATATAGTGATTTGCATTTCGGCTATGCGGTGTCAATAAAAAGAACAACTGATCAGTTACATTAAATCTGTTGGTCTCAATATTAGTCAAGAGGGAGCACTGTTATCAACAATCCACCAAAGAACTTAATTTTAATAAGACGCGAGAACTTAGTGCGAAAATAGGTGTAAGTTTAAGGTAGGCTACATCAAAAAATAGTGTGCTAATGGTGAATCGAGTTGTGGTCTAAATGATTTTGACAAGTGTCTAAATGATTTTGACAAGCAGTTTCACCATTTTACTCCAATCGTGAATATCCATCAGCGAAAAAAATATTGCTAAGATCGAAGAACGTATTGAGTGTTTTCAGTATGGTAAAACCTCAATGAAGAAAACTTTGAAAGAGCTTGGTTACAAGTACAAAACAAAACTCTCGATGGAAAAATGCAGTTGATGGAGGGAGGTGACATTGTTTGTGCTCGACTCAAGTTTTAATCAAATTTAGAAGTTAGTTAATCAAATTCATTCACTTAAACGAGCCTGGCTTGATGAAAACAATGAAGGTGGTCGAAATAAAAATATTAGAAAAGGAAGCAGACTTATAGTTTTGTCATGCAGCTTGTGACAAATACTGATTTTTTCCAGATCTGAAATGGGTTTTTGGAATAGTAAAATCGAACACTAATGACTATCATTCTGAAATTAACGCTGAAGGGTTTACATAGTGCTTTCAGCGATTGCTATTCAGCTGGGAAAAGCCAACTCTAAACATCATGGATAATGTCAGTTACCACCTACCTCAGTGTCTAGGGTAGACGAAATACGAAAATGGCTTCAGACAATAAAATTGCATATTTGAACGCAGATCTAAAAGCAGAACTTTTGTAAAAGGTACATTGGTATAAACCTGAAAAGATTTATTATTTAGACCAATTGGTAAAGCAACATGGTCATAAAGTTGTTCGTTTGCCACCTTAACACTGCGAGTACAACCCTATAATATTGGTGTAAAGGGATAAGTGGCAGTGAAGAACAACACATTTAAAATTGCAAATGTCGAGAAATTACTTCATCAGGCCATTGCAAATATCTCAAAATAGAATTGGAAAAACTGTGTTCGACATGTAAACGTCCTATAAGACGAAGACTTGAGAAAGTTGTATATCCCACAACCTTTCGTTATTAATTTATATGACGATTCTGATGATTTTTTATATAATCAAAATAATTAGTAATTCGTTTGTTGGTATGTGTGACTTTCTCAAATCTTCATCTTGTATGCTTTGAGACATTAGCAATGTTCTGATGAGTAAATTCACTTACCTTTAATTGCGCCCACACCAAGGGTCGTATTGGCAGTAATAATTAGTTATTAATTAATTGATAAGAAATACTTATCACTTAATTTGTTATAGTTAATTAATTAATTAGTTATGAATGTTTACCTAGTCTAATGTTAATTAAGATATTTATAATTTTGTTTTTAATGTTTATTGTTACCTGTTTATGGCTCTGTTTTATATGTAAACAAAGATTAAAGATATTTAAATTATATTTGTTTAATTTTGTAAGTGGCTTGTCTATAACATTACAACATGAGCGTTACATATCACTATCTGTTTCCATAAGACCTGCAAATGATCGTGTAATATGCTTAGTTTTGCTCACATATTTTATTGCTTGCATACAAGGAGACCGTGGCCGTAGTTGCCATGCAAGGAGACCGCGCCCAGTTAGTTAATTAAAATTTAGAAGTATATTACAATAAGTATATTGTAATATGCTTTTATTCTAATTTATTCATTTACCTTAGTTGTTATTTTCAACTTTACTATGAAGTATAGCCTTTATTTCCATCATTATTACTTTTTTAAGCTCATCTCTCAACTATTTTACGGTCATTCACACTGCATTCCGTATTAAATATTACTGATAAATTGCATAAATTTCTTAAAATAATGTTATTTAATGTAGTGCGTTCTCATGGAAGAAAAAACGAATACTCCTCATTATAAAATTATAAAAAAAAACACGAAATAACCTCACTTCATTTCATCAATGGCTTTCTATACACTTAACAATGTGTGCGGTTTAATCTATTTAATATTATAATTGTGAAGCTACTGTCAAACTTGAAAAGTATTTCTGAAACTAATTTTACTATTACACAATATTTTTTCCACAATATATAATTCTCAAACAGCGGATCATTATATTTCAAAATATTTTATTTAATTAAGGGCAAACTGATTGCGATAAGGTTTGTTTTAAATATTATTCATAAATTATAATCCGCGTGTTTAATACACTTTAACGATCCAAAGACAAAGAGGATTTCCACACTAAATTTACTGTCTTCTTAAACTATTTCATTATACAAATATTGAAACCTACTGTTCCATTATATAAAAAAAAAAATTCTGAGCTACCAACCCGAATTACGGCCGGGCATTTATTATTATTGACATCATTAAAAATAATTTCGGATAAATAATACCATATACGTATTTATAATATATATACGTAATATATATAAATATATATATTTATATAACAAAACCATTAGAAATTCCGATTACTTACAAACTAGACTAGTATCATACATGTATCATAGAGGATTGAATACTTGACTTATTACAATGGTAAGGCTTCACGCACACGCACAATTCATTCTTTCGATCATATAGTAGTTACCAAAATCCCCACGAAGACACATGGAAGTGTGCATACTATCAAAGTAATTGCAACATGACAAAAGTTCTTTAATCTACAGCTACACTTGTCTTTACGCTGTGCCACACAAAAGACCCTCACAAGATGATGAAGTAGTGTGTTAATATATCAGTACAATGTGTTATAGTGCCATTGCTGTCTACTTCCCACTTTGATGGGAGATTATATAAGGGCATAAACATTCGAATTATTAACAATCATAACATATGCGTGAAGCCAAAAATGTGACACGCGTTCTACGATTCGTAAGAAGCTATCGCATTTTTTTTATTGAAACCCTTCTTCCTCTTGCTCTTCGCTATCTTTTCCCGAATCTGATTCAGCTTCGATATGCCCTCATTGTCCGCAGTCGGTAAGCTTTCAGTCTTTTTCTCGCTGCCCTTCGAGCGGCCAGGCTTCTCCTCGGTCGAGAGGTCGCTCAGTTTCATAACCGCGCTCTCCAGCTTGAGATTGGCCACCATGAAGCTGGCCGTGCGAGTGACCGGCGCGAGCATGGTTACCTTGAGGATATTATTATGTAGCTGCGAGGGTTGGAGGAGGAGCGATGAGGGGCGGCGATGGAGGGTGAGAATGCGCCGGTGCTAGAAGGTGCGTCCGAGATAGACTCGACCGGCATCGTGTGTGAGTTCAGTGAAGCCCAGCTTACTGTAAAACTGGTGCATGTAGTGGTCCGTAGAGTTTATACATACGTGAACGCCAAATGAGCCTGTATACAATTATAGTAATTGGTTATTATATTATAGGTATTTAGTTTTGCTATAGTTTTTTACACTATATGAGAACCACAAAATTTTCCATATGAAAATTCCGAAACGAGGCCACAATCCCCAGGCATTAAAACTTGTGCAATAAATGTCTTACAGACTCTCCGATGGTACTTACAAATGTACCTGGTAAGTTGATACAAATGTACCTGGTAAGTTTTTTTGGTTCATGACCGTAGCTTTGAGACAGAGTAATTAAATTATTAGAGCTTTGTTAATGATTACAGGATTAATTGAAACATGGATTAGAAAAATTTTGACTGAAACCAAGATCACATTGAAATATTGTTGCATATCTTCTAATTGGGTTTCATATACCAAATAATGAGAACAACCGTTTCAGTTCTCTTTGACATCTAATCAGCCCTGTGTTGTATCATGTTGCTCTAGGAACAACATCCACATGCTGTGTCATAGTGAAACCTTTAGTTTGACGGCTACGTACGTTAAAATGACACCTTATTTTACTTCACATAAAGGTAGTTGAGTAAGTCAGGTATTTGAACATGTCTTTCGATAATTTAATAAATTTAGCCTTACTAGTAGAATTAATTGAGCAAACTCAAAGCAAAATCACCTTGTAAAAATTATGTTACGTATTAAACCCTACAAATATTGTTATATACTTCATATCACAAAAGTATTTTGCATTTGTAAAAATTTCAATAAAATCAGTACCCGAGAATTGAGGGATGTCTCAGATCCATTTACATAATCAAAGAACTATATGGTTATAATACTTTTGACTGTATAAAGAAATAAAAAAATTTCTAATAAACAAATTTCAAACGAACGTTAAGAGTAACACGACTAATAAATGGTACTTGGTGCGCAACCAAAACAAAGTAACTTATAAAAATGCATCGCCACCTATCATCCATAGACAAAGTGCAGAAATGTCATCGTAGACAAAATAGCTCTGTCCATTTCTTTTTGGTTGTAAAATTATAAGACACTATTCTTTTCTTGCAAGCCAACGAAAAATTGCATTAGTATGTGGTACATTAACAAACAAAAGAGGTAAGGACAATGCAACTGTGACACAACATGCTGATTTTTAAAATAACCTTTAAGACAATCGTTATTGTTCTGCATTAGCTATCATTATACATTAACAATAAGTAAAATAAATAATACAACATAGGTGGATTATCTAACTCAATTAGATTTCTTTTTTTTTTTATGCAGCATTATTATGTTTAAAAGTCAAATAGTAAGAAATCTTTCTATATCTAAGATAAACGTGTAAATAGTTTTGAAAGAACTTGCAGTGGTAGTTATAGTTTCACAGGTGTACATTTACTTCTGGGGTATGTCTATACATATTGTAGGAATTCGTATTAAAGTGTAAACTAATCCATGTTCGAATGTAAACAAGTGTAAACGTATTTGGCTGCAGCAAGTTAACGTATGTAAGACTTCATTGAATTTTCTTGCATGTGGGATTGCAGCGGTAGAAATATTATTTGGTGCTATATTTTTTTTGTAATATATGATTGCATTAAGTGTACCAATATAACTTATGTCTTCAAGGAGTCGAAGGAGGCGCCATATGTGAATTTAAGGAGTTGGTGGTGCATAATATGATGAAAAATGAGAAATAATGGAAGGTGCTGTTGGAGTGAAAAGATAAATTAATCCTTTATATGCAGAATGTCAGATGAACAGCGAAGTGGTTATAACTTCAATGAAAGGATCAGATAAAGCTGTGTTTCATAGCCACCTCTATAATATCTGACAAGGACATTATTAATATATGACGAATATTCAGACATGAATGGTGAAAATAAATAATTGAAGCAAATTATAATGTGTCTGACATAGAGATTTCTGTATCATAAGGCAGATCCCAACACCTCCATTATGTACCTTTCATTAAGTGTGAAAGACAGAATTTCAGAGAACAGAAAATTATGTACAATGACTATTGATCAGAAAATTGTTAATGAAATTGGAGAATAAACATAGAAAATCAAAGGGTAAGACGGCTATACGGTGAAAAGGGGGGGTTATGAAAGATATAAAGGGAAAAATTGCACCCCTCACCATTGGCCCTAAGCGCTGCAAGTAGACAGGTGAGTAGCCTTGCGGGCGCTGCTGGGTCCTGGCAGCGTGGTAACACTGAACAACAGAGGATGGAGGGGTGTGCTCGCGCTACACTGTCCGGTAGACTGTAAGAGAATGAATGAAAGTGCTGGATGCACTCCTGCAAAGGAATATGTATATGTAATGGTTAGCATCGGAAGTGGTCTGCATACAATTATTCATTTTTTTTTTCTCCTAACTTCCATCTTCTTAAGTTTTTTTTACTTTTGAAATAACCATTTTGGAAATGATTTATATGGTTTTTATTTGTTATTATAGCATTGCAAGGATATTATTTTTATTTCTACTAAAATATTTATGATTTTGGCATATACCAGCAGTTGATAGCAGCCAATTCTACAGTTTGATTACTTTTCATTGGAATAGTGCTATGTTATATAAAGTGTGGTATTTAATTTTTTTTGTTGTGACTACAACCTTTTGCAATTTACCTCTGAACTAATTGTTTACATACCTCAGTTATGGTTGGGTTGAAGATATTGTTTTTATGGCAGTAAGTCTACCATATGTATTTCATATCGAAAGCAAAATTTTCAAAAATGAAATATAATATCTCTGCTTAGAGCTAATTTTTTAGAAGATTCATGATCAAAACAATACCATGTTTGTCTTCTCATTATAGATGATATCCACAGGAGAGCTTAAGTCATCGACATAGTTTGTAAGATTGGCACGTTGAATAGCAAATAGGTAAGTCATACAGCATATTGATGGCCTTTATGGTTATTATAGCCTTTTTCAGAAGTGGACATCTTCCAGCTGAAGATAATAACTGAGCACAGTCAAATGTATCGGTATACATGAATGAATGAAACATTGAAGAGCAAGACATGTAAGAAAAAACAGTATTAGTCAAGAAGTAAAGGTGATATATTACCACCATCAATTCAATACAGAAGTGAATAATAATCACATTAAGGTAGAAAGAAAATTAAACGTGTTTGAGATATACAGTACGTAAAATAAGGAAACTTCGGGACTTTAATACGTAATAGTGCATCATGGGTAGATTACCTATTTTTTTTTAAAATCATACCACTTTTTTTGATATTTCAAAATTATTATAAATCATTAACATGAAAATGCATCAACCTATATCTTATATTTCGATAAACGTATGAAATGTAGCAATATTGTATGATTACTTTTCTTAGCGATCGATAGTGAATTTGACTTGTCTAACTATCCCTTTCATTTGCATAGTTTTACATAAAAAGGCTAAAAAAAGAAAAGGATATCAAAATCAATTTCAAGGGTAACTTTGTTTACATTTCGTAAATCAAAATTATTGGCATTTAAAAATAGCCCTAAGAATGTATGTGGAACATTACCCAATAACCAAGTCTAGTTATTATCAATGCAATACAGGAGAATAAGCCCATCATTTCAGTGATATCAGGTGATACTTCTCCAACAATATCGATAAATATAGGACAAAATGTGCTAACTCATTTTAGAAGGGAGCAAAATTCGAATACCAGGCGCACAGCGTAGATAATTCAAGCCAAAATTATTGTCGTTGGTTGCGAAAGTGCAGTAAGTACTGGGAAGGCATTTAACATAGAAATGGATCGTAAAATTTAGGCAAGTGTAAATACATTCTAAAACAAAATAATTTGTATTTTAAGTACTATGTATGTGTGTTTAAAAAACTAGATTTTTTTGAAATGGATAAGTGACATTTCTTTTTGACACTTGACAGTTTGCAATAAGCGTACCATGTTGCCAAACTGACATTTAGTGTACAAGTTATTGGGTGTTAATTTAAACATAATTATGATTTCCTTCCAAATTTAAAACGTTCAATTATTATATAAACTAGGCAATTCATTTACAAAATTAACATATTGTCGGAGATTACAAATTATTAATGGGACAAGTGGTTGAAGTGACATAGTTTCTTTAATTTACATACTGTATATAATAGTTGAAGAGTGTGGCATTCCACTATTGATGCTTAACTAGGGGACATAGATCAACAATAGTACACGAAAAAATCAAAATTAACCTTAGCAGCCTGAGACAAATCCCTCCCCTCCAGTAGATCCAATGGATATTTCTTCACCATCTCTGGAACCCACGCCACTTCCTGTTTCCTATAGAATGTCCGACTGTCCAGTGCGGCACACGCATATCCCACTATATCTCTTTTGCTCCTTTCTTCCGATTCTAGTCCGTTGTCCAGTTTCTCCACGGAGCCGCTCTTACTGTGGGCGACCATGCCCCCATCGAGGGTGTCCGTTTCGTCTTGTATCACCATACAGAATTCAGGTGTTAGCGTTAGGAAAGGTGTTACTAATCTGAAAATGTACACATTTTTATCACCTTTAATTATATATCTTATTTGTATGTATTTGTTTTCTTGAAGTTTTATTTTCTATGACTTTTCATATTATTCACAAAATTACATAAAAATAAACTATGAGAATTATGTTTAGATTATTTCATTTTCTACAGTGATTATATACAATTTTTTTTCAGTGAGGGTAACACTATGAGTATATAAGATTAACACTAAAAGTTTTTAAACTTTAAAAATTAAACCAGGTATATTAGGCTGGAAGTATGTGTCTATTGTTCACATAGGTGATTTTGTGCATCACATAGAGTATATTTGAAACATGATTCTGTAAAAAAAGTATATAAATTTCTTTTCATTAGAATCGCAACTTTGACAGTGATTTTTTTTGCAAAGGGTTAGGTATTGTCATAATATTTTCAATTCAATTTATTTAGGTTAGGTGTTGTCTTAATATTTTCTATTCAATTTAACACACAGAAACACCAGATAGGTGGCCTTACTGAACCTCTAACGGTTCAGTAAGGCCAGCTATCTGATCTTGATGATGTTGAAACCTGTGAAAACAGTTTTGGAAGACTATCTATGAATTTTGAAGGTATTTTGATTGGAATTTACAGTTTTTGAAAATATACTTATCAGCAAGATAAAAGGTAATTTTCACTGAACTTTTTTTCATGCCATTCCATCCTGTTTCTGCTAAGAATCAAAAGTATCTATGGGACCAACTGAGATAACAGTGCTAGAAATGTTAGAAATCATAAAAATATTTGACATTTAATAATCAGTTATTCTGAGTAGTTACGGAAAAGAAAACAAACAAATTGATAATTTTGTTTTTTAAAATAAGAATAATAACAAAAAGAACAAAACGATAAAGAAAATACCTATGATAGTTAATGCTTGGATTGATTGCCGCCTCGATCGATGCATTCTTTGCCTCCATCGAGGACTAAGAAGTGGCTGAAATTTAACTCGGATTGATTCCACTCAAAATTGTTGTAAGTGCGTCTTTCAATTCTTGAACACTGTTGTATTTTTTTTTAAAAACTTTATTTTCTACAGCCCCATAGAAAAAATCAAGGCACGTCAAATTAGGACTGCGAGGATAGGACCATGTATTTTTATTTTTATATTTTGTAGAGAGTGTTCTCTTCTTCAAAGCTTCTTTCCAGCCCGCTGAGAACCCTAAAGGACCATTTTGCAGACAGTGTTCTGTAGAGACTTTTGATCCTTATAAGAAACTCAATTGAATGGCATGTACACTTACAGTGAAACTATTGTGTAAAGCAATGGATCTACTGTTACAGAGCTCCATTTCATGACTATATGGAAAGCAATTGGCACAGTTTAGGGTATCCATCTTGTGATTCGAGATTCAAAATTTGGTAGGAGATATTTAAAGGAATTTTATACAATTTCGATATCAAGATTAACACCTCATGGTCTCGATTTTGAGGCTTGGTGCTACTTTCAATTAGGTATTGATTTTGATCACTATACAAAGCAAGTAATTAGCATATTATCACTAATCATATGAAGAAACTTTAGCTACAAAGAGGATTTTATTTAATTTGGTTTCGTTTTGTTGTCTAATAATATTCTTTCATTGTCCAGTAAGAATAGTTTTAGCTATCGTCACTGTAATAGAAATAGATTTGACGTCGTGTTATTAAAATTTTCAGAGCTTGTACCCATCGCCCCGTTTCTTTTACAGAAGAGAAAGCCTGTATACTGATGGGCCCAAGTGTTACAAGAATAAAAATTACACTTTTGAATATAGAAAATGAAAAAAATAAGGTTCTTAAAAGTTTTATTTAAATTGTTAATCAGACAAGTTTTATTTAAATCGTAATCGAAAGAAATGAGACATCTTGTATTTTATTACGAAGTCAGGTTATTTATTACAATAGATTCTTTAAACCGATAAGCTGAAGTAAAGTACAGATTTTTTTTGTAGTACCCTCTACCAGGCCTGAAGGTTCGTTGAAAAAAGCCGTGTAAGACTCGAAAAGAGAGCACCTTTATTTTGACAACAGCAAGAATGTCAATGTCAGTTTATAGTTTATTTTTAATGAATTTAAACAATGGCTGCAAATTAAAACATTAATCAGTTTAAAGTAATTTTTTGTAATCGTTTTGTTTCATCGTAATTTTTATGTTGATACTAATTATTCCTGATGTATTAAAAATATAATATACGTGCATTTATGAAGATACCTCTTTTCGTTTTGTACTATGGTTACAAATTGTAATTAAAATTAAATACATTTTGTCACGAGGACACGAAATTTTCGAACCGCCATCAAGAATAAGAGACAAAACAGTTTCGTATTTTTAAAAGAATGTTATGACTAATTCTTTATTTACATTTACAAAATGGTTTTTGCAACATCGTGGCATATATGACAAATTTGTTTATTCTAATAGTGACTATAAGAGTAAAATTTTTAAAATAATATAATACAAACTTACAGTACAAGATGTTAGTATGGAATAAAATTGCGACAATGGACCAAATTGAAAATAATGCTGGGATAAAGCTATAAAGTATATATATATATATGCATATATATATATATATATATATATATATATATATATTTATATATGTATATATATATATATTTATATATGTATATATATATCTATATATATATATATATATATATATATATATATATATATATATATATATAGACAGTTGTTATTAATTATCCTTGAACACGCCACTTCAATCACTTATGCAATGAATCATATATCCATAAAATAATTGATTCATTGCATAAGTGGTTATAAAATAATTAAAGTTTAAATTTTGTAAGAAATCATAATTATACACCTGTGTAAACAGCTCCAAATGTCGATTTGGCAACGTGTAATGTTCTGTCAAATGTTATGATGACAGATGAATTGTCATTAACTGTTATGAAAAATGAAAGTTTCGTTCTTAGGTTTGTAAGGTCAATCAAGGTTTAAACTATTAACAGGGTTAAACGATGGTTTAGTTAAAATTAATAAAATCAATGACGGTTTAACTTCATTGAAAGTTTAAAATCTAGATTATTGTTACTAATATTATTTGACTCTTGAACATATGTACATGTACATATACATATGTACATGTAACATCAACTCGTGATGCACTATTACGGAGTGAAATATTGTACTCACGAAATGTTACATGTACATATACATATGTACACGTAACATCAACTTGTGATGCACTATTACGGAGTGAAATATTGTACTCACGAAATGTTATATGTACATGTAACATCCATTCGTGATGCACTATTACAGAGTGAAATATTGTACTCACGAAATATTACATGTACATAACATGTAACATCCACTCGTGATGCACTACATATATGTATATGTACATGTAACATTTCGTGAGTACAATATTTCACTCCGTAATAGTGCATCACGAGTGGATTATGTGTATCTGTATACACGTACATATACATATTACACAGGAATGATCTTTTATGTCAATGAAGAAAATACCCCAGGATCAAGTGACAGACATCAAAATTTGTTGGAAAATGGTGTGACTAAAAACTTACCTATCAGCAGGCAGGGTCTGCAGGTCACTGGGAAATAGCTCAGTACAATCCATGCCATCGCGACACGTCTTATGGCAGATGTTGCACACCTGCAATCATGTTTGCAAATGTCATACAGGATAACTATCGAAAATATGGTATTTTTACTTTTCTTTTAATCACTTGTATGTAAATGTATTGATTACAATGTCGGTAATTAAAATAATTTCAACGCTTTATTGCTATATTCATTTCATACCGTGTTTGTGAATAGACTCGTGTGCAGTTGAAGTCGTGACAGGAACAAATATATAGATACAAGAAAATAGGAATTAAATAAAGTGTTCGGATTAAGAAAACAGAGCAACTGAAAGTTGTAAATTATTTGGGTAAGGTTAAACATTCAAACGTTCTCACTTGAGCTTGATCGTAATGCGCATATGGTCGCACTGCGTACAGTCTTGCGTCAGCAACTGGCACTGCGGCCGCAGCGGGCCTGCTGAGCAGTTCGCAACCCGCACACTCCACTGGTACTAACCGCCTTAGGTCAGCTCCGAGGCCTCCGCGGAATACCCAGGGCTCTTGCTCACCTGAAGTAAAAGCTTCTTTCCAGCCCGCTGAGAACCCTAAAGGACATCAACATAACAATAAGCCTTCTGTTTACACATTATCGCAAAAATTTCATAATACACTCATGGTTCTTGCTCTTTAGGTAGAACAGCTGCCATCTAACCAGTCAATAATAGTAGATGCTGTGTATAATGATGATAGATTATGAGAAGAATATCTGGTAAAAAAATATGATTGTTTGATGGATAATGAGAACTTGGTTGTCCCAACGCAATAATACACAAAGATGTACTGAGGTTATAGATAGATTAATAAGGCAGAAAGTGGTATTGGGTATATTTGACAAAGGGGCTTTTTTCATATTCCCTTGATTTATTCTCTGTTCACCAATCTTCAGGAATCCAACAATATTTTTTTTGCTATTTTTTGCCATTTTTTTGTAAGTTTTGTATGTGCCTATATCAGATTCAATGTTACTTAGAATGTTCTACTATTTAAAAAAAAATTGGCTAAAATATTACATTATGTTGCCTATACGAAATGTCGCTAGCTCCACGCTTGAAACTCACTATGTTCTCTGTGGAAACTCTACCTGTAAAGAAGTTGAAATAAGAACAGGCCCATTCGGGGATAAATAAAGCTTTTTACAAATACTACTTCTCTGTTATTACTTTACACATTAGGATGGCACAAACCGAAGTTTACTTCTGGAAATTTTTTAGAAACCTGCCAATATTCATCTAAAACAGATGAATTGTTTTTGTACAAATACTTTAAATGTATCGGAATACTAAGGTGGAATGCAGATGTAAGACTTTCCACCGAATTTCCGATGACAAAAAAGTCGTTGTCAACAAATAGTATCGACGACAAAGTGTCACAAGTACGTGTGACAAACTGTCGTTAGTTTTGACGACAGGTTTCCATACTACTTTGCAGATGAAGATTTGTTTGTTGTTGTGCTATAATTTGTTTGAAAAGAAAGAATCTTGTTAAGCATGAATGGAACTCGCACTACAAGTGTTTCATATACATTTAGGCTATTATAACTACAAATTAACATTTAACGGTAGATAATATTTCTATTAAACTATTTACAAAATTTTTAGAACGAAAATAGTTTGCCTACTATATTTAAAAAAAATATTTTTTTATGTGATATAACTACAAATTAACTATTTACCGATTTTTTCCTTGACTTGTGCTGTGAAACCTTGCTTCTTGGCAAATTTCATGATCAACGGGAAGGACCCTATGGGTTTTGATTATTTGAGAGTATCAAAATATGCAGCATTTCTATTTCGTATCAAGGCTGTATTTCTAGGGTTCTTTTTGACTGCGTTGACTTAAATGCTTGATTTTTTACAGCTTTAACAGGGATTGTAGACCTAAGTTTTTGATATTAATTTCAACTTGCTACTTCCATGAGTTCCTGAGAAAAAGGTTCTTGACAGACCAACAGATAGACAACGAAGTGATCCTATAAGGGTTTCTTTTTCCCTTTCGAGCCTAAAACAGAGAGATTTTCGAGACCACACTATTTATATCAACAGATTAGTGAAGGGAAAATTGTATAATCTTTTTGATGATTTATGAGGCCAAAAACTTTTTTTTTGATGATCTAAAAAATTATACTTAATCTTTGCTAATATCCCCCCTGAAGATGTTGTAATACAAGGAAACCTAGGTCGTGGTAAAGAACTTAAAGAAAGTAGAAATAATACTACATCATGTAGTTTGATTTAATAGTGAATTATACTTAAATTACTTTTAAAAATTTTAGTTTTGATCATTAATAAAATGTTTTATTTTCATTACTGTGTGTATATGTAAGATATACTTGTAACATGATTAAAAATAATTTGGATTTTACTTGCGAGTGTAATTCGAGCATATTAATAAAATGGAGAGACCTTTCTTTTTTATAACCCTTTTGTATTATACAAATGACCCATCAATCATTTGATTTGTGTCAATGAATTCATTGATTACAAGTGTACTTTTTAATTTTCTTAAAACTACAAACTTTCATCACAATACTTTAGTGTTCTATACCAGTTTCATTATTTTTTTAAAGAAGTTAAAACAATACAACTCACATGTGTAAGTGCCGTGCGTATGCGAGGCCACATTTGGCGGAAACTTAGCCAGCGCTGAAACAATAAACAAAATTTAAATACAATTAAAAAATTAATTTGCTTCAATATGTTAAGGTTGACTTCCTTTGAGCTGACAACGTCGGTGAACTGTTCTCTGCTGTACAATTAATCTGAGCAAGTTTTAGTATATATATATATAAAAATATATATATATATATATATATATATATATATATACACATGTATATTTATACACACACACACATATATATATATATATATATATACATATACGTTTAAAGATTCGAAAAGGGTTTGGGTATCATTATTTGTACATGTATATACGAAAATAGTTTTCTAAAAAAATGTCTATATTTCACAAACGTGTCTCAAAAGTAATGTTAGATTTTACACTAGCATACGAAGGTATGCCTTTACTTTAACTGTTCTTTTTTATTTAATGAGGATATTGCTGGTATTTTATACTTATGACATTTCTATTTCATTTATTTTCGAAAATTACTTTCAAAATGTAAAACATTCTGAAAACAAAACTTTAAAGCAGCCGTGACTGCTAAGAAGATATGCAAGGTTCAAATGAAGGATGTTGTCAAAGAGTGTGGGTTTAAATAAGTGCAGCATCAGGTCAATATTTAAATGGTTTTTTTTATGGAGAACCTACAATTGTGAAATTTCCTCTGTATGTTTTTTTAAACCTTTTTTTATTTTAAACCTTTGTAATGCTTTTCTTTGGTCAATGGCTCATTTCTGTAGAGAAACAACTCAGAGGTAGAAACTGTTGGTAAGAAATCTTCTTCTTTGCTTTCAAACCTAAGAAGTCCTTTTATTTGGACTTAAAAAATTTAAGTCTAGGTCTATTGATATTAAGGACTAAACTATAATAAAAATATATATTTTATGCTTTGAATATTAGATAGTTAATTCACGCGCCTCGTAATGGACTTTATTGAAGGAACATCTTTATTTAAGGGTCACTACATACAGTTATACAGCTAAAACAATTATAATTCTTTTCTACTTTTCTCTTAATATAACCCTTCTGAGTTAGGTAAATAACTCTAAAAGCGTTCCCTAACATCATATTAATATAACACTTTTAAGCTAAGTAAATAACTCTAAGAGTGTTCCCTAACATCATATTAATATAACACTTCTGAGCTAAGTAAATAAGTCTAAGAGTGTTCCCTAACATCATATTAATATAACACTTCTGAGCTAAGTAAATAAGTCCAAGAGTGTTCCCTAACATCATATTAATATAACACTTTTGAGGTAAGTAAATAACTCTAAGAGCGTATCCTAACATCATATTAATATAACACTTCTGAGCTAAGTAAATAAGTCTAAGAGTGTTCCCTAACATCATATTAATATAACACTTTTGAGGTAAGTAAATAACTCTAAGAGCGTATCCTAACATCATATTAATATAACACTTCTGAGCTAAGTAAATAAGTCTAAGAGTGTTCCCTAACATCATATTAATATAACACTTTTGAGGTAAGTAAATAACTCTAAGAGCGTATCCTAACATCATATTAATATAACACTTCTGAGCTAAGTAAATAAGTCTAAGAGTGTTCCCTAACATCATATTAATATAACACTTTTGAGGTAAGTAAATAACTCTAAGAGCGTATCCTAACATCATATTAATATAACTCTTCTGAGCTAAGTAAATAAGTCTAAGAGTGTTCCCTAACATCATATTAATATAACACTTTTGAGCTAAGTAAATAACTCTAAGAGCGTATCCTAACATCATATTAATATAACACTTCTGAGCTAAGTAAATAAGTCTAAGAGTGTTCCCTAACATCATATTAATATAACACTTTTGAGGTAAGTAAATAACTCTAACAGCGATCTCTAACATGATATAAATGTGTAGATGCACAGATGTAATTAATCTTACCTAACCACTGTGCGTAGCCCGACAGCAGTGATACAATCCCACACAGATCCCAGATATACGCGAAGAGATCGTGTGCGAGCTCCTTGTTCCGACAGAGCGCCAGCCTCCGCGCTAACCGCCACACCTGCCCGCAGTGACAAAGGAACCGGGCACACCGTCGGCGCCATTCACTGGTCTGGAGAATGATATCTTTGTTAGGATTCATCGAATTTGTCTATATTTAAAATCTGTAAGTATATTGGTATATTTGGGGCATACTGTCATTTCAGGAGTAAAACCTAGTTTATGAAAGAGATTGGTTAAGTTCTGATATCTTGACAATGTCTTAAAAAATTCTGCAGCCTAGCTTACTTGTAGTCTAGATTTTCAAGCCTTAGCTTCTCACCATATTGGACTATATTCTAAGAATTTTGACAATCTCCTTATTTTGCAAGGTTTATTATGGTTTCTTGATTAATGCAGCCGAGTTTTTCTTCAATTTAAACACAGGAAATATTTTGTAGGAATTAAAGGACAAAAATTTCTTTGCAGACAATGGTTTTATTTTTATTATGCGGAATAAAAGTAACTTGATAACAATTTTTCTATTTGTATCTTACCGACGTTGGAGCTTAATAAATTTGGTGTGCATTGGTTTAATTCAGATTTACAAAAAAAGAGAAGGGGTGTTAGTAGTCGTAATTATTTTTATTGCCCAATAAAACTCTGTTTTTGCAGTTTATTGAGGCAAATTTGAGCGAAGCGCCAGAGTCTTCTGGTATTTTTGGTACAAGCATGGAGGAGAGCGATTGCACTTTTCAGTATCCAAATGTTTAAATAATGTTGTAATAATGGCAAAGCAATAAAAATTATGATCCCTATATATTTCTGTGTTCAGATAGTTTTACAGTTACGTTAGAATCTGCCTTGTTCCAAGTTTAGCTATGGTGGATGCTATTGTCCTGGAATGGTACTAAAAAAGGATATATTGCTATAATGAATGTAGGAAAAAGTTTGTGAAGACAGCTTTTATTATATTGAACATATTGAAAGGAAAAGAAACTGAAAATTGTATATGAAAGAAATCAGTGTGAGAAAAAAGGTTTGTTCACCTTTTTTCTCATATTAAAAAGATAATGGAAGGATTAATTTACAGAATACTTAAAATATCGTAACATAGATAGATAAAAAAATGGAAGAGCATCTATCATAGGACAAATGAGAACGAGCAAGGCTAACGAAGCATGTCAAGATTGAGGAGAATGGCATTTCAACTTTCCTGCTTGTACCAATATGAAAGATGGTAGATGGTATGTATATTTGTAGTGTAATCAAATGTTTAAAACGTCTGTGATATGTTTATTTCCACGAGGGGAATCTTTTCCAGTCTTATGAAATAAGGCAATTCTTACAGTCAGTTACATAACTTGTTTTGTATTGTCCTTACAAAAGATTGTAGAAATGACATAAAAACATAAAACAATTTGCAAGGTGAAATTTTGGCGAAATTTATTCCCATGTCACATCCTAACGTCTCCAGCTACAATCATTACTTAATTACCTCTGGTCTTACAGCGTTTCTCGTTTTCCTGTCCTTGGTGTCGGTCGGTGGCAGTAATACCGTCGCATTGCTTTTTAGCCAGTTGAAATCGTGCATGAGACGCATGGCCCTTGCGCCATGTTCGAACGGCAAGTAGAGCAAGTCGCACAACAGCGAAAGGTCTTCGACGGTGAGAGCATTTGACGAGGTAGAACTGCGTACAATCGAAATTAAAATATATTCTCAATATTCATATTGTTGTGGGTTACTTGTGTAACAAAATAGTTTGTTTTCGATAAAAACTGTATCCAAACAATATGATGAATTATGCTTATATTATGTCAATATAGGTAGATATTCTCACAAAGTGACATTAGGCCCAAAAACTTGTTTATATGAGATTTTAAACATAAAATAGGTAAGATACAACGTCATAGAAGCAGTGCATACATTGTACGGAAGATGTAGGAAACACTTATTTCCATTTTTCATCGATTTGCTAGAGTTGCTTAATTATAATTTGCCTTTTGTCACATAAAATTGGAGACAATATATGCCACAAATAATAATGATAATTTTTTTTAATGATAAAGCGTCTTATTTTGTCTAATGACTTAGAGTTTGATGATTTATAAAAGTGACAATCAGTCATACTGTTCAGTTAAAATTTTTAAAAAGTTACATCTAATTTACGACTTCATTCGTAATTTTCAAGAAGAATTAAAATGCAGTAATGAAACCTAACATAAGATAAGGTTTAGACTCAATGAACTTTTTAAAAAAAATATTTTTTGTAAATATTCCTGTTCTGTTCTTTAGTGCCTTTAATTTGATACCACACTCATCACATCCAATAAAAAATTTTTTCATAAAATTTTCAATTTGCTTCAATCAAGTGTATTCCTTCTAAATTTGTGTCTCCCTTTAGAGTGTGCATTATTGCAATATGACAGCACTGTTTAATAAGCACGTCCTTATGTTTATGGCAAATGAAGGAGTACCATAATGATCGTTATTAAAATTAGAAACATTTTTAGTGGCAGTGACAATTAGATCATAATTTTGCAGTTTAAGGGCTTATTTTGTTTTTATAGAAGGTTTAAGTTTTTTTAACTCCGTGAGTATCTTGGCCAATTCATCTTTTTTGAGTCACATTGATGAAATGTTTTTCTCTATGAATTCACATATACTGAGCTCCAAATGCACATATTAAAATATCCTTTTTTGCTTCCAGTGATACACAGATGGAATTCATAAAAGCTGGTTTGTTGTATCACTTTAATTACATCTATATACGTTTAAAACACCTTATCCTTATTTTGGTCTCTGTCATTTTTAAAAAAAAATATAAAGTGATGATGTAAGTGAATTTTTATAACCAGGATAATTAGGTAAAACTTCTCACAATTTAGAACTAAAATATTACCTTTCATTGGACACATCATTGGCTTCCACCATCATGTCGCTTCCAACTGGACTGCAAGCCGGTTCAACTTGCATAGAACCGTTCTGCAAAATTACATTGGATAAACACTTTTTGAAAAGATTTCTATAACTGTTACAACCATAGTTTTTCTATTTAGAGTACATAATTATCAAGGAATATGTTACTTCAATCCGTATTAGTGTGTCATGAGTGAATTACAATAAAGACATTTTTTTCAAAAATAACAAGTTTATTTTAAATTTAATAATTGTTATAAGCCATTATTAACTTGGAAACGCATCATCGTTTATCTTTTATTTCTATAAACATAAGAAATGTGGCAATCTTGCATAAATAGCCTTCTTAGCAACGTAAGGGTGAACTTGACTTTTCTATTTACCCTTTTCTTTTGCATAATTATAGAAAAGAAAATTACCCAAAAGAAAACAATAGATGTTTTCGATAAATTTAAATGGTAACGGCTTTCCGTAATATTACGATTTAACAGAGAAGTAAAATGTTTTGATAGGACAAAGACAATTAATTTTTCATTTATTGTAATGGCTTGCCTTGGGTGGTCTTAATAAACATTTCCAACGTCAACAATGTACCGACATTAGAAATATTTGTTAAGATCATTCAACAATAATAAACGATTTCTTCATCAGAATCACCACTTGTATTTTTACTAGCTAATAAGTAACTTCACAAATATTATTACCTATAAATATTATAAAAAATTTTTGAACACAGACTTAAATAATATGACTGCTGATAAACTGACATATTGCCGCAATATAATCTACGAAGAGGTATTTATATTATTCAGTACTCACAATTAAATGAAACTACGTGATGTAGTATTATTTCTACTTTCTTTAAGTTCTTTACCACGACCTAGGTTTCGTTGTATTACAACATCTTCAGGTGGGCTATTAGCAAAGATCTTTGCAATTAGCAAACCTGTTCTTTGCTAGTACATCATGTAGTTTCATTTAATTGTGAATAATGAATTTCTACAGAATTAACGCCAAATATATTCATTATTCAATACAGTAAAAATAATATTGCATTTAAATATTTAAAGAGATTAAATCGTCATTGATCTCACGAAATTATGAGTAAACTGTCGTTTAAACCCTAAGAATGAAAGCAATGTCTGTATATTGTTTTTCCCATCAGTTAAATGACAATGCATCTGCCATCATGACATTTAACATTACGTTACACGTTGCCAAACTGATAATAGATTTGTACAGATATATAATTATAATTTCATACAAAATTTAAACTTTAATTATTTTATAAATATTAATTCTTAGATAAATAAAAACATAGTTAGGTGATTAAACATGATTATTACACAAGTGGTTGAAGTGTCACGCTCATGGATATTTACATACTGTATATAACCAAAAAGTCTTTAAAGTGAAACATCAAATTTATTCTCGATTTTAGTAGCAAGTTTAGAAGACAGTATTATGTTTAGGAATGTTTATTACGTTTATTTTCTAAAATTGCAATAATATAACTAAAAATCTATTAACTGAAGTGGGGTCTTATATACAAGGCAATATGCAGTATTGTTCTAAAATAAAACAATTTTCAAACTCTATGAAAAATTTTGAAGTCATGAAAAAATGAACTGTGAGAACAAATCTTTGGATACTCCATAGAAGTCAGTTTATTTTTATCAATATTGGGAATATTATAATATTGTCTTTAATTTTTGCTAGTTTCAGTCATGTTAAGTAGTATTATTTCAGTCATATGGAAATTATGGTGCCGGTATTAAAGTGCTGACATAAACTTTAACAATCGGCATATAATGTTTTATTGAAGTGTAAACACTATATATTTAATTGTGTTTCGTAATTAAATATTTATGGGAAAAATTAATTCTTTTTTTTACGAGAAATAATTTGCAGATTGCGTCATCTCCATAAGGCAAAGGGCTCGTTATCATTATTTTGAACTGCATTTATTTTTCGTTTGATTCTTTGTCACAATAAGTGTGACATATTATGGAACTTAAAAAGTTTTTATGACAATATTATTTTGCATCTTTTTTGATGGCTGTCAGGCTGTTTGCGATTTATTACAATTTTAAATTTGATACACACGAATGAAACCACAGCAAATTAAAATTACAAACTTGTTTAACAAGCTCAGCGCCCACCTCACTACATCCGTCAGTCATCACTATATCTGCATCAAGCGTCGTGGCTGGTACTCCTGGTGTGAATTCGGCGTTGGGCTCCAGGCACTCCATCGTATCTGCCTGGCTGGGGCTCATCGTTAACGGGGATTCTGTACAATGTTATAATTAATACTCGTGTCAGTATCCACATTTGTATAACAAATTGGAGCCGTCATGTTTATTTGACTGTTCATTCATCAAGGTTTTATAGTTTTATGAGATTCCTTTATAAATTTGTTTCGTTGACAATTGTATTTTAATCTTTTCACTGCCAAGTGATAATATCGACGACTTGTCGTTGATACCCACTCCATCAATCAATTGATGATTGGAATTTAACCAATAATCCATACCAATCACAAAAATGAAATTTTTCCATCAAATGTGAGTACTATGCTGAAATTGTGTGACACTAAGTTACGTATGTGGTCGCCTATTTGAGTATGCATGTATAAAGTGATTAAAGTAAGGTGCTTATTACAAAACTATTGCTATCCAGTTCTTGCCTTAATAGATACATATTTTGCTATCTTGCTTACACTCTTGACACTATTTTTTATATACTGACACACACTTGTTCAGTATATATATTATACGAATGTGCAAAACACAAGGTCAGTTTGATATTTATTCATAGTATCCATAGATGTCAAATTGCTATGACGAAGTACGGCTCCTTTGAAAAAAAGTGGACAAGTGTAAAGGTAAAAATGCCTTAATATTATTATAATCAATAAATGGCTTTTGTATTGTTATCATTAAAAGATCATTTGGCTTAATTGTATGAAATTAGTAAATTGAAAATCGAAACTATGCAATTCACATACTTGTTGATTTTTAACTTACATGTCATTTTTTAATTAGCCTTAATCAGCTTTTTTTCTAGATAGTTGCATACATTATCATGTGTATATATTTCTCATTTTGTGCAAAGCATGTATATTGTGTTTCGCTATATACCATTCTCCATTTCATTCACTCCTGTTGGCCATACCATATAGGTTAACTATCAATACTAAATATAAATTTATTATAACAACTTATCAAGTACAAACTCTGTTGAGACAGTAAATCTTTTTGGGCTGAACCCGATTTATAAAGTTTAGTCATAATTTATTTACATGAAAAAACAATAAGTAAATATATTCCCCAAATAAAATAATATAGAGAAATTATTATAATAATTGTTAACAAAATAATACTTTTAAAATAAAAAAAATATACACCTAAAACTATTTATAAAATATACAAAAGTACGTAACCAAGTGTTTATTGGTTCAGGCGGTTTTACCTTATATTTTACGGCAAATGACTATATTTCATTTTGAATTGTTGTATGTTACTCGATACTGTGGCTTTATTACAATAAAATGGACCTCTTTTGTAGATTTTTAACATTTATAGATTCTAGTAAATTAATATATATTTATACATATCAGTATAAATAATTGTCAAGTTAATATAAAGAATTATAAATAATTGTCATTCGACACTGCTTTGTGATTTAGCCATAACCCCGAAACTTTTATTAATAACGGGACTAGGGTGATTTCCGCACAACTCGCAATTGAGTAATGTATTAAATCTATAACTGATGGCCATATAATTGTGTGATTTTTTTATTTACCTTATATTATAAATAAATAATATAATTTTTTTTATTATTCAAACTAATTTAATTTTTCAGAACTAGATGAAACTATGTGATGTAGTATTATTTCTACTTTATTTAAATTCTTTACCATGACCTAGGTTCCGTTGCATGGCAACATTTTCAGGTGGGCTATTAGCAAAGATATTAAAGATATAGTGCTGATATATAGCATTGTCCACCTAATGTATATATCAGCACTATAATATTATTTGAAACATAAATCATAGACAATATTGTTTCCTGAAACTTGTTGGTACCATATAAACAAAATATAATTGTTAAAATTGATAGGTTAAAAAAACATTAAAAGATAATTAAGGTTACTTATATTTTTATTATAAATACTTAATAATTTATAAGAAATGTTGCTTTTAATTGTGTAAATAAGTGTGTTTAGTGATAAAAGAAAAAGTGAATTGAAAAAAAAAGGTTAAAACTTATTCCCTCGCAAAGGAAATTATAGATATGCAATTTTTCAAATTGATTTCTTTATAATAAATAATCACCATGTAAATTTCTTTAAATACGTCGTTTATAATGTATATTCTTTCATGTCATATTAGAATTAATAATAATCATATTGTAATATGAAAATAAATAACATGTCCCTTCCACGTGCAGGACTGTTATGTTTATGGCGGTTTTTGGCGCGAGTTTGGAAATTTAAATTCTAAAAGCGATTTTATATGAAAAATATGGCATACATCCTGCAAATATAAACGTAGTATGCTTATAAGTCAAATAGCCTAATAACCGTTTGAGTGTCGATGAGCGCCATCCCGCTCGTGCACGTATTAACTAAATTGGCAAGGCCGCGCGGTAGGGGAGGTCGTTTGCACGCATCACTAATTTTTTATATTTCTACGTGTTATATAAAGTTCAAATTATAATATTATTAGTCATTAAAATATAAAAAGTATCCAGGAAAAGACAATTTTTAACTCATGTCGGAATATGAAAATAATTCGAGTGAAAATGATCGTTTTTCAAATTGTGAAGAAAGTGACAGTGGGAGTGACATTGTGGTGCGCTCACAATTTGGCGTAATGCAAATTTTTAGTGATAGTGATAATAGTGACGATAATAATTATTTTGCCCATACGGAGGATGTACCGGGCTGCGAAAATACGATGTGACCTCGATTTCAGTTTTTATTATCATTTTTGTTTACAATATATATTTCCAAATTTACTTTGTATTTTATTATCCTTGTACAAGTTTTTATCAAGAAAACACCAAAAAAGTTATTAAATTGTATAATTTTTGGGAGGGATACAGTTTTTTTTCGAGACAAGGGTAAATGACATCAAAAACAAAAGATTTCTTTAAGTATATATGAGTAAAAAACCATGGCACTAAAACAGTTAAATTATAATGAATTTCTACAAAATTAATGCAAAATATATTCATTTTTCAAAGTACTCAGTTGTTTTCTTGATGATTTAAATTGCAAATACCTGATCATAATCAACGTTTTTTGAACATCGATAAATCTGTATTTTTTTATTGAAACAGATTAATGATCAAGGGAAATTTAAAAAAACATATAATAAATTTATGAACTTTCACAAAGGAGTTCAAGTATCTTGCGCTGTTAAAAACTAAGTTAATTCAATCTCTATACTTACGCAACTCTATATATTACGCAACTCTTAAAGTGCCTACTCAGTATGAAAAACGACACTCACCTCCGACACTCATGTGCCCATTAGGCTGAGAGACCTCTTCCACTTTCAAGGGCTCGATGTCATCCACAATGATGGTCTCACTGTCCTCTGTGTCATTCTCTTCTGTCACGCTTTTTCCCTCTTCTTGTTTTCCGTTAGTTTCCAAAAGTGCATCACTCACCACTCCGTTCACAGCTGTGGAGGGGAATTGAAGAGGTCACATTTTTTTCTCGTGGAATGGAATTAAATTAATGTGGATGGAATTAAATCTTCAAAATGAAACTTTCAAACTATCTACAGTTTCAGTTTTTTAATTATCTAATAATATCACTTTATACACCTCAAAGTTATTAAAGAAGAACATTAGCTTTGCTTACGTGTTTATGAATACAGAAGTTTCAAGATGTCACAGTTTGTATAGAATGTATCGTTTCATCGAATGGATGACAATAGTCAACTACCCCATAATTTTAATGTTTTTATTTCACTGTACCGATGGAGAACTAGCATCCAACCAAGAACTAAAGAATAATTAATTTTGGAGTATTTTCATTCTTCCATTTTTATGTTATGTTGGTAAATTATTAAAAATGTTTAAAATATTTATGTTAATAAATATGTTTCAATCTCTTTAAAGAATTAGTACTCGCAATTGATTAATCAACTGATTCTGTTTCAAAACTTATTGAACGCTAGGAAGTCCATATTTGTTATGATTTATGACAAATAATTTTATTCAAGTGAGGTACGGAAGTATGATGGGTAAGCTGAACTGAGACTTGGCTTGTTTTTTTAATCCGTTATATACACCTAAGTGAATCTTCACACAGTGAGTCTTCATAGAACAAGTTCTACTCGTACGTGACGTGTTTCCTACCCTTGACTTTTTCATTTCATATTATATAACTTCTGTTAAAATATTTTACAGTTACAGTCATTCAATTGAAGAGATTGCTTCTGTAACAATAGATTTGCAATATATTTATTTTTGCCTTTTAAATAACACATCCAAACTAAATTTCCTGATACAACACCTTTTTAAGTAAAAGCTACTAATAAAAATAATTAAAATATAACTTAAAGCACACATAAAAATATTTGTCATAGAAATTAAAACACACTATGTACATACGCACGAGGAAACGTTATTTACCTGTGCCATTTTCAAACTTAACGTTGGTTTCATCTGTCATAGCCTGATCAGCCTCTAACTCTAAAGGTTCCCTCGGTGCTATCGGCTCCTCCGATTGAGACTGCCTTTCTTGATTTTCGGGGTCCAAATTCTTGAGTCCGATAAGCGGAACGGGAATGGTTGAAACTGGTATCTCAGTTGGCAGGGATATGTTTGAGCTGACAAGTGGGAGGATGGGATTGGGTATGGATTCGTTCATGACCACTTTGGTGGCTGAGACGAGGGAATTCATTATTGGATTAGATACGGGGTTAAAGTTTTCTATTGGCGTTATCTGAAAACAAAGATCACAATAACTATTTTGATTGCAATAGGCTATTTGACAACATTGAAAATATACCACGATTCGGGACCATCTTGTTATGTTATAACGTAAATAAGCATATTGCTTATAATTTTCGGAAGAACAAGTTTATATTATATAAAAAAAAAGTAAAGAAATCACAATATTTTTTTTAAATTTAATCAGCGTCGCAAACGCCCTGTTATTGGTTAAAAGTACGATGACACCACAGACATGTTTTTAAATCTTTAAATTATCGTCCTTTTTTCTTTTTTTTTAAATTTATAACTCAACTTGCATATAATTTAATTTTTTTTATAATATGAATTCATACGTATTATATTATATAAAAAGAAATACATTACAAATTATATTCTTAATTAAAATAACTTCCGGTCATAACTAATGTATAAAAAAATGTATTTAATTCCTAAGCAATGCATATGCTAATGTACATATCAGTACTATAATTTTATTCCAAACATAAATCATATTCAAATAGACTTTTCTTGAATATTGTTTGATAAACTAGATGTTATTGTTAAAATTGACAGATTATAAATAAATATTCGAGTTGGATAATTAAATTTACTATATTTATATTATAAATACTTAACAATTTGTAAAAAATTATATTTTTAATTGTGTAATAAGTGCTTAGCGATAAAAGATAAAGTGAACTAACTGGAAAAAAAGGTTAAAACATATTCCATCGCAAACAAAAGTTATCAGGTATGAAATTGTTTAAATTGATTTTTTTATAATAAATAATTGTCTGCAGCAGAATTTTTTTAAATATATCGTTTTTACTGTATATTCTTTCATATCAAAAATTTAAATTTAGATAAATACTAACAATTGTCAAAATATCATTGGTATTAAAACGCATTCATACCAAAATTTAATATTCTTATTCTTTTAGTTTGTAGACATGGATATTGATAATAATGTTTAAAACACAAATATTACTTATATCAAAATGATCTTCACACATAAAAACATTTGAGCGAGCTACAATGCTGTTTGAATCTCTTTGGGTTAATTGCAGCCACTTTTTTCATCTTTTTAGATTTGTTGGCACTGAAACGTGCACTTTGTGTCGACTTTTTATAGACGTATTTGTGCATTGTATCACTACACACCATTTTAATATGAAAATAAATAATAATCCTCTTCAGCGGGCAGGACTATTTGTTTACATTGTATGTGATATCACAGTAGTCGCCATTACAGAAATTGTGTTTTCAAAAAACTCAATTCAAACTTTAAAAGTGATTTATATAAAAAGTATGGCATATATCCCAGAAATATAAATGTAGTGTGCTTATAATACAAAATAGAACAATTTAAAAATTGAAGTCAAATAGCCTAGTACATGTAAATAGTTGTTTCAATTGTGGTTCATAGTAAGTCAGTACAACAACTTTTATTCAACAATTTTTTCCTTCTCGTAGGAAATTTTTGCTGACCGATTGATAATGATATATTATATGATATGTGGGACGTTCTTCCTTTTTACTGGCAACTGGAGATATACTTATTTTTATTTTTGAAAAAATATTTATTTTTTCATAATTATCTTTTATTTTATACAATTCTAAAATTATGATAGATTCCTGCAATAAATTCATGCAAAAATAATTCATGCATTAATGTGTTACTCGATTTATCCTTAAGTTTTCAAGATTTGTAGGAAGGGTGACAAAAAATAAACACCTTGGTCACAAAAATGTATTATTTTTGACATTACCATAAAAACTCAAATATTAGATTTAAATTAATGATATTAAAATTAGAAAACAAAACCTTTTTTTGAGTAATTCAATATTTTTGTGCTTTTATTGAAAAAATAAAAATATGTTACATAATACCAATCTTGCTCCAGAGAGAGCAAAGTTCAGAATACCGTTGTAATCACGAACTAAATTATATTAAAATATAGATAAACAACTTTAGTACAAAATATTTATTAGTTTTAGTACACATAATTTTATTTAAAATCCTGAAAAGTGAAGCGCTTAGATTACTTTGACTCTTTGACTTTGAGCTTGTAACCGAGTAGTAAGGGTTGTGACACAATGGTAATAAGCTACTAAAAACTAAACTAAAAGACAATAGGTAGTCTACTTAAGACTATAACTTAACTTCTTAAATATTTTTTGTCAGAATTACACTACGGACATGCACGACAAGAGACAACAGCTGTGAAATTAATTTAAGTTATCAATATAATGATACATATATTTGTTTTACTTTTGTAATTACAATTTATAACACTTCCCAAGATCAACGCCAACCTTAAATTCTATTGAGTCATACAAATATGTTTCGATCTGAGAAGTATTTTGAACAGAGCAAGTTGAGTTGGATGGCATTTACTTGTACATAGAACACCTTTGTCACAATTTCTGTTTACTTCGTCACAAAAATTGCTTTTAAATTACTATACTTTATTCCATTTCAAAAGAGAATGTTTGTAAACAAAGCAAAATGACAATTCAGGTATTCTAAACATTTTTTTTGTATTCACATTAATAAAATAATATGAATTTATTTGATATTTGAGTTTAAAAAAATTATCTTTATTATAGATATATATTTATACTGTATAGATAATGATTCATTCATTTTAATGACAATATTTGTTATACACATTTGCATTGTATAATATAATGCCAAAGTGCATATAAATAATGCTGAATATCGAGATTAAAGTTTTTTCTAATGTTATTTTATTACAAAATAAATATATGCAACATTAAAAGTAATCATCGAAAATATACAGTCAAATAAGAGCAAAAGCTTTTCAATGCAAAAGGAGGGGGAGGGGAAGACGAACGTGAAGGCGAATGTGAGGGAAAAGGGGTAGAGAAAGTGAAGGGGAGAGGAGGGAAGGCCGAGGGGAAGGCGACCATTCTGTTGAGATTCAAAGCAAATCTAATGCCATGAAACAAGCAATTTCACGTTCTATGGGAAACTCGAAATACACCGAGCAATGCTCGGTCACCCGGTACTGGATGTTAACTTACATGATTAAGACAAGTGGTTGACGCGTCTTGCCTGGGATATATAGAATCAATTAAATATTTTTTTTGGACGAAAACAAATATTCCATTTTATTTGTAACGAAGTATAACATACACAGAATTTTAAAAGTTTAGTAACTTTCTTTTATTATTCCTTCTTTAATACTAAACAATAGTGGTGAATATAGGGGAGACTGAAGTCGAGTTTAATAATTAACTTTGTTATTTACTCGTTTTTTGCAGCCTAACAAAATTTGTAAAAAAATACTTTGGTCTATTTTCTTTACAGTCAATGTCCCTTCCAAAGGTTCACGAATTTGTTTAATACTGTCTGTTATCTACTGACAGGGAAAAGAAGCTTTGTATATAGCAACATTAATGCATTTAAAACATATCGATTTAGATTTGTACGGCTAGTTGTGAAAGTTGTTGAGACACAAAGTTGTTGAGGGCACAAAAACCACATACCTGCGCGGCATCACTGACATTGGTACAAACGTCAGCCAGTGCTTGTAGTTGGCTGGTGTTGAGGGTGGGAATGGCCGGTACTGTAGTAAGTGGTCCGCCTGCCGAGCTGGTTGTTGTGGCGGGAGTGGGAGTCGTTAGTGTCATACACGTGTTCACCGATGGCAGGATTGGAATTATGGGTACTGGCGCCACTGGAATTATTAACATGTATAAACATAAAATTTAATGATAAGAAAATAAAATACAAATAATAAATATATCTTTTAGGGTCAATTTTTAACTACAGGAACCATTTTAAAAAACAGAAATTCTTACGTGAATAAACTGGAGCGATTCAAATTGAAAACTGATAAAATTTTACACAAGACTCAGTGGTTTTATTCAGAGATTGGAAAAAAGTTTGAAAATTGGTACAGAATTATATAGAATTAATAATAGAAGAAAATTGGTACAGAATTATTGTACAGAATAATTAGAATATGAAACTTAGGGAAAAAAAAACACTAATTATGATCTGAGTTTTGTGATTATTAAAAATGTTTTAAAACTAAAACCATTTTATTTATTCTTACTAGCAACATTACAGTTTTGTGTTAACATATGCAGTATAATATATGTTAATAAGGTAATAGTAACATTTGGAATATATTAGTTTTAGATTAACTGAAACAGTCCATTAACTAGAAATGGTAAAAAAAATACATTGAGAAAATTTATTCAGTTTTCTCAAGTAAAATGAGTTTTTTTATATTAATGTATACAAAATAAAAATATGCAATAAAAATCATCGAAAATTGAGATTTAGCTGTCACATCAAATGTCAATGTATATTTTCACATGGCTTTCATGGTATATTTCAGTTGTTTAACTTGTAAATTTGAGTCAGAATTATTTGACTTTCCCTGTTTCAAAACAATCTTAAATTTTAATAAAATACTTATGTCGTCATGGGGAAATCAGTGGTTAAAATTTTATAATCATACAAATTAGAGTACGAAAAGTGCCGGTCTTCTTTATTGTACATATGAGGGGGGACTTTAAAATAAACGAACTGAGCATGCGTTACAATTCCTAGATGTAGTATAGACATTTGTTCCGTCTGTGAAATTTGTTATGGTAAGTTTAAAAGAACAAAGAGTGTGTTTGAAATTTTGTTTCCTGCTTGAAAAATGGGCAACGGAACCTTATTGGGAAGCTTATTTTCTTTGTTTGGGAGTTTGGGTGCTTTAAACGTGGTGAGATGAGTGTTGAAGACCATGCTCGTTCTGGGCGCCCTTCAACATCTCAAAATGATGAAAACGTTGAAAAAAATCTACCAAAAAATCAATGAGGATCATTGTTTAACGATCGTCTTAATTTCAGAAGACAGACGTGAGTTGGAGCTCGTGTCAGCGAATTTTGACTGAGGATTTGCAAATGAAACGCAAGACAATGAACATCATCTTTTTTGATGTTCGTGATATATGATAATTTGTTCCCCCTGGCCAGACTGTTTATCAGCACTTTTATTTGGAACTTTTAAGACGTCTGCAAGAAAATGTGCGAAGGAAACGTCCAGAACTTTGGAGATCAGGTGACTGGTTCCTCAATCAAAACAACGTACCCGCACACACAGCCTTACAAGTGTACCGCTATTTGGCTTCTCAACGACAGACCACCCGTCTGCATGTGCTAATTTGTTACAACAAAGGATCGTGTTTGACGGGATGTTTTTCAGAACCAGTAGAAATCCATTTGTTTACAATTAAGGTATTGTCCGACACACACATTTTAATAACATTGTCCAGGTTAAAAGTCAGCATTCTCTACTTACTAGCAAATAAACAACACATATAATAAATTGTGTTACTAAAGTGTAGCCCTATTTGAAATAATTGAAAAAAATTTGGAAAGGATTTTTGTTAGAGGGTAAATATCTTCAAGGTTTCTGACCCAGTTAAGGATACCCACTACTTACAATCAGAGCCGGTTGAGATTTACGTCGTTAATGGGAAACACATGCATGTAACAATGAATATATTTTATACACATTTTTTGCACAGACTTGTTACACTAGTTAAAAAAAATAAAATACGTACCATTAATGATGGGTTGAGGTTTCATAATTGGTCCAAACGAGTCCTTCGGAATGGAGAATTCTGGTAGCCACTCGCTGATAGCATTTCTACAACAGGATCAAGTTACTTGCATGAAATAGATTATAAACCATCAGTTTGAGAATTTAAATTAGGCATCCTTACCGAGCGTCGAAAGCAGATGACTTTCATTGATTTTAAGAAATGTAAAAATTTTGAATTTTTAAATATTTTATATATTAATATTTTTTAAATAAATTTTAATATTTTTTAATTTTTAATAAAATAGAAAGATTGATTTTTTCTTGTATTTTGCACAGTTCTTTGACTGAATTAGTTGAATTGTTTGTAACAAAGTATGGGTCAAATTGCATTCAGCGTGAAAAAATATTTTCTGTCTTATATAATAAATTGTATTATAAAGATCAATTTTGTATTAAGAAATCTGCTCACATCGTGACTAGCGGTAAACATAAGATCCATTTAAAAGTCAGCCATTTTCGTCCAAGCTTCCACTGCACGAAAAAATCAGTAAAATTTTATTAGCAAATTTGCTACTAATGGTGAGCGACATTCTAGTGGCACATTACTATGATTATATTTTTAAAATTTTTATTTAAGTAATAAGTCAAACTTGGATAATTTTTTAAACTGGCATACATATTTATTCATATATAAGAAGGTTTAATATATGATTAAAAAATAAATAGGCGACATGTGTTAATGATAAATGGAAATAATTGATATTTTTCTACAATCTATGTAAATTTTATCACATAGTTTTTTAGAAGTTATCCAACTTATTCCTCGAATAAAAATTTAATACAAAATCATGACAGGATGCTAATAAGACTGTGTTCATACTATTTATCAAATGTACCAATATTAAATAAAACTTTAAAAACTAAAATCTGACTATGAAAAAATACTAAATAAGCTTGAAAACCTTTTACATGCATTAAATTATCTAGACATTTTAAAATTAAAAAAAAACAAAACTGAAAATATTTCTAACACTGTTAGGAGATTTCCAATGGGTGACAGTTTAGGTGTCAGTTTATAGTGGATATGGGGAAGGCTATAGGTAATATGTAATTAATATACAATCATACTAATGTATAGTTATGATAGCACAGAAGATGGTCTTTGAATAGCAGTGCTTAGTAAAATGGGCCCTTATTGACGCCTGCGAAATATGAAATTTCCAATTAATGTCTACCTCAACGCTTGCCGGTGTTGATAGACGTGCTTGTTGACGCAGACCGGCAGGTCATCCTCACACATGCCCTCCTCACTTTCACGTTCCAGCTTTATGTCGGATGATACTGCATCTACTGCAAGTGGTGAGATTTTATTTAATACAGAATGGCAATGAAGCCAATGATTTGAGTGTGAATTTTTAAAAGGCTTAAAAAAATTTTGTGCATGATAAAATTAATCGGCGACACTTTATTGATTATAAAAAAAATGAATATAAGTTGATAGCGAGATGTCGTACAATTGTCGTCGCAATTTTAATGGAATAATGTAATAGAATAGTGCAAGATGTTATCAGTGCCACGTGACGATAAATTAATTAACTTTTTGTTACATTGCTGGTATTTATTTATGTGAAATCGCCATGGTGATTACATATTGTAATAAATCAAAATAATTTATAAGGCTTAAATAAGATGTAGCGTGTTGTTTAGAAGCATTTTAATAATTCATGAAAACAATATACATCTCATATTCACTCATAATATTCAAAGACATTTAACATTGATATTGCATTGGTATTGAGAAACATGTAAGCAAAGGTCTTATTTCCATTCTTTTCAAGCAACCTCTATGTTTCTTGCACGGTTTATATTTCTACGATTTTATTTTCATTCTTCTATTTCCAACATCCAAATTAAATTTTAGGCAAATAACAATTGTTATGTTCAGCACAAGCTGAAGACAAAATTTTAATAACGATATATACTTTTCTAATAAATTATTTTTTTTAACATGACAGCAATATTTTTTGTCCAATTCCCTGTGATGTAAAAATTTTTTAAAAGTAATTCTTGTTTATGTTGTTGTATGTACTGATATCTAAAATCAAGCCATCGAAGAGCCCTGTTATTTTGTGAGCTAATTTTAGAAATTATTTTATACATTAAGATCGTTTGTTATTTTATACCAGATTAAGATCGATAATACAAAATTTTATTTCCAGAATTTGAACGTCATATTCTTACAGTAACAGATTAAACGAAAATATATGGCTTTCCTATAGGAACTATCCATACCATAAAAATCAAATCATTTCATAAAGCAATAATATTTCTTTTGAACTAGCTTATTGTGTAGGCCATTGGAAAAGTTACCATATTTGGATTTTATATATCATTTAAATTATCATTTTATTAATTCAATATCCTCTTTTCTCCATCCAGTCAAGTAATTTTCTATTTTAGCAGTTTTGAAGACTGCAAAACAATATTTTATAAAACATCAAATGGTTCGATATTTTATTGTAGAATGGAAGACAATATCGCATGAAGTAGGCTTAGTTGCTAAATATTATAATTATTTTTGCTCTACAATATAATACGTAAGAAGTACGTAATACGTAAGAAGTAAAAATAATTTGCCGATTTTTGGTAATTGAATGAAACTACGTGATGTAGTATTATTTCTACTTTCTTTAAGTTCTTTACCACGACCTAGGTTCCGTTTCTAATCAAAGATCTTTGCTAACAGCCCACCTGAAGATGTTGTAATACAACGAAACCTAGGTCGTGGTAAAGAACTTAAAGAAAGTAGAAATAATACTACATCAAGTAGTTTCATTTAATGATCAATAGTGAATTTCTACAAAATTAACGCCAAATATATTCAATATTCAATTGTCGATTTTTATTAAGAAATATAATAATATAAATAATAATAATAATAATATAATTAATATAAATAATAATAATAATAATAATTTCATTGTTTGTAGATGGTTAAGGCTCAGGCAGCTTTCTTCCATTCGACGGTTACGGAAACTGACATAGAGAGCAAAGCTCTAAATGTTCGGTACGAGTGCAAAATATGAAAGGCAACTAAAGACCTTACAAACCAATTCCAAATCTCCTTAAACTACCATCTTTCACTCACCGGGAAACCTGTAAATATCCTAAATAGGTTTTGGATTAGAAAGCTTAAGACGAGAGGGAGCGTGGACTTCCGAAATAGTGCTGGAGGCAGACAGAACGGAATTGAAAGGCATTGTGGCAAGATTTGGATTGAGGTGAAAAGTGATGATCAGAATTGATTTGCATGATGAAAACTGTGCATCAAGAAATCAAGAAGATTGATTGAGTGAAAATTTAAATTTAAAGCTTGACATTAACTTTTAATGAATTGACAGTAAGCAGTTGACATTCATATTGTGAATATGGTAATCAATTTTTCTCAGGGTGAAACCAAGTAGCAATACTCACATCCAGAGGGTGCGTCCAGACTACAATTAGCCCAATGTGCCAGCGTACGTATGGGCACCATGTTGGCATTGTACTCGCAGTTCGGGTTCGTGAGGACACCGCGCAGCAAAGGTATGAGCTCCGGCGAACGACCACAGTATGGACCTGGAAGGGATAATATTTTGTTACATAGCTAGTTAATTTTAAAAAATGTAGATAATTTAATCTGTATTTCAATTGGTACTAATGATTTTATTTTTACTTTGACATTGAAATGTATTTTAATTTAATAACTAATTTTCAAGATTTTAAAGGGTTTTTTCTAAGGATTTGCTATACTTTCCTTTTCCAAAGGAAAATGGATTACAAAAGAAACTATTGTAGAAAAGATTAATTTGGTTGCAGTAAGATTAATCATAAATATTTCCATATTAAGAGAAAATCTTAAATCAATTCTATACAAGCGAAAACGATGCAATGCTTAGATGAAGGATAGGAAGAGATGTTAGATGACATTCAATAGTAAAACCTAAGACAGAAAGAGAATGATGAATGTGAATGAAAGAAACCATAAATCCTTAAAGTGCACGGTCAAGAAGACAATAGTTCACTATGGACAATAGCACTGAAGTGTTTGTAGTAATTTAAAAACAGCAAGATAATTACAATAAGTAATTAGAAATAAAATAAGGTAATGAAGAATATACGATATCTGAAAATTTTTGGAAAATATTTAAGACTTGTCGAAATATATCTGATACACTTACCACTGTGACTTTGTGTAGTCATGCAAAGCTCTATTCTCTTTCACACAATACATTACCATAGTACTCTCTAAAATCGGGTGAAATAGTATTTATCACTCAAATTGTATACTTCCATTTTTACCTACATAATCTTCAAAATATATATAAAAAATAAAAAAAAATTATCTGATAAATGTGAAAATATAATAATAATAAAGTGAAAATATTTTAAAATAACTTTTGTTTGTCTATGACGCATTTTATACAAGCAGGAAATATAATCGTTAGTATAATTCTTTGGTTGGAAACATATCTTTTTATTATTTTATCCAAAATACATAATATACCAAATCTAGAAAAAATGTACAACTGATTTCAATTATTTATTTCTGTCCCTCCAATAAGACCATAATAACAGTGCCAAGTTTATTAAACAGGACACAATGTTCATTTTAGCACAGTGTAACAAAGGTTATAACTTTGTTTCATTTTATTTTTGTATAAATTTGTTTGAAGCGTCGGCGCAAACTGCCTTTAATTTCGAATCCAAATTTGGGACCACCGTTAGCGTAGATTTTTATTTGGACCCAAATTCGGGCCGTGGTACTGTCTATAGGTTATTTTTCTTAATCCGAAAACAAATACATAGACATTAATTACATTTTTAAAGATCATTCATATTTTTTTTACATATTGCAAATAAATAATATTACTAATAGAAATGGAACTTTTTATAAAGAATGGTTTAATCCTAAAAATCATTTGTAAGGTGTTAGTGGAATCTAATGCATGGTTATAATTAATTAGTACGCATTAGTAAATACTGCATGGCTTGTAAAAATATGGTAAAACATGAAAAACTTTAATAAAACCTTTCTATGTTTACATGTTGTGGCCTATATATAAATTAAAAATTACTTAATATATAAATTAAAAATTACCTAGAAAATTTATACATATATTAAAAATTACCTAGAAAATTTATATATAGATTAAAAATTACCTAGAAAATTTATATATAGATTAAAAATTACCTAGAAACACCCGTTTCTGATCGTAATCATTAGCATGTAGATTGTCCCAAATTACGGGCGGCCGCCTCAGAACTTGCGTTATTTCTTCTATACAGGCTGATGTCAACACTTTTGATATCACCTTTGGACCTGAAATGGTAAGAAAATTAATTAAGTATATTATAATTTGTGTATATATACACATGTCAAATTAAAATGTGATATTCATTTGAATTACTTTAAAGAGTTAGAAATCAGGCGTTCTTATAATTTAAGTATAGATAAAAAATATTCAAATTTAAATTGCATTGCTTTTTTCAGTATAATTTTTTTGTTATATATTTCAAAAAAATATTGAGTCAACTAATCGATCAAATATGTGGATCATCCCATCTAGAGCAGTGTACATTTTCCATAACATTTTTAAAACTTATTAATTACTGAATCTAAGGATCATTTTTGTCAATATCCTTAGTGCCTTCGCTTTTTTATGTGGGGATATGTATTATTTGGATATTATCGAGTATCGATTACAGAAAATATAAGATCTTAAACATCTGTGTATAGATCACATTTTCCATTTTATGTGGGGATGTGTATTATTTGGATATTATCGAGTATCAATTACAGAAAATATAAGATCTTAAACATCTGTGTATAGATCACATTTTCCATTTTATGTGGGGATGTGTATTATTTGGATATTATCGAGTATCAATTACAGAAAATAGAAGATCTTAAACATCTGTGTATAGATCATATTTTTCATTTTATGTGGGGATGTGTATTATTTGGATATTATCGAGTATCGATTACAGAAAATAGAAGATCTTAAACATCTGTGTATAGATCATATTTTCCATTTTATGTGGGGATGTGTATTATTTGGATATTATCGAGTATCGTACAGAAAATAGAAGATCTTAAACATCTGTGTATAGATCATATTTTCCATTTTATGTGGGGATGTGTATTATTTGGATATTATCGAGTATCGATTACAGAAAATAGAAGACCTTAAACATCTGTGTATAGATTATATTTTCCATTTTATGAAATACTGCTATAATATTTAATTATTATATTCCAGCTTTTTCTCAGAAGCATCTTCCAGTTTCTTTAAATTTTTCAAGAACCTAACACATCATTATATTAAGAGTCCTAAACACATTATTATTTTTAAGAAGTCTTTCTCGGTCCAAGTGGCAAAACTTCTGAATGAAGTCATCCTTATAAATATTATCAAGGGTTTTCAGAAAAATGTTTACTGTTCACAATCTTGAATTTTAACTGCCAGTTCCAAATTGGCAATTTTTCCTCGGTGAACTTATTTTTAATTTTTATTTATTTCAAATTACACAACTTTCAAATATTTCATTCCCATCCAATAAATAAACCATTACAGCCTTCTACGAAATAAAGTATATCTATCCATTTAAATAATTATATTTATGTCGCTAGCCCACTGTTGTTCAGCTTCATCGTAAAGATGTTTCACATTCTAGAATGCACACTCACTTTATTAAAAATATAGGCTGATTGCTAAACCTAATTCCCATTCAGAAACCCCAAGGTACGATATAACAAAAAATGTCAGAAGCACTGCTGAATAGATCATATTAAGAATTGGTCTGAACATATTTCAATTTGTTTGTAAAATTCTCTAGGTTTTTTCAAAACGGTCGCATTAAACAATCGGCCAGCGACATATACACAATGTATCCATTAAAGTCTAATATAAACGTAACAGAAAATAAATCCATATATTTAAAACACTAAAAAAATGCTAGCATTAAACATTCAACTCTTCCAGGGAGGTTTCATGAAGATATATATTTGTTACATCAGTATACAGAGAAGCACTGTCTAATTATAAAAAAAAATTGTTATCTTTATTGGCTTATATTACAGAAACGGAAATTAAATTATGAGTTCATCACAAAAACCGAAGCTATACCTGTCCACATAATATCAATTTCTTTAGACAACTTGGATCCGAGTGTGTTAAGGTATTCTGAATTGTTGACTGTCGGCACTGCTCTGGTGGAGCAATACTGGGTAGGACACAGTAAGAACCTCGGCGATCCGAGGTGCTGGTGAATTTCGTTTGTCACTGATACCTGAGAAGGAAAGACTAGCAATAAGTTTCAATTTTCGATAGTTAATGTATTGCTCTTCTATTTAGGTAAATACATAAACAATGAAGATAATGATTCATGTTCTAATATAATACTTTATGGAGAGTGATATGTTTTATAACAAATCCCATCTGTCTGTTTTTAAAGGTAATTTTTCAAGATATTAACTGAATTTCAAATACTCTTTTTTTTTTAATGAAAAAGTAATGTATGAATTGATACATTTTCGGCCACGTCTCCACCCCACTTTACTATCATGCAACCCATAGTGGTGGTATAACAAATACAGGTGCATTAATGTTTTATGTAGTGCAATACAAAGAGGTTAGAAAAAATTTAGGCATGCATTTACATAGACAATTAACATAATGAGTTACAGGAGATATGTGCAATATACACAAGACCAAAGCCGGGAGAGATACATAAAAATTAGAGCAAGAGGTACTACATAAATATGACAAAAATTAATAAAATTCTGATCAGAAGACTTTAAAAAGTTACTTACTTGTGCGTGTGCAAAACTTTGAAAAATTTGTTTGTCCGCTTCGCTCATTTCAGGTTCAATATCGTCAAAAAGCAGGGCAAATGCTGTACAGCCGAACTGGGAGACCTTAAATCAAAAATATAATCGTGAGTCTTTTTTAAATTTGTTCTTTAAATGTGTACTCTTTGAAGAGCTTTCAAATCAGAAGATGAAAAATGGTAAGTTGTTAACATAATGATGAAGTGCGAAATGGACTCCTTCGTTGAGGATACTGTATTTAAAATTTAAATACTGTATTTAAAAAAAATTATTATTCCTAGTTTTTGTAATTACAATTACGTATAGTGCTATCCAGTGTAAAATTGAGTAAACACATTTTCTACTATATACGAGGAGTGATCAAAAAGTAATGATAATCAATATAAAACATAATGATGTTTCACAATTAAATGAAACTACGTGATGTAGTATTATTTCTACTTTTTTTAAGTTCTTTACCACGACCTAGGTTTCGTTGTATTACAACATTTTCAGGTGTGCTATTAGCAGAAGACTTTGCTTAAATAATACTACATCACGTAGTTTCATTTAATTGTGAATAATGAATTTCTACAAAATTAACGCGAAATATATTCAATAATAATGTTTATCAGTCTAAACATTATTCACTTTTCAACATAATCTCCTAGCAAGTCAATACATTTAATTTGCCTTTTCTCTAGAGTGCAGATTCCTTTTGAAAAAAATCTTCATCGTGATTCTCCCAAAATGCGTCTACAGTGGCCATAACTTCACTGACTTCAAATTTCTCACCCCTAACCTGTACTTAACTCCTTAAGAGATAGAAGTCGTTGGAGAATAGGGTGGGTGTTCGAGCAATTCAAAATCGGTTTCTTGAATGGCAGCTATTGCAACTTCGGCATTGTGTGCTGGTGCTTTGTCTTGATGATACAGCACTCCAACTCAAAGTTTTCCCTGCCTCTTTTCCTTGATAGCTTTCCGTGATTTGGTCTGTGTAGTAAGAGCCTGTAATAGTGACTCCTTTTTCCGGGTAATTCACCATTACAATTCCCTAGGCATCCCAAAATGCATCAATGATATATTTACAAAATACAGATGCCATAACCTTTTGCGCTAATCTTGCGACTTTGAATTTCTTCGGTGTTGGCGAAAATATATTTTCTAGGTCATAGGCTGTTGTTTTGTCTCAGGATCGAAGTGATGGATTCAGGTCTCGTCCATAATTATAAATCTTTTCAAAAATCTACATATGTCAGCTTGGTAGATGTCAAGATTTGCTCTGGAAATACCGATGGGTTTCTTTTTTTTGTTCGGTGGTTAACATTTTAGGTACCCAATGTGAAGACACCTTGTTCATGTGAAGTGCGTCATGAAGGATCTTCTGAATACTGCCACATGAGATCCTTGTGATGTCAATTAAATGTCTGATGGTCACTCCATTAGTTTGATTTTCATTCTCAAATGATTATAGATACGAGTAAATCTTGTAAGATTTATTATTGTCGACATTTACTAAAGGCGCGTGGCTGTAACCGACACTTAAGTAGTTTTCTGTATCCTGATGGGGTGGAAGAAACTAATTTTATTAAAAGCTTTTATTAGATACCCTTATTAAATATAGAAGAAGCTATTTTGTATATTGCATTAAGCCCCATACCTTTGATGTTTTACATATAAACATTTAAAGTTATAAGTGTTTTCTTTTTGCATAAAGGTTTATCGTTGCGAACATTCTAAATGTAATCATATCTCAATCATGATTACATCTAAAAACAATGTATAACATTGAAAAGATCAGAATATTTAAAAAATAAGTTATTTCTCCACAATGAAGATTAAAATTTTAAATTACTTTCACCTTATATTTTGCGAGGAATGTGAAAAAATATTCTTGCTTTTTTATTTACTTCTATACTTTAATGTATCTAATTGCGGATATGGCGGAATTATTGCTACGAGAGCAATCTCTTACAGCCAATCAGAGCACCAGTCTAGCCTCGCTTGACGAGTGGCCGGGAATCGAACCCGGATCCCCGTGGTACGCCTCGCAGTCAAAGGCCGTATGCCTTGTGATCAACCCAACACACCAGTGACTTTTTTAATGAATATTACAAAATTTGTAATTTGTAATTTTAATTAATTTTTTGTAATTATTATTACGAAAGGTATGGATTCAGTCACTGACAGATGGATGAAGCTGTGGTCCATTTACCATGTTGATGTGAAAAACTACAAAGTGGCTGATCGTAGAAATACATACAACTATGATATTAATATCAAGATTAATATAGCAGTTACTCTATACAGGGTTGGTTAATTGGTAAAGCAAGAATTTTTATTCTCAAGAAGATGTAAATAATCGACAACATTTTTTGATATGGGCCTTTTATTACGAAAAAATAATTTATTTTACAATAACAAAATATTTTCTACTTTCAATATTTTCTCATTTATAATTATATTTAAATATTTTATTATCACAAATAGAATTTCCCCACAATAAAAATGTAAGAAAAACACCGTGTTACCAGTATAACCGATTTTGCTTTCTACAAAAAACTACTTTTATTGCTCATTTTTCAAAGCTGAATAAGGTGTTTGTGATCAATTTAATTAAGGGCTACACGACAGTGATATAATTTCGAATAACCCTTAGGGAAATTGAGTCGTCCGTTACTAATAGAAATTTTCTATATTCGCACTATAAAGACATATTGGGTTATAAATAATGATCTATGTATTATATTACCTGCTCCAATTTTCTTTTTAACGCCGTTATCTCCTTTTGACTACTATATGTGATGTCCAGCCCGGGCGACAATGCATAGTAGAAAACTATATTTTGTGCCTTCGCAGCAGCTATCAGGCTGGTAAGGTGTTCTGCTTCCTCCACAGTGTAAAGCTCGCGCCAGTACGCGCGGTGCTTGTAGTCATCCTTTGGGGCGTACACATACGAATCCATGCCCCATTTTTTTAGCCTGGAAAGGACGGTATTAAAAATTTAATAATGACAAGTTCATTAAAATGTTTTTGAGAGCCTTTTTTAATAAAAAAAAGCTGGTAGAGAGCAGAATAGTCCATCCTTCAACCAAAACACATGGTTCCAGCAGGACGGGGCCATAGCTCACACTGCTAATGTGTCCATGAATGCAGTGCGGCAGTTATTTCCAGAAAAAACATATCCCGAAATGGTACCGTACCATGTCCACTTAGGTTACCCGATTTAAGCCCATGTGACTTTTTCTTATGGGGATACTTAAAATCCGTTGTTTACAAAACAAATCCGAGCGCCGTGATACAACTTAAAGAAAATATTCAAGCCGAAGTCAGTAGGATACCCCAGTCGCTCTGCAAACGCGTTTTTGAAAACATGCATGCTAGACTCGAACATGCATGCTAGACTCTGTGTATATATCAAATTAATCAGACTCAATAATTGTAAAATTATCCGCTTACTTATGGAAAATGAAACTTTATGCAACAGATGATTAGAGTTACTTCACCTTGCCAAAATTTTCATCATACCATAAGCCTTTATGAGCTGCATTTTCCATAATTTTCATTGAAATTACTTACTAAGAATTTCTATACTTTTTAGGTATTTTACAATGTTACTTCAAAAGTAGATGGAAATGTTGTGTTAACGAGTTTGCGTTCAAGAACAGAAGTATTAAAATGACTGAATTCCAAGGGATGCTTTATTTTATTTAAAAAGACTTAACCAATGACACCCCACTCGATAAAGTATGTAAAAGTTTTTTTGTCCCCTTTTTTATTGTATGGAAAGAGGAGACCAAACATTTTTTTTCCATCTCATTTCTGGATTTAGGTCATCAATATCTATCTTCACACCAAACTTCGGCTCAACAGGTGCAAACAAGAGAGTAATTGAGCTGGGGTATACAGATGGACGGACGGATAGATATGACAAAATTACATGGGCTCATGGATTGGACACAGAACCTAATATTATTCTAACATCAGAAATATTCTATATAAAGTAATAGGTTGTCGCTTACTGCGTGCATATGTGATTTGTTCAAATTCGTGATGTTAAGGATAAAAGATTGTTTTGTCTCCCTTTTTTGTTGTAAATAATTTTATTTTATATCACTAACTTATTTGGTTAGTAATGTTAATTTTGTGACTACAACCATGTCACTGAGCATTTTTAAATTTCAAACTGTTCTTAAGAGACATTGTTTTGTTTGAACGCGATGTGTTTGGAAAACGTATTCTTATAGTGTCGGCTGTAGGCATGTTATATTGTTTATTAAGAGATCTTTCAAATGAAGCAAATCTAATGAAGTCAATTACTACAAGGAAGAATATCTACAATGTATCACATTTATAAATAAACAAAGTTTATTTTTATTTAAGATTTTATTTTGTTTTTAAGAAGCACACTGAATACCTTTTTCTCTATCTAATATATCTTATATTATTATTGTCAAATCACTTTGATACAAATGTATAGTGTAAAATATTTTATTTAATAATTATATTTTTACAATTAGGTATTTTTCAAAATTACTATGTCACCATACTATCGAGACAGTCATTCGATCGACGCTTTTGGTGAGAAAGAGAAACAACTAAGTTGCTGACGCATAGCGTCAATTTTCTCGTTCATTGCGGGCAATCACGCCGAACGAGACCTATATGTAGAAGTAGTAAATATTCTCTGCCTGCATGCTGCAGACAGCCCTACATTAATTTATGCACACACCCAAATAGATATGGATAGGCGAGTACACATGTAATAGCGGAGGCAATTAAATCTATTCGCTAGTATGGAGTGTTGGGGGTGTGTCTTAACTATGGAAAATTACGCTCAAAAGTGACCATCTTATGAAATAAGCCGCCATTCTGCTAAGCATTAAAAAGAAAATATTGTTAACATTAACTAAATTTCTAATTTTTAAGAAAATATCCAATTTCTGGTTGAAATCTTGTCTGCTGAAAAGAACTAAATTTTTTATATTCTCCACTTCATTATAAATATTTTTTATTTCATAATAATAATTTGCTTAATAGCTCAAAATAAATGTAATAATGTACCCATCCCACCATCCTTACATATTAAATATAAATACGTCTCAATGGTCTTAACTCAATACCCCTAAGTCTAACTCGCTATAAAGGCTCCAATTAGGATACAAGGCATATTCCATATTATTAACTGTCACAAGTGAAAGATGCTAAGTCCGAAATCAATTACTACATAAACATTTTTAGATAACACATGGGAGTTTGATGGTGGTATCGAAGGAAGATAAAGTTAGACTAATAGAGTATCAATTTAATTACAAAACTAAATTGTTTACATATTTATAAGCAGTGAAATATTGGTACAGTAGCATAATTTCAGTGTCTTTCTTTTAAAGAAATTTAAAAAAAAAGGATATAAAAGTGAAACTGAGAACTATCTCTTAAGTTAATTATTATATAATATAAAAAGCTATTAACTAATAAACGAGTAATAAATTGTGATCATAATTATACATGGAACTTAGTTGGATTAAGTCAGAATTACTGATAATTAATCAATATAAAATAGTGAATAACAAGATAGTTAGTATGAGAGTTCACCTGTAGTTAATTTTCTTCTTTTTCTTAAATTCAGATGTGTCTGATCTTAAAAATAGTCCACAGGTTTATAGTAAAATTGGTCAAAACTTATGGAAAGTTTTCATTAAAATATGTAACTTTTTATTGAAAAACTTTTTATTAAAATATTCTAAACAAAAATTTAAAAAAATATATATATATACATCAAGAAAGAATTTTTTAAATGTATACCTTGAATTTAAAATTATAAATAAAGCTAAGCCTCTAACTAAACCCTTGTCTAAGTTCCAAAATGCAATTGGTTGAATTTTCTAGGTTTGATAATCCATTATTGAGACATACAAAATAATATATGAATGCAACAAACAAATATATTAAATGAATATTGTGAGCTTGTAGGCGATGACTCTAGCTAACATCTATCTGGTTATCTAATCAGGAAGCGCCATTGTCAATGTATTATTTTCTTGTGATGTTGTAATGTTGTTTACATTGTGTCCTATTCAAATCATTTCGACTATGGAATTGGTTTAAGAAATGTGTGTAGATATGTTACTGGTGCTCAGTATAAATGTAACTAAATAGGTCACTAGAGTTTTGTCTCTAACTCTTTATTATCTTTTATTATCAAAACGGAAAAACCATTATAAAATAAGTACGCCTTTAATTTTACTGAATTAATTTTGGATAAAATTAAACATTATCAAACATTTGTTTATAACAGAACTTCAACACCACCGGAAACAAATCATTAATTACAGTTTAAGGGAGACTTGTGTTTAACAGCTAAAACAAAACAATTTTATATATTTTCAAGCGGCAAAAATAATGAAAGGATAATACTAACTTTTGAAAGAGATCTTTCCTTTGTTCTGTCGTCCATGGTCTACCGTAAAAACCTATAAGCAAGCAATTGCAATGATTTTATTAAATATACGTTTAAAAGTTGTTTCATATGAAACTAATAAAGGCGATGAATCGAGAAATATCAATAAATTTGTATTGTATCTTCTCATACATATTCGGCTCACCTTCAACAACACCGCAAATGAAATCTTTACTTTTTGTGTCAGAATCATCAGAAGTAGCGGTGCAATTGTCTGTCATAATTATTATATGAATTAGAATGTCACTAGAACTTAATAATTAGTTTATAATAGTGCTTAAATGGCAGTATAACAATTTAATATATTTAAATATGCTATTGTGATGTAAAATATTATTGCTTTTTATTTACTTTTATTATAAATACTTAAAATAATTTCTTCACTGGATATATGAGCAATGTGTCAAAAGTCGAAATTAGGGTTGCCACCTTCTTGTGCATAATAATAATAGTAGTGTGTTGCCGATTGTTGAGACAAATGAAAGCGAAAATAAAAAAAATATTTGGTAAACTGTCAGATTAAAGAAATATTAATAATGATTAAGTCGACCGACATATTCATAATTTTTGATTAATCAAAGAAATATTAATAATTATTGTAATATTTAAAAAATGTGACATTTATAATCGACCAAATTTTTAAAAATCATTCTGAATATGGAATAAATTTTTCATAACTCATTCTTTTCTAAATAATTACATAAAGGAAATTAAAATTTTTGGCAGTTTATTTGTATAGAGATATATAAAGTTTTAACCATTTATTCTTCATAACAATTTACGTAAACATTTCGTATAAATCTCGGGTTTTTGTGGAAAAACAAGTTATTTTAACGTTATAATTTTAAAATATATCATTGATATTGATAAATATGTTAACCAAACTTCTTATTTATATCATTTATTACGTTGTCAAGTCCATTTTATGTTTCTTGTACGTTCTTTGACTGCATATATTATTTCGAAACACCAGGCTCGTACTCTTATCACGATCAGCTTCTATATAATAAAATCCCTCGCAAACCCAGTTTATCGAACTTCCTCACTCCCTCTCTGTACTGCCCCATTTGTTTCAATAAAACATAGATCAACGCATGTTTGTGTTTTGGGCCTGTAAGAGTCTTTCAAATGCCAATTCGCTGTTCATTTCTATTGTGAATAACTATTAGGCGGATTGGACGCGAATATCCACAGATGCTCAAAAATATTTCCCGATGGCTATGTTGGGGCATCGTTCTAGTTCTGGGTATCTCATACTCGGTATATTTTTCCTACAGAAGATCTGCTCCATATTCTCTGGGGAATGTAGTGTTACTCTAAATTAAACGCCCTTGTAGCTAATTCCAAAGTTTTAATTTTCTCCGATTCCTTAAGTTTTTGCAATCCTTCCTTACTACTTCTTCCCCCTCAAATTGTAGCTTTCTAACTTTCCAAATCAAGCGAATATGGCTTGATTTGAAGAGAACGGAATCACATGTAGTTCTTGCATGGTCCCCTAATCACTGCGATACCGTAGGTAATGAAAATAGTTGATGAAAATCCCGAGATCCATGTTATAATGAAGACACTCATAATTTCATTGAGGTTTTCCTTTCTTTGGCTGGCTCCTGGATGGTCTCCCCCTGACAAAAGGTCTGGGAGACATCATTCTAGATCACGGGTTCGGGCTACTTTCTGGTTCGACGGTTTTTTCCATTAAAACTTTGGTTCTCCAGACTTATATTTGCCAGTACGACCTCGGTAGTGTTTTTCAGGGTTTTTGGGTTTTTCAACATCATTCCATTCTTTTCATTTGGCTAGGTTTCGCGTCGGAGACTCTCCAATCTGTAGATATACCATTGATATAGGCTATCTTTCTGCCAACTTGACTCGTTCTTTGATAACGTTCCAAATTGACTGGTTGCAGGGCAACAGCAGAGTATTCTGTGTTATCACATTGTAAGTTTTAAAATCAAATACTTAATGTAAAGTCAAATATCATTACTTCCAATTTTTGGCATGAAGCTCAGTCAATGGTCTCGTAAAAAAAGTCTTAACTTAAAAGTCTTAAAGATTAACTAGGTTAATCTTATTAAGTCACGGGCTATTATTATTTGTAGTAGGAAATTCCATTCTAAGACCAGTATTTGTAATCTACAACAACTATTATTAAATGGTAAAGTTATTTCATTTTTTCATCTATAAAGGACTTGGGTCTAGGGATCTATTCATTTCTTAATCGGTAGTCCCAAGTTAATGTTGTTATCCATCGAGACTTTGGTAAAATACACTCTCTAAAACGCCTTGAACATTTCATTCCCTTTTGAGACTAAAATTCACCTGTATTAAACGCTTTTATTGCCTTTATAAGATTATGGAAAAGTGAAATATCTAATCTTTTAGAAAAATTGCTTAACAAATTTCAATGCCTTCAATATTCGTTATATTTTCATCCTCAGAAAATTTAATCACATCTCTTAGTTTAGGTCCCAACTCTGACGGGGATTCACGACCTTATTTTGGTGCTAGATTTACAACTCTTGTTTTCCGTTGCCTCAATCTATATTCTGAGAATCTTAATACACTACGTATCCCCAAACATAGTGTTTCTTTCTTTGAGTATTCGTTAACTGTTCATGCTACCAACTTATGGAATAAATTCCATTCCGACACCAGACTTTCACTGACTGTTCAGGTATCCAAAAATATTTTGAAAAATGAATCCTCTTCTGATTTTACTTTTCACATTCCATTTCCTTTCATACCCCTCTATCTTAATTTTTCTCCTCTCTCCTCCCGACAAATTAAAGTTAGATAACATTCTGTTATTCTCAAGAAATTATTTATCCTGCTTTGTTATCTTGACATTTTGCTAATAATCTCTCCTTTAACTTATGACTAAACTTACTTAACTTCTATAATTACTATACTTAACTTCTATGATTATATTCGTATGCCACTTAAATAATTCTCCTTCTTCTTGAGTTGGTTTCTCACTGCTGAGGATCCTGGCTCCTTTTTGATAACACGCTCTTCTTAATGATATTACGCAATAGATTCCAATTTTTGGCGTTAAGCTCTACATCACGTAACGTAGTGTCAAGCGTTTTTCGAATCTGCTTCATCCAGCGTCTACGGAAGCGTTTCCATGGTCTACGTTCTTCAACCATGCCAGTAAGAATGAGCTACTCGTTGCTGTCGGTAGGTTCCTGCGCTATGTGTCCGAAGTTTTCAAGAACTCTCTGGAGACAGATAGATGATGGACAACTTTATTTTAATACCAAGCTCTTTTAGAATCGCGATGTTGGTTCTCTGTTCGGTTCATGAGATGTTGAGCATCTTTATCCAGCAGGATATTTCAAAGACGTCGATTCAGCGTTCATAGCTCAAAGCCTGGCAATAGATGTTCAGGTACGGTTAGTTGATACAGGAATCTCCATAATTTGGTTCACTTAACACAATTGAAAATCTCATATAATCAACAAAACACATGACTGTTAACGTCATGTATTCGTAGAATTTCTCCACATTACATTTAAAATTGACTATATTCCTTATGTATAAATGACTAAATTATAATATTCTACTTCGTTTTCAACATCAGACCTCTTTTGTAAGGATCCAACAAACTTATGGAGCTTATCACTCAATATATAAGAAAGAAGGATATCAAAATCTAAATAATTTTAATTCATTAACCTATATTATATCAATACGTTGGACTGGCTATATCATATAAAGTGACAGTTATTTTTCTGTTAGAAGCACTACCATGAACGTTACGGGAACTAAATTTGACATTTAGTTAAGGATGTCCAAAATTTTCCTTTGTATCGATGTATCACATTGTTTCCTATTAATACTTTCGATACTTTAATGAGTTATTATTATTCTTAGGGGTATAAATGAAATAAAAAAAATTGCCTGCTTACAATGTTTTAGCATTAAAAGAAAAATATTGCAATTGCCTCTGGGAGTCGCTATTCTTAAGTAAAATAAAAACATTGGAAGAAATAGAATCACCACCTATGTAAGATGAATTTGATGAATTTTTATACTTTATCTAACGCGAACGAGACATCTAAACAATGTGTCAGATATATTGCAGGATTTATCATTAGAGCCAATCGAAAGAAAATTAAGTGAGACGATTGCATAGTTATACGCGAGTATGTACCATAAGTCTTAACGCAGCAAAAAAAATATTCGCTGTGCAATTATTACTGGTGTTAACATACAGAATTTTTTGACTCGGAAATTTGGGCTCGCTAATGATTATAGTCAATTAATTCTTAGACAGTGTTACTAGCATTGTATATAAATATTCTATATTTTATTCCAGCCCACAGAAAACTTCTAAATAGGTATGGACTTTATTATGGCGTGTTATTAGGTTAATTGTATAAATAAACCGATGAAAACTTAATAGGCTATATACAACTTTAATCTATCGAAGTTTTTATCGCTTAATTTTGTCACACTGTCTCATCTTTAATTTCTAATATTAATTTTGTGCATACTCGCTACTGTGGAAGGTCACTTCATCGCCGAAATGGCGAGAAACAAATTTCTTTATTACGACGTTATGTAAAGCTAGTCCAGCGTATTAGCGATGGGTGCTAATGCTATTTTACGTTAATTTAATCCTGCCAACGTATTTGCGATTAGCATGCTATTGCTAAATGCGAAATTAGCAGACTATTTCAGTAGTTGCGGCGTATATTTTTATTATTCGCATAAGCGCTTAGCATGTTTATAACATTGTGGTGCGTATCTTATTACGTCTGTTTGAAGCGTTAGCATGTTTTGTAAATATGTTTGCGATTTGTGTTACGCGTAATATAAACATTGGCAGTTATTTGTGAGATAAAAAAAATCAATAGCAGATATGAATGAAATATACACGTCAAGGTACGTGATAAATGTTAAAAGTGCACAAACGAATCATATGAAAACTATGGCAGTTTTAATTTATATTTGTATTTCTTTAAAATATTTAATCTAAAAAGGACCGAAATTGGCGACTATAGCGAACGGTCGATAATTAAAAATAATTAGATTTAATGATTTTTCACTGATTTTTTTCTTTTCTTCCGGGCTTAGTTTTCGCGAAACATATGACTTAATGATTTTTTGCCATTTTCAAAGAGGAACTTGTAAGTCTGCAGCAGTCCTCGACACGCTGGTGCTATAGTACACTCGTTGATGTCTCTTCTGAAGGATTGCTAGATAATGACATTGCATCTGTGATTGTTGCTACTCCAGGGCTCTGAACATGGATGGATATTGACGCCTGCTTGGAATCCCTATCATTTTGCACGCCCTCTTACACCTGGATTAAAATTGTTATATATGCTGATATATGATTACACCTTAATTGTGTTTGTAAATTAGTTACAGAGATTTACAGGAAAATATTTTTTTACGCATGGCACGCTATGGCACGCTTATTAGAGATACCTTCGTAAAAGTTCCCTACGTAAGATATATACCCTTGACGACTCATTTCCGAGTTTAAATCTATCATCAAATATAATTAATAGTGTTCAATGAGAACTATGAGTACTTTCGCGAATGATCAAGAGACCTTTAAAACCAATTACACTAAAAAAAATAAAACACAAACAAAATATAAACACAGTAATTAAAGTTGCAAATAATTATCTAAATCCTTTAAACCTTTTTTTTAATCCAGATATGTATATAATCACAATTCATATACAATGTTAATCGTATAGAGCAAATACGTCTCTCATAACAATAATAAAAGATTTGTTACATCGACTGTTACGGCATTTATGAATCAATAAATTAATATCTAAACAGTATTTAGCAGATATTGAATATATTTGGCGTTAATTTTGTAGAAATTCATTATTAACAACTAAATGAAACTACGTGATGTAGTATTATTTCTACTTTATTCAAATTCTTTACCACGACCTAGGTTTCGTTTTTTATTAGCAAAGATTAAAAGCCTAAAGTAGTACGCCGGACTCTTCTTTCTACATGGTGTAAATACTGTAGCAAATAATAAATCTGCTAACAACGTACTGGTCACCTACAGTTAATACGTAAATAGCATTAGTTGCGAAATGTCAATAGCATGCTAACACGTATTTTGTAAATAGCTTTTTGCATTGGTATGCTAAATGCTATTTTCGCCAACTCTACAGCGTACTAGTAAAATAGAGGTTAGTATTTTAAAAGCACTTATGTATTAGTGTGCTTTCGTATGTGTGCTTGTCTTGACTCTAGCAGTTATTTGGATGATATCGGTTATTTTTATTTGTATCCTTTTTTCTTTCCCTTTTTAACAATACTTCATGTTATTAACTAAGCAAAAGTGACAAATATACAGGTTACAATTTCTATTCTTTCTATACATTTTACTATACATTTATACTTTCTTTTATATAGTCTGGAAGCATATAAGAATGACAACACTTTCCTGCCCTCTTTAGGCTAAATCTCGTGCCATTCCGTATTTTAGGATTCTCACCGTTAAAAATTGGGGCAATTTGCTTTTAACCAAATTGGTTTGATTTTTAACCCATTTGGCTAAATACGCGTTCAATATCCGCGTTTGAATGTGGTAATAACAAAAGAGACATTGCAAACTGATATGAATCTTCAAAGGGGTTATTATCAGCTGTATCTTTATATACCATGACTTCATTCCAGAACTCTACCGTGGAAGATAGAGTTTCCCATTTAACGTGAACTATGTTTCTCCATTGAGATACGAGTTTTTCAATTATTGGCGCATTCATTCCGAACTTTTGGGTTATTTCGACTATCAATGGCTTGACTACTTTCAAAGTGTCTTCAACTAAAAATATTGATAATTTCTGAAGTACTTTTAAATTTATGGGTAATTTCGAATGTAGTTCTGTCACAAGTTTCAATGTGAAACTAATACAAAGTTGGCGCAAATTGTTTACTGTATCAGACTGAAGATCGTATTCAAGTAATTTGGTCTCGAAAGAATGTCCCATGTATGGTCTAGGGTCTAAATAAACTATGTTTTGCAATAAAATGTTTACCCTCGCCGTTGGGTTCAGAATACGCAGACTTGTCGATTCTACTAAGCCAATCAGATCTTCATACAGTTTTGTTGGATCAACATCGTCGCTTTCAAACAATTTGTTTACAATTTGAACCTCCTGTAAGATAGGTCTCAAGTATAATAACTACAGATGATTCTGTGGAATTGTATAGTATTTCTGCCATATAGCACTTTTCATCCCGTCTGGCAACTTAAATCAGGAGTTTTAATTCCAGTCATTGCTCTAGCATACGATTGACCGCTGGTTCAATTGATATCCATCGGGTACTGCACATCTGTGGAATCGTTAATAAATCGGAGCCACCATTGATAATTTAAAATAAGCTTTTGGAAAAAAGTAGGCCGTTCGAAGAACGGCTAAACCAGTTATAGGTTTCTCTTATAAGAAATTCAATATTACGTGGTAAGGTTTCTGCTGTAGCATGAGGTATAGCCTACTGCAACGAATGACATACGTAGCGCACTAAAACCAAATTCTTGTTACCAGTTGCATTTTTTACTAATGCGTGTACTCCGTTGTTAGTTCCTGTCATCACCGATTCATTATCCTTCCCGATACCGATCGATTTCTTTATATTTATATTTAGCGCTGACAATAAAGCTGTAATGCCATTTACAGTGCCATCTTCAATCTCAACGAACCCCAAGAAGGTGGGATTTATCTTTTTTAAGGTCGGCTGAAATATTTAATCGAAATTCCTAGGATTTTGACAACCCAATTATCTGTAGATTCATCGAGTAAGAGACTGTACTGGTGATCTCCTAAATCTGTCACAATTTCTTTAATAAAACGTGTTGCTAAAATATTTTTTATTATATATGTGCATTTCGTCCGATGTAATTTTAAGTTGCTGCTTTCACTGTCGTCAATCGGTGTTTGTTTAATTCCGACAAATGGTCTATAGCCATAATAGCACAATGTTCGCTTACAAACAAAGCTAGTGAGGATTCTGCTTTCTGAGTGTTCTGATCTTTTTTACTCTAAGAAAATTAATAATTTTATGACTCTTGATTGCCTTTATTGCTTTCTTGTGCTTTGCTGACGAAACATGTTGCCTCAAACAAAACAATTTTGCAATACAGTATTTCACATTTACAGTACTTACAATAGGCTTTTGTCGTATCGTTTTCAATGCGCTGCAACCTGTGTTGTGACCGCTAATGTTGATTATACTTAGGCGCCATAATAATGTTGAAATAATAAATATAAAATTATTAAAAAACACGACTAATGTACGTGAGGGTACGATTGGACAACTGCGATCAACAGTATACACTTGCTACAGTACATTAATATATTTTTGCACTCTAACTTACAGTTAAGAGCAAGAAAAGTAATGCTATTTATTTATGGTATTTTTTGTCGGCGTAGAAGGGAATTCCCACATTCTACCTAGAGTTGTTAGCCTGGCTGCTACAAAATATACCTAAATTAAACTAAAGCGAAGGGGTCGTTCGTTTTATTGTCATATTTTAATTTCAATGTTTGCATCATTTTTACGTCTCCTAAAAATATGCTACAAAATATGCTACATGTTAAACGCCAAAAACATATGCTAAATAAAAAGAAAATATGCCCCAAATTTAGCATATAAAATGCTAAATTGGCAACACTGTCTACTAAGCGTAGGTTATTTAATGAAAACAGTAGTGTTACTAGTAGGAATAAACAAAAGGGGATTTGTTATAAATAATAATTAATTTTATATTTCTTATTTTCTAAGTAATTTCGGTAAAAATAATTATGATACACAAAGTTATGTCCAGATAAACATAATTAGCAATTTTTTTTATTTAGGTAATTTCGCTACAGTATGTAACATTCAATTTATTAATAATTGAGTTCTATAGTTTCGTAATATTTATTGAAAATAATTACTATTTTGTCTTTTTATTTATGTTTAATTTTATACTTCAAAATTTTAAAAAATTCGATGAGTCAGACATTTAGCTTGTATATCCAATAAAACGCATAATATTTATTTTAACTCTATAAAGTTCTAGACAATAAAGTGACATTTACTACCTTAATACCTGTTTATACGCTTTTAACTGTGGTAACAACATTGAATTTACATAAAATGGCAAAAATGATTTTAGTTTCAGTGTGTAGGTTTTATACCTGATTTAGTTAAACGATCTTTGTAGACTATTTCAACATTATGTATCAACGTTGCCACAATCCCGTTTTTTGATCTTGCTTTTAATTTGACACGATAGATGGCGATACGGGTAACTTATTTTCCCCATATTTTGAGTTACGTACCATTATTTATGTGAAATCATTCATGGCTTTATTATAGATTAATTTCTTGTAAGCCTTGGAATGGTTTGACGAAATTTGATATTATATTTGAATAGAAATGAATTTGGGTAAATAATGCTGATCGAATATTTCGAAAACATGACAGGTTAAAAGTGAGAGTGAAAATTTATGTATGATTAATTTTAATGGCCTTTTAATTTAAAAATATATTTATATTAAAATTGTATATTCGCGGTTCAAATTAAATACACTTCGGCACCCGTCCACGGGCTTACAGTAATTTAATCTAATGAAAATACTTACCACCAATAGGTGGCGACGAAAGTTTATATTTTTTGAGTATAAAAAGGGTGGTAAATAAATTAAGAGATAGACATTATGTAAAATGTAATGATTTATTGCTGTAATTAAATTTAAAAATAATCATGAAATAAAAAGTATACTATATTAGTTCATCGATAGTCATACTGTTTACTTTCAAAGAGGAGGTTTAATAATCCAATCTATGTACTTTTTTATAGGTACTTCATCTGGTGTGAGGTATAGAGATCCGAGTTCACCAAGTCTTTTCATAAGGTCTTTCATATTACGTCTTCTTGAGTATTTTCTTGCAGAATTTTCTTTATATTTTCTTTAATATAACCGCTTGTTTGAAAAATAAAAAAAATCGGGGTGTAGCTATGTCGGGGACACAGCCGTGCGTTTTATATGAATATTTGTACGTTAATGAGTAATATTGCTTACGTTTTCAACACTGCTTCAGTCTATATTATATGGTATTTTGTGGGTATTATTGGATTGCTCTTGAGAAGCTTTTACCAATCGTATACGATTTCTATATTTTGATGTGGCCTTTTTACGAGTAAAGGCTGACATTTTATTAATTTTTCTTGATTTTTAACTTTAACGTCATACGTATTCACCATAACCATTCCCCATTATTATTATATACACGCAATCGATAAATATTAACGAGAGCCGTTGACTGAAACTTAAACTAACGTCGTAGCTTCTCCGAGCCAAAATTTATACTAAACGGAAATTATGTGACGCGGCGAAACGACCTCAAAATGGCAGTGCGCCTCCCTCCACCGCGCGTGATGCGTCACAGTCCTCATTCAACGTAAACATGAATTTTTTGATCCTTTATCAATCGAGTGGTGTAATTAAATTTTGGATGTAGATGACAGTTACGTAGCTCTATCCCCCGATTTTGTCATCATCAAGTTTTTTGTATTGCCTCCCACTACGGAAGCAAATTTAAAGACGTAGGTAGGTATTCATGTCAAAAATCTGGGCACTGGCGTTTGATTAGAACGTTCCAAATAAAATAATTTGGTTAAGTTGCGTCAAAAAATTCTGGAGTTAGCGATAACTAGAATTTTTATGAACGTCGCGATACATCTTTATATTTTTATTTGGTTACTTTTGCAAAGATAAACGATGAAAATTGGTTTTAAAACAAAAAAAAAATAAAATTGTCAAAAAAATAAATTTTACGCCATATTAATATAAAATAGTATTTCAAATTGATTATATAAAGGTATGATACAATTTGCTGTAATACCTTGATTCACTCGCGCTATAGTCACAATGCATCGCTTTGTCTCTTTCGGTTAATTTTACATATATGCAATTTGTGATTGTAGCAGTGAGAGTTTGTGTGCGTGTAGTTGTACCTATACCCGTTTTGTATTTAGATAAAGTAAGAGTACTGTATCTTCCTTTTTTTGTTTTGATCTAATTTTCGAGGTATAAAGTATTTTACTCGGGTGGCAGGCTAGTTTGCGCACGGAGTATAATATACTATACTCGTAAGTACGTGCACGCCGCCGCTCTACTACCCGAGTAAAATGCTGTATACATACATTGAAAGTATTTTCACTCCTTACCGGGTATGGATACTTTTATGCCAATACCTAGTATAAATATCTGGCCACCTAAATACGCCTCACTACTTTCGTGACGAACGCTGTGAAGTTACGTGTACTGAAATGGTCTACATAAAACTCCGAGGTGTCATATATATTGACGTTGTAATGTATTGACGTTATTATATAGATAGGTTGCAGTAACTATTTTTAAGTAAATGTATGGAACAAAAGTTGCGAAATTTAGATTTGTTTACTAACCCATGTTAAAATAAATGTCATAAGTGACTTAAGCATTTCTGGAGATAAAAAATGCCCTTTACGCTTTTTAATTTGGTTTGGTACTTCAAAATTAAATAAAAAAGTTTTTAAAGTTTTGGAAACGGGTACGCTTAGTGCGAGAATATCACAAAAGTGGCAAAAAATACAAATCAAAACATCTTAATCAAGCAATCGTCCAAATGTGTTGAGATCAATTTATTTAAAAATTGCGATTTTTATTTCTCGATAAATTTATGTTGGCAATTATAGTTTCTTTTGTTGGCAATTATAACTATAATCAGCATCTTTCAATACTTTTCTCTTTCATGGCTTTGCACGTGAAACTATTAAAGATCGCTTTGATTTCAGGCGCATAATTATCTCATTAGCAAGTTTGTCAAAAACTACTTTATGAAAACGGAACGAAGCGGCTGCGTATTAAAAAGCATCGCTGCGTCTGCACAGCGTTCCCTATGAAAATGTTTTTGAGTAAAATCACGTAAAAGAATGACGTTGACCTTCAAACGGTCGATGTATCTAAATCAACTGGAAACGGCATCACTTTACCACCAAAATGAAAGTCCTAAAAAAATTGGCACCAATCTGGTGCCTACCTTTATATATAGATTCAGCATTGCAGTCAAGAATTTTTGGAGATGATGAAAGAAGTTTTTAGTAACCGAGATTCACCTAAGCAATTGTATAATTACAAAATTTCTTTCAATTGCACTGGTGGAATTGCACAAATTATAAAGTCTGTATGGATATTGAAATCAACAAAATTATTTATAATATCAAACTAGCTGACCCGTGCGAAGTCTTCGCACTATATCGCCATCTAGCGTGTTCCAAGTATACAATTTGGCTAAGATATTTGATGTGTCGCCCACAGATGGCGCTCATGCCAATTGTTATAAAAATTAATTTTTTTATTAACAAAAAGATTTTTTTCGAATTTTTTTATATTTTTGCCCAAAGTAGAAAACAAGCTTTAATTGAGTATTTTTTAATTTTTTTTTTGGTGCAGTAGTTAAAGAGATCGAGCCGCTCGACCAAAAAACACCTTTTAGAAATAATATATTTAGATTAGTGGCGTATTGTGCTGTATAAAAGCACTTTAATAATTAATGAATACAAACAATGCAGTGTTTAGTTTTTCAAAAATATATATATGTATTCATTTCGAATGTAACCCCTTTATATTCAATAGCGTTTGATATTTTCTGCTGATAGAATACTGCGCTGATATTGATAAAACATTAACCAAAAATTGTTTTTTCTGGGAAACCGTTCAAGCGTGAATCAAACTCGCACACCGAGGGTTTCGTTCAATATTGGAAAAAATAATAATTTTCTTTAAAACTATGAAGCTTCGCCTCATTATTCCTCTAATATGCGATATTAGTTTCAATTATTTCAAATTCTTCGAGTTGTAAGATTCAAATATGCGTAGAGATTGTAATTTTTAATTGATCACTCATTTTTTGGTTATAACTCGAAAACAGTTGCGGCCAAAAATTGAAAAAATATATTTTTGTTTCAGTTTAGAATATAGAAATACAACAAAAAGAATGAAAAACAACTTTTGAAATGTGAAGAAAGCCAATTCATTCGATATCTATTATACTCGACCTTGTCATATTACTTGAATTTCAAGCCCCATTTCTGCACCATACAAATAAATAAAAATAAATTGCTGCATATATGAAGGATCATCACTTCACAGATTTGGTTGATTTTTTTTGTTGTGTTCGTAATTGTCAGGATAAGGTTTGAATAAAGGAAAACTTTTGGAAAATCTACCGGAAAAGTTGGAAATCTGAATGGTATTTTTGTATGAAATTCTCAATTAAAAAAGGGGCATTCAGTTTGACAGTTCTGCTGTCATATATTTTAATAATAAAAAAAATGGACTTTCAGTTTAATAGTTCGGCTGTCACATGTTTTAATAACAAATTCCGCATTGAGCGCGATATTTTGCGAAAAAGAATTTGAATTGAAAGTGGTGGACATATTTTTAGTGCATTCTAAACCGTACAATTTATCAATTTTTCTTGCAAATATTCATTTGATTTCATATCGTGGGTTATTTCTTTGGAAAAAATGGCACCAGTGAGGCGTCGAAATATCGGTCGGCGTACGTGCAAGGCAAGCCAACTATATGATCGTTGAGTCAATGAGACTAATATAGAGCGTACACTGTGTTTGAAGGCAAATCGAATAAGAATTTGTCAAGCGCGATCCATTATGACTCCCGAACAGCGGATACAGTCGAGTTCGAATCGCTTAGTTAGAGCTTACGCACAAAATAATTTGGAACATCGATATAAAAGACGGCCAAACGTGACAATTCGAAACGAACGTTTGACGTTCAGATACGATCCAACAGTCGATTACGCCGCGGATGTATCGGTTGACTTGGGAACAATGGGTACTGTTTGTCAACATTGCATTGCTTTGAGGTTTCGACACGAATCGCCAGGATTATGTTATACGAGTGAAAAGACCAAATTACCACAATTGACACCGTCACCAGAACCACTGGCATCATTGCTTTCTGGTCAAGAACCTTGATCGAAGCATTTCTTGCGGAGTACACAAAAGTACAACAGTTCCTTCCAAATGTCATTTGGAACGAAGATTATTGAAGAACTAGGTTTTATCCAAACTTTTTAGGTAACTTCTTTTTCTACTGCAACACACATCACACAAACAAACGTCAACGATTCAAAACGTATCACCGAGGCTCATAAGTCAAGAATTTGTCTTCTTGATTTATGATCCAGAAATTTCAGAATAAAGTCGTCATTTGAATTTCTACCAACTGTCAGTGGTTGTACGCGACATATCGAGAAGCCTGTCAGTGTTTGCAGTTACTCGAAGATGACATTCATTAGATCGCACATGCTGTTATTTCGTCTATTGCGTATCAAATTTGATCACTTTTTGCCATCAACATTTCAATGTGTTTTCTAACGACAATATGGCTGAAGACATTTTACGTCGAGTGCGTATAACAACAACAAATCCCGAACTTGAATTTAACGCAGAGATCCATAACGAGGCGTTGATTTCTGTAGAAGATTTGTGTCTCATGATTTACGGAAAGATGTTGCACGAATTAAGAATGCCAGCGCTGAATCGCGCCATGCACGATGCATTTAATCGAAAATTTGAACAAGAATTGCAATATGATTGAGACGCTTTGAGTCAATCGATACGAACAAAGGTTTCACTTTTGAATCAGCAGCCGAAAACCGCGTATACCACATTGATGATAACAGTCAAAGACGGCTACCGAGGAATTTTGGCGGAACTGGCAAAACGTTCCTAATTTCATTGATTTTAGCCTCAATTCACGTCACTCCAATCGATTTTTTGCAAATATAACATTTCCTAGTATAGCGAAATAAGACTAAATAAAGGAAACTAAACATCGGAAGAGAAAAATTGAAAATTTGCCAGAACTTTGTTTCGACGTCCTAAAGATGGGTTAAAATGTCTCATAGATATTGTGTCCGCTAGTCAAAATATAAAAGGTTGCGGAAATCATTTTTTTGCAAATATCTCGCTTCCTTATACAATGAAATAAGACAAAATAAAGGAAACTAAACATCGGAAGAGAAAAGCTGAAAATTTGCCAGAACTTTGTTTCGACGTCTTAAAGATGGGCTAAAATGTCTCATAGATGTCGTGTCCGCTAGTCAAAATATAAAATGTTGCGGAAATCGTTTTTTTGTAAATATATCGCTTCCTAGATAGCGAAATAAGACAAAATAAAGAAAACTAAACATCGGAAGAGAAAAGCTGAAAATTTGCCAGAACTTTGTTTCGACGTCCTAAAGATGGGCTAAAATGTCTCATAGATATTGTGTCCGCTAGTCAAAATATAAAAGGTTGTGGAAATCATTTTTTTGCAAATATCTCGCTTCCTAATACAATGAAATAAGACAAAATAAAGGAAACTAAACATCGGAAGAGAAAAGCTGAAAATTTGCCAGAACTTTGTTTCGACTTCCTAAATATGGGTTAAAATGTCTCATAGATGTCGTGTCCGCTAGTCAAAATATAAAAGGTTGCGGAAATTGTTTTTTTTTGCAAATATCTCGCTTCCTAGTACAGCGAAATAAGACAAAATAAAGGAAACTAAAGATCGGAAGAGAAAAGCTGAAAATTTGCCAGAACTTTGTTTCGACGTCCTAAAGATGGGCTAAAATGTCTCATAGATATCGTGTTCGCTAGTCAAAATATAAAAGGTCGCGGAAATCGTTTTTTTTTTGCAAATATCTTACTTCTTAGTACAATGAAGTAAGGTAAAATAAAAGCTAAACCTCGAAATAAAAAGAGAAAACCTGAAAATGTCGTTAGAGGTTTACAACTGCTTGTAGAGCATAAATTTCTCTACGAATTTGGTCGCATATTTTGCATAATTGATAGTTTTCGAAATATAGCACGGAGAATGGGAAGCGTGCCGCCATTTATACGATAACGGTAGGTATGTTAACTACGGAACCAGATGCAAATTAAACTTTACAAACTTAATTATATGATAAAAAATATATTTCCTGTAAATAATAAAGTTAAAAAATTGTTTATTTATAAAATAAATGTTTATAAATAATATAAATCATAGATTAATTTAACTTGAAAGATGTGTGAAGACTTTATAGTGTAGTAGAATCTCTACTAATTACTAATGACGTATATAAAAAATTTAGATGATTTTGAAATTTATATAGATTCAATTTTTTAATTATAGTCGAACCTCTAACGACACATTTTCGCGAAAAAACGATTTTCTTGGACTGTGATCTTTTGATATCTTGACTAGCGGAAACGATATCTTATGACACTTTACAGCCCATCTTCAGAACGTCAATACAAAGGTCTACGTAAATTTTCAGCTTTCCTCGTTTAATTTCGAAGTTTAACCCTCATTTGACTGTACTCCTGTTCTATTAACTACTGTCGCTAAAAATTGTCGTTTACTGAAATTAATATTAAGGAAAATGATGAATGCATGAAATTAATATTATTATTTATATAGGTATCTTGAACTTATATTAAGTTTCTATGTCGTGCGCCGCCTAGCCTTTTTTGCTATAATTAAAGATGTCGCTCATTTATGGTTGCCGTTTATCAATATTATAGTACAGTTTTTATTCATGGTTTTCCACAAAAACTTTCTATTTTCGTGTTCGTCCTATATTCTTGGCCTCTGTTTTGAGCGAATCTTGTAGCTCCTTTTTCCTGCTACCTGTTGCTTTTTAACTATTTTATTAGGTAAACTTATTGGTTAACTTAGATACATAAATATGAAAAAAATATATTGAGTATCAAAATAATATTAATAAAAATACGCGGTTTATATGTCTTTGATTTTACTAACAATTTTTTATTTTTATTACAGTATAAGCATAACAATTTTCTTCATAATGTAACCGAGTTTGATATCTAACTCAGTCTCTATGGCAGTCATGTGCTTTTAGTCAATCTATGGCAGTCATGTGCTTTTATAAATATTTTCTAATGGCATTTTCCTCTATCTATAGCAGCGGATATCTACTTGCTCAAGAATGTAATAAGGATACTTCACAGAATATAAATCGAAAATATAATATGTATTTATATAAGTCTGTAAAATTATTTTTCCGATTTGTATTTTCCTTAACGCATGCTCACTGACTACGTAGTTACATCCATTCAACTCTTCTCGTGTTCTAGAGGTGGGGCTTATATACTGTACTCGGTACGAGTACGGAGTATTTACGTGGAACGGACTTATTAAAACGGGCGTATAAAATTCCGCAGATACCTACCTGTAACAAAATACGCTTGCATACTGTCTCTTTTCGTTATGCCTCAACTACTATATGAGCAAAAGAAACAAAGCGATTACGACGGACAAATGAAATAGAGAACTTTCGATACTACTTAAGAAAGAATGAAATAGAAAACTTTCGATACTACTTAAGAAAGAATGAAATAGAAAACTTTCGATACTACTTAAGAAAGAATGAAATAGAAAACTTTCGATACTACTTAAGAAAGAATGAAATAGAAAACTTTCGATACTACTTAAGAAAGAATGAAATAGAAAACTTTCGATACTACTTAAGAAAGAATGAAATAGAAAACTTTCGATACTACTTAAGAAAGAATGAAACAGAAAACTTTCGATACTACTTAAGAAAGAATGAAATAGAAAACTTTCGATACTACTTAAGAAAGAATGAAATAGAAAACTTTCTACGTAATAGGTTCATACTCGTAAAGTGCCATACTCTTGGACAAGCTAGTATTCCATATACTCGTACTTCTTGTTGGCTTCGTATTATGTATTCTCCATTCAGTCTAAGCTCCATTGCGTATCGACATTTGTGCGTTGATAGTCTCTGAAGACCCGTCACAAATGGTTTTAATATAAACAATTAAGTTATTCACGAAGATGTCGCTTTGTTAATTTTGATTGTGTAATGCGTTTATTGTTAGTATTAGCCAGTATGTGTAGAGCGTTGTTTCATTTTGTTGAACGCATTGCGTGGAGTATCTTTTTTTTAATATTTTTGAAAAGAAGTTCTTTTATGCGGCTTACAGTAGAGCGAACTTGCAGAAATCGTTACGTAAGGAAAAAGAGTTATGTCCCCTCCAGGCGACCTTTTCCTCTCTTTCTCTCTGTCTCTATTATATACGGTTATATGTGCTTGTGTTCGTGCGGGTATCGACATTCGAGTAGCAAGCATTGTGCGCGGTTAGCTGTATAACCTCAATTCTAAACAAGTGTAAATAATATTAAAACTTATTATTTTTATTCTACTGGTTTTCTGTTGTAATCTAATCATCTGCCAGACCGTTTCCAATATCCGGTATGTATTTATTTGCATTATACATTATAAATTATTGCTATATCATTTACTTAATATTAAAAATTTATAGATTACAAACAATTTTCGGCAAATTCATTTATTTTCATTATTACTTAATTTTTTACATGTAATTTATAATTAATTATTTTATATTTATTTTTTTTTAATAAATTACTATTTCTCATAAAATATTAAATGAAATTTATTAATTTAAATTCTTACGTTACATTTTTACTTTGAAAAAATTATAAAAAATAACATAAAATATACAAATTAGAGAGAGAGAGAGAAAGAGAGAGGGACAGTGACAAAAATCCACTAATATAATTAAAAGAAATCTACATATAAATTAAATCACGTTGAGTTGAAAAAATAATGTAAGGAAATTCCTGATTTCGTTCCTGACCGCCGTACAGTTTTTTTTCTCTGTGTACATATTATTTTAATTTTTTGGCGTGGTTTTAAATTCATAGTAATGATGTATGAAATAATTTTAGTAAATGTATAAATAATTGATAATGTCGGGTGTAGAAATAGTGTTATGTGGAACTATATTACTGATGTAAGGGAGTCTCGCGCTTTTTGCAATATTTGTACAGTAAAGTGTTCGTTTAAATCATCCGTATCAAACTTAAAAAAAAAACATTTGAATAGGAAACATTCAACAGTATCGCTGTTAGATATACAATAGAATCAATTACACCATTAATGTGAATAATGCAAGGTCGACTGAAATCCGCTAGTTGCAAACATTTAATCATCCCATATGTCATTAGTGTATTCGTTACTTATATTTTCACTTACCTTTTAACTAAATATAACAGGAGATAAACATATTTTCATACTGTCATAAGCCTGTATAAAATGCGAAGGAAAGTTTTCAATATCTTAAATAGCATCGCTTTGTATAGACTAAACTAACGAAGTTGGTACGTACCAAAAAAGTATTGAATACTTCTTAAAATAAAAAAATATTGAATACTGTTTACGTTTTATATTCCCAACCAAACGTCCGACAAGGACGTTTGCGCGCCGCGTACGGCCTATTATTTTATAACAGGTATACGCACCTAGTATTTTTACATCCTCGTAACAGGGTCACTTAAAATATTGTATTGCACACCTTTACCGTATTCCCATTGTAACTGAGAGGCTTCAACTTCAATTTGTTAATTTGGACGATGAATAGATACCTCTTTCCCACTTATGTAGATATTTAAAATTATTTACGTAAACGTCATTATATAGTAAAACACGAATGTTATTTATGTATCAAATTTCATTCTGAAATCGTTAATAATTCTTAAATGAGATTGGTAAAAGTCTAGTGGTGTTACATAAAATGAAAATGAAGCTCTTAGATAGAAAAAAAAATGAAAAAAACAAGATGCTTAAATGTTTTATTTAAATCGTCAGTCTGAAATGAGAAATGTTGTATTTTTTCATGAAAACCCAAATTATTTTTTATAACATTTTGTAAGTGCTGTAAGTGTATATTATATTCCATTGCATTCCCCACACACAGATATAATATACTAATTTGTGAAATTCGCAGACCCGACAGAGTCATCGAACAACGTCATTTAGACCTTGAAAAGAGCGAAAAAGACATTCATTTTGACAACATAGAAATAATGGCAATGTCAGTTGACAGTTTGTCTTTAATTATGTGATGGAAACACTTAAAAATTTATTATTTTTTTGACCATTTTTATAAGTCATTCTGTGTTTCGTTACATTTTTAATGTTATTTTTATTTCTTGTTTACAATTCTTGATATATTAAAAATATAATATTTACACGTTTGTGAAGATAATTTTTACATTGGGCATTATATTGATAGTTTTTGCTGCATTTATGTATATCTCATAATTTCCAGAAAAAGCTTTTCTAATCCAGTCCAGCCCCGTTCGACGAACGGCCGCGAATCGAACCCGGGTCCCCGCGGTGCTCCGCATCGTCAAAGGCCATATGCCTTGTGATCAACCCAACACACCACGGCGACGATCTACTTTAGTGATATGATTCTTAAGTTACGTACGTGGAAATATATTTCCCTGGTAAAGGTGAACAGGAAAAAATTTCGGTTGATGACATTGGCGATGAAGAGCTTGAGAAGATATCTACATCTCATCTTGGGTAGAAGTACGTCTGCTACTCAAGTTTTAATAATTTAATATAAAATAAAATTGAGCAGTAGTGAGAATACATACAGCTCTAAATAATAATAGTTCGTATTGCACTTAAAACAAAATTTTAAAATTCCTTTCATTAACTAATGGAACAAGTCATTAAGTCTCTTTGTCGGTTCTTCTAAAAGTCCTCCGCCGAGCTGGCACATTTTTATACATATAATGAAATACTGTAATTCCAACACTTTCCTACCATTTACCAGCGTATTTATGCGTGTGTTTATAACATAAAATAAGCGATTCTTGCTACTTAAAAAAATGCTACGATCATTCTAGGTCACTAGCATAATAGCTAAAAGTTGGTCTTTCATTTATGTAATATATGACTCGTGGTTTTTACAATATTTGCTAGCGTTACAAAAATAGAACATCATTTTTAAAGAGTTGGTATTTTTTAGAATTTAAAAAACGATCGATTGGACGATTGACAAGAAACAATAATAAATTACAATTTACAAAAATAGAACATAATTTTTAAAGAGTTGATATTTTTTAGAATTTAAAAAATGGATTGGACGATTGATTAGAAACAGTAATAAATTACAATTTACAAAAATAGAACATAATTTTTAAAGAGTTGATATTTTTTAGAATTTAAAAAAACGATCGATTGGACGATTGACAAGAAACAGTAATAAATTTCAATTTACCAACAAAAATAAATTATAAATTACAATTTAAAGGCTTTCGCTATAAATGCTCGCGAATTAAAATTTTAATATACCAGAAATTGATAGCAAGAAATAAAAATAACAATTACAAAAACCTAACGAAGTGCATAATAACTTTTATAGAAAATATTATGAAAAGTAATCGTTAAATAAAGTTACTTTATGTATAACGTAAACGTTACGGAATCATCAGCCTTTAAGCAGACGTCCGCATCTTGTATCATCATTCACCTTTATTTTGACAGGTTAGGTTAGTTACGTTAAAATGGCGCCTTATTTCCCTTTACGTAAAGGTAGTACGTACGGTACGTTAGTACGTACGGTACGTTAGTACGTATAGTAGACGTTACGGCTGAATTCCTAGGTTCTTTAAATATTACTTTCGATAATTTAGGAAATTGAGTTCTGCTAGTAGAATTAATTGGTTAAATTGAAAAATAAAATGACAAATTTTCATAGTTACCTTATAAAAATTATGTTTATGCCAACCAAATTCAATTAGATACCAACAAAAATCGTTACTTGTTTCATCTCATGAAAATTATATTGAGATAGTCCCGTCCTTTTCTTTCTGCTCGTACAATCTTATGATGCTATTATTTTCTCCCAACCTAATGAGAAATAGCGTTACTTTAACGAGTATAAAGCCAGTGCGATAAAGCATGCCGATTTTGAAAGCGAACGTTAAGACAACCGTTATTATTAAGGGAATGATACCATAGACTTAATATACTACGAATTAAGTCTATGAATGATACAATATAGAGCTGAATGTCTATGTACGTTACGTCAGGACGAAACATTTTTTTTGCGGGGCTAAACGAATTAGATGTCATTGAGTAATAGAATTTGATAAGTCTTCCAAAATTAAGTTCAGAATTTTTAGTTAATTTTTCTTGTTTTTTAAATCCTTTTTTGCAAAATGTTAAGTTCCAAATTGGTTTGTAATGCGACCTCTCCCTTTTAATTTTCGAGTCAATACAAAACAAACAAATCTTAAAATTGGTGCTTAGTGAAATGAAGGAAGTTATCGTTTAAATTAGTAATTATCTCGTCATTTAAAATTAGTAACGAACTTATCGTTTAAAATTAGTAACGAAGTTATCGTTTAAAATTAGTAACGAACTTATCGTTTAAAATTAGTAACGAACTTATCGTTTAAAATTAGTAAAGAGCTTATCATTTAAAATTAGTAACGAACTTATCATTTAAAATTAGTAATGAACTTATCGTTTAAAATTAGTAATGAACTTATCGTTTAAAATTAGTAACAAACTTATCGTTTAAAATTAGTAATGAACTTTTCGTTTAAAATTAGTAACGAATTTATCGTTTAAAATTAGTAACGAACGTAGCATTTAAAATTAGTAACAAACTTATCATTTAAAATTAGTAATGAACTTATCGTTTAAAATTAGTAATGAACTTATCGTTTAAAATTAGTAATGAACTTATCGTTTAAAATTAGTAATGAACTTTAATCATTTACTCTTATGACGAAGTTATCATAAAAAAATATTTGGCACAAGTTGCGTTAATAAGTTTGATTTGAGGAAAGCTTGCCTATCTCTCGATCAAATGTGATTATAATTTACTAAGTTATAAAAAGGCATCTTTTAATTAGACGTTCCCATAGGCTGACCTTAATTTACCCCATATTGGCTTTGGGCGAAACATTATTTAGAAACTATTAAGGTTTCTTCAATGCTTTATACTCAGTATGGACAACAAGTAAATAGACTCAAAAACATAATTTATATAGTTTATTTAATCGTAATAAATTGTACTTATAATTCAATACTTTATCTAATATTTACACATATCTCACAATTTCACGTCAGGATCTCGTCACTCTAAGCACTTGTAGTTATTGGTCAATACTTTGGAGGTTTTTGAACATCTTACTTTGTTTTACAAAGATTATTTCTGTTTACCTAAATTATGTGTCTCTGCGGACGACTTTTACACTGTGTTCTACGAAAATGAAGAGTTCCTATTACAAGAAATGGGAGAGCTGTATTGGTACGCGGTACTCAATTTAAGATCGCTTCAAGCGAGAAAAGTCTAAGTCAAAGTCTAAGACAGGTGAACGTTATGTCTTTGGATACAAGAAAGGAATTTCATGATGTTTAAAGTATGAAGATCTCTTTAGGATTTATGGTGTACATTTATATTGGACTATTTACGAGACGAGTACTGTCTATGTTCAGAAGTCAAAAGCCTTTGCGGGGACTTGGGTGAATTGGTAAAATAAGACAATCGTTAGATAATTCTGTTATGTTTGAAATAGACACAGTAGGAAAAAGGTTTGGTAGAAATTTTCGAGAAGCAATCCACATGCAAATTAGGGAAAGTTACTGGCGAAAATTTGCATAAAACGTGGAGTTCACCTAAACGGACTACTATAAACTAAAGCTGTAGGGTTCAAACAACATCTTACTAATAAACAAAACGTAAAGTGCCTCGCATTGCTTTGCAAACGTTTGTGATGTTGTCAATTAAAATCATTCATACCATTCGTGATGTCGTAATGTAAAATTTTCCCTGGCGCCATCTATTACTAAATTTATTAACAGGTTATAAGTCATAAATTTATATATACCTATATATATAAATCAAAAGTTTATTTTTTTAAGCTTGATGACACATGTTAAAACATGTGTTTTGTGCCATTGTCATGTATTATATTTTAAAGTGTTTTTTTTCGCAAGCTTTCGTATGTGATACATACACAGCAGAATAAATGTTTAGTAAATTTATATGCATTTCCAGGGTCTTTAGATCGTATGTTGTATATTAAAAAATATGTGCTATTTTTATCATTTGGCACCAGAACTACAGATGCTTTATGAGCATATATTTATATTATATAGTAGTATTAATACATACATAAAAACATCGTCTTTCATATGCAAAACGTTTTATTTTACAGTGGTGGTGATGGACATAAAACTTGGAGACAACCAATTTCTATGTCTTTCCAAAATTGTGGAACTTTTGTAGAAAGAGATTGGCCTAGTAGCTATTCTATCTCTATCTCTCATAAGGTATGTCGTTGAATTACTACGGCAAGCTTCATTTATGGGTTCTTGAATAGACAGTAAGGCGATTACAATCAATCAAAATTGTTCGTATCTTCTTCTGGTTTCGAGATACACTATTTCAGTCACCGCAAGGGTTAAGCGACCTGCAATACATCTACGCCGGGCGCCGCGTGGTATCATCAAAGCGATATACTACGCGGTGCACCTCACCACTTACTTTTGCTTGCCTTTTGTGTACGGCCTTTTGTTTAGCGACATGCCTATTATTTCATAATAACAGCGTTTTTTTCAAATTTGTTTCTGTATGGAGATTCTGCTATGATAATGAAACGTTTAAATGTCATCGAGAAAATGTTGAAAATGAAAAATAATTTTTTATCGAAGAATAAATTATTTCTGCGTTAAAAGGCTCAAAACAAAAAATTTCGTATTTTATTTTTGTCTTATATTTTCGAGCGAAATGCTATATATACCAATTAACTAACACGATATGATAATGATTTTTGGGTAATTATATTTTCACCGATTCGAAAGAGGAAAAAACTAAAATTTATTTGTTATAAATCTACAGTTTTTGCGTCCAAGTGATATTAAAAACCGTAGTGACATAACCTCAAACCGAAGTTGCTTTGTGTGACGGATCCCTTTAACTTAACATATTAATTGTCTTTAAATTTAGTCCCGTCTATAACATCACTTACATTTTTAGCACTAGTAACACCGAGGATAATTTTTCGCGCCGCACTTGTCAAATACGTATCTGCCATCTTTTCACTGAATTCTGTCAACCGTCGGTTTAATTTCACATTTTCAATTGAATCCATATGGAGGGCAAGACTCAATCAGTGGTTTCAAAAGTAGACCGTCGCCAAGCTGTACGGCCGGTTGTACTGTCACCCAATGAGACCAGCCGCGTTGTTACCATGTACTCGCATGTGACGGTTGAGGTTACCGGACTGGGAAAACCTGAAATAATTATTAGTTAATTAAACGTTAACCTTATTGCGTGCTAAATGTTTAGAACACAAATAATGTGATTTTAATACGGCAATGCGGTAATTATTACTTTACGAGTTCCTTGAATATTCCGATCTGTCATCATATCTAGCATATCAACCGCTGAAAGTCGAAGTGAAAATAACTTTATTTTATTTCAGCGGCGAAAAACACGAAGAGAGCGTCCGTTTCACGCTAGGTTCCTATGCTACCAAAAATATCATCGTCTTCCAGCCCGTTTCAGATTGACTGGTAATTATATCATTTAACAGTGCTGTCAAAACCCTCATCATATTTATATATGCATCACCAAAGACCAATCTGGATTCAGCAAAAAATGCTTTTTATCACCAGCTTCAAGATGCGCTGAATTCTTTTCCTCAAGCGGAACGGATCATCCTAACGGGCGATTTTAATACCTATATTGGCTCAAACAGGACTGATTAGAAATCGACAATGGGTAAATTCAGATATGGAGAGATCAATGATAACAGTTTACGTCTACTCTTGTGTGCCGTGTCCAACAACCTGATCATCGGAGACGGTTATTTCCAACATCCAACACTAGCTAACGACGAAGAACCCGTCTGGCAATGACTCGGCGATGCTCTATTACGTCCTCACTCGTTTTCACTCATCACCACAGAACGTCCGTCCCACAAGAGGACATGATTGTCGATACTATCATTATCTTATTCGTGCCAAGATGTAACTGCAACGCTAATAAGCAACTAAGTTACAACCTAAGGTGAATAGGAGGAAATTAGCCAAACCTGGACTCAGGCAAGAGTTTCAAATCAGTCTATCCATATAGCACATTGGATGACGTTGACAAAAAATGAAGGACAAATCTCAAGTACCATCCTAAAATGTGCCGAGCACTTACGCCAACCGTTGTGCCATCGAACGCAGCCGTGGATTTCGAAGGATCGTTTGGACCTAGTGACCGAAACAAAAAGAACGAAAATGGTGGATCACTCCCATTGTCGACAACTAAATAGAGATTTACTTAAAAATGAGGAGTAACGATAGGCACATTGTAACATTCCGAGCTGGAAGAGGTGCAGCCAAACTATCAAACTCTTCATCAGACTCTCAAGCGACTCAGAGGATAAACCAAATCGACAAACGACGACATTAAGAAACCAGACGAATCGTTGTTATTGGATCATTGAAGCAACTTCTACAACATTGGAGGCAGTTCTACCAAGAATTTTACAATAATCACCCAACCGAAGTTCCATCAGCGGCATCACTTGATATTCAACCACTTGAATATACAATGATCGATGTTGAGCACCCCTTTGTGGGTGTTCTGTGACGACAATACTTCTTGGACCTCGTGTTCTCTGATGACAGTGCTGTGACTTCCGATAATAACATTGGAGCCACTGACGTCCTAAATAACATCGCTAGGATTTCGGCTTCATACGGTCTGAAAATCAATGCCAAGAAGACAATAGTGCTCATGACAGACGGATTGCCAATTTTGGTTCATTTCGGCGGTAACCAGATTGAACAAATTCAGACCAGGAGAAGCAAATCGCTTCCTCTGCCGAAATCTATACCCGAATCGGAATGGCATCCGCTGTGTTGCCTCGCTCAAATGATGTTTGTGGAGGAAAATAACATCACTACTCCGACTAATGTTCGCACTTTTCGGACGCTCATCTTACCAGATCTTCTCAATGGCTTAGGATACTCCTCAAAGCAGATCTCAACAAACTGTCTCGGCAGCTCCTGAGAATCTCAATCCGCAACTGTATCACAAATGAAAATATCTGATTTCATTGTCAGAATCAATGGACCATCAAATCTCAAATTTAACCACGTCATCTAAAATGGTTTGGAAACGCATGAGCGAGACACGGCTTCGGTAGCAGCTTCTTTGGTGAATTTGACTTAATGACCTGAAAGTTCAGCGAAGTGCACTAAGGAAAACATGATTGAAATAAATAAAGATGAGTCATGAAAACAAAGAAGCGGAAGTCGCGGCGACCGGAGGAAGTGGTGGAAAGAGCTCGTGAACGGCACAGACAATAATATACTGGCTTTGAGGTTGCCCTTATCAGGGTGCCAACTAAACGCTATTCGATTCAATTAATTCTGTATACACTGTACAGTACTGCGTGGTACAAGTAATACACATTTAAGCAACCATTACTTGCAAAACTAGACTAGTGTTTCGGAAATATCACAGAACTGTCAGTTTTAAACATGTTAAGGTCTAGATGTTACAGTCTGTTGTGTATTTCTTGATAAGAAATCAGGTGCAGCGCCATTTACATGGCGTCACTCCCATTCTGGTCGCGTAGATGTGAGCGAAGCTTTATTTTAAAACTCAATAGAAATTTTTATAATTTAATTTTTTTTTCTAACATAAACGTGCCTTAGAAAGTATGGGTTTATGGAGGCATCTGGGAATGAAGAATTTTTAAAACATAAAAAATCGATTTTCTTGTCTTAAATTCGGAGGCCAAAAAAAAATAAGATGTTTGATACATCCTGTCTTTTATAAACCTTTTTAGAACTAAAATAAACAATAGATATGCAACAAATATTACAATAAAAATATACATATTGAAAAAATATATATTCTACCATAAATTAACAGTGCCACACGAATGAACGCCTTCGGTTTAACCTGTAAAGGATGTTTAAGAAGAAGATTTTTCCTTTACTGGATGAGTAGTGTTTTATTAATTGTTTAATAAAAAAAATCGTTGATAGATTTTTAGATCTTTAAAATCGATTTGCCATCACATATAAATAAAAAATCGATTCTGTTGGAAAGATCGGTTATTCGATTAATTGATTTTATATCGCCATCCCTAGTCCACACCTCATTTAACATCTACAGTAGGCGATACCGACATCTATTACTAACGGACTACATGTCGGTATTGTTCTAACTAGTTAATAGTGTTGCCGCAGCTGAATGATGGTGACGTAGATGATGACGTACCTGAGTAAGCACAATTTACACTGGTATGGCTTTTCCCCTGAGTGGATTCGTAGATGCTTCGTCAACGTCGAGCTGTCGGAGAATGCCTTTTTGCACGCCCGGCACCTGTATAGTGAATAAAAAACTATGAATGATATTCATTTGCACATATTTACTATTTTGTCCGTTTAATTTTTTTGTCAGTCGAAAAATAAAATAAAGTAAAATGGAAGTTTCTATGAGCCATAATAGTAGACCACTACGACTTTTAAGGTTTAATTTAGAGAAAAATGGTATTTCAAAAAAGTTTTAACATATTATGGAATTTAATAAAGAAAGCAACATTTTATTTAATTTTTTAGTAATAAATTTTCACGTTTATACTGAATATTTTTTTTAAAGAAAAGCTGATGCAGCTAAAACGGGTTTTGGAAAATATTCCTATCTATGTATTATAACGCTATTGTTAGAGTATGGTATCTCAAAAAGTAAATGAGGGACCCTCATAAGATCACTTACTTCCGACTATCCGTCTGTCACAGCCGTTTTTCTTAGAAAGCAATTGACGTTGAAATTTGATATAGTGATTAGACACACTTAACTCAATAGTTAACACTCAAAAATATTCATATGGAAATTTTAGTAAACATATTCTTTCAATTTATCAAATCTTGTATTGTGTGATTTTTCTTTGCAACGACTGAAAAAATATGTATTAACACAATTTATGTAAATTTTTAAATCTAAGGTTGCGGGAAGACGCGAAAGGATTTAAACGTGGATTTAAAGAATACCGCTTAATAAAATTCAATTAAAAATTGAGCGTGCTTAAGACCACATGGTAGAAGTGAAAACTTTGGCAAACAATGTAATCGTACATTGTATGTGAGTAATTTTGAATAGGAAAATTAAAAAAGAAATGAAATTAATTAAATTAGTAAAACATAATGAATATAATATATTAATTCTTACAAATAAGTTTAATTAATTTAAAATTTTTGCAATTACATACAACCACATAATAAATAAATACATTTGTCTAAAGATAAAATATACGTCATCGTCATAAATTTGGATTATATCTATAACCTGACCGCGAGAGAGAGGGCATGTAACATATTTATCACTCACTCAGCTATTTTTTCTTTTGAGTATACTCGGCCCGCCGTCGAATAGTCATGAGATATGTCATGCTGCGTTATGTGAACTTGCAGTTATTTCCCGATCGTAAAAAATACTATACACAGCCGCTCGACGCGGTTCTTCTCGTTCGGTCGTACTCGGTTTATTACCGAGTAAATCCGAAGCGCGCCGAACTGTACGGCCCTACTCGGCCTACCGCCGAGTATACCCGAAGCACTTCACGTTCGTAACGTTAATGAACTCACATTTTTTTCGCTTAAAAAATTGGACGAGGTGAGACGAAACAAGTTTATGTTAAAAATTGGCTGTCCCGAAAAAAGACAAAAGGAAAATCTGTTTTTAATAGAATAATTTTATTACGTTACGTTCTACTAAAGTGACATTTTAAAATTAACGTGATGTTATTTAATTAATGTTTTTATTCAAACATATGTTATTTAATTACCTGTAAGGCCTCTCTCCAGAATGGGTTCTCATGTGCGTCGTCACGCTGGAGCTCTGACTGAACCTCCGGTCGCAGATCGGGCACCTGTAATCAGCAATGACCGGAAACTCGCTCAGTTTTAGAAGTTAACATCGAACTTAATACTCGAATCAACATAAAAGTATGAATGGCGCCACTTTTGTCTACAAAGTATAAGATAGTCAAACTGACTACATTAAGGGGATATTTGTAGTCTGAGTTATATATTTATAGTTACGTTACATTATTTTTTTTTATAATACTATTGAACAAATTAAGTTTATCCATCAAAATAAATTAGTAAAACTTATGCAATAATATATCGCGTTACGGAGCCGATTTTACTAAATATTTTTTTCGTTTACAATTAGGCATGTGTAATCAGCATATATAATTTTTGGAATAGTTCAGTTTTGTCATTAGATATTTGACTTATTTTTTTTTAATTTCGTAAAACACATCTTTGAGATATAAACTAATGAGTAGTAAAAACCATTTGACGAATTTTGAACATTGATTGAGTTACAAAGATTTAAATTAAACATTAAGATAAAGAGTATATGGAATTTAACATAATTGTATTTTTTTTAAATTTTTATAATTAACTTTGTTTAAAAGAGTTGCTGAAATATTTGGTTTATCTGATCTCCAGTTTATTCGTTTTTTTACGAATTTTACTTTACCTAAACACCAAAACCAATTAATCATTTTAAATAAGAACTTCTGTAATAGTTGTTTTAATATTCCAGTTAAGGTACAAAATATTTATGTATATCACGTTAATTTGGAACAATAATAAACTATGTTGTTTTTTGTTAATTTTTTTTCACTAACCATATTTAACGAATTTCAAAATACATTAATAAAACACATTATTGCAAGTCAGTTTAGTGTTCAGAATAACATGAAGATATGGAAACACGAAGTTACTGGAATAAATTTGGTAATTCGATATGGTATTTTACCAAATAACGTAAGAATTTAAACAAGATAAAAAAGAAATATCTATATATAACAAAGGTAAGACCCAGGAGTTAGCAGAAACAAGTGCAAAACGTGTAAGGGTAAGTTGGACTCAAGAGGCAATGAGCAAAATACAATTCTTAATAAATAACTATAAAGGAAATGAAAGAAAAACTACATAAAACATTCACCTAAATGGTTTCTGACCCGTATGAGTTCGAACGTGCGCCGTTAAGTTGGCAGCCTGCGAGAAGCTCTTGTTGCAGTCCACGCAGCGGTAAGGTCGTTCTCCAGAATGCGTCCGGAGATGGGTCTTCAGCGTACTCGGCCTCGCGTACGTTTTGCCGCATATGCGACATAGATTAGGCTTTTGTTCGTCTTCGGACCCCGAGCACCCACTCGGTGAACCCATCTGCACCTTCCCGCCGCTAGGAATCGACGGGTGGATGTTTAAATTCCCCCCCAAATATCCATATTCTTGTGCGTTCATCTGACTCTGATTCAAAATGGGGCCGTATCCGTTAGCCATTTGCTGATGATGCTGATGCTCCCCGAAGTGCAGCTTTGAAGACGACCTGGTCTTCATTTGAGGCGTGCTAGGAATATGATTTTGTACTTTCTGATTAATGCTGGGGTAACTTGATGGACTGAAAATGTTGTAATTGGGAATGGTGCTGTTGGATTTCGAGTTCGGTGGTCCAATTTGGATTGGTTTGAAGGAGGATGTGGCTGTGATGAGAGGATCTGACTGCGTGGGAGCTCGGAAGTCGGCTGTGAAGGAGTAGGTAGCAGCACCGGGGTAGGACGTGGGGCTAATCATGCCCTGACTTTGGGGGTACATAACGCTGACTGAAGGCGCCGGCGTTGATTGGTTCCACTGCATCTGTTGAGAGATTTATGGAGATGTGAATGTTGAGTTCTCTTGTTGCTAAATATAATTTATTCATAATAATATTTAAAACCCTAAAACAAATTCAACAGAATAATTTTCACAATATCCTTAATTGCAGACGATTGAGATATTTACGACTGGTAACACTGAACGTCTTTAGGATAACAAACATCAAATCAACTAGCAAGTTTGTAATATATTTATTGTTTTTCAAAATAGTCTCTACGTATCGTTTCATTCGATGGAATCACTAAAAGAGACAAAGTCTAAACGAAGTCTACCTTGGACATCTCTTCCATGGCTTTTCGATCGCTTCTTTGACGTCCGGGGAGCGTATTTTTAGCAGTTTATCTATCATTTTTAGGAATAAATAGAATTTGAATGGTGCGAGGTAGGGTTTGCCCGACTGATGATCCATAATGTCTACACGACATAGTCAAATATTTGGTCGCTCGTCTGGCTGATTGTATAGAGACGTTGTCATGATGTTGAAGAATTCTATTACGAGGGCGTTGCTCTCGAACTCTTTGTAAAATAACGTCCACAAAATTGCTGGTATACCATTCTGTGGTAAATGTTCTTTTAGTTTCTAGAACAATATTTGCATAATAACCCGTCCATCTGAAGAACGAGGGGTCCATTTTTTTTCAGGACTTCGTCCTTTCTTCGCCTTTGTAGCCGACTTTTCAGATGGAAATATCCACTGCACAGACTGTCCCTGACGTTTGGGTTTGTAATAGTATATCCCGCTTTCCTCATCCCTGATAATTGCGAATACAGCATTTGAGTGACCTCCGTTGATGATTTCTAACTTTTGGCGACGCTAATCAACGCGACGTTCTTTTCGAGCTTCGGTCAAATCATGGGGCATCCACTTGGTACAAGACTACCTGATGTCTTAATGTTCATGTACAATTTTCTGTACTGGACTCATGACAAGGTATAAACTTGCTCAAATTTTGCTGATATGTTGTCAAACTTTCTTATCAGCCTTAATAATAAGCCGCAAAGCACGGATGTACTGACTTGAATCTTCAGTTGAAACTGTTAACAGATTTCCTTCACGAAGGGAATGACCATCCTTGAACTCGTTAAACTAACTCAAAACTGTAGCACAGGATGGAGTTTTATCATAAAATGCCAATAGTAGTTAATCGTAACTTTATTATTTGTTGAAGTAAAAAAGCCAGTCAAAAAAATTATCGAATGAACGTTTTTGGTGTCAAAATCATCTTGATGCCATACACACAATCAGCCAATTTTTAAACAAACAAAAATAAATGCCAATCCTTTCAATAAATTTTCCATTTGAGGAATTGGAATTTATTTATTTATTACCATTATTAAAAGTGGTCAGTTCGAAGAATTTTTAGGGCAATCCTCATAGCTGCGTCTATGAACTATTAATAAGTTTACTTTTAGTAATTTTACGTTCTACATAGCACTTTATTTAAGAATATTCAACAATAAGAAAAAGTGTTTTGATTTGTAAACCTGGTAACTCATTTTCTTGCGCACTTCCAGAAAGAAAAAAGTTTTTATTGAAGTAAGACCAAAGGAATAGTTTTGGAAAAAAAATTATAAATAATTTCTTTCTTAATTACTATCTACGTGTCATAGCAATAAATTTTAATTCATTTTCATTAGATTTCAGATTTCTACCCAGGTAATTTTACGACAGTTGATTTCTTTCAAGGCGATAATGTAAAACAGTAAGTCAGTAAATAATAGGCATAGTAGGTAGTAGGTTCTGCCTCAAACTGTTTTGCTGATAGTAGCTGATTACATTAAAATTAATCGGGAGTTATGGCTCGTTTAATGTAACAAGCAAATTATGTATTATTAGGAGTAAAGCTTTAGATAGTAAGTTTGGAAAGATCTAGTTTTTTAATAGACAGTGTAGTGATTAATATAGTAATGAAATATAAATGAATGAAAGCAATGCTGTTACAAGTTATTTTTTTCATATAATATTGTTGTGAAATACATTTAAAATAAAAATAAACATATCTAGATTGGTTTACTGTTTCCCACTTTCTTTTTATACGTATGTCAAAATTTATAATGCTGAAACAACATATGTACAACAGAATATCATCATGAGGATACAACTTTAACTCTTCGACAGAAGACTTTTAATTAATCTAAAATAAATGCTTATTTACAAAATGTTTTTTTTTCAATAGCTCTAACCATAAACATTTATGTTGAATAAAGTCTTTACCAAGACCTTCAAGTTTTATTAACTAAAAAAGTATAGTGATCGGTGCTGGATAAATAGTCATCTGTTAGTTCGTAAGTTCTTCCCATTATGTTATCATTTGAAGCCCACGTGTCGCCAAATACAGTCTGATGAGTATCCAAAAGACGTTGTATTTAAAATTTATTTTCTACTGTTAGTACAGTCAGCAGGGCGGAAAAGGGTATTCAATGTATTAAATCCCTACAGCAATTATTTGATTGGGATTTATCAGTGAGTCCCATTTGAGTATAAAATCAAATTAGCGAGGAATTTTTGCGAATATCTCAAGAACAGTTGGTCCCTTCAATGAAAATGCAAGTGACATTTTTTAGACTTATTTTTTCCTTTTTATTTTAAATATTTTATTTTGGTTTTTATTTCAATATTTCCAGAGTAATTGCTCTACAAAATAGTTACCTTTTCTGAGAAAGTAAAATTCAAACAAAATTATTTATTTCACAAAAAAAATATTTAAGTTCAAAATGAAAAATTTCTAGCAATTCTCCAGATATTTGCGAATAGGCGTTTACCAAGAGGGCGGTTAACGTAACCCTTTCGCGTCGAGCGCAAGATAGATTTTATTATATTTTAGAATTATAATTGACTTACTGATAAAGTTCCAACTAAAAATCACTGTAAGGTCTTTTTGCAAAAAAAAAACTCCCTGGAGACTGGACTATTTGTTTATTTGATGTTTTGCGGAATATACTCTTATTCTACGTATTTATTAACTTCCTGTATTTACATAGTCATCATGCGTTCAGAACATTATTTTCTACAGTTTTCCCCACGGTATTTGGATGTTTAATTGTAGTCACACTATGGTATGCTCTACTCACAATGACCAAAAATTAATGTCAGAAGCATTATGGAAATTCATAGCGTTATTATGGAATCAGACACAATGCCATTCTATAGTTAAAACCAAAAACATTGTCTTTGTATTATCGTAATTGTATTATTTTTCCCAAGATGTTATCTACTACCAAAGGTTAGCTGTATTGCCTTTGTCAACTGTTGCTTGAAACAGGTATTTGGTACCTACATTGAACCATCCTCTTACATTCCTTGAACGTGAGCGTCTAGTTGGACATCAGCGTTCTATTAATTCCCTTTGTGTACTAAGCTGGAACGCATCATACTTGATGTTCTTCATTACGCGGACTTGGTATAAATGTTTCCAACTCTTTACAGTCTTTAGAACATCCAGCCCTTTATTCATTCTCTACTTTCCTACTTTGTGAGCCTAATAGCTTTAATATTCTTCTATACATTAACGTTTTGAAGGTTTCGACTGAATTCCGGTTTCCGTCATATTCTGTGACACGCAATTGTAGAAAGAAACAAAGTATGTCAAGCATTGTAGTTGTGTTCAAGTAAATAAACTTCAGTTGTGCTATAAAAAAGTAACGATTGCATACCTGAGGACACATCTGGTCTGGCGGGTAACCGTGCATTGTCATGTTCATAGATACGTTGACGCTCATAGTGGGGAAAAGGGGTGCGGCGCTGCTAGCGTATTGCTCGTAGTAGGGATATCCCCCGCTGCCCGGCGTTACCATCATCTGTAACACGCGTTCAAACGATGATTTGTTTTGCCCTTAAATTTTATAATAATTATAACTGATACAAGGTAAGTTTGATGTCTTCTCATAAGTAGTGTGATGGTGTCTAGTGAGATTTTTCTATTTCGTCTTAGCTTACAGTGAGGAACAAGTATTCAGACTAAATACTGATCAATAAAGTAACCAGTATTTAGTTAATTTGAATATTTTAGACCGAGAAGTTATACAAAGATGATTTGTTAGAACGACGTATGGAACTGGATTAATTATATTCTTCTAAAGTGTCCCGTCTATATTCCTAAACAGGACTTCGATTGGGAAGCACCCTTCCTTCCCTTCTGAAAAGAGGAATAGCAATACGAAGCAAATTTGGCGGAGGATTATGTTGGTGGAAATATAAAGCAATGGCGAGATTTCCCGTAAAGCAAAATGTGATGCTCAAGATCGAGCGGCATGCGTATTACCGTGGACGCCCTTTGTCATATCAAGAGGGTATAGAAAATTAAGAAAAATGGTAAAACACTTAACGGTTTATATTTTATATCAGTTTATGGCGCAATTCTCAATAATAATAATGCAAGTGGGAATATAATATGATTGTCTAATAGGAATTATGGTGTTAGTTCGATTATAATTTAGGAAAGTCGAATTTATTAGTTGATGTTTTTAATTAATATTATTACCTATTATCACGGTCATTCAATGACTGATTTGATATAACTGTAGCAGTCGAAATATTAATAATATAAGATTAACTAATATAATATATACTACTAGTATTAGTTACTATCTTATTCATAATTAAAATGAGGAAATATAAAACTATTTAATAGTAAACCGACTTCAGAATGTCGGCAGGTGCCTAAATCACTTAAAATAACTAAATAAGTAATAAATATAAATACGATTAATTAAAACTAAAAATGAAGAAATAAATATTGTAATATGCACAAAATCAATATAAAATCCAAATCAAATGTAAGTACTAACGTAAGTAGGTTTTAAATTTGTTTAGTGCTAATCACAAAACAAAACAAAAAAACATAAAACTGATATTATTTATTCCAAGTGTTGGAGTTACTATACTGACGTATATTTGCAATATATATATATATATATATATATATATATATATATATATATGATGTTACATTTTGTTATGACCAAGTGTTATGGAGTGATTAAGAATTGGCAACTAAATCGTATAATTGTAAAAAACATTTTTTTTTCAAGCTAATTTCCCGCACAGCAACGACAAAAGAAAAACACCCTCTTACTGAGCACTCAACTGACACAGGTAAAATAAAGACGGAGCCGTAAATTAATTCAGTTATCTTCGGGCGCTTACGCAGTATGACTGTACCGTGTCTGTCCAGTTCACAATAATGTCTGTCAGACCGCAATAATTACAAGTAAATTTGTGAATTTTAAATTTTGTGGTGAAATACCGATGTGAAAGTACAAGACACCGCTTCCCTAGTACACCGCTTCCCTACAATAAACTCATTAACACAAGCAGTGGGAAAACCCACACAGACCCGGCTTCCGCTATTGTGTTTGAAACATATAAATGCTGTTGGATGTTCCTAAGAGCCATTCTTTGCTAATATCCCACCTGAAGATATTGTAATACAACAAAACCTAGGTCGTAGTAAAGAAATTAGAGAAAGTAGAAATAATACTACATCACGTAGTTTCATTTAATTGTGAATATTGAATTCTAATATAGTTTAGGTCACAATATCTACCATCTAGTACGCTGAAATATCACACAGGATGCAAGCACGAAACAGATTTGAACTATGGTATCAATATTCCTCTGGATGTTAAAATTATTTCGACGACTTGATTCACAATCTAAATGTGAGTGTGTCATGTTGGTATTTAATTTCAGATTCTGAATAATTGAGAAAAATTTAATATCAAAGCAATGGTATTATACGAAAAAGAATATTTCGATATTTGCCGCTTTAGGCTATGATAATTACAATTATAGTTTAGATACATAGAAATATGAATGTATACTATTCATAAAAACTTCTTAGGAGTAAATTTAAATACGTGCCAATCGACATCACGCGTTCCCTGGTATTATGGATGATAAATAATTAGCTCCAGGAATATCTGAATTTGAACTGCTCGTTTCTGATCAATAATAAAATCGCTGATCTTCTTGACAAGAAACTGCGTCATTTTCACGATGGAACGTTTGTTGACAGTGGAATATATTTACGTCTTTCTACCGTTTTATATGCGTGTTACACTCTTTTTTAAAGTATATTTAAATAAGAATTTCTTTGATTCACGTTTTGGATCATTACGACGGCCAAACATATATTAAAATTGAAAAAAAAAACAATTAAAGAATCTATATACATTATAAAATTGGAAGAGAGGGAATTCAGTAAATGGAAAATATTTTAAAAAGAGGGATTGATTCAGCGTATAGAATGGTAATAGAAAAAAACCTGTTTTTACAATTTTTGTCTGTCTATCTGTTATTAATTTGTACGTGTATAACGTAAAATTTACTGGCTTGGTTGTTATGAAATTTGGGTTGGTAATAGTTTATAACCAAGGACTAGCATATGAGCGAAAAAAAAAACAATTTTTCCGAATGACATGCGAACGACGTCGTAGGCACAGCTAGCAATAAATAAAATAAGTAAATGAACGCAAAAATGGCGTATTAAATTAAATGAAACCAAGCCTACACACGTCATTTTTTTATTCAATAAAATTAACCTACTTAAATTTTTTAAAAACTATACAGTTCTTCGTCACGTTAATATGGCAAAATGTCTAGAAATGAACTAGATATATAATTAAAATGGAAAACATATAAATAAGAAAAGAGAAGAATTGAATATAAAGTACAGATAACCTCACTGTCTGCTAGGTTGAAACATAGTACTTTCGGTCGAGAATAAAATACGAACCTATAATTAAATCTTGAAACCAACCTGGTCTCATGGCGATCAAATTTGGGGATGTAATAGGAAAACAAAAATCCAGTTCCTTCCAAAATAAAGTGCTACGGAGAATTGTCAATGCCTCGTGGAACCAGTTCCAGAAGTGATCAAAAAGTATGCAACCAGGCATGTCTTGCGGCTCCAGACTCAAGAAGACTCTGAGATGGAAGTAGTTCTCAAAGTGGCGGATATTTGACCACATTTTAAGAGAACTAAACCCCATGAATTGATGGTCTAGAACCCGACAGGACGTCTATCTTACGGTATGTTTTTTATTGGATAAAAATCACACACTACCGAGTAGGTAAAAATCCACACTATTGATCCAATTTTGATATGTTTTGAATATTTTTTCAAAATCTGTCAGATTTAGTGGTTTTTCATTACATTAGACTCAGTGATTTTAAATCTTTTTAGGCACGATCCCTTTCATTCTGGTTCTTTCAAATTTGGAAAAAAATTATTTTCTTTAGTTGATCTAGAAAAGGTCATATATTTTTAGAAAACTAAATACTAAAAGAAAAATTTCTTCAGACAATATTTTAATGCGTGTATTAATTTTACGTTTCAGGTATCAGAATCTAATATATTCTACCGTTTGGCACTGCACTTAAAGAATATTCACAGAAGGACGTGTTTGCAGATCAGCATAGAAAGAGAAGTTTTTAGAGCAAATTTTAAAGACATGCGTATATACGACAATGCAGACCTAAAATAATCAGATTATTTAGTTTTTTTTATGTTAAATGAATTAAATGAAGGAACATAATATACAGATTACATCGAACATACAACAACAAACATTACAACAAACATCGTTAATTTTCCTGATATTAAAATATAGTGAATACTATAATTTTGAAAAATTACTATTTTTTTCTAATTACTCCAGAGAGAATTTATTTCTATGGTAAATAAGCTGTGTTGAGATTATTTTGATGTAGACGAATATTAGTTTTTGCTGATGAGGACTGCTGAATGAACGATTGAAGATCTTTATAGATACGTATAAAATATGCTGTGATTAATAATATTTAATGCAGCCAGCCATACTAAATAGAACATGATGCTTCTTATAAGCAAAATATACATATAAAGCACCAACGTGAAGCTCAAATTAAATCAGTTCAGCTGAAACCCTAATTGTCCACAGAAATCATCAATAGAAACCACGTAAGGGGATGGCAGAAAAAGAAATTAATATACTGGAATTCCCTGACATTGGGATTAGTCAATATCGCATTGAGATCCAAAGCTGGTTTAACCGTTTACCACCATTTTACTACAAAGGATCGTAAATGGTGGTAAAAGATTCTAGAATAATTTCTAGCATTGGTTGCTAGATCTAATAATAAACACTAGGCATCTGCATTGGGTTTTCCTATCTCTCGTGCATATTTATAAAGTAACTCAAGGCTTTTTTCCGACATGGGTGAGTGGACAGCTACTCTACTTCCAACTTGTACAGGAATAGATTCCTATTCCTATACAAATTCCTACTCCCTATTCAGGGGAAACTCCTATTCAGGAGGAAAAACCAGCAAGGGTACGATGTGGACGAAAGTTTTTTTCAGATAACTTTGCATGCATGAATTGGCGATGCATTCCAGATAAAAAGATCCTGCTTACTCCGTAATTTGGCAGAATGAACAGGGAAGGAATATTCTCAGGAGGTATTGGGGTTCATAATATCGTTACTATCTGTCGTTACTATCTGTATTTCACAAATGTACGTAAATTCAACAAACATTGCCTAGTTCCCAGTGGAGGATATAAGTCTGGTTTAGTTAAAATGTGAATTTCGCGGTTTTCTTGCTTTGTATAAAAGAACATATATAAAAAAACAAAGTATTTAAAAAATTAGGACTCGACATGATTATTTTGTTATATAAAAAAATTATTTGAAATAATTGAAGTAAATTTTATGACCTCTCTTTATGCGATCCTTTTTGTATTTTGATTTCTATATTTTGATTTTTTGGGTTTGTTTTTTTTTATATTAATTCTTCTTTGTATTTGCAAATTCAGTGTTTAGTATGACTAAGAATGGTAATTTAGTCGAAATACTTGTAACTTAGATTTACTTGAAATATTGCACTTTTGTATGGGAACGAAGAATCATGACTGAGTCCTATTTTTGCCAAATACCCATTTTTTTCATTTAAACCAGAAAACACGGAAAATTCACGTTTTTACTAAACTAGACTTGTTCCCAGTGGAATTTGTTTAAATAATATAGCAGGTGGTATTGTATAACCTGTGAGTGGACGGCGAGCTGGTGGGGCGAGCCGGCGTCTTCGACTGCGTGTGCCGCTGCGTGCCTCAGCGACAGCAGCACCTCCTCACTGGTGCCCTTCTCTTTGCACTCTGATCCTCTGCAACTCAAGTCAATCGCAATTATCATTTTAGTTTTTAAGGAGATTATTTATTACTAAAATTTATACTTGTGCGAAGAAATAGAAGAGTAAAAAAATAAAGTAAAAAGTTAAAGCAATACAACCAAATAATTGATAAAAATTTAAATGATAACAATCAATAAATCTAAAAAACAATAACAATGGAGTCACTTTGAATGCCATGCTTAACCTATGCTTGCCAAACCTGGCCATTTACAAAGAGAACTCACTACAAAATATAAGAATGCCAGAGAGCTGTAGAAAAAAGTTATGCCGGTCTAAGACTGCAGGATCGAATAAAACATATTACCATAAGACAGAAAACAAAAACGAGAGGTGAAGTGAAATAAATTTTAAAATTAAAATGGAAACGAGCTGGTACAAAGAGCTACAGACAAATGGTGGTCTACAGTATTAACCAAGAAGATACTTGGTAACTTTAGATTCAAAACGCAGAAAAGGAAGAACCCACATGACATGGAGTGACGATATATTGAAGGTAGCTAGAAGAACGTAGAGCAGTATGGAGAGAGACCAACTAAAACTGAAGCATTAGAAAGAGGTTTTTTTACAACTATGGTGATTCTTACACTATTAATAAATGAATTATAATTCAAAAACTGAACCGACTTTGAAATATTAACATTAGTGATACTGTAGTTAAAGTTTTTTTAATAAAAGTACAAGGAATATGTAAAACTATAAAAAAAAATAAAAATGAAAACTGTTTTTCTGCTGCTAAATTGTGTAAAATGTACGGAATTTGAAATATGAAATCATATTTGGAAAATGGGAAAGCAGAACCCTTATAAATGGAGTATTGATGATTTCAGTTAGTCGTCCCTATCTACCACAACCTTGTAATGTCCACAATTAAATGAAACTACGTGATGTAATATTATTTCTACTTTCTTTAATTTCTTTACCACGACCTAGGTTTCGTTGTCTTACAACATATTCAGGTGGGCTATTAGCAAAGATCTTTGCTAATAGCCCCCCCCCCCCCCCGGAGATGTAATACAACGAAAACTAGGTCGTGGTAAAGAACTTAAATAAAGTGGAAATAATACTACATCATGTAGTTTCATTTAATTGTGAATAATGAATTTCTACAAAATTAACGCCAAATATATTCAACCTTGTAATGTTTTAAGTTTCATATTTACATATATGAAATTTTGCAAGCAGACTTTATATGGATATCGCAATCAATGTTTAGTAAAATCTTGAAAGGATTTGTTTCAATATCCTACGTTCATTCGCTATCTTAGATGTTGATGAATGTTTAGGGTTGAAGATCAAAATAAATCACTCAAACCCAATGTATGTATGTTCGCACGACCCATTTTCCGACAGTTTTCGTCTATGTCAATATCCGATATCCTGTGATCGATATCCGGGTGCTATGAAAGTAGAAGCACTTCGCGCCTATACGCTTAGATATTTGCTTATATGTAGATCAATACTCCGATATTTATATAAGCTAATACTTTTACACAGTTATTAGATACAAGAACACACGTCAGTGAATTATTTATAGTAGAAGCACTTCGCGCCTATACGCTTAGATATTTGCTTATATGTAGATCAATACTCCGATATTTATATAAGCTAATACTTTTACACAATTATTAGATACAAGAACACACGTCAGTGAATTATTTATAGTAGAAGCACTTCGCGCCTATACGCTTAGATATTTGCTTATATGTAGATCAATACTCCCATATTTATATAAGCTAATACTTTTACACAGTTATTAGATACAAGAACACACGTCAGTGAATTATTGGATATAAATTACTTTTATATTGTTTGGGAGAAAAATATTTGTTTTATCACTGTAATTATTTAGGTGTTAACACTATTTTGCTGACTTCATATTAGTTTTTAAGCATTTCATTTCTAGTCGCTCCAAATAATTTACATATTCTAATTAGCAACAAAAGGCACCTCATTAGGGAATGAGATCTATTAAGTTTTATCTAAGCTTGAAAGCCCTCTTTCATCCTCTATTTCTCTCTATTTCTACCTTTCATTGTTCTCATCTTGGTAAGAATGCGCTAAGAATTGAAATGAAGACATTTGTGCCCCTTTAACATGATAACATCTAAATATGCCTAAAGGGAGAAGAGAAATATACATCTATTTCTTTTTTCTGAACACAAAGGACGCGAGCTTATAAATTTTGCTCCTATTATATAAAAATGTATTTCCAGATATTGTATTTTCAGAACTTTTATTCCTCGTTAAGAGTCAAAGTGGAGTGAATTTCTTTTCCACATTCTATCGAATAGAGTATTAATGAACGGGTCTTTTAAACGAGGCTAAAGTTCATTTTCCCATTTTCTACTTTTATTTTCTGTTTATGAAATAAATTAAGTTTCAAAATGACGTACAATGTGTTCTTCCCCTCTCCCCTATAATTATTCCACCATAGATTTGAAAAATATGAAAAAAATGTATGTATCAGCATTTGATTGGAACCTTCAAATCAAATAATTTAAGTTAACTTGTATCGACAATAATAAGATATGGGTACAAACGCAGAAATCCGCTCTGTGCGTGTCCCAGCAATCAGTCTGTCAGTTTATTAAAAACTTGAGTGTCTACCAATCTATCTATCCGCATCTTAAGTATCTACCAATCTATATATCCGCATCTTAAGTATCTACCAATCTATATATCCGCATTCTAGCAGTATCTATCAATTTCAGCAGTATCTACCAATTCCAGCAGTATCTACCAATTACCAATTCCAGCAGTATCTACCAATTATCAATTATCCAGCTGTATCTACCAATTCCGGCAGTATCTACCAAGTATCCTGCAAGTATCTACCAATCTTTCTATCCGCATCTTAAGTATCTACCAATCTATCTATCCGCATTCCAGCAGTATCTACCAATTCCAGCAGTATTTACCAATCTATCTATCTGTATCGTAAGTATTTACCAATCTATCTATCCGCATTCCAGCAGTATCTATCAATTCCGCAGCAACTACCAATCTATACCAGCAAGTATCTACCAATATATATAACCGCATTCCAAATTTCTCTGCAGATGGAAGAATTTTTAAAACATTAATAACCTTGCAGCCAATTCATGCTAATTAATGATAACAATGCTTTTGATATTCAAGAATATGATAGAGTTCTTAACTTTACACTGAGAGATGAATACTTATTTATTTAAATAAAGTTATGCAAACATTACAGTTTTAACAACATTGCGTTTCAATAATGATAACAATACAATTTATTAAATTCACGTCACGTTCTGATGCAACCGCGATCAAACGTTTAAACCATTGCGTGCAGTGGGAAAGTGGAGAATTTCGATGAAACTCCGGTCCAGCAAGAAGATGGTGACTACTTCAGTTTATCAGGCAGGACGAGCGAGATATTTTTTCAATAAACTAAGGCATAAAATTTGTCAATTTAACAATTGGAAAATAAATTTTATCAAAGAAACTTATCTTCTGTGATACAACATATTGTAATCCAGCATAATGAAGAGAAAATTGGAAGTAAATAGAAAAGCAACCGTATCTTTTCATGCACAAATATCACGAGTCATGTTCAAATATTGATGAAAACACAATATTTTGATTTTGTTACCAAGTATAGTTTCGCAGAGGACATTTTGGTTTCTTGGATAAGATACATTAAGCAGCGCTAAAATTATGTTGATCCAATCATACCAATTGTTATTTGACTTTCATCTTTCAGACTAATTTTGGAGCTAATGTCATACTCAGGAGATACAGAAGTCTCGAGTTATTGAACAAATTTTATAAATATTATAAAAGGTAATATTAGAAAAGCTTCAAAATATCCTCGTGATATTTGGTCTCGCTAAAAGGCGGTAAATACTTAACCAAAAAATACGTTTTCGGTAATTTTATCTGGGTAAAGCTTGTCAAAAAAGCTGTCAAAAGTACCATCTGTGTATGCTCTTTGAATTAATTATATTCACAGTGTATTGCTTTATTTATCCAAATATTGAATAATTAATCATTCCCAAATATTGGGAGCAAGATTGTTTCAGACACCATTTTAGAAGAGATATTGCATATTTATTTAAGAAAAAACTGTGTTTTTCGTTAGTAACAAGGCCAAAGAGATCTCTTTATGACGAATCTTCCTTGAGCTTCAAAAGTTACACACATTGATTCAAAATGAAAGCGAAGAAAAATCTGAATAAAAAATTGGAAAACATTTTAATATTCTTAAAGAAAAATTTAGTGTAAATATAAAAAAATTAATCCTAAAAGAAGAGCAAAAGGATTTCGTATACTCCAATAGTTTCATACACATAAAACATTTTAATATTTAAGCGTACTTAGTATGTACATTGAAATACATATAAATATTAATATTTTTTCACCATGTATTTATATTATCTAGTATATCATCCTCAGGTGTAAAAAAATAACGGAGGTTTCTCAAAAACTATCAGATCTAGTATTACCACTACTCTTTTTTGGTAAATTGTAGATAAACTTCTATTAATCCTATTTTTTTATACTTTAGCGAATTCAGAAATTTTTCCTAAATTTGCGCTTTTCAAAATTCGCACAAAATTATTTTTTGCGAAAAATGTAGTCCAATGGCAATACTATACAAACTTTTTGCATTCAATGGTTTCTGAGAAAAATATTTACGATCGATGAAACGCGGTGTTTCCGTTCCGTTCCTGATCCAGTTTTTTAACACACTTTTGTTAGGTCGACTTGTAGTAACTAGGTAATAAAATTTGAGAAACTAAATTTAATGCACTTCTAATCGTTGTATCATCATGAAACTTGGCAGGTGTTGCAGATTTGGCAGATTTTCACCTATTTTCAGATGTCCGAATTAATTAAAATTTTGCAAATATGTCAAAAATCGTTGACAGTTTAATAATTTCATGAAATTAAAAAAAATACTGTCTTAAAACAAAAATAAAAGACAATAAAGTGAAAGTAATTTAATAGTTTAAAAAAACTAAAAAAAGACGCTTTGAAAATAAAAGCATAAAATAAAAGAAAACGTATTTTTTTAAACAAGTAAGTCTAAAAACTATAGGAATTTTTCACTCCAATTTTCATTCACTTCCAGACGTCCAAATTATTGAAAATTTTATACACGTATCAAGACAATATTTTCATGAAATAAAAAAAAATTAGTCTTAAAATCAAAATAAAAGACTGAAAAAATTAAAGCAATTCAATAGTTTAAAAAACTAAAAAAAACATGATTTTACAAAATACTGCACTAAAAAGCAAAAAATAATTACCGAACCTTTTTTCTCTGTCTACTTAGTAAAGATTTTAGTGTAAATCATGTTTGTTATTGAGTGTAATATTTGAATGTGAAAAGGTGCGGCGCTTTTTTCCAAAAATAAATTATTTTGCTTCTCAAATTAATATTAAGAGAATGAAAATACTTAAAATTTTATTTAGATATCAAACAAAGCGCCACGTTTTTAACACTCAAATATAATACTCAATAACAAACATGGCTTAGATACCCTAAAGTCCTTACTGAGTAGAAAGAAAAAAACAGATTCGATAGCTATTTTTTGCTTTTTAATACAGTATTTCTTAAAAATATGTTTTTTTAGTTTTTTTAACAATTAATTTATTCCTTTTGAAGAGTAAAACTCCGTAAATAACACAACATCTATTTCTGATACGATAGTACTAGAAACATCCAATTGAAAACTATCAAATGTCTGACAAACGTAAAAACATTATAAAAATTGTGTAACGGGTTTTATATAAAGTCTTCAAAAAATGAACTGAATTTCAAGTTTTCATTTTAAGTTTTCATGTGGGCCTATTAATTATTTTTGAGTTCTACCTGCACAACTACACAAGAAGCATCTGATGACACCCATTTGAGTTTGATGAATAGCCGATTGATGATACCCGTTATAGTATTTCTAAGTTTTAATATTAACATCGACGTGGACTTAATTTTTTTAAAGGTATTCTCATGGTGCTGTGCTGATTTCTACCCGTCCGTTATATTCGACTTTTTTTATATTATGAACTTTAGGTGGAATTTATTTTTTATTTCAGAGATAGTATATATTAATTGTTATTTGCTGTAGTAGAACACTGCATTGCTATACAATTTTACTTATATCAATTCGCGTCATTTTACCAATCGAAACCATAATTTTTTTTTAATTGGCGAATTGCTAAGAAGAGGACCCGATTGAATTACATATCTACTCTGGAAAAAGTAATTTACTTATGGACAATAGTTTTTTTTTCATTTTGACAACCTGTGTATTATTGGTTTTAATGTTGATTGATACGTCGCCAAGCGTCGAGTGTCTCCGTATCCTCTTTTAATGAGAAATTATATTTTATAGAGTGAAAAATTGGAATGCTATAAAAAACTTGTTTTTGAATTTTAATATGGATGTAAAATAAATCTAGTAATGTGTAGAGTATAGACGTAGCTAGTCTAGCTTTATATTTTTACTCAATTCTATAAAAGGTTATTTAAAGAAAATAGTATGAAAACGTATGCATGCATTTCGAAAAACAAGATTTAATTTCCTACAATTTACGTGATTATATTTTGAACTAATCTCTTACTATAATTAATTGATTGAATCTCTTCACAGAAGGAATTATATTTTAAAATCTGAACCAATAACATAAATTTTAGTGCTTTTCTAGGCGTGTTACACCAATTCGATGTTTTTTTCAAACTTATAGCTTATACAAGCCTCAAATAGTTTATTTTAAACTATTTTCAAAACATAGTTTTGTAAATGGACTTTAAAAAATGTAAAGCATTTGTTTTAGCATGTTTTTCGTTAAGAAAAAGTTTAATTAAAAATAAAGGAAATATTAATAGACTCACTTGTAGTTCCCCGAGCAGGGTGAGAACGGGAATAGCGCAGGCAGAGGATCGAGATCGAGCGACGGAAGCGAGAAGGAGGCCATGTCGTCGTAGTCCGCCCGCGGCTCGCACTCGGCCGCTATGAGCTCGCAGCTGGCAGCTAGCTCGCCGAGCGAGTCGAGCGAGTCGCCGCAGCAGAGCGCCGCCGAGCCGTACTCCGCCGCCGCGGCGCCGAACTGCTCGCCGCCCGCGTAGCACGCTTCCATCTTCGCGCAGCTCCGCCCACTTTCACGTCAAATCACCGAAGAAATCCGAAAATCCTCGGTTCGCGCAGCTCCTTCCGATCGCCATTTGGGCGATAGGGACGAAGATAGGTTCGGGCGGGAACTTTGACCGCGGCATTATGATTCCCGCTTTGGGAAGGCCGCCATTTTGGATGGTGGTCGCTAGTGGGCGGGAAACGGGGCGGTAAATGCTGGCGTCGACATGTTCGTCTTGCTCACCTGCGCCAGAGAAAACGAGAGAATTTGAAACCCACGTGTAAGATAACTTGACAGCATTTTTTAAATACATCGAAGTTTCTATAAGACATAACAACTTGCTTAATTTTGACAAGACCGTGGATAGGGTAGTCCGTAAATAATATTGGCTCGATTCGTTCAGGCCAGAAATATAACATTATAATTTCTGGTAGCCATTTTGAAAAAGACGGCCATTATGTAAATTGACAACTAGTAGACGGGAAATTTACTGTAAAATTTGTATTGATCTAGTATGAGCCAATCGCAATTATGATGAACGTTATTTTCATGTTATACTTTTTTGAAATAGTTGTTCATAAAATTACTATAAACGGCAAATTGCAACTAAACATTGAATATTTTAAATTTAATATTACAAAAATAATTAAACTGGATGCCAAAAAATATACCCCTATTTTCATTTTAGAAATAATGTGAAGGATCAAGATTAGGCGCACGGTTCTTAAAAGTTGTACCTCAATAACAAGCGGTATCGCTACGTGCGGGATAGTGTCTTTACGACTAGTAAATAGTTGTTCTCGTGTTGCGGCATTTTGTAAATACGTCCTTAAATTAACTTCGCAGATACGAAGTCGGTGCTATCGCTCGAGACAAGATGCAAATTTATCTTGGTTTGATAATTTACTTTTCAATTATAATATTAGATTGACAAATTAGATTATAATGTTAGATTGCCAAAGAAAAATTGGAATCTTTATCGTTATGCTATTCTGGTATTTCGTTCGACTGAGAAAAATCCACTTCCATAATCCGACAAAGTTTTTAACTAATAAATCTGAAGTAATTTACAGTCATAATCTTCCCACGATCTTCAGATGATCTAACAATTCTAATGCTCTAGAATTGTTAGATCATCTGAAGATCGTGGGAAAATTATTTTCTTTTTAATGTCTGAAATAGGATGTCACAAAAATTTCAAAGAACGTGATAATAAGTTTGTAATGGGTCAATATTTTTTTTCGCCTATCAGTCTTATTTATGATTACCAGCTCTATCATCCTTATTCATTTTAGATCTGTATTCATAGTTTAAAATAGATAGTAAGTAATAAATAAGTATTTGTAAAGTGGGTGTTTTTTATGGGAATAATCTATATACATCTTTTGTCGTTTTTTTCGTTGCTTATCACCAACTAGTGACATTTTATGGTCCTTTTCATTAGAAAAATAATTTCTTACGTAGTTTTTAAATATCTTTTACGGTTCGATTAATGGCTTTAGTTTTTATTCTATCTACTATAACTGCAGTCTTATTGGTTTTAAATTTTTGAAAGGAAATCAAGGCCAATTAAAAGTATTTGGGTAAGTAAGAAAAGGTATTTCTATAACAAATTTTATGAATCACGATTTCAAAAAGCTATCAAACTAAAATTATGTTCATAATAATTGCGACAGGCTAACACTATATCAGTACATATTTTGCAATATATTTTCTGCTCGCTACTGTCAATTTAAATAATGACCGCATTTTTCAAAATGGCTTCCACAAATATTAAAGTATTATTTCCCACCTGAACGAGTGTGAATTTACAAAGAAAACTGAAACTATAGTTTGTAAATGAGCAAAGACAAAAACCTTGTACATCAAAATATAATTCATCGGTTGTAAATAATTGGCTGACTACAGAGTGACAATTATAGCAAAGCGGGAATATACAAGATGATAAGTATCATTATTAATCTCGACTTCTGCAAATTGGGTTTGACAATATTAGTTATACATTTAATAAAGTTATCCATACACACACACACACAAGACGTTGATCAAAATTAAACCGTACTTGATTTTATACTTCGGACTCAATATAAATAGTTCTTGAGTGACACGCATTCAAACAGACAAATATACAGATAACAATTTTTAAAACGGTTGACTCCTTCTCTATTGTTTATTTGTAGCCACCGATCTCATTTTTTATCGAAACTATTTCAAACATGTTATAAATTATTTTAAATTCTTTAGTCCGATTTAAAAACGTGGAAAATTAAAAAAAAATATTTTATGTAAATAATTATTTAACAGTAAAATATGTTTATTATGAATTGTTTATTATGATTTTATTACAGAACTTTTTAAGAAGAACAATATTCTCATACATTGTCTCCACGTATCTCTAACGATTTAAGCAACTGATGACAAGATTCTTCTGCCAGGAACACTTTATTCCGAATTTATTGCCCTTCATCCTCTCGGGTAATTTTCGCAAAATATACGTAAATTATGCATTAAACTTTTCTTTCGAATCAGTTCGATCGATTAATGAAAACCAAAATAAAATCCGTTTATTGGTAACTGAAGAAATCGCGTACGTACATACAGATGCGGCGGGAAACTTTGTTATATAATATGTATTGAGTATGTGTATAGAGAAGAGTGTGAAACTTACAAGATAACTTACATGTTTATCGTGCCTATCACAGCTGTTCTTTTCCAGAAGTTGATTTGTATAGAAACCTGACATTTGGTGTAGTTATAAGGTATATTAACATTCGTATATGTAAACAGATAACATGCAAAAACATTAACATGAAAATTTTAAGGGACGCAATTTTTTTTATAATTATAGAGACATTCTTGAAAATGTGTACAAAATACATGATATCATACTCCTGAAACAGTTAAGTCAATATTTAGTGTTTTAGTTAGAGTTTACCAGGAAAATTATGGCGATGGTTTTGGTGAATTTACGAATTTTTGAAAGATATACTTGGAAACCTGTGAAAGATATATTTGGAAACCTGTGAAAGATATACTTGGAAACCTGTGAAAGATATACTTAGAAACCCGTGAAAAATATACTTGGAAACCTGTAAAAGATATACTTGGAAATCTGTGAAAGATGTACTTGGAAACCTGTAAAAAATATACTTGGAAACCTCTGAACGATATACTAGGAAACTTTTAGAAAATGTAAAAAGCTTTTAAGTTACAAATATCTGACAGTATTTAGTTATTATTTTTTTAAGTGGTTTGAATTCTTATACTCGGACAGAATAAAGTATTAGAATATATATTATAAATAAAACGCTACATCACTATCGGTTTAAAAATAACTTGTCTTGTGTAAATAAGAATGATACGCTTATTATAGTTACATAAAATTCGCTTTTTAGATGTCCGAAAACCTAGAATACTGCTCGAGAAATTACGAAGGGACTTAAATATAATTTATTTCAAATTCAAAAGTGAGCAATAAGGCAATATGATAATTTAAATATTTTCTCTATTTCTTTAACTATTACATTGTCATCTTTCTTACGTAGGAATTTCGGAATTTTGAAATCATTATACGCCAAAATTTCTTATGTTTTGATACGCATATTGATAAAAGCCATCGAAAATGTTTTTTCGTTCCAGATACGTATAAAAAAAGTCAAGAGCGTAAGATTTTCCGTACCTTTATAATGAAACTCATAATCTTATTCCTCACGAAAACACTGTAATGTATATATATTTGTATTGAATGGTAGGGACCAAAGAGGTACTACTTCCAAAATGGTGCGAAATAATATTGATACTTGTAAATATATTAATATAAATGCTACGCACGTAGTACGACTACTATTCGTACCTAACAGATTTTTTGTTTGTTTGCATCTTTGAAGTAATATCCACAAAAGCGGATTTACTGCTACGAGAACCATCTCTTCGAATTAACATAATCAGTTCTGAGGTGGAAAGGTTGTAGTAACCACACACACCAATAAGAAAGTTGAGAAAATGATTGTGGTAATAAATATTTAGCAAAAATGTTTCATATCGGAAGGAAACCAAGCGGAGTCAACAGGTATAATTTTTTTCAGTCGAATTCTGAAAGTCCATGTACTCGTAGATAATATATTTCTTATTCTAATACTCTTATCTGTATTAAGACTTTGCATAAAACTCTTACATATTGTCATAGCAAATTTAAAATTAATTTATATATATATATATATATATATATATATATATATATATATATATATATATATATATATATACATACACTCTTTAGCAAAAAAAACAGGCGGTTTTGATTTTATCATATTATTAACAAAATATTATTTATTAAGAGGCTGTATTAATTGTAATTATTACTGGCAGGTATAGTGTATTCTGGCACATAAAAACGAACGTTCTAAATTTAAAATTTATTCTTTTTGAATAAAAAGAGTTTTTGGCGGTGAATGAAATCCAACTCTTATTAAGTTCTTTTTCATTTCCTACGTTTTTTATTTTAACAAATAAATTTTAATTAAATTTCTGCTGTTTGCTGCATCAGTTCACTTCTGTTTGCTGTTCTCAGTATGGTTGAAAAAGCGATAAGAGCTAGTAAAATTATTGCCCTGCTTAAAGAAGGCTGTAGCCAATGTTATATGTCTCAGTAGTATAAAGTGAGCCGTTCCACCGTCCAAAGGAACTGGCAACGATACCAAGAAACGGGCTCCGTCAGTAGACGGCCCGGTTCTGGAAGAAAACGATACACTGAGCCACGGGACGACCGCTTCATAATCGGTCAAGAACTACGAAATTGTCAAGTTACGTACGTGGATCTCAATCCGAACCTCGAGGACGTCAGAGGTGCACGAGTAAGCCTATGGACAGTCAGAAGGAGACTTCAGGCCGTCAATATACGTAGCTATCGCCCAACTCAGGGCCCTACATTGCTCCGTGAGCATCGAGTTACCAGATTGAGATTCGCTCCAAATTTTTCGTTATGGACTCAACAAGACTGGAATAGTGTTTTATTGTCCGATGAAGCTCGTATATCGATTAGTGGTGAGGATCGACGTCGGCGAGTTTTACGAAGACCCGGAGAACGCTTCGCAGAAGTGTGCTTTGAGGAAATCACCCCTTACGGTGGAGGCTCTGTAATGTTTTGGGCTGGTATTAACTCAGATGACCGTATCGAGTTAGTTTTCATTGAAAATGGCACACTTAATGCGCAAACGTACATAACAGAAGTTCTTATTCCTCATGCCCAACCCGCATTAACAGCAGTTGGAGGCGAGTCCGTTTTTATGGACAACAACGCCCGCGCCCACCGCTCTAGAGACGTTGATGCGTATATGCAGGAGGCCGGAATTCGTCAGTTAAACTGGTCAGCTAGAAGTCCAGACCTCAGTCCGATAGAACACATATGGGATAATCTCAAACGATGCGTCAGAGCCGTAAAACCAGCTCCAGAAAACATTCAGGCCCTTAAAAATGTGATAGTCGCTGAATGGGAACGTATTCCTCAGGAAATGATAAAAAACGTTGTCGAAAGCATGTCTAGCAGAATAAGCGCATTGATTTTAGGTAGAGGAGATACTCGTTACTAAATTTTAAAATTTTATGTTAAATTAATAAAAGATATTCAAAAATAAACTTTAGCCATTTTTAATGTACCAGTATGAAAACGCTCGTCTGTGGACTTTATATCGTTTTTTTTATTTATTCCCATTTATAATGACTGAAGTAGGTAAAAACGATATATTGATAATAAATAACAATATTCTTATCATAACGCCATATAAAATGCAACAAATAATAATAAAATAACTCTGATATGGTTTATTCCTATAAGTGCCCGTTTTTTTTGCAAAAGAGTTTATATATATATATATATATATATATATAACTTGTGTCAGTGAAAATAAGAAAAATATTCATTCGATTTTTTTATTTTAAAAATTGTAGCTACAAGCCTCACATACACCCCTTGGTATTCGTTTAGTTCGATAACTCTGCAAGCGAGAATAGGGTAGCAAATATCCCCGCTTTTATTTAAATTATTAACATGTTACATTGATAACTCATCAGTGGTGGGATCAGTATCGTTGCTTGCTATTGTTCACCCACTATTTTATGTTTCTCATGCAATTATCAAAATCCATGCGCTCCCCGATTGTTCAAGTCATCAATTTGTTTAACTTGGGATTGGAGGCTTTGCTCCATCTTGACATGCTCACCTTTTAAATTCTCGATTTCAGAGTTAAAACGATAGAGTGTTTGGGTGATTCACGATTGACCTTTTATGTTTCTCACGCAATTACCAAAATCCATGCGCTCCCCGATTGTTCAAGTCTTTAATTTGCTTAACTTGGTATTGGAGGGTTTGCTCCATCCTAACTTGTTCACTTGTTCGATTCGCGACTTCTGACTTTAAACGATAACGGTTGCTATTTGCAATTAGTTTGTTTTTTCTATATAATTAATGTTGTGTTAGTCCTAACTGTAAACATGTATAGGTTGAGGAATGTCGAACGCAGTCAATCGTGAACATAAGTTACAAACTTCACTGCGTTCGGGGGTAATCGGCGTGCGGTGTGAAGTGAGCAAGAGTTGAAATTTGACAATTCGTATGGGCGTAAGACACAAGCAAGATTGAGCAAGGTGAGAAACGGGCGCGCATGCTGAGTACACCAAGTATTTTCGACTCATATTGTCCTTAATAAATGTTATAGTCGTTAGTGTAACACAGTGCAACAATTATAATTTGTCATTCAAACTAGTGTTTAAATTACCTACAACTAACACCCACAACTGCGGACGATCCTATTGAAGTCTCCGGCCTTCTCTCTTTGTATATATCTTTTTATTTTTTCTTAACTTGATAAAGGTAATGGCATTAAGCGGTAAGTGGAGCAGGGTTTCCACTAAAAAAATATTTAAAAAAAATAATAACCGAAAATATTAATTTTTCCATAATTTGCTGGCGTAAACAGATTAAGAAGAATCATAAAAGGACAAACAATAGAACAATATTTAGAAATGAGAGGCGTTCGCAGGTTTTCTCGACATAGATCTTGGCCGTGAAATCATAAATACGTGAATCTTGCACTACGGTTTAGAATGCTGGTGTGTTGTGCAGTATTAGACAACTTTTGAAAAAAAAAATTGAAATTATTTGAAATGTATTTGATAAACCTACATTTGTCAAATGTTCCGCGAAAAATGTGTTTTAAGTTGAAAAAATTAACTTTAATTTCAAACATGAAAAGCTTCACGCTGAAACACAATGCTTCATAAAAATAATTAAATTGAAAAGAAAGTAGGCTCAACCTCTTTCACACATTTAATATGAATGTGCATGCGTGCGTGCGTGCGAGCGAGCGAGCGAGCGTGCGTGCGGGCCTGTTTGCGTGCGTTTGTGCGTGCATGCGTCATTCTATAGTGACATATAAATATTGTTTATGGAATTCAATTCATGGGATCGCACTATCTTGCTTGCACAATTACTTGAAGTAAACTATATACGAGGGTTAGAAAATTATGACGTCACGTCTTCTGATTGACGGATAAATTGGGTGGGAATTTTAAATCACAATATTACTTATGATTTCAAATATTAATAAAAATATTTATTGGTTTCAAATATCGTTAACGATTATTCTTTATTCGAAAATTATTAAATAAGTTTAATAATGAGACATATTTTACGCATGTTGCAAACACTCTATTGATTGAAATATTACAAAGGTGCAAAAGAATACAAAGGTTGCGGCAATCACGAATTGCCGCATAATTTCTGCCTTATAAAAAAAAACATTGAAATTGCTGTCAGATGTTGGGGAGGTTTGAAAGGCTAGTCCTCAGAAATGTAGTACGGCATGAAAAATGGACGTAAGAACAATGACACGCAATGCGGCGCCTATAAACATGTAGAGATAGACGAAAAAGGAAAAAAAACACGCCGAAAAACTTTTTATTTTTCCTTATTTCATTTTTCCAAACGAGAATGATTTTCAAAGCGACCGACGCTGTAATATTTTTTTATATTTTTTTCCTGCATCTCGACTTGGAATGGCCTCTCGTGTGTTTTTCCATGCGCACGAATGATCCTCCACGTCACGTGTAAACACTTTTAAAGCCAAGGAAAACCATAGCTTCTCTTCGTTTCGCTGAATTATTTTTCGCGAAAATTCAGATCCTCGTCACGTCGTGTGAGTCTAATTAAACGTGGAATTAATCTTTATGTAATGAGAGAACCGAATTTAATGTTAAAATTTTGCTTTCGATTAGTTTATAAAAATAATATATTTGATTTAATTGAGGATTTAGTCTGTTTGCGGCTGTGTAAAATTCAATTCGTAAGATAACTGACAATCGAAGTCAGTTAGATGACATTTTTGGATTGGTTAACAATTTCGCGCAAGCCATAATTGTATCAAAAGTTCATACAATATTGATTCCACATGTTACAAGAATAAAAAAAATGAAATAAAATTAAAGTAGGTTGTTTTTATTGTTAAAAAAATGTGATTTATAATGTAAATACATGCGTCACTTTAGCAGTTTTATTATTTTTTTCTTATTTTTAGCTATTCAAAAGTTCAAATTAAATTCAACGAGATTTGCTAATCTGAATGTGGACCCTCTATATGGAAGAGGCTCAGTATGGACTAACCTCATTGCTCCCTCTCCTACCACTTTACCTGTACATTATATAATTAATCTATTCAAACTCCTTAAGATGATGACAACACTCGATGACCTTGATGGATTGGATTTTCAAGCTCCGCTCCGATTTCCGATAGACTAACGTCACGCTAGACGTCCGGCATATTCGCGAATTAAATTAAACGCGTAAATAATTCACTAGCCGCACAGATGATCATTTGCGACTTATACTCTTTGAAATGTTAATATGGTTTTTAAAGGTTACTTGAAGGCGTATTTACATTTTTGATGAAAAACGCCAATTTTTGCGAAGTTTGTTTTAAATTTTGGGAATATGTAGTATAATTATTTTAATATGAAAAAATAGATCAAACCTGCATTTGTAATTCAGGCAGATTACTTTTTATTACTGGTTCGCCGACTATCTTTGTGCAGAATATCACTTCGATCCGTTTCTCTATTGCGACGTGAAAGGAGGACAACCTAAGACACTTTAGAATTTGTAATATTTCTTGCGATTGTTATATTAGTTAAGATAATATTTGAAAAGTTTTCCTGATTCACCAACTATTTATATGCAAAAAATCACGTTAATCTGCTCTTGCTTGCTCTTGCTTGTTAATCTGTTGCTCCATTGCGACGTGAAAGAAGGACAAAAAACAACTTTCGGAATTTTTATTATCTGTTGGGATTGTTCCATGAGTTAAGATAAATTTTTCTGAGTTAGAAAGTAGTCTATATCATTTCCTGGCCCGCCAACTATTTTATAACTTTGTGTAGAAAATCACGCAGATCTGTTGCTTCTTTGTAACGTGAAAGAAGAACAAACACACTGTTGGGGTTGTTTTATTAGTTAAGATGATATTTCGCCGATTATAAAGTAGTCTATGTCATTCCCTGGCTTACCAATTATCTCTGTGCAGAAAATAATGTTCATCAAATCATTTATCACTATATGTTTGCTCCATTGCAACGTGAAAGAAGGATAAACAAAAATACTTTCGTATTTTTAATGTCATTTGGGTTTGTCATATTAGGTAGGATAAGATTTTTCGGGTTATCCATCAGCTTATTCCATTTCCTGGTCCACCATCTAATTCTGTGCAGAAAGTCACGTCGATCTGTTGCTACATTGCGACACGAAAGAAGGATAAACAAACACTCTTTCGGATTTTTAATATGGGTTGGGATTGTAATATGAGTTAGGAAGAGACTTCTCGGATTGGCAATTAGTCTATGTTATTTCCTGGTCCGCCAATAATTTCTTTGCAGAAAGTGACGTCGATCTTTTGCTCCATTGCGTCGTGAAAGAAGGATAAACGAACAGACTTTCGAATGTTTAATATTAGTTGTAATTGTTGTTTTAGTAAAAATTAAATTTCCCGCGTTCGAAAGTATGTATTTATGTAATTTCTGTGCAGAAAGCCACGTCTATCTTTTGTTCCATTGTGACGTGAAAGAAGGATGAACAAACATACTTTCCAATTTTTATTATTGATTGAATTTGTTATTTTATCTTTGTGCAGAAAGACACTTTGAACTTTTGCTCCATTATGACTTGAGACAAGGACAAATAAACACAGTTTTGCATTCATGATATTAGTTAGGATTATAATATTACTTAGAATGAGATTTCTAGGGATAAAATTTAGCAATGTCTTTTCCCGGTGTAGCAACTAATACTGTGTAAAATTTGTAAACACAAACATGAATTGATATGAAAAAAACAAACCTAGAATATCTAAAATTTAATAAGCAAAACGCATTACTTTAGAAAATGTAAATGCAAACACGCGTTGTTATAAAAAATATCTAAAAATTGAATAAGCAAAAACAATAGTGTAAGGAAAGTTTAAAAATACAAACATGAATTTGTAATTAAAAAAAAATTAATCAAAAAGATCCAAAATTTAGTAAGCAAAAAGGATTACGCAAAAAATATATTAATACAAACACGATTGACATACACAAAAACTAACCAAGTACCCAAAAATTGATTAATTAAAAAGGGTCGCGTAAAAAAGTTTATAAATATAAACACAAATGGGTAATTAAAAAAATGAAACCAAAACACCTAATATTGAGTAAGTAAAAAGAATATATAACAAAATGAGAGTATAGACTGGTGGTCTACCACCAGTGTCCGTTTAGCAAATAAAATTATCAAGCCACTAGAGGTCATTTAAAATTAAAAATATTCTACCACAAGTTATTAGTCATTAAAAATTATTCCTTAACGCCAACTGATAAGGTTCATATTTTAATGTACACATTATAGCATAGTGAGTATAGTTACAATAGTGGCAGACTATTCTGTCACAGGTTAAGTCATTGGAACGTGTTACTTATTGCATTGAGGTAAAGTATACATTTGAGTATACCATCTTACCAGTATCGTGATGAAGATAGCAACATGCTAATTACGAAAATATAACCTAACTTTGTTGTGTTGTTTGCCGGTTGTTTGTTTCGTGTGTGTTTGCCGGTTGTTTGTTTCGTGTGTGACAACTTTTCAAGATTTAAAACTATTTGCGTTACGTTAACTGATGTATAAATCAAGATAAAAAATAACACTTTCTTACGTTGCTTTAAATGAATATAGAAAAAATGAGTGGCAGTTGTCCAGAATTTTCATCTTTAGAACTTCTTGATCAATATATGAAAGACAACGAAACTGAAAACTGTGCAACTGTGGAAATGGGATAGTCGAATAATAGAAAAGATGAAAGCTGAGTGTCCATTAAAATTGAAAACTTATAATCCGAAATTAAAATATTACAGCATTATCTATACATATAAAAAGGGAGGCTGACAGTTTAAGTTTGAAAGTACACCTAACCTGAAAACCACAACTAACATAAACAGAGAACTTTTTGAAAATATGCTAAAGCAAAGAAAGTTAGAGCCTGAACAAAAAATGGAAGCAATAACAATGTTAAACATGAATTATCTAAATATATTATTTCTAAAAGGTGTTTTTTGGTCGAGCGGCTCGATCTCTTTAACTACTGCACCGAAAAAAATAAAAAAAATACCCACTTAAAGCTTATGTTTTCTACTTTGGGCGCAAAATATAAAAAAATTCGAAAAAAATATTTTTGTTAATAAAAAAATTAATTTTTATAACAATTGGCATGAGCGCCATCTGTGGGCGACACATCAAATATCTTAGCCAAATTGTATACTTGGAACACGCTAGATGGCGATATAGTACGAAGACTTCGCACGGGTCAGCTAGTAACCAAATAATTGTAAAAGCTTATTTACAAGAAAAAATCGGAAAGTCCATACAACTTAAAGATTTGAAAAACTTGCGGTCTAGTATCTTCTCATAGTGATTTCGAGAATGTGATTAACCTGCTGATCAAAATGATGACGTTACTCGAATAGCACTTAAGGAAAACGGCGATTTGCTTGGATTTTACACAGATTCAAATCTAAGATTACAATTAATTTAATTATATCGCTTCTAATTTTTATAACTTTTTAAGCGGGTGGGAAAGTAAGCGACATAGATCTAATTAGTGCAGAGTCTCAGCGTTCACTTGCGGTTTGCATGCGAATAAAGGAGGAACACTTTGGATTCGGGAGAAATAATGTGTTTTATTTATTTTTTTTATAGAAATTTTATTTACTTTATAGAAAATAAAAAATAGTCAAGATTTAAAATAAGACGTGAACAGTTAGTCTTTTTAATTCTATTTGTTGGCAATCCGACACGACCTGATGTCTTCTCGAATCCGATCGAGGTCCGTTGCTCGAAGTCTGACGACACGGAGAGTAATTGTCTGTGTTTTATATTTTTGTTTGTATCTTATGTTTTACATTTTTTATATTTATATTATGTACCTTTTAAAATCAAAATGAGACGCAACGCGTGCGGCGTAGAAACCTATCTAGGAGCCGGATTAGAGAGAGAGAGAGAGAGGTGTAAAGAGAGAGCGAGATAAAAGAAACTAGGGTGGAGGGAGGGCGAAATCGGAAGCCACATCCACGTCGAGATAGAGCAAATAAAGGAGTCCGTACCCGGTGCAGTTCGTCAATGTGTCATCAGGGATTCTCCAGTAGTCATCGGAACAACCAGAAGACCACCAAAATAACCAGAGAAACTGCAGTCTTCAGAAACTAGGTAGCCACAATCGTCGGAAGCAAGCTTCAAGAACTAAGTAAGGTGTAGCCAGACCGCGGTCCTAGGCTCGGTCCGGTCGCTCGTCGGCTACACTATTCATAACGAGGTTAATTTGGTTTAAAATTTATGTTAGGAGATGTTTTTGGATTTCTTTTTCAGATAGAAAAGATATTTCAGTTGTATTTTGGAAACAACCAGAACTTTAGAAATATTGTCAAAAATAACATACATTTTTTCGTGGCCATAAATTTAGTACAGTTTTTGCTAATTTTTATTAAATAAACCCAATCTGCTGTCGTTAGTGCCTTAAAGTGATGATGTATTCCATTGAACTATTTATTTATTCCCTGTGGACAAAAGGCACTTATCCGACTAAGGCACAATACCATTTTTTGTTTTCGGTTCCATCTATCTAGCCTTTTTAGGTTACCTTTTACCTTTTTAGGTTTTTAGGGTTCCGTTGTCAATCTCTGAAAATCCTTATTTCTTCGTTAGTTTCTACAGTTTCAGACCTACTAGCATGGAATTTTGTAAATATCTGCTTCAGAGAAAGATCTCACTTAATATGGAAAAGCAAAAAAAATAGCAAAACATTTTTTTCTAAGGTCCTCTCCCCTCAATTCACGTCCCCTTATTAAGAAGTGAGGATGATAGAATATTTTTTGTGCACCCCCTTGTGTGGGACATCGTTGTTAAGTCTTTTAAAATAAAGTTTAGTCTCCACTTTTAATTTCTTAGCCCCGTTTGCAAAATATTGAATTCAAAGTGGTTTGCAACAGGGAGCCCGTTGTATAATAAGAAAATGTAAATAGCTGAATATAAATTTTAATGAGTTTTGATCAGTACTTTCAAATGTAATTACTTCGAGTAGTCCAACTTTGTTTCTTGTGGTGCTATCAAAATTATCGAGACAGCTGAACTTGCTAAGATAATTAGAATAAATTAATTGAATTATTAAAATATGTACAATATTTAATTTAAAAATAATGCAAAAGACGAATCGTAACAGAAGTTCCAACTGTCGGAGTATTGGAATCCTAATTCAGCTGCCATATGAGCACGACGTAAGAATTTATAAAACAAATATATATAGTTCGATATTTTGTGAAATGGCTATTGAGCACTAATTTATGCGCAATTCAACACACACTTGACCGGTTTTTTGTTCATTTACAATGAAAAAACAAATTTACGTACTGTTCTATTTACGAGTAATGAATATGTCTTTTGTTTAAACAATTAAATGAAAGAATTTAGTACGAGATAATTCGCATTTACTTTCTTGATTTCTTAATTTGATAAGTTTCTTTAGATAATGTTAAATGCTCCAAACTTTGTCAAGTTTTGTGTAGTAAAAAAGACACGGTCAAATGCGAGTCGGGTTCGCCCTAGTAGAGTTGTTATTTAAAGTCACATATTTTTATTTTTATTTTTTGTTTGTGTAAGATTAATATATTTTCACTTTACTTTAGAGTTGTATGGTACAGGATAGTGATAACTAAAAAATGTTTGTATTACTTATAGCTTGCTAACTATTATAGTTGCACGTAATATTAGTATTTGTTGATTAAGTACATGGTATTTATCAAATTATAAATTATCATTATATAATTTATAAATTATCTGGGTTCTAAGATTCTCGGTATTTACGTTCTAACATTTCTGGTACATAGGTTTTGAAGATTTACGGTATCTAAGTTCCAAAATTTCTGGTATCTAGATCCCGAGATTACTGGTATCTAAATCCTAAGGCTCCCGGTATTTAGGTCCCAAGATTCCCGGTATTTAAATAACAAGATTCCGCGTCTAGGTGCCGAGATTCCCGGTATCTAGGTCTGAGGATTTCCTATATCTCGATTCTAAGATTCCCGGTATATAAATGCCGAAATTTCCTATATTTAGGTACCATGATTCCCGGTTTCCAAATTTAAAGATTCCCCTAATCTAAGTCCCAAGATTTCCGGTATCTGAATCCCAAGATTCCTTGTATCTAAGTCTCAAGATTCCTTGTATCTAAATCCCAAGTTTTCCGATTTCTGGATCTCAAGATTCCCGGTATTTAAATCCCAAGATTCCCTGTATCTAGGTCCCAAGATTAACGGTATTTAAATCCCAAGGTTCCCTGTATCTAGGTCCCAAGATTACCGGTATTTAAATCCCAAGATTCTTTGTGTCTAGACCTCAAGATTTCTGGCGTCTAGATCTAAAAATTCATTGTATCTAGATTCTTAGAAAAAAAATCGTCTAAATTTGACAATCTTTATTTCATAAAATAAAGTGAAAAAAAAAACATATTTGTTCTATCATAACTCTCAAAGACTCCTTTTAACGATTACCACATATTTTTGGAATTTTTTTGTATTTATTTTAATCAATGCAACAAATGCAAAAGTTATTTTGTTTGTGTGTTTGTTCTGCTTTCATGGCTTATCTATTAAATTGCTATTTATGAAATATAGCTCACGTGTATATGTTATAGAGATAAATATAGCATATATTTTCTCTTGAGAAATACTAACTTCATGCGAGCAAAGTTGCGGGTAAGAGCTAGTTATGATCTGTGTTACGTAGCTGACTACTCGTTTTCCTGTTTTTCGTAAAATATGGAAATATAGGTTAATCAGAAATCAGCATTGAAAAAGTAATAAATATTGATTAAGAACCAAGCTAGTTATGATTTTCTAATTTTAATGGCGGGTATAGTAAGAATATACTCTGCCTTTTTCACTCTTGTAAAATACAATGAGCACTACTTAAAATGACGACTCAGTATTGCTGTCTTTTCTAAAGGCTAGGTTTAAATCTTTATAACTCCGTCAGTTTTTGAAATACGTAAAAAAATTTTGGGATACATTATATACATATTATATATGAAATAAAAATAAAATTAGTCAAATACGCTATTCAGGTGGCGATCAAAGTGGGTAAAGATTTCGTGAATGTTTCCAAATGAATATTTCTTCGCTGCTTTTTAAGAACTTAAATAACCCGCATAACCCACACTTCTTACCTGGATTCACAGTTTCATGTCTCTATCATCCCATGATCTGGATCTACATACGATTCTTATTTTCAGGTACAGAAATTCTTTTTACTGTCAACGTCTAAAAAGAATAAATTAGATTCTAATGTCAAGAGCTATCTATCAGTTTATATATTCTACTGTCAAGAGCTATCTATCAGTTTATATATTCAAAAATTGTCTCGGAAAATCATATTTCTCTAAATTCCGGTTTATTACTCTTGATCGTTTTGTTACTTCCACTCACATGACAATTTAATCTTTTTACTGTTTGTCATTAGCACTATATTTTTAAAGATTACTTGTTCATTTTTTTTGGTTCAGTTCACGTACTTTTGCATTTCGCTACGAATTAATTTTTAAAAATTATCTTCCATCGATTGATTGAAGATATTGTAAATTAGGGTATGGTGAAAAACAATTTTTTTTATTGGAATGTGTTAGCAAAAAAAACATCTTACAGATTCAATTTGCAAAAGTTTGAATGTTTTTAGGTATTAACTCTGTAATCAAGTAACGATTTTGTATGTTTTTTAGCAATTAACTCTGTAACCAAGCGACTATTTTGCATGTTTTTTAGGTATTAACTCTGTAATCAAGCAACGATTTTGTATGTCTTTTAGCAATTAACTCTGTAATCACGCAACTATTTTGTATGTTTTTTAGCTATTGACTCTGTAATCAAGCAACTATTTTCTATGTTTTTAGCAATTAACTCTGTAATCAAGCACTATTTTGCATGTTTTTTAGGTATTAACTCTGTAATCAAGTAACGATTTTGTATATTTTTTAGCAATTAACTCTGTAATCAAGCGACTATTTTGCATGTTTTTTAGGTATTAACTCTGTAATCAAGCAACGATTTTGTATATTTTTTAGCAATTAACTCTGTAATCAAGCAACTATTTTGCATGTTTTTTAGGTATTAACTCTGTAATCAAGCAACGATTTTGTGTTTTTTAGCAATTAACTCTGTAATCAAGCAACTATTTTATATGTTTTTTAGCTATTGACTGTGTAATCAAGCAACTATTTTGTATGTTTTTAGCAATTAAATCTGTAATCAAGCACTATTTTGCATGTTTTTTAGGTATTAACTCTGTAATCAAGCAACAATTTTTTATGTTTTTTAGCAATTAACTCTGTAATCAAGCAACTATTTTGCATGTTTTTTAGGCACTAACTCTGTAATCAAGCAACGATTTTGTATGTTTTTAGCAATTAACTCTGTAATCAAGCAACGATTTTGTATGTATTTTGTAATTAACTCTGTAATCAAGAAACTATTTTGTATGTTTTTTAGCTATTGACGCTGTAATCAAACAACTATTTTGTATGTTTTTTAGCAATTAACTCTGTAATCAAGCAACTATTTTGTATGTTTTTTAGCTATTAACTCTGTAATCAAGCAACTATTTTGTATGTTTTTAGCAATTAACTCTGTAATCAAGCAACTATTTTATATGTTTTTTAGCTATTGACTCTGTAATCAAGCAACTATTTTGTATGCTTTTTAGCAATTACTCTGTAATCAAGCAACTATTTTGTATGTTTTTAGCAATTAACTCTGTAATCAAGCAACTATTTTATATGTTTTTTAGCTATTGACTCTGTAATCAAGCAACTATTTTGTATGCTTTTTAGCTCTTAACTCTGTAATCAAGCAACTATTTTGTATGTTTTTTAGCTATTAACTCTGTAATCAAGCAACTATTTCGTATGTTTTTAGCAATTAACTCTGTAATCAAGCAACTATTTTATATATTTTTTAGCTATTGACTCTGTAATCAAGCAACTATTTTGTATGCTTTTTAGCAATTAACTCTGTAATCAAGCAACTATTTTGTATGTTTTTTAGCTATTAAGTCTGTAATCAAGCAACTATTTTGTATGTTTTTTAGCTATTAAGTCTGTAATCAAGCAACTATTTTATACGTTTTTTAGCTATTGACTCTGTAATCAAGCAACTATTTTGTATGCTTTTTAGCTCTTAACTCTGTAATCAAGCAACTATTTTGTATGTTTTTTAGCTATTAACTCTGTAATCAAGCAACTATTTTGTATGTTTTTAGCAATTAACTCTGTAATCAAGCAACTATTTTATATGTTTTTTAGCTATTGACTCTGTAATCAAGCAACTATTTTGTATGCTTTTTAGCAATTAACTCTGTAATCAAGCAACTATTTTGTATGCTTTTTAGCAATTAACTCTGTAATCAAGCAACTATTTTGTATGTTTTTTAGCTATTAAGTCTGTAATCAAGGAACTATTTTGCGTGTTTTTTAGCTATTAACTCTGGAATCAACCAACTATTTTGTATGTTTTTTAGCTATTAACTCTGTAATCAAGCAACTATTTTGTATGTTTTTAGCAATTAACTCTGTAATCAAGCAACTATTTTATATGTTTTTTAGCTATTGACTCTGTAATCAAGCAACTATTTTGTATGCTTTTTAGCTCTTAACTCTGTAATCAAGCAACTATTTTGTATGTTTTTTAGCTATTAACTCTGTAATCAAGCAACTATTTTGTATGTTTTTAGCAATTAACTCTGTAATCAAGCAACTATTTTATATGTTTTTTAGCTATTGACTCTGTAATCAAGCAACTATTTTGTATGCTTTTTAGCAATTAACTCTGTAATCAAGCAACTATTTTGTATGCTTTTTAGCAATTAACTCTGTAATCAAGCAACTATTTTGTATGTTTTTTAGCTATTAAGTCTGTAATCAAGAACTATTTTGCGTGTTTTTTAGCTATTAACTCTGGAATCAATCAAGGATTATCTACCAAATTTTGCGTGAATTATTTCGCAAAGCGGATTTGGCAGGCGGAATTTTAATATAACAAAAAGTATGTTTGAATGTTTGTTAATCTTTCGCACTTAACGGACGGAGAGATGTTTCTAAAACTTGGCTCGGACATAGTTTAGGATTAAAACTAAACCAGTGATCATTTTTAACTAGAAAATTAATATAATTCCTGAAGCAGGTACAAAATCCGTCGCCTGTAGAACGTTCCTTCATTTCTGGTCGTATTTTCGTCTCATTTAGGCCGGAAAAGTATAATTTTTTAATTTAATTTTTCACAACTAAATGAAACTTTGTGATGTAGTATTATTTCTACTTTATCTAAATTCTTTACCGCAACCTAGGTTTCATTGTATTACAAAATCTTCAGGTGGGTTATTTGTAAAGATCTTTGCTAATTGCCCACCTGAAAATGTTGTAATACAACGAAACCTAGGTCGTGGTGAAGAATTGAAATAGAGTAGAAATAATACTATATCACGTAGTTCATTTAGTTGTGAAAAATTAAATTAAAATGAATTTCTACAAAATTAACGCCAAATTTATTCAAAAATTTGTTAACTTTGCCAAGTTTCACATAATTATAAAATTCTTGGTATTAAAGCCAATATTGCACGGATACTTTTTTGGTTGTTCTTGATCGGCCCTCTGATTGTCATATTTTCGTCTCACATCGTCTCTTATATTTCTGAACAAACATAATTTTTCAATTTTCCAAAGTCATACAATTCTCATTATTGTTCTTAAAGCCAATATGACTTCAGGTCTTAATATAACTAAATATTTTTAAGCTACACCATATCAGGTGCATCCTTAAATGCAAAGTTTGACCAAAATATTTTTTCTGTTATTGAATATGTCTCCGAGACAAATTTCTTTAAGTTACGATAGTAAAAAAAAACATTTGTTTACTCGACAATAACATTTTTGCATGAAATGTGTTCTAAAAAATTATCTCAGTTTTAATGCACTGATTATACAGAGAAGACCTGGGCTGATTTAGTGTATCTCATGTAATTTTAAAACTGAAAATCTTTATTTTGACTGTGGTGCATTAAGATATATGTATATATGTGTGTATATATATATATATATACATATATATATATATATATATATATATAAATCTGAAAAAAAACTAACCAATTGATTTAAAATAATCCTTGGCGGAAGATAATTAAATGTCAAATTGTTTGAAGTCAAATTTTCTCGTCAATGTAATCTGAGTGTGTATGTTGAAAAATGGACCGTAACGAAAAAGTGAAACACATGTAGTGGACAGAGCGGGAGATGGATAGAATTTTTTCCTCCGCTGTTTCAATTTTAGTTATGATGTCGGTATATTCAGTTTTAAACACTTTGCTGTATATTTGACATATAGTTTTTGCTTTGTGAACGTAGTCCTCTATTTTATCTTAATCAATATAAATTTAATGACGTAAAAACACCAACACCAGTGAGATCAATTAGGGACTCTTTATAAAAATTAAACTTTCCACCGTTTTCTTTTCTGAAAATGTAACTGTTTAGAATTGGAAGTACTACGCTATACATAACATTTCTTGTTTTATTTTTGTCTGGACTAAAGCAACATGAGAATTCAGTATATATATATATAATTGCCCGCGTGAAAACGTGTCCTGTCTAAACGTATGCAACTGTAAGCTTAACTTTGAGATGAAGTCGACATAAAAGCTCTCTAAAATAAAGAAAATTCAATAAATTAATACTTACAAAAGTATTAAAAGTAAACGGCTACAATTTGCCAAAAAGACTTCCCTACACTATACGTCTTTAGTACAAAAATAATAAAATTATAATGTATATATTAAAACGAAACTTTACATTGACAATCTACTATCAATCAATATAAAATTGACTAACACTATCAAAGCAAGAAAGATATTTTAGCAAAATGAAATAAATATATAAGCCTTAAGAAATCTATAAATAAAAAGAACTAAACTGACATGATAACAACTCAACTAAATTAAAGAACCTAAATAAAACACACGTCCAAGTAATTCTGAAATATAGAGAAATAATTCTTCAAACATTTGAGCCACAGGACGTTACATGTTGCGTGATTTAAGCAGTTCTCCTATACTTCGCACGGTTTTGGCTGACTGCGTGGCTGCGTGATATTCGCGCGCCAAGGGGAAATGGCCAGACCCTTTCCTCTCTCAGTTCGGCCTATCCATTCTCGAAAACATCGCACTGAATTTTATCAAAATGCGTATTTCTTCATTTTTTTATACTTTCAAAAAGCGTTTAATTTCTCTCAAAATACTGGTCCAAATTACAAAGTGTGATACGTACTTTTTATTCACAACACAACGCTTAAAATAGCCGTGATTTTTGTTTTGATCACGATAAATAAAAAAAACCTAAACTTTAGATAAATTACAAACTTATTATATTTTAAACATTTATTATGGCGTATCCATAAAAAATAGGTCGTAGCAGACTTTCTATAGATTATTTTAAGATCTACAGTTTCTTCATAAATACTAGTAATGTTAGTGTATCTGTAAAAGTTTTGTCCACATACGGTCAAGACTGTCAGTCGGATTTACTAATAGTTACAAACGTATTTCTGTTTCTCATTAACTGTCAGTCGAGTCGGAACAAGAGTCTACTTTACCGACCGTGCCCTATTGTACGGTCTGATTCCTAAAGTATCCATACAAAATATGGTTTTAACTCTCAGTAAATTCGACTGAGAGTCCTGACCTTGTGTGGTGCATACGGGTGTAAGATGAGGGACTTTTTCTCCGACTTTGTTGACGGTATTACTCATAGGATTTATAGTTTATGGCAAACTGGAAACTATAAGATATAATATATATTATATCAACCATGTTAGTAGCTATTGCGTGAATCGTTAAAGAGAGGCGAACGAATAGAACTTTCTTCTTAATAATAACGGGGGAGTTAACAAATATTATTGGGACAAATAGAGTAGAAGCTTCCCTAAGTGTTTGTATGTTAGATGTACACTGTAGAATAGTATGTTTTCCTTCAACAAATTTTTCTTGTTTATATTACATATTTCCATTTTTAAGGTCAAAACGAAAAAAAGGAACAGTTATAAGATCACTTTGTGGCCCGTTTGACCGTCTGTCAAGATCATTTTTCCTAGGAACGCATGGAGGTATCAAGTTGAAATTAATATCAGATACTTAGGTCTATAGTTCCTTGGAGCTATAAAAAAAGCAAGCAAGTAAAGGCAATAAAGAAGAACCCTAAAACTATGGCAATTTAAGTCGCATTTTTTGACAATCGCAAATAAATTAAAATCTATAGGGCACTTCCCGTTGACCTAGACTCATGATCTTCTAAATCTACCATTCAATTTAAAAGTACATAACTAGTTTATTTTTTAATTAAAATTTTATGATTTTTAATTTCTATTATTTTATTAATCTATATTTTCATGATATTTTATTGAAAAGAGCAAATTTACGAATAGTCGATTATTTTATTTGTTTTAGGAGTTACTTTTGGAGGTTAAAAGGAGTTATAATTTTTATCCTTTCGGGTATCAAAAGAAAATTGGTAAAATGTGAAATTCGTAAATTTAAAATTCTTTTAAATTAAAAAAAAAAACTTTTTCAATGAAGTGTAAAATGAATAGAAGAATCACTTAAACCAATAGAAATTTAAAAGAAATCAAGCTATATGTGGTGGGGTTCTATATTTATCGAAAATTATGAGTATCTAATACGTATACCTAATTAATTTCAATATTCGAATTTCACATTTCATTCTTGTCGTGCAACTTCGACTCGCAATTGACATTTTTCACATGGCTTCAATTACGATAAGTGATATGTCATCAGGATTCATATATATATATATATATATATATATATATATATATATATATTTATATATATACATATAACAACATGGGTTTCTTTATTATCTCGTAGTAGCTATTCGACTCAACCGATTTTAATATTTTTTTTTATTTATTGGGATTTTTCATTGATTTAAAACAACCATAATCTGTTGCAGATCACCAAAATCGGTTATATAAAAATAACCAACTCCTATTGTATATTTTTTATTTAGTTATTTATCAAAATAAAAACTCAAGTCCAATTTAAAGGTTTCCCCAAAGAGCTGGATATGTACTAATACGAAAAGTTCAATAACTTCCATTAAACATAATAACATTAATAAAAAAGAAAAATGCACATTAATTAAAATTTTAACATAAAACTTACAAACGTGAGCTATCAAGCAATTCCATAATCGCATTCCTAAAGCGAGCAATGGAGAAGAAAAAAATATCACGACTTGGCGCTTTTCACCTTGTTGATTAATTTATTCCGTGAAATACTAGTGAAAGCTGCAGTATATTCCTGCGCACTCTAGGCAGGTGAAATAAACTATGACTCCGTCCTCTCACGTAATAGTCAGGAACATAAAACTTTACCAAAGCCAAGGCCGAGGGATTACCAACATAATTGATTAATAATTAAAAAAATGCATGATTATAAGTCGTCGGAGTTGAAGTGTCTTCATCACTGATCATGTTCCTTATAAAATCTGAAGGAAAGAAATGAGGATATTATATGATATGCTTAAAAAGTTGGACCAGCCTGCTATCAGATAAAGCGTCTTCCAACTGTTAGGAAATTTCATTTAGAGAACATAAGTTTCTTTGTGATGAGTACGATATTCTATTGCTGAAATTTGGGAGAAATCTACCAATAGGATTCTTAGTCACAAATTTACTGGAACTCCTTGTTTTTTCAGCCTAATATTTTTCACGCAGTCGTGTTTTTAATTTGTTTAATTGTTTGTTGTTTTATTATTTAATTGCTTGTTTTTTATATATTGTTTCTGTTACTAATAAATTGGTCTAAAAGTAATCGATGGATTTTGATGTGTCCATTGATGGTTGTTTTTCAAAGTATATTTTTTTAGCGTTGCCGTTCCGAAACCTGGCTACTGAACACGTTGTTTTGACATTCATATATTGTTTATTACGTTTGGGCCTATGTTGTTTCTCGTATATAAATATTCCTTATAAAATCTGAAGGAAAGACATGTGTATAGTAATATATTTGCTTTATTTTGCTTTGGAAAATACTTTGTAATGTATATCCCTGCTGCTAAAACTATTGGAACATACTCTGAAAGTATTCGCTGATGATAACTTGATTAACCTCAACCTACCTAAGTTGAATATTCCGCCACTAGATATTCTTTAAAGTTACTAATAAGTATGTGAAATGCTAACTTCTAGAATTGCAAGCGGCTGGTAGCGATTATGGTAAACAAACTGTGAATAGGCGGGAATATATAGGGGAATATATAGGGTCGCATTATATCAGCACCAGTTTTGAAAGCAACTCGAAGGCAGACCAGTGCTCCGGTATATGGGTTCTGCAAACCCAGTCAGGTATTGATCAACTCATTTATTACGATGGTTATGTTCAACTCCTCAGTATCCCTTCGATGTGAAACTTCTTGCACATTTATGGACGAAACGTTGAAAGATTTTCCAGTAGTGCTATATAGGGCTATACTAACGCTATCTATTGGCCAATTTATTTAAGTATTGGCAATAACATTTTCAGCGAACAAATATTATCATGAATAAAAAAATGTGTAGTTCACGATAATATTAAAATAGTGTATAATTTTGATTTCATTGGAATTCGTTCACCCAATCAGAAGATATGGGTATTTAATATTTTCAAAATTAATTTACGTTGTATTAATACAACAAAAACAAAGAAGTTCCCAGCTATTCGACGCGTAGTAATTACACAAATGTATTGTATTGTTATGTACACCAACAGATGGCGGTACGAGTATTTTTAATCGCGTAATTAAATTTTCTACCCGGATGTACATTGCTATAATAGATTGTGTTATATGTATTAATCTTAGAGTTAATAATATTTTCGAAATGCCGATGCGAACGAAGTCACGAGCATAGTTAGTTTCATAATATGAACATAGTGGCTAAATTAAATGTCTAGAATTCCCATAAAAGTTATTTGTAATGTTAGTAGGTACATTAAAATATTTTCTTTCATCTCAACTAATGCGATAAATGTGAAAATGAATTTGTTTGTTTGATCCACTTTTATGGTTCAACTATTCAATCGATCTTTAATAAATTAGGCTTAAAAATTACCTGATTTCCGAAGATAAACATTCATTTTCTTTTATATCAAGAAATACTATCTTCACGCGAGGGAAGCAGCAGTCAACAACTGATTTTAGATACTAGGTCAAGTGCGCTTTCTTTTCTACTTCGCTTCTTCGACACTTGTATAAAATATTTGGTAGTTAGTAGTATTTGGTTGTCTTACTGTAAAGCGCTTCGAATGAAAAAGTAATTGCAATATTGTAGTTTCACAGTTTTAGAATATAAACACAAAATGTTTGTAGAATCACTGATGTGTACGTTCTTCCCTTTATCATTAATCATCGTCATCATATATAATAATACGCTAAGGTTAAGATGTTACTCTCCCTTTTTAGAAAATACCTCACAACTAATCCACATAAATTATATATCATTTTATAGATAATTGCTTGCTCTACCGGCATCCACAACTAAAAAAATTATTATTGCTATTGTTTTTGCAAATTAATTAATTATTAAAATTATATACACAAAACAGCAATGCTGCCATCTAACGGCTCAACGTCAATATGATTGACGGTCGGTAAAATTTTTGGTTAATTTCAAATCCACTCACGTATAAATAAAGTGGCGCTTTAGCTCAATGCTTTTGATACTTGCGCCTCTATATGTCAATTTTAGTAAAATATTTGTATGATCTGTCATCTGAGCTTCATAATGGAATAAATAATGCGAAGACTTCGCACGGGTCACGCTAGTCTAGTCATAACTTTGGAATTGTTTGACGTAGACTGTTTGACAAATAATATTGAAAAGAGTGGAAAAACAAAAACAAGGTGCGGGACTCATTGTCAATTTTAATTTATGTAGAAATTTTTAGGGATTCTTATATCAAAGTGGGACAACGAAGCCTTTCTGGTTTCAGTTGCTGTTTGTTTGTTTCGACTGGGGGTCGCAGCATCCAAAAAAATTGAAGTAGGGTTGTAAAACACAGACATGTAGCTCTTACAAAGTAATGATTATTTGGGGAGAGTCGAAAAGCAATAACCGTCCGTAAATCCATGCAAGTACGAGTTTGGTCCGCGTATTTGTACCGCGAGTTTTGTACCTCGTTTAAAGCGAAATTATTTATCAAAAATGGAACATACAAAATATGACGTCTAGAATCTTCGTTGAAGTTTTTCTTTGCCAAAATGAGGTGGGGGAGGAGGGGAGGGGTGTGGAATTGGCATATTTTTTTTGCTTATATTTCAGTACTTATATCTCCGAAGATATATTATTATGAAAAAATATTTTTTGCTGCCTTTATAGTTAGTTCTTCCAAACGAAACCTTAACGACGCAAAATAAGAAAAAATTTAAAAAAATTTCCGAGCATTTAAATTGCTTTCTGTTAAAATTTCGTAAAAATATTTTTGAGTGTTATCTATTGAGATATATGCGGGTTAATATGGCTCCCTTTCCTAAAATTTCCATATAAATATTTTTGAATATTAGCTGTTAAGGTATCTGTGAATTAATGTGACTCCCTTTCCTAAAATTTCCAAATAAACGTTTTTGAGTATGAGTTATTGAGGTATGTGCGAGGTAATAGACGTCCTTTTCCTAAAATTTCCATATAAATATTTTTGAATATTAGCTATTAAGGTATGTGCGAATTAATGTGACTCCCTTTCGTAAAATTTTCAAATAAACGTTTTTGAGTATTAGCAATAAGAGATGTGTACGTTAATATGCCTCCGTTTCCAAAAATTTCCATATAAATATTTTTGAGTATTAGCTATTGAGATATGTGCGAGTTAATATGCCTCCCTTTCCTAAAATATCTATATAAATATTTTTGTTTATTAGCTATTGAGGTATGTGCGAATTAATATGCCTCCCTTTCCAATTTCCATATAAATATTACTGAGTATTAGTTATTGAGATATGTGCGGGTTAATATGCCTCCCGTTCCTAAAATTTCCATATAAATATTTCTGATTGTTAGCTATTGAGATGTGTGCGGGTTAATATGCCTCCCTTTCCTAAAATTTCCATATAAATATTACTGAATGTTAGCTATTGAGATATATAGGGGTAAATGTTTCATTCCTACGCTAAATTTCAAGTTTTCAGACAAGATTCCATTATACAGAAAACCGGTATGAACTCTACAAATATGGATCTTTTACAAAACTGTTGTATTTAGTATTAATAATAGAAATGAAAAGACGAATATCATTTGATGCAATATTCCCAACTAATATTATAAAACTGAAATAAATGGTTTCTGTTTGTTTGTTTATTATGTAACAATTTTTTAAATAATGAAGGTTTTTGCCAAACTTTACACACTGGTAGCAGTCGTTATGGACTAACATACAGATACAAACATTTATAATTTCGATTACAAGTATATAGGATATTGGAAAATGCTGTAAACGAATGGAAATTAGATATGCTATCAAAAATTTAAAGAGAAACTGCAATCTAAATATATTGGATTTGAGCGTGCGATAATTACAAACTACTACACAATAAACGGTAAAGTTTGAGTTAATGAAAGCAAAATGTGTTCGAGATATGGCTCTTAGAAGAAGAAAAACTTATCAAGAACGAGTAGAGGTCGATCTACTAGGATTCCGTACCCATTTAGGTACTTATAAATATTTAAATGTACATAGTATTTCTATTGAAATGTTTACAAATAATATTTTTTTACAATTTAAAAAAAATTGTATCCTTGACAGGCGAGAAAACGGGATGCATATTTAAAAACATAAAAATATCTACGATAATCGCTACAGTTTTCCTGCAACTTTTACGTAGGTTTAGAAAAATCTTGTTTTTGTATTATTTTAGGTTGAGTAGTTTTATTTTGTATTATTTTAGGTTGAGTAGTTTAATTTTTTATTATTTAGGTTGAGTAGTTTCATTTTTTATTATTTAGGTTGAGTAGTTTCATTTTGTATTATTTTAGGTTGAGTAGTTTAATTTTTTATTATTTAGGTTGAGTAGTTTTATTTTGTATTATTTTAGGTTGAGTAGTTTAATTTTTTATTATTTAGGTTGAGTAGTTTTATTTTGTATTATTTTAGGTTGAGTAGTTTAATTTTTTATTATTTAGGTTGAGTAGTTTCATTTTGTATTATTTTAGGTTGAGTAGTTTCATTTTTTATTATTTAGGTTGAGTAGTTTTATTTTGTATTATTTTAGGTTGAGTAGTTTAATTTTTTATTATTTAGGTTGAGTAGTTTCATTTTGTATTATTTTAGGTTGAGTAGTTTCATTTTTTATTATTTAGGTTGAGTAGTTTTATTTTGTATTATTTTAGGTTGAGTAGTTTAATTTTGTATTATTATATATATTGTATTATTATATCGAGTAGTTCAATTTTGTATTATTTTAGGTTGAGTAGTTTCATTTTGTATTATTTTAGGTTGAGTAATTTAATTTTTTATTATTTAGGTTGAGTAGTTTCATTTTGTATTATTTTAGGTTGAGTAGTTTCATTTTGTATTATTTTAGGTTGAGTAATTTAATTTTTTATTATTTAGGTTGAGTAGTTTCATTTTGTATTATTTTAGGTTGAATAGTTTAATTTTGTATTATTTTAGGTTGAGTAGTTTAATTTTTTATTATTTAGGTTGAGTAGTTTCATTTTGTATTATTTTAGGTGGAGTAGTTTCATTTTGCATTATTTTAGGTTGAGTAGTTTAATTTTTTATTATTTAGGTTGAGTAGTTTCATTTTGTATTATTTTAGGTTGAGTAGTTTCATTTTGTATTATTTTAGGTTGAGTAGTTTAATTTTGTATTATTATATATATTGTATTATTATATTGAGTAGTTCAATTTTTTATTATTTAGGTTGAGTAGTTTCATTTTGTATTATTTTAGGTTGAGTAGTTTCATTTTGTATTATTTTAGGTTGAGTAATTTAATTTTTTATTATTTAGGTTGAGTAGTTTCATTTTGTATTATTTTAGGTTGAGTAGTTTCATTTTGTATTATTTTAGGTTGAATAGTTTAATTTTGTATTATTTTAGGTTGAGTAGTTTAATTTTTTATTATTTAGGTTGAGTAGTTTCATTTTGTATTATTTTAGGTGGAGTAGTTTCATTTTGCATTATTTTAGGTTGAGTAGTTTAATTTTTTATTATTTAGGTTGAGTAGTTTAATTTTTTATTATTTAGGTTGAATAATTTCATTTTGTATTATTTTATGTTGAGTATTTTCATTTTGTATTATTTTAGGTTGAGTAGTTTAATTTTGTATTATTTTAGGTTGAGTAGTTTAATTTTTTATTATTTAGGTTGAGTAGTTTCATTTTGTATTATTTTAGGTGGAGTAGTTTCATTTTGCATTATTTTAGGTTGAGTAGTTTAATTTTTTATTATTTAGGTTGATTAGTTTAATTTTTTATTATTTAGGTTGAGTAATTTCATTTTGTATTATTTTAGGTTGAGTATTTTCATTTTGAATTATTTTAGGTTGAGTAGTCTCATTTTGTACTATTTTAGGTTGAGTAGTTTCTGAAACGATGGGGGAATTTATTTCATTTGCATATTTTACAGCCTATCTCTGAATATATGCTACCTAAAATTACGAAAAAAATATTTTTGAGGCGTAGGGCTTCAAAAATATTTTTAATTCGTCTTTCCCTATGATGATTAGTACCTGCCCTAAAATTTCCATACGAATATTTTTGAGTGCTTGCTGTTGAGATATGTGCGGTTTAATATGCTTTATTATAAATTTCAAGTTTCTACGTCACGCGGTTTGAGAGAAAAACGTTTATGACAGACAGACAGACCCGTGAATGATCTTATAGTGATTCCGTTTTTACTTTTGAGGTACGAACTCAAATTACAGGATTATGGTAATAATTAACGATGAAAGTTTGAAAACAAGTATTCCCTGGATCTATTTGCAACAGGAAGTTATATTAAAATTAAGGACAAGGTGGTTCAGTCGTCGTGGTATGCAAAAAGAATCCGGTCAGAATTTGATGTGTGAAAACATCCTTGTGATTAATTTCTACTATTAAAAAAATTTGGCACTGACTCTTTAACTGACTGATGACAGATAATAAAAATCGTTATGCCACTCTAGACGAACTTAGATACTTGAATGGTCATGGTTGAACAGAAATAGTAGCAGTATTTTTAATAAAGTTATTAGCACAGTTTTGTTTCGTGGGAAGTTGCTTGTAGCTTTAGGGGACGAAACTCTGGCAACTTTGTAAATGATTGCAATTATTGAACTCGGTTATACATTCTATTCATTTTCATCCGTCAAAATGTTTGCTATCTCATTCTCTCCCCTAAAGGTCGTGATACCTAAGAAGAGTTCTGTTTTATTTCCAAGTGAACTATTGCAGTGAAAAAAATATTTTAATCTGACCGATTTTAAAAAGCAATGGTTTACAAGAAAATGCTTAAGTAATATTGAACTTACACAACAAGAATGGAAAATAATTTTTTTTTATTGAAGCATCTGACAATTTTTTGGAAGAATCTTTCGGAAGGTTAAAAACGGGGACGTCCCAAATCAAAAGTAGAAACTAGGAATAGAAGTCGACGCGCAATTATTTTCAGTCTTTCAGGTTGTTTGAAATAACGAATTTAAAAAAAATATTTAAAAATAAAAGCGCATTCGTTTTTGCATTTCACGGTTATATTAATTTAGATTGTCATTTCTTGAGCGTCAATGGACTTTCCACATTACCATTTAATTTTTTTTGTATTATCATATATTGTAGTGATAATGTATTATCATTATATATTGTAGTGATAATGTATTTTTTTGTATTATCATATATTGTAGTGATAATGTAAATTATTTAATCGAATTTAATGTCGTTACTTTCATAAGCTGTACTTTCTGAAAGGGTATGTTTAAAAAAACCCACATACACATACATAGCCCGGGCGATTGTGAACATTCATATACTTCACTGTTACGAATAAACTTGGAATACAAAGTTATACCTTGCTTAAATAGAGAATAAATATAAAACGCTACTAATCAACTTCGTTTATGACGAACTCGTCATAATTTAATTTGTCAAACACTATTCCGACCTCGATCTAAGTTTAACATTGGTATAACCTAAAAAATGTTAACATTTCGGCAATTACATATAATATCACGTCTCTTTTTGGAATTCTATTTTGTTTATAATTATTTTAAACAAAACTGATAAGTATTAGATATTTTATTTATGCAATCGAAACTATCGAGGCGAAATATTATTTAATTTATTGTGTGAAGCTGCCGTAAGAGTAGCTAATATCCATTAAATACAACTTTTGAATTAAATTAAATTAAGAACCATGCTTTAAAAAAAGAAAAATTCAACCAGAACGGACACAAGTAAAAATAATATAAATTTTGACGACCAAAAAATGACGTCATTTGACATGATAAATGTAGTTCACAATCATAGACATACTCGAATTTTAAATTTTTATCTATGAAACGCGACGTTGACATGTTTGATTTTTTTAAAACTTTAGAGTAAGTCATTTTGTCATTTTACTGAGTTTATTTGTAGTAATTAATACCTCGTTACACCAACTTTATGAACAATATTAATATTCCTTGAATACGAGTAGTATAGCCTAAGTTTAAGCATTTTAAAGATCGATGTTATATGTGGAAATTCGTGTACCTAATTTACATAAAACGTGAAATAACACAGGAAGTGAAACTTACAAAAACTTAGAATTATAAATTAAACCTCCCGCAGGGAAGGGGAAAATAGGAAAATGTGTAAACATGAGGTTTATCTCTACATGAAAACTGACATAGATAAAATATATCGCTGAACTTAGTTCAGAGTTTCATCGTTAAAATAAAACGATACGTAACATTTAACTGATTTCTAGTAATGTAATAAATTCTCCTCGTAATTTTTACTAACTTTGGCATAATAACAGAACTCATTATCGACCAACATATATTAAGAAATAAGAGAAAGCGAAAACCTATTTCTATGGCAAAATCGCCTCCCCGCCCGCCCGTATGTCTGTCAGAGGCTTCCAACTTCTAAACTTACTTCGATCAGAAGTTTGAAACTCATAAACAGCATGTGGATTTCAAGCTCTTTGGCCCAAATTTAAAAACAGTATTTGAAATTATTCGAATTTTTATTTCAAAGTGCTCCCAAAGATGTAATAGCAAGCTGTAATGTTTTTCGTTAAAAAACCGTTTTATCTTTAAAAAACCTCTTTGAGATAGATTTCTTTACTGTAAAGTAATGATTACGATTTTTGGATTCATTTTTTGTCAGGTTCATATTGAAATCCCTATTACATAAATATCTATAATTTGGCTCTAATATTTCTCATTTCATTTATCTAAAAAAAAATACTAAAGTGAACTATATACAAAATATTAAAAAAATATTTTTAAGAAATTCACGATATTTCTACGTCTTTGAAAGACACGCTGGGCAATATGTTTACCTATACTCAGTTACATTCCAAAAGAAAATCTTTGTAAACAAACTAATTTGACAGTTAAAATAGGGTTGGCACAAATATATATTCAATGAGTTGACAAATATTTACAAAAATAATTGTATTTCACCAGTAACATTATTAAACAATTTACTAAAAACACCAGATCAATTTAGTAAATTATCACACTAAATAACGTTATAAATATTAATATTACATTATTATTTTACTTATTATGAACTGCCAAATTTAAAGGACAAAAATGAACAACCCTTGCTGTCGATTACACAAAACTCAGAGATATAAAACCTTCTCGAAAAATATTCAATGTTCTGATACGGGTGAAGTCTTTACCCTTATATGCTATTCGGTACACATCATTTATATAATGCACTGGTGTAAAATAGCTGCTATAAATCAAGTTCAATTTGAAATAGATGATATTCATTTGTTCTGAAAACAACAAAGAAGGAGTAAATGAGAATAAATCGACTTATACCAGCTATGTAGCGAAAGAATTCTAGAAAAGATATTGCGACATGTTATTTTATTTTGAAATAAGTGTGAGTTTTATTTTTCAGTATAGAATACGTATTTTAAACACACTGTACGGCAGTGTTTTTTATCATAGCTAAATTTTCACTCTTATTTGATTGCATACTTTCAATTAATGACAGTTCCTAGTTCGATTCTCGCGTGTTTAAACGTTCATAAATTGTTTATATAATTATATAAACGATTTATCACACTCGTGAAAAAAAAACAATATAAAAAATAGTATTTTTTTTATCACAAATACCGAATAAATCCATATTATACTACTAACTTGTATTCACACAAAAAAGGTTGCCAATACACGAATTATCATTTTTCTTCTTTAAACACACATTTTCTTTTAAAGTGGAATGAAGTATAGAGAATAATAATATTAATATTTGAAAATACGTTAATAAAAACCCTATGTACCCTTAAATCTTTAAATTTTTGTGTGCATATAAGTGTGTTTTAATAGTTATTATTAAATAAAAACGGTTTTCGTGCTTACGAATGTGCTAGATCGTTAAACCTATTTGGAAATAATGGATGACAAATTACAAGCAACAAGGGTAAAACCTTTGAAAACTTTGCATTTGCATATTTTGATATTTCGTAATGATATAGTTCAAATAATTTATAATAAAAGTTAATCATTACGACTAATATCGAGTTTCTGAGGCTTAATGTTGTAGTGGCAAAAAGTTACAGCGTAATTCGCCTATAAACAAAAATAAAGCCAAATTAATGTTTGAGAGTTACAAACTCTGAGGAACTTATCACGCCAAGTGCATCATTGATGAAGGAATCTGTGCGTCTTATCAAACCGTGTTAAAAACATAACACTGGTTTGTAACATTAATTTTTGGAGTTTACCCATTCAGAATTTATTTTCATATATAGCGCCCGGTTTGAAGTTTTATGAGGAGTAAAATCAGATGTTCAGAGCGTTAAAAAAAGTGTGACCGTTAGGTGGCGTATCCGCGCAACATTTCTGTGCATCTTTAGAGTCAGATATCAATATGTTTATTTGACATGTTCTTATGGCGTAATCGCAATATTGGAGTGTGACACACATATTGGCATTTTCTTATGGCGTAATCGCAATGACGGAGTATGACACACATAGTTTACTATTGTTGGCTTATTTCAAGATGTAATCATTAAATGTCATTACTTGTGAATATTTGGTGTCTTCTATCTTACAAAATTAAAAAGTATCTTTTATTTTATTTTCTTACGACGACGTCTGATCCTTCTTCATTTTTGTTTTACTTGAAAATAATTATATTATCAACATTTTTTCATTAAAGAATTTTCTACTTACATTTAATGATATTTATATTTATACACCGCTATTTATTTTATACATTTCAACAAAATCGTACTTAAGGAGTAAACTCCAGTCGCCCGTCGGAGTTGACACGCACAATTTTTTTAAATAATTTCTTTAGTTTTCAACTCTCGTAGTATGAGTTCTACTCTAGCGTGAGTGTTTGGTAACTTTATTTAATAAAACCGAAAATCTTTTTCGATAATCAAAAACGGACACAAAGCTCTCGGCACGCGGTCAGATTTTTACGGTATCGCTACGAAATAAACGTTAACAATGAGGATTTTCAAACTTTACAGCAACAAGTTCACGGTTATTGTAACTTACGATAATTTTTTGAGTATACTCGGGTACAAAAATGATCTATGAGTAAAACGTTATTTTAACTACTTGTTATTATTTGTAACCGTAAACGATTTAGTAATTGTTCATTTTGTGCTTGACCGGGTACAGAATGGTACGATGTAACATAAAAACGCTTACAGTAAACGGCCTATAATAATTAGACACAAATATATTCAGGGAATTTTTCATGTTGTGTACAATTCATAAAGTATTGCTGTCCCATACGGTTTAGGGCGTTAAATAAAAAAAATAAGCTTGTTTGAATTGGGAAGCGGAAAACCGGTCGTAAGAATCAATTTGAACTGAATTAGTGATTTGTGTCTTCGCTGTTTTATATTACATAGATGTTTAGAGTCAGTTTAATGTGTAAAATATACACATTTGACGAATTTATTGCTATATAAGCAATTTCTTCCAGTAAATTACAATAGTTATATATGAAAATTTTGTTATGTGGAATATTGTAAAAGACATAATCAACTGTATTGCAACGTTTCTTAATTAAAATGTTAACATCATCATAAAAATAAACAACTTCATAACAGAGCAAAAATATAAAAAATAAAAGAAAAACGTGATTAATTAAAAATCTTGACATGGCATGGTTGGAACAAGGAAAGGGGAACAAAATGGAATTGAGGAAGGGAAGGATCAGAGGATTAGGAGAGGAAGATCTCGACTATTGTTACTGTTTTATAGATCTTTAGGTCTACAAACTCTCAAAGACCTACAAGGGCAAGGAAAGAAGGTCTACAAAGAGTATACAAATTCTCCGTAGATAATTTTAATTATATTTAAGTCATAACGGTTTAAACATTATTATTCTAAAAAACGGTCAAGAGTTTATAGCATTCAACGTAATATATTCTGCAGCCTTAGATTTATAGTTATTAGATTTTATAAAAAACTTGTCAAGCACGAGTGGAACTCGGTTTCATACTTCAAAAGAAAAGCAGAACCGTTATAGGATCACTTTGTTGTGTCAAAAGCCTTTTTTTCAGGAACGCATAGAAGAATCAAGTTAAAATTAATACCAAACACTTAGGTCTATGGTACCTTGGAGCTTTAAAAAGATCAAACTTCTAAGTCAACGCAATCAAAAAATACGGCCATTTATGGCGCATATTTTAAGACTCGCAAATAAAAAAAAACCTATAGGGTATTTCCCGTTGACCTAGAATCATGAAATTTGGCAAGAATCAAGGTCTCGTAGCACAAGTAAAGAAAAAAGTTTGACATTTGTTAATTTGTGGTTATATTACATACATTTTTTTTAAATATACGCCTGTGAAATATATAGTATCCTATATATTTTCGGTCTTCAAAATTAAAATGTTGTAAATAGTTTAATAAGAATATTTATCGTTAAATGTTTATAAATACTGAACACTCGTAGTGCGAGTTCCACTTACGCTTGACAGGTTTTTTAAAGCAAAAATGCTTTAAATCTATTTGAATTTATTTTGGTAGTGATACTCCTAGATCAAAGTCATTCGTTTAGTCGCAATTCTCTAATAATTTCTAACTAATCTTGATCTTTCAAAAGAAAAATAAATGTTTCAATTATTATTACAAATATACCGATAAACTGAATATCAAAAAATACGGGAAATATACATCATGGAAAAATTATTTGACTCTGAAAATAGATAAAATAAATTTTTCGTTATGAATGAGCGATGAGAATTTTGAGACATTTTTTTCCTTTCGATAAACTTATGAGCTGAATATGATGAATATTTAAAATAAAAAGTGTTTGTAAAACAACATATTTTGGTACATTTTCTACAAATGTTTCTTTACTTTCCACGTTGTTAATGTGTATGTACCGAATTTTTAAGTTAATGTGTATGTACTGAATTTATGTGTATGTACCGAATATGTGTACCTGATACATTTGTGTGAATGCACAGAATATCTGTAACTGATAAATGTAATAAAGTTATCGGTAGCATACTGCCATCTCTCGAGGGCAAAACGTTTGTGACTTGTCATGCATACCGATATTTCTATTGCCAAAGTTACGTATTAAAATTACAGTAAAGATACATATTATTAATTTTGTTATACACATATCATGTTGGAAACTGAGATACGGGCTTGCACCGCGGATACAGCCAAAACCGGTCTGGTTTTGCCTATACTGCAACCGTACAGGCGTCTGTTTCAAAATTTATAGATATAACGAGATGCACAATTTTTAATTCATTTTAAAGAAATCGCAAGAAAAACTGACAAATTTACACGTATGCACAGAATATGTGTACCTGATAAATTTATATAAATGGACAAATTTTGTATTGGGAAAATTTATATGTGTGTAAAAAATATATGTACCTGATAAATTTATATGTATGCACAGAATATGTGTACCTGGAAAATTTATCTGTATGCATAGAATATGTGTACCTGATAAATTTACATGTATGCACAGAATATGTGTACCTGAAAAATTTATATGTATGCACAGAATATGTGCACCTGATAAATTTATATGTACGCACAGAATATGTGCACCTGATAAATTTAAATGTATGCATAGAATATATGTACCTGATAAATTTATATGTATACATAGAATATGTGCACCTGATAAATTTATATGTATGCATAGAACATGTGTACCTGATAAATTTATATGTATGCACAGAAAAATTTATTTGTGTACGCTTGAAATGATTTTGGCCTTTAAGCAATGTTTTCCAACTCTCGACTTTACACGTGTGTCCGCCCTGTCTACACATATAGCTTTCTCCTAAATTGATTACTAGGGATTATCATATAAACATTTCCGAGTGCTATTATAATATTCGTATCCTAATTCACTCCTTTCAGTTCTTAGTATTCTTAATTCCAAATTGATTTGTTCCCTTACGGCTTCTTTGATTAAGCCACTCCAAGAATTAACGATAATAGAATGTACTGGTTGTGCCCCACGGTTTCACCAGCGTGAAATTCGGAATAAGAAAAAAATTTTTTTCCTCTCATATGTTGTTATTAGTTATAAACTATTACCACACCAAATTTCAATAAAATATATGTAGTAGATTTTGCGATATTGACGTATAAAATAATAAATAGACGGACAGACAAATATTTTAAAAAAGGTTTTTCGCCTTCTATTATCATTCTATACGCTAAATCAATCAATTTTTTTAAAAATATTTTCCATGTGCAGAATTTACTCTGTTACAATGTTATTAGGTATAACATATGTTTAGATTACGCCTATTGAAAAAGTAAACGAATAATTAGAGATACCTAAAAATTCTTGTTAAAATTGGTTCAATTCACGTGTTTTTTAGACTAATTTGTGACGTTAACTTCCAATTATAACTAGACGTCAGGGGCTATGTTTGTCTATCTTTGTATAAAAAGCCTGTTAACTATGTATGGAACTCACTCTACATGGGTTTCATACAAACACAATACATATAAATCTTTAAATATTTAAGGGTATGTAGTACTTATTTTAAACTATTTATAAATATTGCGATGTTCGTCTCCTAAATAATTTCATAATGTCCGTGTGTTTCTGTGCGTCTGTCCCACCCTAGTAGTTTTTTTTCTAATTTTAGACATTCGTGCATGAATTTGCTTCATATAAAGATTCCAATATGTAAAAAAAATATTCCTATTTTTTTAAAGTACCTCCACTTTCTTAATTCCATGTATGGAGTATCGTAAGAAAGGTTGTATAAAATTAAGTTTAGATTAAATTTATCATTTTTCTTTCTTAATTCCGTAGTATGGAGCATCGTAAGAATGGTTGTATAAAATTAAGTTTAGATTAAATTCACCATTTTTCTTTCTTAATTCCGTTGTATGGAGCATCGTAAGAAAGGTTGTATAAAATTAAGTTTTGATTAAATTCACCATTTTTCTTTCTTAATTCCGTTGTATGGAGCACCGTAAGAAAGGTTGTATAAAATTAAGTTTTGATTAAATTCACCATTTTTCTTTCTTAATTCCGTTGTATGGAGCATCGTAAGAAAGGTTGTATAAAATTAAGTTTAGATTAAATTCACCATTTTTCTTTCTTAATTCCGTTGTATGGAGCACCGTAAGAAAGGTTGTATAAAATTAAGTTTTGATTAAATTCACCATTTTTCTTTCTTAATTCCGTTGTATGGAGCACCGTAAGAAAGGTTGTATAAAATTAAGTTTTGATTAAATTCACCATTTTTCTTTCTTAATTCCGTTGTATGGAGCATCGTAAGAAAGGTTGTATAAAATTAAGTTTTGATTAAATTCACCATTTTTCTTTCTTAATTCCGTTGTATGGAGCATCGTAAGAAAGGTTGTATAAAATTAAGTTTTGATTAAATTCACCATTTTTCTTTCTTAATTCCGTTGTATGGAGCATCGTAAGAAAGGTTGTATAAAATTAAGTTTAGATTAAATCCACCATTTTTCCTTCTTAATTCCGTTGTCTGGAGTATCGTAAGAAAGGTTGTATAAAATTAAATTTAGATTAAATTCACAATTTTTTTCTTTCTTAATTCGTTGTATGGAATATCGTAAGAAAGGTTGTATAAAATTCAGTTTACAGAATGTTAAGTTTTAAATTCGTCGGCAACGTGTCATTTCAAACAAGACTATACAAAAATCTGAAAAAAATCCTGAAGTTTGATGAGTACTTTGAAATGTAATTATTTCAATTTTATTACTTGTTGATCTATATAAATTATTAAGTGCGCAGAAATAACGCAGATGGAAATTACTGGACGACCGAATTTACTAAGAATTACTTAGTATAAATTAACATTAATTTTTAACAATTAAATACAATTAAATGAAACTACGTGATGTAGTATTATTTCTACTTTCTTTAAGTTCTTTACCACGATCTAGGTTTCGTTGTATTACAACATCTTCAGGTGGGCTAAGACTTAATTTTTAAAATAAGTTTTGCAATATTTAGTTTTATTTTTTATTTTTTTTAATTTTTTTTAAAAAATAAACACAAACTATTTTAAATATTCTATGAACTCTGAATACGAAACAAGCCTATGTTCTAACATTTCCACAAAAACAAAGAAAAATACTTAAATACGTTTGTAAAATATTAAATGAAATACTTACATACGTTTTACTTAAATACGTTTGTAAAATATTACTTAAATACGTTTGTAAAATATTAATTTTATACAAACAATATTTTGTTTGAAGAAAACATAAAGTCAATACTGAAAACATATATAATAAACATATGTAAACAATCACCCATTTATCCGCTACGCATGCATTTCACGGAACCTATTCTTCACACATGATCTAAATTGGAAGTGTGAACTTGTAAGGATTTCAAGACACAACATCTCTTTATTGTACAAGCCGCACAGCCGTCGTAGCGGTGCTCCGGTACCGGAAGTTACACAAGACGTATCGCACTTGCAGGTTCAACTCCCGGTGTATTAAAATATTTATTCCATAGAAAGTTTGTTTGTTTGTAAGTTTATTTTTAGTGTTCCGTACCTCAAACGGAAAACGGAACTTTTATAAGATCACCAATGTGTCTTTCTGTCCGTCTGTCAAGACTCTTTTTTCAGTAACATATTTAAGTTGAAATAAATATCAAATACTAATACTACTTTTCTTAGAGAAGAGTGTCAGCATTTGAAAAGCTCTTTGCTCTCTTTTTAATACACTGAATTAGAAGTTTTATTGTTTTACAACACTATGGTTCCATGATGATGTAAAACAATAAAGTTTCTAACTCAATGCATTAAAAAGATACGGTTTTTCAAATACCGACTGACTTTTCTACGAGATGTACCCCGTTGGCCCAGAATCACGAACTTGATATGACGGATGGTCTCATAGTATAGGGAAAATACCCTTGATTATTAATTTATAATAACTAATTTATTGCGCGGAATTATTACGTGAATTATGAATTGTTTTGGTACACTTGTAAAATACCTACTTACCAAGTTTTATGGTAATATTATATAATGGTATGGAAGCCGCAAGGCGTGTGTTTTACTCGCACTTGAACGTCTTTTTAAAGGTATTTCAAACGACACAGCATTAGAAAGAAACCGAGAAAGGAAATCACCTAAATTTGAAATGCAAAGGGACATAGATACCTCAAAGCTTTTTTCGTAATTTCGCTGCATGTAAGTTTTTGCATGAATAAAAGTAAATAACTGCGAAATTGTATTGTAAGAAATTGAGAAATGAGCAAGTTATAAGCCTGTGCCATACAGACGGACGGATGGGAGGATATGACGAACTGAAATAACGCGTAGCAGCTACATTTGTAAAAATACAAACTATGGTACTTAGGTACCTAGTTAGATATATAAATACCTAATAAGGTATTTCGGTATCTAGTTAGGTATTTAGGCACCTAGTTAGGTATTTAGGTACGTAGATATTTAGGCACCTAGTTGGTATTTAGGTACCTAGTTAGGTATTTAGGTATCTAGTTAGGTACTTAGATACCTACTTAGTTATTAAGGTATCCACTTAAGCAATTAGATACCTACTTCGGTACGTAGGTACCTATTTAGGTACTTAGGCAACTATATTTGTAAATGTACAAAGGTAGGTACTACGCCTTCCGTAATGTTCATTTTGTATATCCTACGATACCCATATTTGGACGACTTTATAATGACGTCACGCCTGAACGTTCTTCGTACGACGTAAGTTTGCAGCCAAAGGAAACTGTCGGAAAATGGAAAATGGACCTAGCGTTATAGAAGCTAGCGATATAATTTTTTAAAAAGCTGAAATTTTTCAAAACATGAAAAACCAAACAATTTAGCGATTGACAATCGGAGAAGAGCAAAAAATAAAAACCAATTTGTAATTATAATACACAGTTATTATAATTACAAATTGGTTTTTATTTTAAGACAAATTATATTTGCAATAAGAAATAATTGTAAAAATTTAGCTAATTACTTAATAACTTTTTAAAGAAGATTACAAAAAATTATAAATACCGATTGTTCTCTTTATTGAGTAGCCATTGCCTAAATATTTAAAAATAAACTGTTAACTGACATTGACGTTCGATCTGTGTTATCAAAAGGAATGTTTTTCGCTTTTTTTAAATTATTACGTGGTTTTTTTAGAAGGCCCTTTCGGGCTGTATATGTTATATTTGTGTATAGAGGGTACAATGGACGCAATCTGCGTTTTGTTTCGTCTCTCTGGTTCAGAGTGACATAGAAATGACACTCTTCTCATCGGCGAATTAAATAAAACTTTTAAGGATCTTATTTTTAAATTTTCTCTATTTAAATTTGTCATTTAATCTCATAACACCTGGTCATAACACTATATAGATTTTTGCCGGTCTCCTTGGTAAAATCATAAAAAAGTGATACCCGAATCGCAATTTACACGTATTTAAATGAATGCGTCAGTGACAACAGTTAGTGACATCATTGTCTTAATCTATGTACTTGAAAGGAAAATATACTAGTCCAACAAAAATATACATTAACTTAGTGTAAATTAAAAAAAATACACAAGTAATATTTGAAGAGCCGTGTTAACAAAATTCCGAATTTATTCGGCCATTAACATGTTTAAAAATGTTTAGAGTGCAAATTCAAAATGGTATTATTGAAAATTTGATACATGCGGCTAAAACACAATGTTATAAAAAAGAAAACGTTATTAGTGACTCTTAATAATATCATTTCAATATCTAAACCATCACAAAAAAAAAAATAAAACGAAATATTAGAATAGCCAAAAAAGAAATAAATAAAACAAGGTTTTCAAGTATTCGGAAATTTTACGAATACGAGACATATAGTTATAATGAATGTGTAAATCATGTAGTTATAATGAATGTGTAAATATGGATTTAAATTTGTTGCAAGAATGGATTAGAGTTTTATTGACGATATACTGGTTTAAAAAAATGATATGTTAAAAAAAAATTAGCACTTTATATGCGGTTTTCAAAAACTTATATTTTCTAAGATTTTCGAAGATTCCAATTTTTCATAAATAAAGTTAATCCGTTAAATACGAATAGTGAAAGTCGTACGAAGCATTTAGGAACATGTAATGATTAAAATATCTAAGGAAACCCAGTATTTTCATTAAACTGCTTACAACTATTAATATTATTTTATTAATTTAATAGTTTTGGAAATGGATGTTGGTCTGGGGGAAAGGGAGATTGCTTAAGGTTTCTATGCATTTTTACGCACGTTTTCAGTGTTTTCTGGAAAAATAATAATATAAAATGTTTTTCAAATCCTTATAACTAACTGGCATTTTCAAAGGGCACATGAAATTTAAAAAAATGTATAGCCTACCTAGAGCTTCGAACAATTAGGTGGGGGATAATACGCTTTACCATTATGCCAAATATACTATTGAGATATGTTCGGGATAATATTTGTAAACATTATGCCAAATATACTATTGAAATATGTGTGGGATAATATTCTTTAACATTATGTCAAATATACTATTGAGATATGTGCAGGTAATACGCTTTACCATTATGCCAAATATACTATTGAAATATGTGCGGGATAATGTTCTTTAACATTATGCCAAATATACTATTGAAATAGGTGCGGGATAATATTCTTTAACATTACGTCGAATATAATATTGATATATGTGCGAAATAATATTCTTTACCATTATGCCAAATATACTACTGAGATATGTGCAGGATAATACGCTTTACCACTATGCCAAATATACTACTGAAATATGTGTGGAATAATATTTTTAAACATTATGCCAAATATACTATTGAAATAAGTGCGGGATAATATTCTTTAACATTATGTCAAATATACTATTGAGATATGTGCGGAATAATATTCTTTAACATTATGCCAACTATACTCTTGAGATATGAGCGGGATAATATGCTTTACCCTTATGCCAAATATACTACTAAGATATGTGCGGGATAACATACTTTACAATTATGCCAATTATACTACTGAGATTTGCGCGGGATAATATTCTTTAACATTATGTCAAATATAATATTAAGATACGTGCGGGATAATATGCCCTACCATTATGCCAAATATGCTATTGAGATATGTGCGAGATAATATTCTGTAACATTATGTCAAATATATTATTAATAAATGTGCGGGATAATATGCTTTATCATTATGTCAAATTTACAATTTTTATGCTAAACGTTTATAAAAAAACAGCCGTGACAGACGGACGGAGAAAGTGATCTTATAAGTTTTTTCCTTTTAAAATATGGAAAAATAAAATCAGCTAATTAGACCGAAATTACTGAACAATGTATCTATTTTGTTTGGAGTCTACAATTTTGTTTTTGTTCACGTTCCATATTAATTTCACAAGTATTCTATTCAGTGCTTAATAATCTTACATTAATATATTTTTCTTCTTTTATTAAATATACATTTTTTTTAAACGTTTTAAAGTATCACTTTGAAAAAATCTTAGTGATTCAATTATAAAATTTTTTTATTAAACTTCAAAATCATAAAGAACAAGGCAATATACAATAGCTTGAAGATTTGTCAAGAAGAAAAACATTTAAAATAATTTTATAGTCCTGGTATATATTTTAAAATGATGTAACTAAAACAATATCTCTGAAATACATACCTTAATATGAAAAATAAACAACACAAAAATCTAACTTAATTCATACAGATACAGCCGCACACAAATTGTATTTCACTTCATTTTATTACACAAACTTCAAATGTCAACACTTAACCATAAAACTTTTTTCTCAACGACTACAAATAAAAATTACTGTTTGATCAAATACGTCACATATAAAATTAAAATTACTTCTGAACGTTACAACAATATGACGGAAAAGGATAATGGCACATAAAACGCGAGACCGCAATCGTGAACGCCGCAATCGATGGTAGAGCTCGATTAAAAAATAAAATTAATGACAGGCGGTGGGTGCAGAAGGAGTGTAGCAGTGTCTGTCATTAGGTGGTTGGCTGAACATCGAGTGTATCAGTTTTGTGTGCGTATACTCGTATCGACGCCGCTAAACGGCTTGTTTGTCAAGGGGTGGGAGTTGTGAAAAAAAATATCTAACTATGTATGCTGCTTCGTTTGATGTGTTGTTGTGTCCTAGTATTGTGCGTTAGGGTGTTATGTACTAGGTTTGTAACGTGGCTATCAATCAATTTAGCTTATGTATGAACTAATTAGTGATTTGTGTCACGAAATATACTGGTTTTAATGACAACATAAAGCAAAGATTTTTTGCAGCTTGATTTCGATTCGAAGCGCAATTAAACCAAACACAAATAAACCTACGAGTATTACTGACATATTGACTTCATTTTTAATTTGGGAGGATACGAATATCGGAATTTTGTTTTTAATATCAAAGTGTATCTTAAACAAAGAATTCATGAAGTGATGAATTTTTACATTTAGGTGATTCCCTAATTATATATTTTTTAATCGAACGAAAACTGCAAAACAAGAAGAGAGTTTAAAAGTTATTGTGCACTGCTGGATTAGTTAATCGATTTAAAAAAAAAATGCAAACCAATGTATCTTTAAAATATTGCTCTTTACAGAGTTGCTCATTTCGCAACTTAATAAATAATTATGAACAGTAATTTTTATTATTGAATGTTATTGTTGCTTCAATGCAGTACAAAACAGTATTTTTTATTTTTCATTCTACTAAAATACACAATATTTGTTGTGCCAAATGTTTTTGTGTCGTTTGATGAACTCTTATTACAAAATGTCTAATCCATTTTGCCACTTTAGTAAAATCTGTGTAAGGTTCCATCACCAAGTTCCAAGCAGTACTACTGGTCGCTGCAACCTTAATTTTTCGCCCTTCTCGTGACTCAGCTTCAGCGTATGCTAGAAGTCTGATTCTTGTTCCTCCATATATGATACATTTTTATTTCTATATCGTTTTGCTGGATATTGTAGGATCTATACACCACTAGATTTTCTTCTTCTCATAACTCTAGTTGTTAAAAATATTTTGTTAATTAAGGTAAGTTCAATATTGTGATAGAGGTAATATTCAATAAATATAGAGGCAAAGCTCTACTTCAATCATCTGTACTTCTCTAGCAAAGATCTTCAGGAAATTGGCTGCTTTAATTTCACTACTTCTTACGGCTAACTTTTTAAAGAGGTACTTGGTCTTCTTTACAGTAACGTTTTTGATAAGATTTTTACTTTTTGCTAAAACAATGTTCACTTTGTTCTGTTGTCGTTGGAGTGGTGAAAAGTACGGTTTGGCTCATAACCTAGGAGTGATGATAAGTACTATTTGGTTTATGACTCATGACCTTGGTTCATGAGCTAGTTTTATGTTGTTAACTTTACTTTGGAATCTATAAATCAACAGAAGTTTATAGAGTCAGAGGTAGAATTTTAAGAAAAGGACATTTTTCATCTAGATTTGTTGCGTACTTACTTCCGCAGAATATGCATGAGCTAAAATAATGGTGGTACTTTTTCTTGACAGCATTCGAATAAATTTGTGTGACCCCAATATAATATACATTCATGAATTTATCGAATTCTCTCCTAATTGTGGGTAATTTTTATGTTGTGACGAAATATGCGCCCTTTGTTTCGTCCGTACAACGTCAACACGACGACATCGTACGTATAATATTTTCTGGTTGTAATATATCGCTAATTTTTATGCGTATCAGAAAACCACTTTGGATACGTCATTAAATTTTATCGGACATCAATATTTAGTTCACGTAGTCACGAGTGAGATTCGTGAAATATATCGTACGTGCTCAAATCATGAAGAAGGCTAATAATCCTTCTAGTGGATTATTAGCCTTTTTCATGATTTAAGCACTTAATTGGATAGGTATTTCATGACTGATAGCTTTCTCAGATTTGTTCTAATGCTATGTATGAGACAAAAGCATCAAATTGACTTTCACCACAGCTTTTTATCGCCTTTCTTCATTTATATATGTTATACGGTAGAAGATACATCGAGTGGGTACTAAAAGTTGAGATTGCCTGGTTATTATCGACTGGTTATCATGTGAATTTGTAGTTTTATGGATATTAAAACATCCAGGCCATGAATTAAGAAAGTGAGTTTACATTTCTCATTATTGCTTATAGCCCTATGAGCATCACAAAAAGGTGTAAATGATACACGGAAAAAATGGTATTAGTGTAATTAGCTAAAGATCAAAAGAGGTGAACAGGTAATAGTTCCTCTTGCAATAAACAGGGCCAATTTCCTCTTCAAAAACGTTCCATCTGTTCGACAAACGTTTGGAGTAACTAAAACGGGTAAAATGGTTTAAGTTTTTCTCTCTATAAATAGGTTCAATTTACTTTTAAAAAAATATTCCATCTGTTCGACAAACGTTTGAAGTAACTAAAGCGGGTAAAAAGGTTCCAGTTTTTCTTTCTATAAATAGGTTTTTACTTTTAAAAAACATTTCATCTGCTCGACAAACGTTTGGAGTAACTAAAACGGGTTCAAGTTTTTCTTTGTGTAAACAGGTTTAATTTACTCTTAAAAATATTCCATCTACTCGACAATCGTTTGGAGTAACTAAAACGGGTAAAAAGGTTCAAGTTTTTCTTTTTATAAATAGGTTCAATTTGCTCTTAAAAACATTTCATCTCCTTGACAAAGGTTTGGAGTAACTAAAACGGGTAAAAAGGTTTAAGTTTTTCTCTCCATAAATAGGTTCAATTTACTCTTAAAAAACATTTCATCTTCTCGACAAACGTTTGGAGTAACTAAAGCGGGTAAAAAGGTTCGAGTTTTTCTTTCTATAAATAGGTTTTTACTCTTAAAAAACATTTCATCTGCTCGACAAACGTTTGGAGTAACTAAAACAGGTAAAGAGGTTCACGTTTTTCCTTCTATAAATAGGGCCAATTTACTCTTCAGAAACACAGACTGTTTTTCTTTTTCAATAAACGTTTTGTGTGGTCGGGAGTTGTATTTGCAGTCTCCTTGGTTTGCTCTTATCAGAAAATTTATTTTTGGCTTGTGTCTGTGCACTGCCGGTTTTTGGTCTCGGCAATGTAGCTGTTTTGCACGTTGGTTAATACCTGGGTAGACAATGCCAATGAATTTTTCGAAACTCATTGGTTAGGTTACAACCCTCAGTATACAAATGTTTGTGATGTAAAAAGTGGGAGGCGTTTCAATAGTTTAATTAAACAAGAAAAGAGAATATTGAACAAAAATAAATAAACTTTAGGCAGATCGTATTGTACAGTATTTTCGGTAAACGAGACTTAAATTAATGTAATCTTCTTAATATGAATGTATCCCGTTATTCGTTTTCGGCTGTACTTTGCGATATATTTTCACAAGTTTGAATTTTCTTATCATAAATGTGAAAAAAACCCAATCGCTTCCAAGAAAATCGTCTTCGAAGTTCGAAATTTAAAAAAAAAATTATAGCAATATTTCTTCAATACTTTTATTATATCAAATTCTATTATTCTCAGGAAAACGAAACTTTACAAACAATCGGAAAATCTTTTTTTAAAATAAATTATCACTGAAAACATCAACTCACTATTTGCAAAGTGGTGACATGATATTTTTTCTAAAATTTTCATTACAGGTTTTATTCTTTACATTATTATGAATAGAAAAAAGGAAAAACTTTATTTTATTTTTTTAATATTACAATTTTTCTTTATTTTTATTATTTGGAATATTGAGGTGAATCAAATCTGTGAAAATCTGTCCTAAGAAAAAATACATAAAGTATACGGTTAAGACAAAGATGTTCGATGTCATTTAGTATCTTGGAATGTGATTGCCTTAAGGCAGGCATCGTATGTTTCCAAAATTGTATGTTATGTTACTAAGAATTTCACGAACTTACATTGAATTCAATAAGAATGATATGTCAATTATTGAAATCGAAACAGACTTGTGCGGCGTTTATTGAACCTAAGTATATTCACATATATCTCCATGTATATATACACACACAAACAAACATATATATATATATATATATATATATATATATATATATAAATATATATCTATATTTATTGGTTGTGTCAGTCAAGCATGTATGTTCCATATGCACTTTCTTACTGACTATCTCTGATGTACCTTCCTACTAATATCTGCTTCATGTCGTTTTATGTACTTTTATATACTTACCTATCTATATATTTTGTTACTTTCTTACTTATCGCAAGACAAGTAAAACTAGTCCAAACTAGTTGAGTGTACTCCTTATTAGTGAAGATCTTCTGCCACCACCGTCCATCATTATATTATGATTTTGTTAAAAGGCGGATTTATGTTGTCCTTAGTCATTTCAAAAGTTTAGCTATGCAGTCATCAGACTATACCCAAATAATATCTGCAACACAGTAGTTCTTACAAGTCGTTAGTTGTATTCTTAACTTGTTTTCATAATATCCAACGTTCTTCGAGTAATGTCTCCAAGACGCTGCAATCTATCTGCGGTTCATTTTCCCATGCGGCCCGCCCACGTCGCGAGCAGCGCTTCACCTGCGTTCGCCGATTTCATGCTCGGTGGGCTGCGAACTGTCCCGCCGGACGGTACACTCCTCGGCATCCTGTGGAAGGGCGTAACCCCGAAAACGCGTAAGCGAAACGAATGTCTGTACTATATGATTCTGGAAAACGAAATATACCTAGTGTACTTACAATTGGGTCACTTCATACATGAGGCAATTCAAAATAAGAAACTTGTTAAGTGCGAGTAAAACGCACACTACGAGGTTTTCGTACACATTTATGAACTTACCAACATTTAAGAATACGTAGTTTGTTTACTGAAATATTTACAAATATTGATTTTTCATGACTTGAATATATTATATACTATATCTTCCACTGGCGTAAAAAGATGTGCATATTCAAAAATTTTGACATCTAGATTCATGGCTATAATTTTCCTATGTATCAAAGACTTTTTGAAAATTTTAAAAATATATTGAAATAGAGTTGCCAGAAGCCTATAACTATGTCTTTTGATCTATAGCTATCGGCTTCTGGCAACTCTATTTCAATATATTTTTAAGTTTAATAGTCTTAGAAAAAGGAAGGGCGAGGAGGGAATATATGTTTTACCTACATTTCAGTATATCTCCGAAAATTTAATATCTAAAATTGTGAAAAAAATGTTTTGGGACTGTTATAACTAGTTCTTTCAAATTATACAAATATTACTCTACACTCATAGAGAATTAAAACATTATTTTTTGAGTACTTAATTTGCCCCCTAAAACTCTAATAAATATTTGTTGAATGTTAAGAGTTATATGCGGTATGCTTTTGAGATATGTGCGGGTTAATATTTTTTAATACCATTTTAAATCTAATAAATATTTGTTGAATGTTAAGAGTTATATGCGGTACTAGCGTGACCCGTGCGAAGTCTTCGCATTATTTATTCCATTATGAGGCTCAGATGACAGATCAAACAAATATTTTACTAAAATTGACATATAGAGGCGCAAGTATCAGAAGCATTGAGCTAAAGCGCCACTTTATTTATACGTGAGTGGATTTCAAATTAAACAAAAATTTTACCGACCGTCAATTATATTGACGTTGAGCCGTTAGATGGCAGCATTGCTGTTTTGTGTATATAATTTTAATAATTAATTAATTTGCAAAAACAATAGCAATAATACATTTTTTAGTTGTGGATGCCGGTAGAGCAATCAATTATCTATAAAATGATATATAATTTATGTGGATTAGTTGTGAGGTTTTTTCTAAAAAGGGAGTGTAACATCTTAACCTTAGCGTATTAATATATATGATAATGATGATGATGATGATGATGCTCTTGAGATATGTGACTATGTACGCTATGAAATTCTCGTAATGTTCTATGCTTGAAAATAACGTAGAGCCCTAGGCAGCAACTCTCTTGCTATGTAAAGAATATGTGGTCTTAGTTGGATTATCAGAAATGTTCGTGTAATTTAATTTAAATCGATTTATGTGCTGAGGAGAGAAAACCCATACACATGTAAATTCCGACAAATAGACAGGTACTCGATTTTTACACAAAGGATTGTTTCGAAATAAAGTTCCACCGATTTAGGGATTTGACTGAGATCATTTTTATCAAAGACTTTTTGAAAATTTTAACAACAAGAAAAACCATAATAATAAATTTTGACACTGTTTCGTATTCGAGGTTCGTCCGAAAGATGTAGTTCGGCCGTTAATGGGTCAATATTATATATATAAATTTAATGCTGATTATTTTTTCGGTATTCCTTTTTTAAATTTATTTATTTGACTGTCTATAGCTGATTCGCTACTTTTGAACTAGAAATTAAAAAAACGTGACAAAAAATTGTGTTTTTCACAATGCAATGAAACTGGATCAAACTAGTAAATTGCAATATAACTCGATCAAACTATTAACGAACATAACATAAATGGAAAGATTCATAGGGCTATAAGTAACAATATAGTGGCGCCATGCGTTGTAGAAACATCGCTTCTATTGGACGGGAGCAAATGGATAATTTTTTAATTGTCCTCGAATAATTTTACCAAGCGACAATTCATGTTTCTACTGAACCTTCTTCCGTATTTCAAATAATATCTTTGATTGCCTGTTGAACCTGAAGTTTTGTATTTAACTTGCCCTAAAGGATCAAGACCCTTCAGGATCAAGAATCAGCTAGAAAACTGCAAGTTAATCTGCCGACAAAATATTTGTTTAAGCCAAGAATATTTTATACTTATCGATTGTAACTCTAATCGATCATCGATTAAAAGCTAAATATTTGACTGATGATGAAATTGTGAATATAAAAGCTGAATTTTTTATTGTGATATGGAAAGCAAAGAAGTATGCAGCCTAATTTAATGATGGATCTACATCTAGGAAGCAAATCCCTAAAAGACGATCTACGAGATAGCCGTGATAAAATGACATCCACTCCTGAATTTATTGACTCCGAAGAATTTCCGTTTTTTAAAGAATGTTTAACATATCATTTGAAAGAGCTTTTACTTCCGGGGAACGCTGACATTTTTCAGTAACTGTCTTTGAAGCAATTAAATATTTATCAGGTCCTCACACTAGTGTTGCAAGGAATTGTTCACTATCTCTGGACAAATCTATGACGAAAGAAGAGTTTTTTACACAGAGAAAATGTTGTTAAATTTTTATTTCTAACCCATAGTTTAAGTTTATTAAATCTTTAGTTTATCTTTCCTCTCTTACTCATGTTGGGATTAAATATTTAGCAGAATTTTGGACACACGAGTAAACAAGAAGATTTTTTAGTTTAAGAGAACTGTTGGATATTTTATATTCATGGTGACGATTGGTTTATTTTGATTATGTTAAGTAAAAACATCTTTAATTAAAAAATAATAATGTAACAGTAATTAACGATAGTAATTAATACTTACTCGTATTATGAGATCTATGAACCTGATTTACATTGAAAATGCAAACGATATCAATAATAATTATTGCACTCTTAAGTACATAATATTTTCATTTTTTGCTATTCTGTTAGTGTTAGCAACATTCATTCAATCAATAAATTTAAAAAATACGACTGTTTGTCATTGATCAAATAACAATTGATTGAAACTATTTACAGTATTTTAAGTCTGATTATATTTTGTGTTTGGGCGAAGGTGACACAAGTGCTTGGGCTTTGGCTTCAATTTCAGCCGAAGGTGATTGCGATAACCTAACATCAGCTCCGTCTTTGATTTCGACTTCGGCCGAAGTTGATTATGATAACTTAACATCAGCTTCGACTTTGATTTCGACTTCGGCCGAAGGTGATTACGATAATCTAATAATCGCTTCGAATTTGATTTCGACTTCGGCCGAAGTTGATTATGATAACTTAACATCAGCTTCGACTTTGATTTCGACTTCGGCCGAAGGTGATTACGATAACCTAATAATCGCTTCGAATTTGATTTCGACTTCGGCCGAAGTTGACTATGATAACTTAACATCAGCTTCGACTTTGATTTCGACTTCGGCCGAAGGTGATTACGATAACCTAATAACCGCTTCGAATTTGATTTCGACTTCGGCCGAAGGTGATTACGATAACCTAACATCAGCTTCGACTTCAGACGAAGGTAATTACGATAACCCAATATCAGCTTCGAATTTGATTTCGACTTCGGCCGAAGGTATTTCGATAACCTAACATCAGCCTTGACTTTGATTTCGACTTCGGCCAAAGGTGATGGCGACAGCCGAACATCGGTTTCAGCTTCTGTTTAAAAACTGACATTTGGTCTAACACTACTTGCAACCTCTCGTATTAAGATAGTTTATTATCTGTCTATATATAGTTTTTTTATATATGCTTAAGTGAGAATTACACTCGTATTTTATACCAGTATGAAACTGAAAATTATTTGAGGAATGCAAACGTTAGTTTATAACGACATATAATCATAATTCGTGGTTGCACTTCGTCACCAGTCCGCTAGATTTATGCACTTAAATACAACATATTACTAATGGGGGTTATATATCTATCTAAGCTTTTGGTTGAATGGCCAGACGTGTAAGAGATTTTGAATACCATAAACAATATGCAGCTTTCGAGTTTGGTTAAATAAGCCTTTTCTGTGTCTAATGCTTATAGTAATTTGTATTAAACAGCAATAAAGCATTGTATATTGATTTCAATTTAATATAAAATGACATTTAGACGCCATTTATGACGCAGCTGTCAAACGAGCCACCCTCATTACGTTCATAGCTGTACCATAATTAAAAGTGACTGCTTGTTCAATATTGTACGGTGACCGAGATCGTTTTAACCTTTTTTATATCTATTTTTTATCAAGTAACTTTTCTCATCCATAAACAAAACAAGTGTGAACGCGCGAGCGAGCCGGTGGGACACAGGAAGGCGAAACGCCGGGACCGGCTGTGCACTTGCCGCGCTTATTCGATGGCGGTATGGCTCGGTTCTTTTTTTTGAAGTTTTTTCCAAATTTGAATTTTAAAAATTGGAATTTGTTATAAAAATAATGCGGTCTATGGCTTCGAGGCATTGTCCCTTACTTTCTACGTGTAACCTTCCCGTTTTAGTTTTAAAAAATGACACTGGACGGTTGGCATGTGGGACTTGGCTACGGGTGAAAATTTTTACTTGAATGCTGCTCCTTAATATTACAAATTGAGGCTTTTAGTAATTTGTTCATATATTGTAGTAATACCTTCTGTGTTGTGTTCATATTTAATCTTTATGTTCAATTATTCTCCAACATAATTCAAGAATAATTTAGACTGTCGTTGAAGTGCTCCGTCTATACGCGCATTTACATGTCGTCTCAAAAGGTTATACTTTATGTAACTGCCATTTTAACTGATTGATCGATTGATTTCTTTTCTCGTAACTTTTGCCTTCTCTCTTTTTCTCCCATATCTTGTACCTCTCCCTCTTTCTGTTATATTTTATAAACAGGAAAGTTTTGTTTATGCCTATTTTACGGTTTGGCATTATACAGCGGTGATGTACTTTTTGTGGATATAATTAACAATATATATATCAACATTTCTATAGACGTTGTGTATAATATTAAATAAAATTCTGAAAAAAAATGTTGGGGAATACTAGTCAAAAAAAGTAAATAAAAATATTTGACAACGCAACGACAAAATTCTCTAGCGGCGCTCTGGAAAACTAACATATGACAGATAATTGACATTTATAACGTTACTGTTTCGTACAATAGGTAAGTTTAGCTGCATCTGTGTATCTTTTTTAAACGCTTTTAAAATGTTTTCCGCCTTTGCGATGAGGTCTTATAGTATTTTTAGTCCATTTGTTGACGTTTAATAGAGAAATTATGACTTAATTTATTAAAATATTGAAACTATAGCAAAATTCTTAATACTGTATTCGTTAGTTTTTTAACGGACGCACGGGAAATATACTCAATGCTAATAGATTATTTTTAACCTTTGCCCTCTTTACGGGGTTAAGCGAGTAACTTGGTTACCATCGCCTCTTTAAGATTTGTTACAAGGGTATAGATAGAAAGCTTGGAAAATTTCGGGAAAATCGGTTGAAAATTGTAAGAGCGTGTTAATGATATATACGAGTGAACACAACAATACAATTTTATATATAAAGATACTTAAAATAAGATACATAATAAAGATTACTTTTCGTCTTATACTGCTAGCGCTGGAACTGAAATGTATCAATTCAAATCTAAAACTCGGAATATATAATTTCAATCTAATACCACAATATAACGAACTTTTCCCGTTCTTATGGCACAGTTTTATATATAAAGATACCTAAAATAAGATTAATAATAAATATTATTTGCGTCTTAGACTGCTAGTGCTGGAAATAAATATATCGATTCAAATCTAAAACTCGAAATATACCATTTCAATCTAATAACCAACTTTTCCCGTTCTTATGGCACAGTTTTATATACAAAGATTCTTAAAATAAGATTAATAATAAAGATTACTTTTCGTCTTATACTACTAGCGCTGGAACTGAAATATATCATATATTGATTCAAATCTAAAAGTCGAAATATATAACTCGAATATATAATACTATAATATAAGGAACTTTTCCCGTCCTTATGGCACAGTTTTATATATAAAGATACTTAAAATAAGATATATAATAAAGATTACTTTTCGTTTTACACTGCTAGCGCTGGAACTGAAATATATCGATTCAAATCTAAAACTCGAAATATATAACTCGAATGTATAATACTATAATATAAGGAACTTTTCCCGTCCTTATGGCACAGTTTTATATACAAAGATACTTAAAATAAGATATATAATAAAGATTACTTTTCGTCTTATACTACTAGCGCTGGAACTGAAATATATCATATATTGATTCAAATCTAAAAGTCGAAATATATAACTCGAATATATAATACTATAATATAAGGAACTTTTCCCGTCCTTATGGCACAGTTTTATATATAAAGATACTTAAAATAAGATATATAATAAAGATTACTTTTCGTTTTACACTGCTAGCGCTGGAACTGAAATATATCGATTCAAATCTAAAACTCGAAATATATAACTCGAATGTATAATACTATAATATATGGAACTTTTCCCGTCCTTATGGCACAGTTTTATATATAAAGATACTTAAAATAAGATATATAATAAAGATTACTTTTCGTTTTACACTGCTAGCGCTGGAACTGAAATATATCGATTCAAATATGTAACTCGAATATATAATACTATAATATATGGGACTTTTCCCGTCCTTATGGCACAGTTTTATATATAAAGATACTTAAAATAAGATAAATAATAAAGATTACTTTTCGTTTTACACTGCTAGCGCTGGAACTGAAATATATCGATTCAAATCTAAAACTCGAAATATATAACTCGAATATATAATACTATAATATAAAGAACTTTCCCCGTCCTTATGGCACATTTTTATATATAAAGATACTTAAAATAAGATATATAATAAAGATTACTTTTCGTTTTACACTGCTAGCGCTGGAACTGAAATATATCGATTCAAATCTAAAACTCGAAATATATAACTCGAATATATAATACTATAATATAAAGAACTTTCCCCGTCCTTATGGCACATTTTTATATATAAAGATACTTAAAATAAGATATATAATAAAGATTACTTTTCGTTTTACACTGCTAGCGCTGGAACTGAAATATATCGATTCAAATCTAAAACTCGAAATATATAACTCGAATATATAATACTATAATATAAGGAACTTTTCCCGTCCTTATGGCACAGTTTTATATATAAAGATACTTAAAATAAGATATATAATAAAGATTACTTTTCGTTTTACACTGCTAGCGCTGGAACTGAAATATATCGATTCAAATCTAAAACTCGAAATATATCATTTCAATCTAATACCATAATATCACTTTTCCCGTTCTTATGGCATTTGTAGCTTTGCTGTATGGTTTGTTTATATGAGTGTAACTTTTTGTTGGTACATGCTATCTTTATTCGTTACAAATATAAAAAATATTATTGTATTAAATATTACTAAAATGTTTTGCTTTGCAGCTATATAATACTATATTAGAATACAAAAAATGCATAGACTGTATGTATATTGGCTCCAGCCTGTCTGGTGTCGCGTATCGATGTCCCGGCGCGGATCCTCTACCTGACTCGGCGATTATTACGCCTCGCTGGATTGTGACGATGCTCACATTGGTAGGTACGTTTTACTAGCTCGTTAATATCTCAAAATGTTTACGAGAATTATTTTAATTCATTTCATTTCATTTTAGGTCAGTCTAAATAAAAGTAGCAAAACTAACATAATTCTTTATTACCCTGTTCTCAACCTTCAACTGAGGAGAGAATATTTCTTGAAGATGTTAGTTGAAATTTATTTCCGGGAACTGTAAAAGCATCTGTGACTCTCTTCAGTTGGGCTCTTTTTACCAGAGTGATTGTGATTTATATAGATGGTGAGAAGGTGCATAGTGGAACTTTGTTTTTGGAGAGTACGAATATTGCCGCTTTGGCCGGCTCCATTTCTTGCGGTTGATAGCATATTGATTTGCGTGCATTGCTTTGTTGTGGATCTTGAACAGGTCTATCCAGGGTCTTGGTGTTCTCATTTGGGCTTTTCGTCTATGATTTGGTTTTGTATTTTATATCATTCAAAAAAAGGTAACCGAAGAACTTTAATATTTGTAGGTGCAATGCCGATGGTAGCGTTTATTTGATTTTCAGCTTTTTTTAAAACGGATACAATTGTACGAAATGCCGTCCACAGGATCTTTAGAAGACGTCTCCACTTCTCCAGTTCATCTATTTTGCGACGGTATTCTTGCAGTCACAGGGGCCAGGTTCTTTAAAGAATATTTGCAAGACAAGGAGTTTCATCAAGTTAAATTTGGTATTTTTGTTGTCCTTTTGGTTTTTTTGGACCTTATCGTGCCTTTGTACTATAGATCTAGTGACAGAATCTTGCAAATAGCATACCAGATATATCTCCTTGTCCCGATAGCATACACAGTAAAGTCATTTATGGACATAAAAATAAATATTAGGTTTCGAAGTGAAATTTCTTTTTAAGATATAAAATCTTGAAAAAATGATGCCATGATGAAAAATTAAATACCTCGGTAGTGGGTAACTTTAGCTGTCTGTTACTAGTCACTGTACGTATCAGTGAATAACCGGCGCTCAGTAATAACAGGTAATAAAGCGTATATTTATCTTTACTTATTATTATTACGACAATAACCGGTAATCAGTAGTAACAGGTGATAAAGCGTATATTTATGTCTACTTATTATTATTACGACGATAAGCGGTGTTCAGTATTAATAGGTAATAAAGCGTATATTTATCATTACTTATTATTATTACGACAATAACCGGTAATCAGTAGTAACAGGTGATAAAGCGTATATTTATCTCTACTTATTATTATTACGACAATAAGCGGTAATCCGTAGTAACAGGTGATAAAGCGTATATTCACCTATTTTATTGTCATTAGGTATTTTATGTCCTCGCGGCTACACGAGTTTGTTTCCTAATTAATATTAAGTAAGAGTCGGTTAGCTCCTTTGTTAACGTGTGGACATGCAAATGAACCAAGTTATTCCTAAGTATTTTTAAAACCTTATGTATCATACCTTTCATTCTACTACCCTGTGTTAAATAAATGTAAGTAGCAATTAATTGATTTAAAACAAACTTGTTGTTCAATATACATGATTAGCATTTCCATGAAGAAACTACAGTGACGTCCGGCATTGCAATTCTTGTTTATTCACTGGTCCCTTAGAGTATAATATCTTTGAAGAGGTATTTTCAAATCCAATTCGAAATGTCTACCAACATTTTTTGTATGGCCTCTTTGTGAAAGTTTCCTTTTACAGAGTAAAGCGTTTTGCAGTTACCCCTCCACTGTTTTTTTAACTTCATTTCTCAAAGACCTGGAAAAATACAAAAAATTACATTTAGAATATGCCTATTTCTATACAAAATTATTTAAGTCAACTAGCATTCAACTTCATCTGTGAAAGACTTGAAAAATTATAAAAAGCAACATTTAGAATGTTTCATTTGTCAAAGACCTGAAAAAGTACAAAAAACGACGGTCAGAATGTTGCTATTTCAAAACAAAATTATTTAGATCAACCAGCAGTTAACTTCATTTGCAATCTCTTCTAACAGTGGCTGTCAGCTGTCATGATTATATACGGGAATTTAGTGAAATGGAAGACTGAAAAAGATATTCCTAATCATATTTTATTATAATATTTGGAGGATTTATTGTAATTGCTTGCAGTCTCTTCCTGATAGCTATTATGATTATATCTGGGAATTTAGTAGGCTGCTAAATATATTCCTAAACCTATTCTATTACAATATTTACAAATTCAAAAACACACTATTTAAAGAAAAAGCAAAGGACTTTTCATGGATTTATTGCGATTGCTTGTAGTCTCTTCCTGACACCTACTATAATTCTATATGGGAATTTAATGAGGTGAAAGACTGCAAAAGATATATTTATATCTACTCTATTACAATATTTGACAGATTTATTGCGATTGCTTGCAGTCTCTTCCTGACAGCCACTATGATTACATGTGGGATTTTAGTGACATGGAAGACTGTAAAAGATATTCCTAAACCCATTCTATTACAACATTTGACGGATTTATTGCGATTGCATGAAGTCTCTTCCTGACAACCACTACGACTATATATGCGAATATAGTGACATAGAAGACTGCAAAGATATTCCTAAACCCATTCTATTACAATATTTGACGGATTTATTATGATTGATAGAAGTCTCTTTCTGACAACCACTATGACTATATATGCAAATATAGTGACATAGAAGACTGCAAAGATATTCCTAAACCCATTCTAATACAATATTTGACGGATTTATTATGATTGATAGAAGTCTCTTTCTGACAACCACTATGACTATATTTGCGAATATAGTGACATAGAAGACTGCAAAGATATTCTTAAATCCATTCTATTACAGTATTTGACGGATTTATTGTGATTGCTTTCAGACTTTTCTTATCAGCCACATTGATTATATATGGGATTTTAGTAACATGGAAGACTGCTAAAGATATTCCTAAACCTATTCTATTATAATATTTACAAATTCAAGTACACGCTATTTAAAGAAAAATAAAAAAAGATATAAACAATCGATAAGTAAAAACAAACAAAAGCAAAAATATAAAAAAAGTTATAAACAAATTGTTAATTATAAATCTCGTTATGAAAAGAGAGCAAATAGGGTTAATCTTTTTACCAATGAGAATTCTCGTTATTTGGATTGAGTAAATTTCAAAGTTTTGCAGTTTGGACAAAAGGACTTTTCGTAAAAGCTGGTGGTTGTTTGAGAAAAGGGAAGCTGGTTTTCAGAGCGAAACTCCGGACCGTGAGATGACAAGTAACTAAATCTGTTTCTAAGATATGATGGATAAGTTGGAGTATTCAAATTAGCATAGGGAAATGTAAGAATGTGTAGATTGTGTTGATTATGGATTCCATTAAATTAAGTTGCATTCTGAATCGAGAAATATGTTCATATTGACGTAATATTTTATACTTTCATGAACAATGATATCATCAAACATAATTTATTGGTAACATTATGTAAGTATTTATTAAAATATTTCATGATAGCGACAAGGACCATGTCTCGTTGTCACCATTTGGCTTGATCTCTGCTTTGTGTTATGGGGTGTACCTCCAGTATATGAATAGTTAAAATGGTAAATTTTTGATAATATACAACTGTGTTTGGTTGTGTTTCATCTAACAGGTAAGTCAAATGAACGTATATTACTAAATATGCATATTGTTGAATATATTTGACGTTAATTTTGTAGAAATTCATTATTCATAATTAAATGAAACTATGTTATGTAGTATTATTTCTACTTTCTTTAAGTTCTTTACCACGATCTAGGTTTCGTTATATTACAATATTTACAGGTGGGCTATTAGCAAAGATTGGATTGAATCATTCTTTGCTAATAGCCTGCCTGAAGATGTGGTAATACAACGAAACCTAGGTCTATAAAGAATATAGGCACTTAAAGAAAGTAGAAATAATACTACACCACGTAGTTTCATTTAATTGTGTATGTATATTGTATTAAAAGAGTTGTGTATATGCATTAAATATATTTTTGGCCAGGCTCAGAAATGTTGTGCACACACGACATATGCACAGTTGAATGTTATCTACTAATTTTTTATAGTTATTCTTAATGTATTCTTGTATGGTTACTTATAAGTTTGCCATTCCGAAAGCGTTTTGATTCTTTATATTAAGTATGGACCGATTTCTTTTGCGTAAACAACTGGTGACCCGAAAGATTTTATGACGCCTTGGTCATGTAAGTATTTTTTCTACTATGATATACTGCTATAAATATATTTCTATTTACACCTATAACACATATCGCTCAACCGGGGCAACAACTTCGTAAATGTAAAAAATAAAAGGAAATAGTTATATCGAATTAAGCACAGGGTTATAAGTTACAAAACGTGAATAGTAGGCCTCTGCACTCGGTGCAGCAAAATCGAAAACCGACTTTTTTAGATATCAGTCAATTATTGTAAAATCATTAAATTATAAAGGTATGCTGTATGAAGTTCAGAACCTTTTTAATGCTTCTTCCGTAAAAAGAAAATATTAACATTTTGACGTTGCTGCACTGGACATGCGATATATGTGTTAAAGCTGTTCTAAGGCCAGTAAGAACAGCTAAGACCCAGAGTAAATTTTACTTCTTCATATTAGCATTTGCAGTCACAATTCGAACGTGCACCTGCCGTTTCATTTCCAACTCCGTTCGGAGGTCATAAGTCCAAGCCGACGTATCCGGATGTACAGCGGTGGCAAGTCAGGCGGCAAATACAACAGCGAGGAAGGTTTCGTGTTACGCGGAATACGGATGTGACGTCAGGGGAGGATATCCGCCCCGATGGTGTTACCAGATCGTTAACGAGTTTAGATGGCAGTGTTTGAGTATATTATTTTATCTATAAGGGTTGTTAACTGTTTTTTTTGTATAACATATCTACTTGTACATTTGTTTAGTTATTAATAAATTGTTTAATAAATTTTAATATTTTGATAATGTTCATCTACGGAGCATAGTGAATATAGTGGCTATAATGAATTTATTCGGTTGATGAAATATTAATCGATAAACGATTTATTTTCCATTCATTCCTATTGAGAAGTCACTATCAATATTTAGGTTCTTTGCTATTTTTTATATTTATTGCTGTCATTTTATTTAAAATTTTGTATATTTAATATGTTGCGTTATGCGTGGGTACTTATTTTTAAACTCATAAACATATTCGATTGGCCCAGTTTGTAGAAAACACTATGAAACGATTAGGAAAAGTAGCTAAATCGTCATGCAATGTTGAAAGATTTAAGTAACGTAAGTTAGGAATGTCGTAAAATGACGCCGTTACTCATTTATATAGAATAAATATTTTTAAACAAATTCACAATAAATATTAACGATAACACGATCTAGTGTATTATATTGTGATTTATATATATTTATATATGTTTATAAAATCTGTTGTTACTTGCAGTTTCCTATTCTGACTAATATTATAAAGGAGAAAGTTTCGATTGATGGCTGGAAGTATGTTTGTTTCTGAATAACTCTGCAATTTATTTTAATTAGATCTGCACTAAATTTGGCATGCGAATAGATTATAGCCTTCTATAATTCTATTCTTCTCTAATTCTGCAATTTGAAATCATTCCTAGAGAACAGCATTCGTCTTCCGTGATGCGCATTAGGTTGCTACTTAACCAGGTAGTTATTGTCTCTAAGGAATCTATCCAGAATTAATAAAGTTGGTTATAGATAAGTCTGAATGTGGGTACTAGGGGCAGCATACGAAATGCTCTTCCTTACTTATCTTGATGGTAACTAGAGAAACTCATGCATACGAAGTCGCATGCTAGGGCTATTTTTTATAATCATGTCAAATAATTTAAGTCTTTATATTGCTAAATATTTGACATATAAATAATTAATTTTAAATATCATTCAAAAGTGTCTAATGTAAAAGTATATCCTTATTTCTGTTATCAAGTAAATTTTCATAATTTATTATATTTACAATTAACTGGAAAATACTGGTTAAGTGCAGGTCGGAACAAGCAAAATGCAGGAATTTGTTGACGCATGTCAGTCGAAATAATTGTTATTTTGAACTTATATATACTGATATAAATGATACCGAATGATCACTGCTATACGTAAACACTTAGTGCATAGTTCAACCTTTTTTTCTGTTAAAAGTGATCCAAGATTATGAAATAAAAGTCTAACAAAGTGTGGAGACAATTTTGCTAAAAAATTCTCAAGAACACCTTATACCTACGGAATATCTTTTGTTAGTCTCCCTGTTAACGAAAAACTGTTAGTGAATTAGAATGACTACAATTCTGTTAGCGAACTAGACTTCTTGTTACAGAAAATATTGTTAATGAGCTAAAATTCCTATTAAATTATTATCTTTTGTTAGTGAAATTCCTATACTTCTAATAGTGAACTAAAATCTCTGTACTTTTCTTAGTGAACTAGTGAACTAGAATCCCTGTTATAGAAAAGATTGTTAGTGAATTAGAATTTCTATCAATGAAGAGGCTGGTAGGGAACCAGCATCCATGTTAAAGAAAAGACTGTTAGTGAACTAGAATCCATGTCTACGAAAATACTGTTAGTGAAATAAAACTTTTGTATTAAACAACAGATAAAATTTGAAAAAGTAAACACAATCGAAATATTAAATATCCTCTTTGTATGTATACATATAGTTTGATTGCGGTTAATTCTGTATAATATTTCTTTGATTTTTTAAGATTATTTTTAATTGTAATTAGTGTAATAAACTATAGCATTTTGTGTAATATTCATTTCTACATTCATTTATCACCTTTGTCGAAATTAAAGAAAACATAAACAGATATGGCTTATATTTGCGTAGGGCAAATTAAGCTGTTTAAGAAATTTAACGATAGAGAGAATACGCTATTTTTATAAAATATAAAAGTTCACGAGAGAGAATGTGCTACCCTTTTTACAATGTATAGAAACCTACGAGAAAAAATACGATTTACTATGTATAAAAGTTCACGAGAAAGAATGCGCTACTATTTTTGCAACATAGTCTACTGGAGAAAATATACTACTCTTTTTACAGTATATAAAAAGTCCACTAGAGAGAATACGCTACTCTTCTTACAATGTATAAAAAGTCTACGAGAAAGAATACGCTATTCTTTTTACAATGTATAAACAGTTTTTACATTTCGCTTCAAATTGTCATAATTAGGTGTGTCAAATAAAAACTTAAAAATTTAAGACCAAGAAATATTTACCACTTAAGCATTTTTCAAACTTTTTCCTTTTATAGTAAGATTTGCATGTATGTTTTTCTCTTGATATATACGAGCAATGGGAAGCTGTGTATAGACATGTTGTAGCCCATCTTCATTTTTTTTTCATTGAGTAAATTGGTTAAATGGTAATCTATACTCCACTCCGTTCGCTAAGCGATATCCATCGTCGGAGTAGAAAGTATATCACAAAGAATAATTAGGATAATGAGTCAATAAATAAGCCGGGCTCACTCTACATTGCACTGTTTAAGTAGTGTTCCTCGACTTCTGTCACATTTTATTTACTGCTCCGCCCAGAAGAATCCTAATATAATATAAGAAGTCTATAATTTTTCTCAAAGTTCAAACTTTTTAAAGAAATAAAACTTTTTGAAATCAGACTAGTAGTTCCAAAGATTAAAGCGAACAAACAAACGAACTTTTCTGCTTTGCGTATTATAACAGATTTTTCGCGGATGTGATGGAAATATTCTTACAATTTTCCTGTTTTATTTCAACAATTTCGCTCCAAGATATTGACAATGAGAAGAAAAATATCATAATTTTGGGAAGTCAGTAGCCTGTAATTCAAAAACCTACATTCTAAATGTAATTATATAAATATACCTATGAGTGAATATGTTTTAGTTTATTTTAGGAATCTAAATACGAAGGAATGTTATGAGGCCTAGAATACAGATCATAGAAAAATTTCAGCAGTATTTTGTGAGTTATTCTATGTTTGTGGACTTTTCCTTCGATCTGTTTAATAAACAAATTTGTTTTAATATTTTTAAAATTGTATTCGTTCAAATATGTAATTTCGTGACCATTTTACAGATAATGAAATATGTCGTAATGAACAGACGGAGGAATGTCATACTGTATAAAACGTGTATTAGTTTATAATATTTTGAAATTAATTTCTTGTCTGCCATATTATCATACATTATCTTGTTCTATTTTATTTCCAGTTCAGTATAATGAGTTAAAGTCTACATCTTCTGATGATGCATGTGTATCGGATATTTTTATCCCTTTTGAAAAACATTGTATCACAAACTTGTCGACATGTCAAGATACGGAGAGTAAGTGATAAAAAAGATGACCATTTCTATATAAGAATATGTATTAGCCGTCCTTTGTATGTTTATGACTGGAAGTAAATCCTGAAATAAATCTTATCCATCTCTAGTTAAGCTAGCCAAATTAATACTCGTGATAGATAGGTGTATCAGCCACAATATATCAAGAAATGGATCATTTAACATACGCTGAATTGTATAAAAAATATTAACCCGTGAGTTAGTGTGCAATTTGTGGAGTTAATTGCACCGAAGGATATCTGATATTGTTTAAAAGTGACACTGTTAAACAAATATATATTTGACTTTAAAGGATACTCTATAGTTAATTTTTTTATTACGTTGCTCTGGTTCTTAACGTTATTCTTTTATTATCTATGTTTAATATTTTTCTCTCATCGCTGATCCCAACTTTCTTTTTCTGCTTCTAAACTGTTACATTTCCATATCTTTCGTTTTGTTTGGTTAAGTTTTTACCAAAGTTAATTTGTAAGAATATGATGTGATTATTTTTGCTTTGTCCACATGTTTTTTGATTGGTTTAATTAAAAAGCACGTGGACAATCTATTTTAAAAAATGGCAGGATATTGAGCAAATTTATTACTGATTTAATTACATTATTCCTTGATAGATTAAGAGCTATGCTGTTAAGATTTACTAGGTATATTTCTAGAATGAGTTGTATAATATCTATCAAACGGAAGCAATTTTTTTCCGGTTTTAGATAAATATCAGCAGCGAAATGATTCAATTATTTTTTCCGGTTTTAGATAAACACCAGCAGCGAAATGATTCAATAATATTTTCTGGTTTTAGATAAACATTAGCAGCGAAATGATTCAATCATTTTTTCCGGTTTTAGATAAACATTAGCAGCGAAATGATTCAATCATTTTTTCCGGTTTTAGATAAACACCAGCAGCGAAAGATTCAATAATATTTTCTGGTTTTAGATAAACATTAGCAACGAAATGATTCAATCATTTTTTCCGGTTTTAGATAAACATTAGCAGCGAAATGATTCAATCATTTTTTCCGGTTTTAGATAAACATTAGCAACGAAATGATTCAATCATTTTTTCCGGTTTTAGATAAACATTAGCAACGAAATGATTCAATCATTTTTTCCGGTTTTAGATAAACATTAGCAGCGAAATGATTCAATCATTTTTTCCGGTTTTAGATAAACATTAGCAGCGAAATGATTCAATCATTTTTTCCGGTTTTAGATAAACATTAGCAACGAAATGATTCAATCATTTTTTCCGGTTTTAGATAAACATTAGCAGCGAAATGATTCAATCATTTTTTCCTGTTTTAGATAAACATTAGCAGCGAAATAATTCAATAATTTTTTCCGGTTTTAGATAAACACCAGCAGCGAAATCATTCAATCATTTTTTCTGGTTTTAGATATACATTAGCAGCGAAATGATTCAATTATTTTGTCCGGTTTTAGATAAACATTAGCAGCGAAATGATTCAATATTTTTTTCCGGTTTTAGATAAACACCAGCAGCGAAATCATTCAATCACTTTTTTTGGTTTTAGATATACATTAGCAGCGAAATGATTCAATTATTTTTTCCGGTTTTAGATAAACATTAGCAGCGAAATGATTCAATAATTTTTTCCGGTTTTAGATATACATTAGCAGCGAAATGATTCAATTATTTTTTCCGGTTTTAGATAAACATTAGCAGCGAAATCATTCAATCACTTTTTTTGGTTTTAGATATACATTAGCAGCGAAATGATTCAATTATTTTTTCCGGTTTTAGATAAACACCAGCAGCGAAATGATTCAATAATTTAACAAACAGAGATACGTTCCTTTTTCTAATTCTGAATTTGTGGGATCCTCTTAATATTTTATATTAAGAGGAGATAATGTTTAATATTGACCTGCTGTACGTCCATAACACTCTGCCGTATGTCTATTCCATACTTTCTATTTTTATTCCTTTATAGCCAATTATTTTTTCCTGTTATACATAAAAAAACGAAACATAGAGTATCCTTTAAAGTTGAATATAAGTTTTGTTCACAGTGTCACTTTTGACATAATCTAGATATCCTTCGGTGCAATTAACTCCACAAGTTGCAAACTAACCCACGGGCTAATATATTTTTATATAATTCAGCGTGTGTTAAATGATCCATCTCTTGATATATTGTGGCTGAGATACCAATCTATCACGAGTATTAATTTGTCTAGCTTAACTAGAGACGGATAGGATTTATTCCTGGATTTATTTATAGTCATAAGCATACAAAGGACCTGGGTCTAATATATATTCTTTTATAGAAATGGTCATCTTTTGTGTCACACTCCGTATCTTGACAGGTCGACAAGTTTAGTATAAAATGTCATTCAAAAGGGATAAAAATACCCGTTACACATACATCTTCAGAAAATGTAGATCTTAACTCCTTGCAGGTACTGAGCTGTATATAAAATAAAAGAAGAAAATGTTAATTATAGCAGACGAGAAATTAATTTCAAAATATTATAAACTAATATATATTTTGTAACAGTATTACATTCCTCCGTCTGTTCATTACGAAATATTTCATTTTTAGTAAAATGGTCACCGAGTGATATACCTACTTGAACGAATAAAATTTGAAAAATATCAAAACCAATTTACTTATTAAATAGATCAAAGGAAAAGTCCAAAAATATAGAATGAAATAACTCACAAAGTGCTGTTGAAATTTTATTATGATCTGTATTCTATGCTTCATAACATTCCTTCGTATTTAGACCCCTAAAACATATTTATATTAATATAATTACAGTTAGAATGTACGTTTTTGAATTACATGCTACTTTTATGCTTCATAACATTCCTTCATATTTAGACCCCTAAAACATATTTATATTAATATAATTACAGTAAGAATGTACGTTTTTGAATTACATGCTACTTTTATGCTTCATAACATTCCTTCATATTTAGACCCCTAAAACGTTTTATGCTTCATAACATTCCTTCATACATTTATATTTCTACTACATTTTATGCTTCATAACATTCCTTCATATTTAGACCCCTAAAACATATTTATATTAATATAATTACAGTAAGAATGTACGTTTTTGAGTTACATGCTACTGATTTCCCAAAATTATGATATTTTTCTTCTCATTATCTATCAATATCTTCGAGGGAAATTGTTGAAATAAAACTGGAAAATTGTAAGAATATTTCCATCACTTCCGTGAAAAATCTGCTCTGATATATAGACCTGAAAAGTTTGTTTGTTCGCTTTAATCTCTGGAACTACTGCTCTGATTTAAAAAAAAAATGTTTATATGCAAGTAATTTATGTTCCACAATTTCATAAGATAGCCGTCAATAATTATAACCGCTAATGCTAACATTGTCTTTCTAGAAGTAACGCATAACCCAATATTCCTTTTTCATTATAATACATAAGTTCTTAAAATTTTGCTTTCAATATTGATTAAGGCACAAGGCACATGAGAAGATAAACTTAGACGTTGTCTGCATATCAACGTCAGCGGTCGTATGCCGTGCGTACATACTGTGAAATTATTGGTCACAGCGCATCACCCTCAACGATAGCTACCCACACACAACTGAAGCTATGCGAGCATAATAACAATCAAATAAAAAGAGATAGATACACCCCCCTCGCCGGCTGGCCCCGCCTCTCTAATATACGGCGGTTCATGATTGGCGGGTAGAGTCGGCGAAACTCGCGCATGACTAATGAATATAAGCTTTGTGTGAATTGTATATGTTGTGTGTTAGATACTGTGCTGTACTGTGTCGAATTGTGTGTTGTATATACCTAGTGTGAATGCGAAATGGGAGATGTATGCGACGTCGTGCTCCTTTTATAATTTATTAGTATTTTCATCTTTTCATTTGGTATTCTGTTGGTTGATTGCTAGTACGAGTGTGGCATAAACTTAATTTACATAAACTAAATTTTTAAGATTTATGAAAAGCAGAGACATTTAGAAAATATTTTTAATTTTTCAAAACGGCATCCTTTATAATTATATAAAGTTTATTTACGTAAAAACATTAGATAGAGTGTGGGCGTAGAAATTCGCAAAATGAGAGGCGGTATTGTAACAAGAACACATTTCTATCGACTCATCTTTGTTTTAAAATTGTTTTATAAAATCATAAAAGTAGATAAATATACTATTACTAATATTATGTATGATGTATCTTACATTTATTCCTCCATACCTGGGTCATAGATCTTCTTTTGGAGTCTGGACCGGATAAATCTCTCTTTGGTAATCAATATTTAGTATTCTGAAGTCAACTATCTGCTGGGTCCCGCCATCTCAATCTAGGTCTGCCTTATTCGCTTTTCCAGAAGGTTGTGCCACAAGCAGTTTCTTGGAGGCATTACAGTTATCTATTCTGACGTAAGCAGCATATTCGAAACGATTAAATTTGATAAATTCTATAATATTTGGGTGTTTACATATCTTAAATAAATTATATTATAAATATAAAACTATATCCTTTCCTCCAGACGTTATTTAATTGATATCCAGTAATGGATCTCAACTCCGAAATTTCGATGTCGGTTTTGATACTGGAAATGGTGTTTTTTGTTGGTAAAAAAATTTTGACATTAGATGAGTTTGACTATTGTCACAATCGACAGAAACATAACTAAGCATTTAGTAATAAGTAAATGAGATAAACTGTTTGAAAATATTGGATTATATTTAGATGTAATTCTTGATGCATCCGAACTTGCAATTATCCATATCAGACAATGTAATAGCATTTGCATTTGCGATATTATATACCCATAGTACGCGATACTATGATTACGATATGATTATATACTCGTATATCGAACTTTAAGTAGGTGAAATTCTTGACACATTCGAACTTGCAATTATCCATATCAAAAAATGTAATAGCATTTGCATTTGCGATATTATATACCCGTAATACGCGATACTACGATTACGATATGATTATATACTCGTATATCGAACTTTAAGTAGGTGAAATTCTTGACACATTCGAACTTTCAATTATCCATATCAAAAAATGTAATAGCATTTGCATTTGCGATATTATATACCCGTAGTATGCGATACTATGATTACGATATGATTATATACTCGTATATCGGACTTTAAGTAGGTGAAATTCTTGACACATTCGAACTTGCAGTTATCCGTGTCAAGGTGGTTAGGAAGATATTATACTCGTATGTAATTATACGTTAGGTACTAAAAATAACGTCGTATCTTAAGAAATGATAAAAAAATATAACAGCTTTGATATTTGCGATATTATTATATACATAATATAATAAAACCGCAAATGCGAAAGTATGTCTGTTCGTCAGTTTCTTTGTTACCACTGCTTGGCTGATCATTATCAGATTTTGCACATGTGTAGATCGTGTTACCTATATATAGATTATGGTTTTATTAAAAAATTAAATATTGTTTGCCGTAAATAACGTTGCTACGCACCTAAACATTTAATTATTGTGTTATCTTGTTTTGTTCTGCAAATGTTCCACAGCCAGAAAGGTTTCCTTACGACCTGCGTTACCAAAAATTCCATTTAAAAATTAAGTACCAAAACACAATCAAATTTGAAAGTCGCTGGTAAAAGCAAAAAGTTTTACAAAACGTTTAATATATTTTTATCATATTTATATTTGTAGACACGCGATCAGTTTAAATTAGTTAATAACTAATTGTCAGGTATAGATCATTAAATTAATCCTACACCTTAGAGAAACAAGTTTAAAAGTAAAAGCAGGGAGCGGAGAAAAGAGATATTAATTAAGAAAATTAAAAAAAAATTATGAATACCCATAATTTTTTTCTAAATTTTATATATCCTTTGAAGTTTGAAGGGTTTCAAAATATTTTTTTTTATAATTTTATGTAGTATATCTTCAGAAATATACTAAATTTATGAAAAAAACAGGAATTTTAGAAACCTACGCAAAGTTAACTTGGAAAACTATAACGAGTATCTTTTATGGATCTCATAACTTTTCAGGTATTCAAAATAGTATATATATATATATATATATATATATATATATGTCCTTTTTATTTAACTATATTAGGTATTAATAAATATTATTTGCGCTGGAAAGCATATAATAGCGATAATTTATGATAAAGTAACTTCAATTAGAACTAGGTACGAAACCCTCAACGCCCGAGCTAGATTCGTAGTTGAACGGTATTGTTTTATTTTAAATTGCCTGATTTTCGAAATATAAAATGTTAATATCGCTCAAAGAGCAATCCCTTACAGTCAATGGAATTACAGTGCGTTTATGAACCAGTGCGACAGATAGATAGCAAAATGTGATAATTTGAAAGAGCTATTAAGAAACAAAAACTAAATCATATAACGAAAACAAAGCAAATTTTTAAAATTTTTCCTAACATTCCCGCTTTAAAAAAATGTTAAAAAAAGTAAAAACAGAAGAAAGGTTTAATGTATGGACATTCTAAAGAAAAATCCATTTGAAATCTTAAATCCACTCAAGCCACATGCTGGCGCAAACATCGCATTAATACAATTTTATTATTTAATTACACTTAAATGTTTTTAAAAGTGAACACTAAAGTTTTAATTTATTTGATTATGCGTGAAAATGATGTTTTTTTATTGTAACATTGAAAAAAAATTAGGACAGGAGAGTGAATATATTTTTTGTAAATCGGTTAGGCTCAACGCAAAAAAGATTGGGAATCCCTGCATGGCAAAGAATAAAATGAGTTTTACATGTCGTTTTATTCATTTAACGCACAACGCAGACGACCGACAGTAATAGGAGAAAAGATAATATACGTAATTTTATACTTTAACCCCCATGTCCCACAAAAATCGATCCTAAAACTGAGGCCACTCTGGCCGACTCTCGCCGATCCGAACGTTATGAATGAAAAAAGTGCTAACGGAGAAAAAGATAGAAAATGCGACTGAACACGTGCTAACGGAAACGGCAGACACTTAGTGCGCAAAACGCTCGTTTTGACTTGTACAATAAATCGGTGGAAAGCCGGCAACCGGCCTGGTAGCACAAAAGAATTGTTTTTCTACGGCTAGGTACCCTGGGCACGTTTTTGAAAGAAAGATTTTAAGAAGTATTTTTGGTGGTCTAAAACATAACAATATCTGGAGAAGAAGAACTAACTCTGAACTTTACAAATTATTTAAAGAACCGATTGTGGTCAAATACATCGCAATTCAGAGAATAAAATGGGCAGGGCACTTCAGCAGAATTGATGACAGTCGGGCAACAAAAAAGGCTCCCGAAAAAGAGGAAGACCTAAACTTAGTTGGCTCGACTGCCTGGAAGAAAACTTTAAAATCTTAAGTGTAACGAATTGGATGTCTATGAACCAAGAACAGGAAAGCTTGGGAGTTGATTCTGGGGAAGGCAGTCAAGCCATTAAAGAAGAAGACCCTGGGCACACCTTTCTTTTCAAACCATTTTTTTATTCTGATCATCTCAAATTGCTTTACTATTTTTATAAGGACATTGCTTTTGAATTACACTAAATTACTTTTCAGTTTTTTTTTCTTTTTTTTTTCAAGCGAGCGGAGCCGCTGGTCAAAGTTAATGTCTATATAACATATTTATCCAAGCAAACAATAAATTCGTAACAAGGTTGCAGGTAATGTTACACCATTATTATTCAAAACCGCATTGAAAATCGGAAGCCCTTTTCGTCGTTTGTTTGATGTTCCCGTCGCAAGCCAAAACGCAAACACGGCGAGATGAATCTCAGGTGATACGCGGGAGGTTGACCTGTGTTTACGTCGGACGTCAACCGAGCGCAAGTTCAAACTGGTGGTCGCAGGAGACACGATATTATAGTGGGAGAAACTTCGGGAGGTTTGATCCGTCACGCACCGAGTTTTCACAGTTTTTTTTGGATCGCTATGCAGCGCATTTTTGAGCAAAATTAATGTATTTTTTATAGAGTAAGAATATGATTTCTTATTGCTCAGAGCATTAAAGGAAAAGTAAAACAAACTTAACCGTCGATATTTGGCAAAATACAATATTAAACGTAATGAACCTGGCGGAAAAACCATAAAATCAAAACGTACATAAAGGTTGCACTTATAGTTGTCGACGTTGGTAAGACGATTATGCAAGACCCGTCACTTCACTTTACTTATCAGTCATGAAAACGTAGAGATTTAAAAAAAAAAATTATCTTAAAGAAATTATAATGTTGTAATACGCTCCGTCTACATAGAGGTACATATTGTTTTCCTTTTACTTTCAGTTGTTTTCCTTTTACTTTATGAAACACAAGAACTGTTATGAAATCGATTAATTTCCTTTCATACTTTACGAGCTTTCATACATTACGACTATCAACGCTAACTTTGTGAATATTAAAGATCTCTTGTTTAAAGCGTTTTTTTGGATTTTTATTAATAGTTCTGTCAGTATTTTTTAAAATTTCTTTGTAGTTGGATAATTTAAAAACTACTGAGCAAATTTGAAATAAATTTCTACTTTTTCTCTATACATATTTTTATACAAGAGGGAAAAACGAAAATATCGTGATATGACATAAGAAAATAGAAACTTAAAGAAAGAAATGTCTACTTACTACGATCATGATATTATGAATTTCCCATTATCTACATTTCGCTAAATATTGACTAAAGAAAGTAGAATCTAAAAAAAAATAAAAGAAAACTTAGAAAACACTTCAAACACCAAAGTTTCTATAAGATATATATCTAGAGATATAGATTCTTTATAATGTAATTATACGTAGTAACATGACCGAAGTCCGGCGAACCGGATTCCGCAAACATCCCCACATGTAAGTATGCGCTGTGAGAGGTACCTATTAATTCGCATATCTGCACCTGTGTTTGCCCTTGGGCTAAACACAATTCGGCATCTGAGGGTACTTTTTATGGGTGCATTTTGACTATTGTACTAGGTTCGTGGTCTCAGAGGGTGGTTCCATTATTGTTAAATGTGTGTAGAGAGTATGTCAAAAAAAATGTAGTGAATAGTTTTGAATAATTGCTCCCGAAGATGGGTTATGGGGTAGGGATGTATTATCATGTAGTTGATGATTAGACGTGTTTGGGCTATAAAGGAATAAATTGTCATCGAAATAAAGCGTAAAACACGCTCTTTTCCTAATTGAGTGCAACAAAAAAATTTACACATAATTTTTTTAACACACCCAGTACTTTTATAGCCCGGAGTGCGGTTTTTACCCATGGTCGCGATGTCTTTGCAGCTCTTCACGGGTTATTCCTTCGAGCGGTGCTGAACAGTGTGTGCAAGTACTGCGTGTACGAAAAAGGTGAAAAATAATTATGAATATTATTTTAAATTTTCTGAAAAAAGTCATCTATTAAAGTCATTTATATCAACTATTTTTCAGTCAAGGATTAACGAATGGTTTTAGTTCGCATTTAGGTACTATTATTTTTGTGGAATAAACATCTTTTTTTTAAACACATTAAAAGTATTAATAACGGTCAAAACTTTCGATATTAGTTACGAAAAGTTCCAAGCTAAAACGGGAACTTTAAGAAGTTAGTTAAGTTTAAAAAACCGAATAATGAATACTCTAAAAAAAATAAAACCCTTCAGAAGTAAGTTAAGATTTAAAGTGTTCATTAACCAACAATGTTAAATTTCTCTAGCTTTTTGCGCAACGCAGGCAATTGACAATAATTGATCTGACAATAATCGGTCTGACAATAATCAGTTCGACAGTAATTGGTCCGACAAAGACCGGTCCGACAATAATCGTTCCGACAATAACTGGTCCGACAATAATCGGACCGACAATAATTGATCCGACAATAATTTAAGAAAAAGTATGATATTCACTATTTTAACATACACATTCCACAAGAATCGGAGCGACTCTGGCCGTCTCTCGCCGATCCAAACGTTACAAGATTAAACACGCCAAAGGAGAAAAGGATAGGACCTACGAACGGAGACGACAGATATTTAGTAGGCAGCGTCCTGACCAGTGTGGTAAATCGTTGGGAAGTCGGCCACCAATCTAGTCCCAAAAAATTCAGCAGCTATCGGCCGCCATTAGCCGCTTACAATAATCGTTTTTCTGCTTTACGCGTAATGTAAATTTCCCCCGACACTATACTATTATTCCCTTGCTGACTATATTCAGAAAAATTATGAGTATGTTTCCATACCTACGTATTTTAGTGAAGTGGTATGAAAACATTGACGCTGAATTGAGTTTTACAATGCAGGATTTCGAAAAACTCGTATCAAAAAGGGTTATTAAAAAAATTGCGTAATTTAGTAAAATAATAAGTTGTTTACAATTTGTTTACTAAGTTTTTTACGTAACAATTATACGATTAATTTAGAAACAACTTGATTTCATTGAATTCATTGATAATAAAGTTGTCTAAACTAACATTAGATATTAAAGCAATGACATTAATTTATTCTTGATTTTAATCTATCTTAATTTATTCTTAATTTTAATCTATTATTCATGGACAATATAATTCCCTATCGATAACAATAGAATTAATTTATTTTGGTATTGTCACAATTGTTTGCCTTTTAGACAATTCGAAAGGAATAAAAAATAAATATCATAAAAAATGAAACGAAATATTGTTCCACATGCAAACGAAATGCCATTTATAAACGAAATGATGTTTCTAGGTTTTACTGGTGATAGACATGTAATTAAAACACTTTTCCAGAACGCGGGAAATTATTATGATATTCAATTCTATAAATGTCAATAAATTATTTCAATTAAACTTTTCAGAGGTCCTAAACCTTTGATTTCAAGTGTTGTGAGTTTATAATAAACTACGATTAAGTCCGTGGCTTTGTCCCCGTGCTAATAGGAAAACGTACTGTTCACGTCATGTACATGAGCTAATATTCCATTCAGACACGCAAGGTTATTTAATTAGTTTTACAATTATTAACCTATAAATGACAAGTATATACTGTCAAAGGAACTTTCGTAGCAAAACATATTTACTCGCCAACAGTGAAATTCATTTACTTTAAGATTCATAAATATTCAAAAATAAACATCCATGAATATGATGTTCAGTTATAGTATTTTCATTTATCATTAACGTTTATTGTTCTTTACCTATTGGTGATAGGTTTACGTCGTCGCGAACTTTTCCTAAAGTTTGGCAGCGCATTCAGTTTTCCGTTCGCAGGCATATCTTTTAGCGTTTATATTTACCGCTAGTTCCTGTAAATGATAGCGCAATCAATACATAGCCTATAGCTTAATCTAGAATGTAAATTACCGATCTGCAACATTAGCGTTGAAATCTGTTGGGCAAATAGCCCAAGCGTGAAAGACAGGCAAACAAACAAGTAAACAGACTTACTCTTATTGTATTAGTAGGGATAAAAATAAAAAATTCCATGAACCTTGTGGTAAGTTGTGCAATATTTTTAATTGTGCAATATTTTTATTGCGTTTAATTAAACGAGCTGAAATGCGGTAATAATGATAACGTTTTTATAAGACCGCCATTGCTGTGTATTCTTCATAAATGCATTGTCGAATTCATTAACTTAAATAACAAGAGGCAATAATTTTACTACTTAAAAGAGGTGTTTAAATATTACTGTTTATTAATTTATTCCAATATTTACCAAAGATTCTCGTTAACGTAAAACAATAACGTTTAAATTTTGACATGCATGGTAACGTTCGTTTGTTTAAAAAAGTTGTTTTCAATTCTTGTATAAATTGTCCGAAAGATGGCGTTAATATAGCGTTATATGTCAACGAAACGCTGTAGAATTATTGGCTCAGGATTTCATCTATCAATAGGTATAAGGGTCTCAGTTGAATAATTGAAACTATGCCTTGGGAAAACTGGTGAAACACAATGCCCGAACCACAATGTTTATCGACACGGCAAATTAGGATGAGCACACGCCGCAAACGTCAAAGATTACATTCGCAAATGACTTAAACAAACACGCGATCGGAAACGCATCAAAAATATCAATTACCATCATCGCAAACATAATGCGAGCATAAATACAAAACCCTCATAAATACAAATGTAATCAAATATTGTCTCTGCCGCTAAAGATGATCACTTTGCGGTTGCAATTGTCGGGGTTGGCGCGGTCGCGCGGCGCGTCGCGTGCCTCGCGCGTGCCGATTAGCCAGATTGTACGGCGGCCGCTCTCTCCAACTGTATCATTTTCGCAGTTTACGAACGCGTGCGCGACCGAACTGGCGGTGGGGATGGGTATTAATTTTTGAAAGTAATGTTTTTCGGATGGACCGAAGCTTAAGTAATGATATGTTGTTCGATAAGCTTTACCTATACCTCTATAGGGTTTTGTTCTCCACGTTTAGAGCCAAATATTTGTTTGCCATTTTAAAATGATACGAAATAATGAGAGTTAAAAAACCTAAGTGCCAAAAAATATGCTGATATATTTATTATTTATAAGTACACTTATTCTTTCGAATGCAGATCACTGTGCATAACTTGCCAGCGAAGAAGGAATCAAAGCGATCCCAGGCACTTTAAAGTGCTTTAGCTTAAAAACTATTCTGTACACTTGGAGGAAATGAGTAGATAGATTTTTTTGCCGAAAAGAGGACGTACCTAGTTTAAGATGGTATATATAAACATTTTAATACCATCTTTTAACGTAAAAAAGTATGGAAGTGGTATGAGAAGAAATTACATTTTCCGTTGGAGAATACACTCGATCAACAATTGCAGTAAGATCATGGGGAATGAGCTACATATTTCGACTTAGCTTTTTCTTTTATCATTTATTCGAGGTCTGCTATTTAACTCAAGGGATTTGGTGGTAGTTTTATATACGAAGCGATTGCCATCTAGCCTTCGTAACTCACAAGTGAAACCAGACCCTTCTTGAGCTAAATTTCCTATAACAATTGCTATCAAATGACGACAGCCGGGACCAATGGCTCAACGTGTCTTCAGCAGACGGCTTAACGTGCACGGAAGAGCTCGTAAGGATATCCTAAATATGTGTGGTTGATAGTTACTCAGACGTATTTTCTTAACCTTACTGATAGAGTGACATAAACATGTACAACTCGGTTATGAACCCCTACGGAGAACGAGCTACGTATACTTGAAGGTTTTTTTTGGAAACCGTAATTTTATTTCCAAAATGATATATCCCAACTTTTTCAATATTTTAACGTTTGCAAATTTCTAAATTCACTTCAATCTGGTTTGAAACTGGCCATAGTACCTTAACAGTATTAGTGAATATTACAGATGATATAAGTTTAGTCATGAATAACGGTCGACTCACAATACTTGTACTTCTTGACTTTGTTCTTTCTCTACTTCTTTTTTTCATAGATGGGGTTGTTGGGAATATACATAGTAATTATGATTTGATGGCCTACAAATATATGCCCATACTGATATAAACTCTATAGTTATCGTCATCAATACACTCAATGAAGACCTTATTTCAATCGGTCAGTGGGCTCGTAAAACAGTTAATCCAATTAAGGCCAATGGCTGCTTTCTAAAATTAGACTCTCAGGTCTACCGTATCTTACATTAAATGGTACCCCAATTCTATTTACGCTAACTGTTAAAGACTTGGGGCTGTCGATTGACCAAAATCTTAGCTGGCATCCTCAAGTAAATCATGTTAGTCGTCGTATCTTCCGTAACTCCCTCAAACATCTTCAAAATTTTCTAGATATTCAAACAAAAGCTCACCACCTCTGTCAAACACTTCTTTTACTATTGTTTGACTACGGAAATGTTTGTTACCCAAACCTTGTTGAGTATCAGCTTTATATACCTTATAATTTCAAAATTGAAGCATCCGCTGTATTTTTGGTTGCAAAAAATATCATCATATTTCTCAATTCAGAGCGCAACTTAAAGGGGTGAAGGCTGCAATCGGAGTAAGCTACATATTCTTACGCTTCTTAACAATATTTTGAACAGTCCTACTTATTCAACTTACCCTAGAAGCAGATTTAGTAATTTGCTACTGGTAAACAATGGACAAATATGGAAAATGTGGCTAAAACTTTCAAGGAGCTCATAGTTTATCTATAAATTCAAGAATAAGTATATTTTTCTTAAGATAATTTTTTTATGTAAGTATTTATTTGCAGTTTAAGTGCCTTTTCGATAAACTGTGTTTTCACTATAAAATCATTGTGATTGTGGTTCTATCTTGAACACTTCGATTTGTGGTTTCTGTAGAAAAATATTAAAATGTAGAAGCTCTGAGCTCTTATTGTTGATTACAAACTAACAAATTAATATGACTCACACACAATCTATGTCTAAATCTAAAGCAACGCTGTTGAATTTTGCACTCACTATTTAGGTTTATTGATAAAATAATAATGTATGAGTTGAGTTCTTTTGGTTTTATGTAACTTGTAAATCTAACCTCTAAACCAGTAACAGTTACTTTACAATACGTGTGTAAAAACAAACGTTTACTAATTTCGAAACTGAAATAATACTATTTCAAATTACAATACATATTTTATGCTTGGGTACACCTACATTGAAGTTTTAACATTCCGAAATTCTGATGAATGGAAGTTACTATTTGACTTGAAAAATTTACCAAGCTTAAATTTTAGATTCGGATTTTTGGATTTCTTTACTAGTGTTTGCTTTACTAAAACCTGATTCTATTGTGAATTGTACTTGTCTTTTGAGGTGTAATTGAGGACAACTGAATCAACTTGACAAAAATTGTTAAAAACAAAAACTTAATCAAATAAAATTTTCTGTACACGAAAATAGCTACAAAACAATGGTGTTTTGCGTGGTGTGACGTAACACTTTCTTATTGGGGTTCACTGTCACGTGACGAAATTCGTAATTTTGCCGAACTTATTTCATAATAATAAAAACAATCTTTACGTTTAATGATAAATAATTTTCATGATTAATTATTATAAGTTACAATCCATATGATTTATTCTTAGTGGAAATTAACCTATTATAACGAAAATGCCTTTACACAAAATTCTAACCAAGTCTAACCGCGGGGAGGTCTATTAATAAATAAAAGTCTTATGAAATATTTTTTTGTCTATTTTAGACATTTGTAGATTATCATAATTTGAAATAATTTTTGTTTATTTGAAATAATTTTTGTCTATTTGAAATAATTTTTGTCTATTTGAAATAATTTTTGTCTATTTGAAATAATTTTTGTCTATTTGAAATAATTTTTGTCTATTTGAAATAATTTTTGTCTATTTGAAATAATTTTTGTCTATTAATTTCAGTTATGATCAGGTATAAAATATTATTATCTTCATCCTGAGTTTAGTTAGCAACATAATAATTTGTATCGTTTTCGAAATAGCTCCTACGTAACCGTTGAAATTTTGTAAATATTATGGATGAAACGAAATTTTACATTTTTTTTTAATTAGGTCAATAAAATGTGGAACACGGGGACAATGTGGCATTGAAAAATGCGATAATTTTTGTTATTAATTACTTGTTACAAACGACTAATGAGAAGCAAAAACTTTACTGTTGAAAGGACAATCACTTATATTGGGGTTTTCTCGGCAAGTAGTTATACGGTAAGATGAGTTTAATTCTACGTGATTGAGTTCACCTTCGTAGTGATCGGTATATCTAAAATAATTAAAACTCTATAATAAAAATAATTAAAACTTTTATTATTGTTTAATTGCAATATTTGGTACGAAAACATTTTACGCATTAAACAAAAGTTGTTAGTGTAATCAGAATAATAAGTTTGCGATAAACACTGGACTCAGAAACAAAACCAGAAAACTGAAGAAACGAGATATGGCGCGAAAAACATAGCACCGTTGCTGCGAGATAAAAAACAAATGGTATGCGTCTACCGATTTATATTTCTGGGAAGTATCGTATTATAGCCAGGAGGTACTGAAGAAGGCATCATTCCACAGATCGCCAAGGTTAGGGCGACTATTGCGCAGTCATGAAAACTGACGTGGCAGCAAATGAAATTACCTCTATTGGTGACTCCAGTCGCTATTCTATATGTTCTTCTTAGTCGTTACACTCTTGACAGAGTGATCGTGGCCGTCATGTCAAGTGTTTTACAGATAAAACGCGCCACACGATGTGTCGCTATTCTGGCAGCCGCTCGTCGGGTGCACTAGTGTAGAAAGACGTTCACGGCTGATATCGCCCGATCTATCCGCCTCATCAGCGTTCTCCCACGTAGTCTGGTATCTCCGACTTAGCCCCGTACCACCAGGTGTTCAGTACTAGGTATATTCTCCGAATATTCTGGTCTGTGAAAACAGCTAACGAAGGTTTTTTAGAATGGGCTTAACAACCAAAAGGAAACTATCCATTTTCCTAAACAGTCTCATTTTATGAAAGGATGCCCAGGTTTCCACTTTTTAGAACTTTTTTGGATGCCTAAGTTTCCTCTTTTTAGAACTTTTATGAAGAGAGGAAACCTGCGCATCCAAATCTGTCTTTGCCTGTTCTAAGAGGGATAAGAAATGAAGACGTGGAATAAATGTAGAAAAAGACGGTATGAGTTATTTTTATATCTTTACTTGTCCAAGTTGCTTAACTTGCAAACATTTTATTAACTTTGAATCTGTTTAAAGTTATTCCAAGTAACTTGCTAACAAATTTCGGGTCAGTAAAAGGCGATCAAATTACATGTGCCATTTAATTTGTTCGACTCGTGAAGAGCGAAGATTTTTCAATTCGAAAAATGTTATTTTAAGCCTCCAGTAATTTCATTACAATTGATATTGCAGCCGTGTCTTAAAAAAATAAACGAGTACAAGGCACATTGAAAAATGACTCAGCAAATGAACAATCCGCCTGAAACTTGATATGGTGCAGCTTATCTTGAATAAATACGGATGTATTAACTGGATCGATGCGGGGCGGGGCACCGTATCGAATTAAAAGTATCGATAGTGTACTCACGAGTAGTTTCGAAAAAGCATCGTGCAGACTAAAATATCGATTCTTTGAGGTATCGACACTTTATCTAAATGTAGTATTAGGTATATTTTTTTAAAAGTCTCTGACCGTATGGAAAATCTATAAATATTTGGCAACAATTTTACAAACACTAAGGAGTAAATATGTTCGTGTAAATAAGAAATTTAATGCAAATCTTATAAAAGTTTTTAGCTGTAAAAGTATAACATAATAATTTAATCGATCAAAGTTTTTATTTAAATTCTAATGAAAGCAAAAATTATATTTGGTCCAATTATTTCGCTTGGTGTTAGGCGTTGAAACGTGGTTTAGTGCTAAGTTGGTTGTCTTGGTTGGCACGAAACAAACGAACGCTGTCTTTTTTCAAATTACAAATATTAAGAAATGTCGCCAGTATGATAATATTTTGTAGTATTATATTGCCACCATTCAGTTACTGTTAAAAAGGAGTTTTTTTTAAATATTTTATTAAAGACATAATTTCAAGACAAGAGAATTCTATATCATACCTCCTGCAAAATACTCATGCGAGTAAAAGTATCGATTCAAAAGTACCGAGTAATCCTCTTAAAATACTGAAAGATATCGATACTTTTGCCGTGTCCCTAGACAGGTTGAACCGAAGGAAGAATCTACATACGTACGAATGTGTGGTTTAACATGTGTTTCCTAAACTTTCAGTAAAAATACAATTTTTATATTTTTTCCAACTTTTTACGAATAGTTTCATTTTTTGCATGACTTAAGCTCATTTTAATGGTCACTGTGCTGCTATGTGTGATAAATTACTGTCTTACTAGACTACTTTGTCAATTATATACAGCGCAACTGGATGAACAAAGATATTACATTTTCTTATACTGAATATCTGAAATATATACATAAAAGTTTTTCACTGATACAAAGTTAGTTACGTATTTTTCGGTTATGTTTACCTCAAACATTCGCCCATTATATATTTAAATTGTAGGATAAAATCTTGATTGGCATTTAAAAAAAATAGCTTGGACACTGAAAGATGACAGAAGCGTACCAATTACAATAAAATTTTAATCAGATTTAAAAAAAAATTACCTTATATAATTGTATTGAATTAATTTTTTATCAGTTTTTTCTCGCAGCTAACTTTGCGTAATTTTTTCCATGTTGTGATTTGGTAGTTAGGAGACTGATATTTTTTCATTATTTTGAAACATTTTGTAACTTATTAATTTATACTAGTATTATAAAATTACTTTCTCGTTTATTTATTTCTAGTATACTCGAAAACTACCGCACCGATTATATTCTTCCACTGGTAGAAAGGCAAATTATTCCAAATAGATATAGGCTGAGTTTTATTATCAAAGTTCAAGGTTCCGTAAGATATATAAAATTACAAATAAACCAAACCGAAGGAAAACAACCAAAATTACAGTTGTCTTGGCTTACCCTGGGCAAACCGATACAGAATAATATAAGAACGAATAATGTACCTCAACGAGATCTACAAAAAGTCTGGGATACTATATGTTCTCGTTTATGGAAAGTCGTTAATATTTGTATTCATGGTGAAAAACGTAATAAAATTAATTCGGAATTTTACGGTTTTATTTTGATATTTTAAAGTTGGTGTTTATCAAAATAAATAGCAATAGTGCTTCATACACATAAATTATTGTCTTAACTGCATATAATTTAAAGAATTAATTTAAAAGATATGTGTTTTTGAATATGTAAAAGTAAATTGCAGGTCGTGGTGTTGGGATGAGAGGCAAGTACAATGTGAAATATAATATCATACAAATTCTGTGTCAAACAAGGTGCGAGGAAGCATTAGTATATAATAAATAAAACTTTTATCAAACCGTGTTAGAATTGTGTGTGTGTGTGTGATAGAAAAATATTGAAAAAAAGTGTCGCGAATTTTTTTCAGTCACTACATTGAGTGGGATTTCATAGACCAGAACTTTTAAAATGAAATTTAGGCACCATTCATCAAAGTATTTGTATACAAGAATGAAAAAAGAAGGAACCTTTATGGGATAACTTTACTTTCTATTTTTATGCCAAGACAAATTATTAGCAAAAAAATCAAGTTTCTAATAATATAATAAAAACAAATGGAATTTCAAACAGCACGTGCCTTCGTGGTGACTCAATCATTAAAACTACTAAAGGTACTCCCGTTGATCCTAGAATTTTGAAATTTGGTACGAAATAAGGTTTAATGGTACAAAAAAAAATTAAGAATTTTTAATCTATCAATTAAATTTCACTTCTAACCCAAACTGGAGTCAAAGATTTAAAAAAACACAACCATTATAATTTTGTCATGTCCTTCTCTCCATTTGTCTGTCTGTATGTCATAGCACCATCGCTCTTGCAGTGTAACACTGAATTGTGATTAAATTTTGCAGGAAGATTTAATTAAGTGAATTAAATTAAGATTTAATTAGTCGAATTAAGTAATTTAATTAAGTGAACGAATAAAAATAAGAAGAAAAAAAACTTTTTGGTGTAATGCAAATTATGAGTGATAGTGATAATAGTGACGATAACAATTATTTTGTTGATACGGAGGATGTACCGGACTGCGAAAATACGATGTGACCTTGATATCAGTTTTTGTTACCTATAATTTTTGTTCACAATATATATTTTCATAATTTTCTTTGTATTTTATTATCCTTGTACAAGTTTTTATTAAGAAAACACCGAAAAAATTATTAAAATTGGATAATTTTTGAAAGAGATAATTTTTTTTCGAGACAAGGGTAAATGACATCAAAAACAAAAGATTTCTTTGGCATTTTTAAGTATATTTGAGTAAAAAGCAATGGCACAATGGCATAAAACGGTTAAGCAGACGTCCGCATCATCGTTATTATTCGTTAAAGTAACTCTGTTTTTTGTTGGGATTGAAAGAAAACAATAGCATGATATAATGTTACGAGCAGAAATAATGCTTTCAAATTGTCAATTATAAATTTTGTAATTTCTTTGGATATTCCAAAGTATTCTACGAAAGTGTTATTTGGTAACGTTTATGAATCTGAGACATTTCTCAATTCTCGCGTGCGGACCTTATTGGCGTTTTTATAAATATAATATAATTTTTGTGAGATGAAATATATAAGAATATTTCTTTGTATCTAATTTAATAGGTAACATGATATACATATATATATATATATATATATATATGTATATATATATATATATATATACATATATATATACATATATATATAAATATATATATATATATATATATATATATATATATATATATATATAAGGTAACTATTAAAATTAGTCGTTTTACTTTTCAGTCTGCCCAATTAATTCTAATAACGTCCACTGTTTTAACTAACTTTACGTAAAGTGAAATAAGGCGCCATTTTAACGTACGTAGCTGTCAAAATAAAGGTTGCATGATGATGCAACATACGAACGCGTCCACTTAAAGGCTAATGATTCCTTAACGTTTACGTTATTCATAAAGTAATACGATACAGCAAAGTGCTGATTTTATGGTGACATTATTTTTCCCAAAAATTTCTACGATAATGACCACTTCAGTATATGTGTTTATATTACATAAAGTACGTGATAAAAGTTTTACTGTCTAAAACATATAATTTTTCAACCCAATTTTCTAAAGCTTACTGTGCAAAACTGTCTTAATTATTATGAAATTCAATTTTGTAGTAATTTTTCTCAACTTATATGGATTAAATTTCCCTAGAATACTGTAGTTTTCAAAACAATAGCTTAAAAGTTATGACGGTGTTTTCAAGTAAGCTAAACTGTACGCGCGGGTTTTCACATATTGACGCGTCTCGCATCAATGCGTGAAAAATCTATATCTACTCGTGTGAAGGCGGGTTGCTATTGCTTTAATAACTTAAGGAGATATAGGAACCTAGTTATTTGTTTTACTTCGGTGAAATATATAAGAAGTTCGATATCGTCCTAACTAGTTCATTTTTTAATCTTAAAACCTGCTATTCAAATAATCACGTATTAATTTTGAAACTTTTACTAAATTTTCCGAACACCACGACGCTCGCGCAGTTTGAGAAGCGCTCGGTTGTCGCGTGCCACACTTAATGCAGACATGTGCAACTTTCTGGCGCGTGCTGCCGCCGTCCGCGTGTTCCATGGCACCGTGTCCCGGAACCCTTGCCCGGAAAGAAAGAGCGCATCTTGGATGACGTCAAACATTTTTATGTGAATGTATTTATTATTTTTAAGTCTGTTGTGTTTTTCAACACGATACTTTTAAAACTACTATGAGTAATAACAATTATCTGCCAGAAAATTCGTCGAAATGTAGATAAAAGATATATTGTTTAGACCTTATTTCTTTTTCCGTCTCCCGAAAGGAAAAACGGAAACCTTATAAGATCACTTTCGTATCCATCTGTCCTATGTCACAATCGTTTTTCTCAGAAAAAATTTCATATAGAAACTTGAAATTCGGCATACAAATAAGTATTTTAACCCAAATATCTTTAACAGGTTCAAAAATGTATCTGCTCCATGATCTTAGTTTATGTTCTAAAGACTTACTTACTCTCCTGATTCTCATGGGTACTTACCAATGTCTTCTACGAAAGGTCGTTGTTGTCCTAATAGCACTTTGAATTTAATGGACTTGGCTTCTTCTTCTTCACTGCATCTTCATTACTGAAGGCCATGCGCGGCTTAAAGTACCTTATTAGAGGATAGTTATCTGGCTACCTTCAAGCTACATAGTAAAACTAACTGAAAATTCGTCGGTAGTAGATGGTTGATAATTTAGTCGTAATTTGGAGTTGGTCGAGTATAGATTTGTTGGTTCTTTTGGCAATTAGTGGTATATGTAGCATACTCCTCCAACATCACATCCAAATAGTATCGACCGTCTTCTCGTCTACTGCGCGCATTGTTCACGACTCCGACCGATACGGAAAGATGGAGAAAACAAGCGTTCGCATCAATCTCTTCTTGGTGACATTGGAGAACTGGATAACTTTCTGTTTTGCCATATTCTATTGAGCTCACTTACTGTTGTTTTGGCCATATAAATGAGTCGCCTGATCTATTCCTCGCATACTTCCTGACCTCTCAACATAGACCAAGATATATAATTTCCCTTACAAACTCCAGATCTGAGATTTCCCGTGAGAATCAGTGAGAGTTGGCTTTGACACCAGGATTTCATATATTCATATATATATATATATATATATATATATATATATATATATATATATATATATATATATATATGTATATATATACGTATAATAAAATAGTACAAGTAATATACGTAATTAAAAAATAAAAACGAACAAGTCTTATTTTAGTTTAGAGAAAAGGAACGCAAGGATTTAAATGAGCTACAAAACAGAACGTTAAATTAGGATTACGTAATCCGTCCATAAAATTTAAAACTGTGTATATCAGGGATTCGCAATCTTTTTTGTGTTCAGCTTCATCAGATTATAAAAAAATGTATTTATGCTCCCTTTTTAATTTTTTTCATGGTAACAATAAAAAACGCAATCTTAACACGACATTTATTTCCTAATTAAAAACGTAATTAAGTAAATTAAAATGCTGGTGTTCATGCGTAAAAAATTAATATAATTAAATAATAATTGTACAAATGCCATGGTTGTATCTACATCTTCTGAACCAGTTGGTCGATTTGAGGTTCAGTTTTTGCCAGAGCTATCGTCAAGACGCTATAGATGGCAAGACGAGTTAGCTGCATAGTTTTGATTTGAACCAATGCTGAAAAACCTGTCTCATATAAGAAAGTCAAGAAAGCGGTACAATTGTTCGTAAAGCAAGAGAGGCAAATTTTGGACCGAGAAGAAAACATTTTATCCTAAACTTCTTTATTGAAGAAGAACCAAGAGGTGGAAGTCATCTTTCGTGGTGGAATATTTGTGAATGAATAAACAAAAAGTCGTATAGTACGCACGTGCGCAATTGTTTTTAGGGCCGCCATGACCTGACTAATCAGATCGCTAGAGACGCGCACGGGCACGGTGGACGGGGCGGGAACGCGTGTGGAGCGCTGCATTTGTCAAAACTTGAACATCCACCGAATGGGATATTATTATGAGTGGATTTAAGACTACAAATGGATTTTTATTTAGGATGCCCGAACATTTTGGGCCTCCCTTATGATTTCTTTACGTCCCCCTAGGTAAGCGCACCCCACCGGTTGAGAAGGCCTGGAATTTATTTTATAAATTTTATAGAGTAATTGATTACCCCTAATTTTTTTGTTTTAGTGAAATATGATGAAGGTAAAGGTTAATTAAAAACGAGTAGTGAAAAAAAAATTATTAAAAATTAGAGATTCATAACCTCTTCTAAATTTAATGGTAGGGATAGTATGGGAACATCTCCTTATCTTATTCGCTCACGTAGAATACAATGAGCATGACTGAAGATTATGTTGCTAATTCAATATTTCCGTCCTTGTCTAAATATTATGTTTAAACCTTTATATTATGACTATAGTTTGTTTTTAAGATTTGTCATTTTTTTTTAGGTTCTAGTCGACTTGTACCTTGAAATTATAAATCTGTCAAATACGAGTAGAATTCGCACTAACAGGGTACTTTTAAATATTTAAGGTTACGTAGTAATTTCTATTAAACTATTTACTACGGGTAATTTTTCACCAGATAATTATATTGCCTACTATATCTTCCACAGGCATTAAAACATGGTGCATGTTTCAAAAATTCTGACATCTAAAATGATTATTCTAATTTTCGTACAACCTTTGCATAGACAACATTTTTTCTTAATATTAGGTTCAGTAGTACCGGAAATGGGGAGGGAGACATATTTTAATTATAAGTATACAACCAAAATTATGGAAAAAAATTTGAGGCTCTTATCTTTGGAGTATTTTCGCAGCCGTTGGGGGATTATTCCCCTGAGCGGCGCTGAATAATGTGCCCAAGTATCGTGTGTACGAAAAAGATGACAAATAATTATGAATATTTTGAATTTTCTGAAAAGAAGTCATCTTTTAAATGTTTAACTACAATCAACTATATTTCAGTTAACGAATAACGTCTTCCTTTGTCCCACACTTATTCCCGGACAGCTACGCGGTGTCCGGGAATTGTAAAAAATAATAAAAGATTTGTCGAAAGTTTAATAGATATGTCATGTACCCTTAACGATACTTCATGTATCCTTCTAGGGCAAATTATACTCGCGCTTGACTAATGATTGGTACTTGATTTATTTACACACACATTTATCGATATCTTACTGATAATCTATTCACAACGATAAGCAATTAATTGTATAACAAATTAAAATAAAAGAAGATACATATTAAATATGAATATAAAAGTATCTGGGAGCTATAATAGATACCAACGACAAATTCTGACTAATTTATTTTCACTCATCGTAAACAAATCGCACTGTGGTGTGATCGCGATCGAACTATATAATAGGGTTTTTGACTGATGTCGATATTTTTTCAGTTTTAAAACTGCAATAGGTTTACAAAACCTTATTATGAAAGAAATAATGCATGTAACAAACAATTCATCGAAACTTCTAAATAGGAAAAGTGTAAATTTTTTTGGTCATTAAATTGAATAAGTTAGTATGAATTCAGTTCCTACACAAAAAATGAGAAAATTACAATACACAATATATAATTTAAACGCAATATTTAACGAGATACTAAAAATATTTAAACTCCCTTACAATGAATTTTAAATAACATGCCAGTGACGTCATAAGCCAGTTGTGTTCTGTATGGAGCGTTTTGGCGCGAATCGTAGTTTGTCATTTTTTAAATCGTTATAACTTGGTAATGAAAAGTCCTTGGTACGATATATTTATTTTAACCGCTTTTAATGTTATTACTTATTCGATTTTAGTAATAAAAAAACAAAGTGAAATACTCTATTCAGTTCAAGAGGGCGGTATTGGCTAGGTGCATGACATCAGAGCCACCTTGCCCTCGCAAATTTAAAGGCGCGTCAATTTTATTAGTACACTTCAAATTAACGGCTCTGGTAAATATTTACGTGAATAATATAAAAAAAAACAAAGACCTCAACTGTGGCTCATATTAAATGCAGTTTTTGCTTTATATTTTGTTTCTAACTACGTGTCAATTGTTCCATTGTTATTTTTGTCGGTGAAAAGTAAGTATTATTCGTGTTTTCGATAAAATTAGTTATATTAGATTGTTCGTTTTATTATTTATAGTAAAGTATAGAAAAATATCTAAATAAATGCATTTATTAATGAATGATAACAAGATTGTTGTTGTTCGTACCTAGAATACATAATATCCTTTTGTTTTCAGCTCAACAAAATGCATACAATTACAATCAATGTATTACTTATATTGTAACCTGTTTCATAACCTTCCATCCACGAACGATGTTAGAAGGAATGCAGCTATTATGCCAGCTACCTATTTACTTTTTTTTCATCTAATTTACAATTCGATATTCAAAATCTGTAAAATTTAAATTTGCTATTTCTGGAAGTACTTTTACAATTTATTGTAAAATAACTATCATGTAACATTTCGAAAATTTGTTTTTAATACATAAAAAGTGAGGTATGACTTCAGTACAGCAGAAATGTCAATTTCAATGATTTTTAAAGTTAAAAATATACATAAAAAATGACGTATGAAAAAATATGAGTCTACGAGTATCATAACAATTAAATCAGAGAAAAATAAAAATATACAAAATATTAAAAAGGTTAATAATTATGTCGTTTAAATACTTAGTTTAGCATATATACATTTTTTAAATCATTATTTAACGAATCCTCTTTACTTGCTATAAATTTCATGTTTTTTTTGTTGATAAACAATGAAATTTTCGTTGTGGCTAAAATATAAATTTTTAAGGTCGCTAGAATTGAAGCTTTTTATTAATATTAGGTAAGTGAGACAGACGTCATCTTTTTAAAATCTTGTAAATTGTTATTAATATTTTATTTAACTTTTTCTTTTATTATCACCATTCATATTAACATTATTAAATATGTAGTATCTTATTATCAATTTAAATCGAAAATAATGAAAAAGATAGAAGGTTTATTGTGAGTAATTTTTTTGAACAACTAATATTTCACAATAAATTAATCGCGACCAAGGCTTATGTTTTTAAAATACGAAGTTATATATATATATATATATATATCATATATATATATATATATATATATATATATATATATATATATATATATATACTCTTTACTTAAAAATCAGTGAAATTAGCATTTTTGGTAAACTGCACTGGTTCCAAAAGTAAACATGACAATTATCTATGACAATATTTGACACGAGCCTTTAGACATTTTCACTTCTGCCACAGCGAGCGCTGCGGTCGATTTTGGTACCACTCTGTAGTCCGCACCCAGCCAATAGCAAACAGGTGATGATTGTGTGAGCGCAGGAAATTACGAAGAATGAAAATTTTAGTCAATATTTCGTGGTATAGATTTTTTTCTTCCAATAGTTGGAAGACAAATTTCATAAGCGCAACGTCTCTGCTGAGTTGCGAGGAATGGAAATCTAGCATACTCAAGAGGAAATCAGTAGGAAACAGAAAAGGGAAGTAACCATACTGCTCATACAAAGGTAACGAGGAACGTCTTGTGAACACGTTCAGTCATCACGCTGTAGATACTTGACTTCGTGTGAACTCTAAATAATGGAGCCAGGTTTTAATCGGTTCTGCACTAAATATTCGTTCCATCCTTATATTAGGAATGCGGATATAAAAAAATTACAATATATTTCGTAATTTTTTAGTGTTCCCTAATAAAACTGGGAAAACATAACAATTGTGGATTCACCGAAGTATCTGTTTGTCACAGGAATATGTATCTTGCTTTTTGGATACCATTTGATATTTATTTTTTTTTTTTCTTGATTATTTTTTTTTTCTTTGGTAGTTAGTGACTTAATTACACCTTATTATCTGGGGGACGGTTGGAGAAAAAGAGAAAAAATATCTTTTGTCAAGATATTCTGCTGCGTGTAATTTAAAAAAAATGTAGCAAAAATATTTGTTTCTCAATTTCTTTTTAAATCAAATTACTAAAAAGTCTTTAAAAACTCGCTCGAAAAGTATCGGTTAACCAAAAACAGTCAGCGTCGCACACTCTGAGTTTTTGATGTGAAACATCTATAGGCGCAGGTATAAACCAGATCGTTGGCGTGGCGACGCTTGCCGCTTTATATATATATATATATAGTCTATATATAGTAGAGTGTACGGTATAGCCACGTGTCGCCATGCGCAACCGACTACGCGACCCCCTCCTCACTCAGTTCGACGTTGTTGTTTACTACGGTACACATAACCTGTGCTTTATTATTTTTGTATTAATTGTAAATAAATGTTTATTAAATAAAGTCACCATTTTCTGTAAGAAATTCGTAATACTTTGCACATCGTGCTTGCACAGCTTTGTGATTGCACAGCGTGCAATCAAACTATATTTAAATAAAGATATTTTATGTTAATTTCCATAAAACTGGTAATTTACTAGTCAAATTTATTGAAGATTGGCTAAATAGTTAAACTATGAAAATAGAACAAACTAGTTGTAGCATTTATTGCATTATTTTGGAAAAATTGGAAAGGATTGATATAAAAAAAAAATATTTAGGTATACACATATAGCAGTACGAATAACTTATATGGAAATCCTAGAAACTGAACTTAACCACTCAATATATAGAAAATGTTGACATTACGTGAATTATACCATCACTATATGCCATATCCATACTATAATTATGTGCCTTACACCCCTGACTTAGGGGATGATTTAAAAAAATCGGAAAGGGTACTACGTCGTATACAGTTTTCTATTAAACATGTATTTAATTATTTACTTAGTAGACGCCTCTACATTATATAAGGAACCTCTACGCAAAATTTAAAATTTCTAAAGTCAGCGGTTTAGGCTGTGTATTGTTATGTCAATCAGCATGTTAGTATCATATTGTATATATACAAAATTGGCGTATGTGATCAGAGACAAGTGACGTGTGTCACAAAGTAATGTAGCGCCACGTAATTTTTGACCAATGGTATGAAGCTACAAGGGAGAAAGAAGACGGCGAGCATAAAATAGAAATGAAAGAGGAATACATCGAATAGTAATAATATCGGTAATAATAGTCGTAGGCAAGGCGGTATGCCCGCTAAGCTATCGATCGCCGCCCGATGGGGCTTCCTCGGTACGCGCCGACCTTGCTTGGCTTCCTCCGCCTGCCGCTCATTGACAAACTAAATTAAAACCGTCGAGGGATACAACCAGGGTGACTGGCCATCGTCTGAATGTCGGAACTGGTATGGCGCCTTTAAATTAAATCGCTGAAAAAAAAGAAAAACCACTTAGTCCAAATTTTACTGATGTGTTGAGACGTGCGTATTTATTATCCGTAACTCAAAACCGTATTGAAACTAAAAAAAAATTTAAAAATTCAAAATTTTAGGTGCATTTAGCTTTGGTCGAATTCACTTTTGGAATTTTTTTAAAATAAATATCTTACAAACTTGCAGAAGTGAAAACATCTATGGGACGCTCAATGTTATTTTCTTATTAAGGCGACCATAAAGCCACCTGTTGGACTCGCTAATTAAGTAACAACTAAAAGCACACACAAGACGGAGCGCTAAGAAGCGCCATCTGTTGGTTTCATCCAGGAATTTTAATACTTTGACACAACTTAAACAAATGTATTTCTTAGACTTTATGATGCGTATTTTGAATTAAAGATAATTTTTCATATTAATATTCTTTATTTTATTGGCTATGGTAATATTGGATGTATCCCATTTCAATAGTTCGTCTAATATTATATATGTATATTAAATAGGGGAATTAAGTATAGATAACGTTGTACCACAGAATAAACAAGTCACTTATTAAGTCAGTAATTTTACTAAGTTAGTACTAGATGGTATTGTATTATTTCGCCACTTTAAAAGTAGTTTTTTGGATAAGTTAAATGTTTCTTTCCTTACACTCTTTGTCTCTATATTTTTTTTACAGAATATAAAGCATAAATTATTAAAAACACTACGAAATTCTACTTTGTTATAGGTTTTATTGTGTCATATGAATACTATCGTAAGTTCCTATGTAAAACAACATTCAGTTTGGTGATCTGCATAAAATAAAATATTCGAAGAAATTAAATGTTTAGGTGTACTCCAATTTCCCAAATGGAGCAAAGATCAATACATCGACTGACATTGTCCTTTGGCATGGGTTTAGTTTGTGTGACGGAGTGACAGATAGACTGTGATATGGCACAAGTGGAAATTCGCACAAGTGGACTTTAATGGGTCAGTTATAAGACTTAAACGGTTCTACAATTTTCATAAAACTTTATATTAATTAATTATCACACACACACACACACATACATACATATATATGTGTGTATATGTATATATATATATATATATATATATATATATATATATATATATATATATATATATATATATATATATTTATAAACCCGCGAAATATCGTAATTCCTGTCTAATGAAACTGTGATTTTTTTATACAATAATGAGTATAACTTTAGTATGTCTATAGACAAATTTATTTATCACATGCTTTGAGAAATCCTAGAAGTTTTAGTCGAAAATTCACGCGTACAAAATCACGAGAAAAAAGAGAAGAAAGATAAGAAAATTATATATATAGCAAACAAAACTGAAAATTATATATATAGCAAAAAATGTATATAGCAAACAAAACTGGTCACTGTGCCTGGTCACCCTGTGCGTCAGAATTAAATTTCGATGAGCAAATTTGGGGAAGCACTTACATAGAGGCTAGCTTGCGCTTTAGTCCAGACTATGTATGCTTAGGATAATATAATATTCGACTGGTTAGTTGCGGTTTTAGATTCCTGAAAAATCCATGTTCAAACATAGTAGAAGAGTTCGATATGCAGTTATTAGATTAACAGTTAATAAAAGAGGTTCTATCGATTCATTCTGTCAAGGTTAAGTTTGTGTTAACTATAAGAAATTAAGCATGGGACCGTTTTTGAAGTATGACGCGTAAATTGATTGAGAATAACGACAAATTGGAAAGCACGACCTAAGGTCACGAAATCAACGCACTTTGTGGAAAAATTTTTTTTTTCTATATTACAAGCTTATTTCATCATTTTATTTTAATTAATTTATTATATATACAGTCATATAATAAAACAGTAACGAGAACTTTTAAGAAGTATTGGATGGGTTGTAATAAAACTTTGCGTTTTTAAATTTTGGTTTGGTCAATATCTGGAAGAGAAATGACCAAGATTGTTATTCAGCCACACTACTACTTTATTAAAGAACTGATTACTGTTTAATTGACAGCAACATAATATGTTTGGTTTATAAGCAACCATTATGAAGGCATAGTTTTATAATTCGCCACTAGATGGCGGTATTAATTTTATTTTTAATTTAATTTACGAGTATATTAACATATTAGTCACTACATTTTCTTCGCTATCCTTCGAGTTTTAGGGAGCCCTTTTCTCTGTTTTATTGGGGTATATAGTTTGAAATGAATACCTATTAAACCATAGTATCTAACATAACTTTTCCCGCGGGAAGGGCGGGCAAGAAACAATGCCGGCCATGTCTATGGTCGGCATCGGTCATCTATGGATCTGTCCCACTGGGTGAATTGATGTGCATTTAAGCTTTCAATTACATCGAATCCTTTATTATAATAAATTACAGAATAAATAAATTACAGATAAAAACTTGTTGTCGAAATAGTGCCTGTCATTGGTTTTATTGTATAATACAATGAAACCAATAACAGACACTACTGATAAAGATGAATTTCGTAGAGTTTTTGATAACCTACATTGTAAAGACAGAATAATAATGAGAAACAGTATACCGCGGAGAAATACTTTGCATTTAAGTTATTCAAAAACCATTGGTGAAATAATACAGCGTTATCCAGTGCTATCTAAATTAGTGACGTTTAGTGCTAACTTAGCTAAGCCCGTTGTACGACGTTATGTACACATTTTATTCCCGTTTCTAGAGTATAGGTGGCGTAAATGTGATATTATGTAAACGATTGAACGATTGAAATGAATGGACGCGTGTGGTCACTAGTTAAACCTTTTTTCATGTCACATAAATTAAAAATACGGTATCGAAATTAAGTAAAGTTTAACATTAAGTAAAGTTGAACATACCCATAAATACATCATAAACATGAAAAGCACACTTTAACCGTGACATACAAGAGATTTAATTAAATTTTATTATTAAAAAAAAACAAACGTTACAATTGTTATTATCAACACAAAGAATATACATACAGCCCCGTAGGTTATAAGAAGATGTAACGTCGTATGTTATATTTTGTTGTGTGGTGTGTGTGCACATTTTGCTATTCCAGAGCACTGTTTTATTGGCTTATATTATTTGTTTGCGGTCTACTAGTTTATGTTATTTGTTCGCGAGGCCAACAGATAGCATTAGGTTCACTTCAATAGGAGAAAAAATTAGGCGTCACATAACTGTTTCAATCCTAGCTTGATGTCCACCTTCTCTAAAAAAATGCCACTTCAACAATTTGAGCCTCAGGTAATTTTTAGTATCCCTCATTGTTATATCACATGTCGTAATAAAGTTTTAGGTTTATGTTTGTATTATGATAGAATATACGATTCCGCAACCGTTTGAATTTGAATTGTTCTCACTAAAAGAGCAAGAAAATAGACACATGAGAGTTAATACTTTACAATATAAGTCCTACAATACCGATTTTATACAAAAATTGGGGAGTTAATGCGCGCTTAGGCCATGTAATAGTGCCATAGTAAAAGAGTTATAAAGCCGTAGTAATGTAATGGTGCCGTAGTAATAGTGCCGATGTAACGTAATGGCGGCGTAGTAATAGTGCCGATGTAATGTGATGGTGCCGTAGTAATAGCGTCAATGTAATGTAATGGTGCCGTAGTGATAGTGTCGATGTAATGTAATGGTGCCGTAGTGATAGTGTCGATGTAAGTAATAGTGCCGTAATAATAGCGCCGATGTAATGTAATGGTGTCGTAGTAATATTTCAGATGTAATGTAATGGTGCCGTAGTAATAGCACCGATGTAATGTAATGGTGCCGTAGTAATAGCGCCGATGTAATGTAATGTGCCGTAGTAATAGTGCCGATGTAATGTAATGGTGTCGTAGTAATAGTATCGATGTAACGTAAAGGTGCCGTAGTTACAGAGCCGATGTAATTGTGGCACTATTACTAATTGTGCACAGTTGCCCAGTAATGTTTTAAGGTTTTCTAATCTACCTTGGAGAGTTTCTGGTTTGATACAGCACTGAAGAGAGTCAGAGAATTGTGTCCTGGGCTGTAAAATATCGAAATCATAATTTAATTATATATCTTCAAAAGTACCGATATGTGGAATAGGGAAACTTATTTTGCCATGGAGATATACGAGGACGTATAGCTAGCGACGGGCAGGATTTTTCCAAGCGCTGTTAGTCAATTATAAAAGAGCATCGGTGAACAGCAGACCGCCTATACAGTAAGCTAACTTGTATTAAGTTTCGTTAAAGTTAGTGCGTTATAATATTTTCAATTAATTATTTACACTGCAGAGAACTGAAACTATAAGAACAACATTTACATATTAAAGTAATGCTAAATGTTTTAAAACCACAGAGTGTGAATATGCTTGAAACAAAATCAAAATAAAACATATTTGAAATTAAAGCGATTTAAAATATATCTTCACGTAGCTACATCCTTAAAAACGAATACAAATTTTATATATTTAACGTACTTGTTTTTGCAGCATTTGAGTTTTTGTAATCAAATATTCTAGTATTTTTATTTATACATTTTCCGTATAGCGTTCACATTTATATATTAATACGTCAAGGGAAAATTTGTACCTCTTTTTAGGCATATTGCGCGCACGGTGAGTGCGAGATTTGACATAGTTAAAGTTTGTATGGAGAAGGAGTGCAGAAGAGTAAATTTGTGTGTATATATATATATATATATATATATATATATATATATATATATAAAGATTCATTGTCAAATACAAAACAGTCTGTGATCAAACAGCCGCACAGAGTAGAGATTGTCGCCAAAGAATTTTAAAAGGGCAGATTGACTGAATGAGTTTGACTGAGTCGAGCTGTGAGGCAAACAACACGATGTACATAACATATCTGTACACGCTCTCAGCGGACGTAATAGAACAAAATTCAAAAAATTATATGCAATGATTATAGAGATGTATTCTTAGATAAAAGAACCTCCAAAATGAGGCTTGAAAGCAAATGTTTAGTTCAAGATAAATAAGTTGTATATTTGAAATTTGAATAACACAAGTTTGATATTTGAGTTCTTCTCTTAAATTCTTTCTATCATAAGTTATACGGAAGGTGTAGAGTATAAATAAGTAAGAATGAAAAACTAAGTTTACTTATTCAAGGTAAGAATAAATAAACCTAATTAATTTATATTTATTGCCGGTTAAGTCTTGCAAAATAGAGAACATTTTGACGCTTTTTTTGGTACAAAGTATGTTCCACAGAACGAAAAGAATAAAACCGAACGTGGGAAACAATCTTCCCCTTCACTTTTCCTCTCATTTTCTCCCTGCTCTTGAAGATATAGCTGAATGTAACAGAGTTATTAAGCTCATTGTCGGGGCATTAATTTGTGACTTTAAAAATAGCCACCATTCCAGCGTACTGACGCTGTTATACATGAACCATGTTCTCCTCAATCAAACAAAGGTCATAGCTCTGTATTTTATGTCTTGTCATAGCTCTGTATTTCATGACATCAGGCGTTGCCTTCTTGTGACAGGTTTTGCGTAAATCAATGTATCCGAAATGTTTTCTTTTGTAAAGTTTCTACAACTATATTTTGAGTGTATTATATCGGCTGCGTAATGAGCAGACATTATAGCCATTTCAAACTTTCTTTTTTGCTTTCGTAGATCCTGAGTGAATATTATACATGCTTATATCACTTCCTCGATAGAACAGGATTGAGGCTGCTTGAGGAACCCTTCATGTTCGCCTTTTGCGAAAGATCAAGTGTTAATACTAAATATTAAATGTATTTGACGTTAATTTTGTAGAAATGCATTATTCACAATTAAATGAAACTACGCCATGTACTATTATTTCTACTTTCTTTAAGCTCTTTACCACAACCTAGGTTTCGTTGTATTACATCATCTTCAGGTGGACTATTAGCAAAGATCTTTTTGTCTAAATATCTTAAAGTATTTTTAACAGGTATTGTGCGTTCATGTACAGTGCCATATTATTAACTTCAGTGATGATATCTAAATTATTTATCTGACATACCTTTCCAGTTTTCCAGATGTATCTTTAAATAATCTGCCATTGTGTTCCACCTTATTTATTATGGAAAGAATCTTGCCATTAGCTTCTTTATGTTTTGCTAAAGAGAAATGTGCGTATTTAAACTATTTCATTATGAATTTCACGACGTCGGTAATTGCAACAATATTCAGACCGTGCGCTAAAAGATTTAAAATGCGGGATGAGAATTTGTAAGTCTGTTAGTATTGATTATTAGTTAGTTCTTCCTGTTGAGCTTCGGCCATTTTAATCATATTTGCTGTAACGCCTGAGATGAAATTTCGAACTGTGGACTAAATTGTTTAGATTTCTTAATCGTTACGGTAGCAATGTTCACCAAATAATCTGCTATGTAGATCTTATCTCCAGTATCTGTTACATCTGTTTAACGTGTAAAGTTTTTTCTTCTTTAAAAGTTAAAAAAGAAAAAACTTTAAAAAAAACTTTACAAATTAAAACAAAGTAAAAACTTTACAAATTTAATCGAAGTAATCGTTTCGTATATCGCTTCGTTCATCGAGTGACTTACTGAGTACTTTGAGTGCTTTCTTTCTTAATTCATGGCGAGTCGAGTTATAGATTTCCTGGATGGATTGATGTATCTCGATAATTTTCAAACATTTATTGTGATATTTGCAAATAAAATTTATTTTTGTTGTCAACTTTGGTCACTATTAGGAAGTTTTTCAATGAAGTGGGAACCTGAAAAAATGCGAAACACTAGTTAACGTGTTGAAAATTCTCTAGAAATATATTACTCTAACTGAAAAGCAATGCAAAATATATAGATTTGATATTTTATTAACAACCATCCAGTTCAAAACTTATTTGGCTAGCAAATCAATGCCCTATTTTTGCCCAAGCGGCAATCATTCCACTGACATAAAATTCAATGCGACACCTATACATAAATTATAAATATTTAAATGAAAATAATTTTTACAACAATTCATTGTTCAATAGTGAGATTAGACAGGTCGATGATCGATGCGAAACGAAATAAAATGGTTTAATCAGAATCATCTATAGCCCAGTTTTTACACATTGTAATTCGTCGGTGTCTATATACTCGTACGTATACGTACTATCAACGAATTACAATGTATAAAAACTGGGCTATAGATGATTCTGATTACAACATATAATATATGTTAACATATAAAGTTTTTTTATTCGTTTTAAAGGCAGTTTAAACGTCATTTAAATGACTTTAATTTCAAACATGTTTATTTTCATTGTGCTTTAAGCATATTTAAACCACATGATTTAAAACATTTTTCGCAATACTTTAATTTGTAAATCTTATTTTTATAATTTTAATTCTCTTTAATGTAAATTACTAAGAGAGGTATGTGGTATGTTAAAGGAAATTGGTACAAGTTACCTGACTTTATTGTAGGTATGCTATTTATCACGTACATCACCATGGCAAAGTTTCCCTATTTAAACACCCGTATTTCTTAAAGAAATATAATTTAAATTTGGATACTCCGCTGTTCAGAACACAGTTCTCTAGCTCCCTTCAATGCTGTATCAAACCGTGAAGTCTCCAAGGCATAAAACAAATATTATGAAAATATGTAGGTACCTTTAAAAGTGATTTATTAGATACAACTGATTTGTGTAAGGTATCACCGACCGAGTATGTGCTTCTGAGATTTGATCGCATTCTGTGGGATCCATATAAATATCAGTGCCAGACTCGGACCTTCTTTTTTACAACCCTTTCACCCTTTTTGTTTTACTCTAAAACAAATTGATTCCATATTTTATTTTTCTTCCATGTTTATACTTACCGAGACTTAACGAGATGTTTATACTTACCGAGACTTAACGAGATGTTTATACTTACCGAGACTTAACGAGATGTTTATACTTACCGAGACTTAACGAGATGTTTATACTTACCGAGACTTAACGAGAAGTTTATACTTACCGAGACTTAACGAGATGTTTATACTTACCGAGACTTAACGGGATGTTTATACTTACCGAGACTTAACGGGATGTTTATACTTACCGAGACTTAACGAGATGTTTATACTTACCGAGAACGCTTCAACATCGGTTATATTTATCGATTTTCTTCTGACACCATGTTACGTTTTTTAATTAGGTTGTTTGTTCATAATAATTAGCACTTCTTTATTTCGTATTTATATCAGAATACAAGTAACTTCATACATGTTAAGACCTCATTGCGGTCCTAGTCGCAGGGCGCACCTCACGCGACCCAGTCCTACCAACTCATTCTCTTCATTGGGGGAATTACCTGTACAATATAAAAAAAGCAGTTCGTTTTATTTTGAGGAAATCCCCAATGGAGGGGAAATTACTTTGGACGGCAACGTGTCCCGAGTTTTATTTTAAATATGTTTAATCAAGGTTATAATGTAAAGAACAGATGACGTTCATTTTCTACGAATCTTTCCTTTTTCTTATAAAACATAGGTCAAACAATATCGGGGAGATGGTCATAGATATCAATATTTTATGTGTGGTGTTGTTTTCTTTCGATTAACTTTATTCCTTCTATAGGAGGACCAAGAATATATAATCGTATAGCATGATAAGCGTATTGAAAAGGCGCTCGAAAGATATTTTCAAAATATTGATTGTGACGAGGCCTTTCGTAAAGTTTGTGGCCTTTACATTGAACCGTCCTTGAGAGAATTTAAAAAAACCGGTCAAGTACGAGGAGAACTCGCACTACGTGGGTTACCTATACATTTAGGCACTTATAAACATTAAAGGGTATTCTATTAAACTATTTGCAAATTTGAACTTTTCACAGCGTCGATATATTGCTATAATGCATATTTGAATAATACGACTAAATAAACATATTATAAATAAACGATTTAAATAAACGATATAGTGCATATTTAAATAATATTATTTCTCCATGTAAATACAAAAATATGTTGCCTTGTACATCTTTCACAGATATAATAAATACACATTTCGAAATAAAAAGTTATCATTGCAGTTGACTATATAAGCTTAACAAATATTGAGATTTTTCATTAAAATTCATAATCATTTATATTTTACATATCCATTTTACATGGTAACTTTAATGCGACAACCGCCAAAAAACATATAATGTTGCAAGTAATAACTGCATATACCACCATAAACACTACTAAATAAACGCTCTGCAACCATAGACATAAAGACTGGACTACACGATTCGTATAATTCTGTAGGCTCAAAAATGAGAGAGAGAGAGAGATAGCAAGAGCTGACGACTATCGATATTTCGTCCACAGCAGCCAGGGATGGGTTGGAATTAATTTAACAAGTTGTGTCAAACTACATTAATTAACGGTCTTTATTCTCCTTTAAAAGAGAACCTTTACTGATATCAATTTAAAAAGGTTAGGCGATACTAACTAAACCATTTCCTGGATACGTGTCATGAATGCTTGCTTACAAAAATGTAAATAATGAAGCAAAACATAAACTAAATTCAAAGTAGAATAAATTGATATGTATGTACTATATGTAATTCAATGCAAACTATGAGCGAGGACACAACTACTATTATGTTCTTTGTTTGATTTAAATACCATATAAATTGGCAAATGTTTTTGTGCGTATTTGAAGCACCGTCACGAACGTTCCGGGAACTAAATTTGACATTTAATTAGAGAAACCCAAATTTTGTCTTCGTATCTATACATCATATCGCAATTCATTATATCAGTACACGTTAATACCACATTGTTTCGTATCGATATTATTTCGTTATTCTTATTTTTTTTACATTGCATAAATGTAAAGAAAAATAATTTACGATTGTTATTTGTATTAAAAGGAAAACGTTACAATTTTCCTTAGCTGTCGCTATGCTAAAATAATATAAAAACATTAAAAGAAACAGAATCGCCATTACTGTAAGATGAATTGGTTCAAATTTTCACACGTATTTTATGCGAAATCCCACTCACACGCGAACGAGACATCAAGACAATGCGTTGGACATGTGCAGTATTTACCATACGAGCGAATCGGATGAAAATTAAGTGTGACAATTACTTAGTAGCACGCAAATTTTTACCATATTTCAATTGTTCAAAAATACTCGTTGTTCAAAAAAAGAGAGGTTGTTTAACTGTACCTTTTGCAAATTTATTGGTAAATTAGGATTTAGCTGAACTTGTAAAAATAATGAAGGTAAACCTCCAATGGAATTGAACTGACTTAAGCATCATAGATAAAAAGAGCTTTGTTTTCTAATTAACAAAATCAATTTAAGGAATCTTTGGGAACTAAGGAATGTACGTTCCTTCGGTACTCGTTGTTCGTATCGGATAATTTTAATAGCCACTTTCAAATATTAGTAAAATTATCACAAAATATAATACCTATATATTCGTCTGAACAAAGCAACAGACAATTTTTGCTATATATTACATGTGTTAATTACGGATTTTTTTGAGGTGAAAAATTTTGGTTCGCCATTGATTTTAATCAATTAGTTTTTCTGATCAATAGGCTATTTGACAACATGGAAAATATACCACAATTCGTGGTCATCCTATTAGATTGTAACGCAAATAAGAGTATTTCTTTGAATTTTCGAAAGAATAAATTTATATTTTGTAATAAGAAAACGTAAAGGAATCACAATATTTTTTGAAATTCAATCAGCGTAGCAAACGCCCTGTTATTGGTTAAAAGTCAGATGACGTCACAGGCGAGTAAAACGCATTCATACCAAAGTTTAATGTTCTTATTCTTTATATAATATTCCTTTCATCGAAATGATCTTTCCACATAACAATATTTGAGTGAGCTGTAATGCTGTTTGGATCTCTTCGGGCTAATTGCAGCCAAATTTTTGTCTTTTAGGATTCGTTGGCATTGAAACGAACACTTTGTGTGGACTTTTTATAGACGTATTTGTACATTGTGGCACTACACACCGTTTATACACTATTTTAATATGAAAATAAATAATAATCCCTTCAGCGGGCAGGACTGTTTGTTTACAATGTGTCTGATGTCACATTAGTCGCCATTACAGAAATTGCGTTTTTAGCTCGAGTTCGGAAATTCAAATTTTAAAAGTGATTTATATAAAAAATACGACATATATCCTGGAAATGTAAATGTAGTGTGCTTATAATGCAAAATAGAACAATTTAAAACATTTTAAAAATCAAGTCAAATAGCCTGTAACTCGCCAATGATAGTAATCAATAACGATGCTTATGGTTTTTTTTACATATATCTTATATTTTATTCCTGCCATACCATTAGGTTAATTGTATAACTAAATCGATGTAAACTTAATAGGCTATTTACAATTTCAATCTTTAAGTTTTTATAGATATAGACAAACCTTTTCCACGATATCGATTTGTTTTGTCACACTATCCGTCTCTAACATTAGTTACGTGGACACTCGCTATTGAGACCCTCATTATCGGCACCAAAATGGCGAGATTCAAATTGCTTTATTACGATGCTATATATAGCCAGTCCAGCATACTAGTATAACAGAAGTCAGTGGTGTCATTCTTTACACACAGACAAATATCGTTTACGGAATTCAACTTAGAGGATCGCGCTAACTTGCTCATACAATTACTTTAATTTAGCTATTTATTATTTTAGTATAGGACATTAATATAATCTGTCAGAATATTATTATAACTGTGCGATACATTTTGACGTCACGCGCTCTGATTGGGGGAAAATCTGTCTTTCGATGTTTAGCCGCGAAGTTCAAATTCACAAATGCAAATGTTTATACTCAATTTATTATTGTTAAACATCGTTAATCGTTATTCTTGAAATAACGATTAACGATGTTTAAAACACATTCTTATGCAATTTGTACCTTAGCAAACACAATTCTACTGTAAAAGTTGCGTGACACTTTGCAGATATGGATAATTGGCAAGACAAAACAAAATAAAGCTAGCCTATATACTTTATAGGCAAAACACAACATTTTCGACTGCATCAAACTATAGGACTTGTATTTATAATCAATATATCTATGTTGTAATCCAAGTAATATGTATAATTCAAATAGTATGTTATAATCCAAGAGTACGTTTGGAAATCTTTTAGGAACTAATTCACGTTGCTTGTCACGTTTTCAAAATTTAGCAAATAAAGGGTTAAAACTTTTTATCTTAAAAATTTAACTATGTAATATATCTAATGTATTTTTTTTCACTCTACAATTATTAGTTATGGATATAAAAGGGCTCATGATACTTTTTACATTATATTCTATAACTGTTCTTATTTATGTCCTATGTGACCTCCGTCGTATACCGTGGAAAAGGTCTATGTCAAAGAAATTAAATTTTGAAATGAAAGTAACGAATAAAAATGTTGTGAGTTAAAAATATAATTTCTATTAAGTAATAATCCATATGAAATATTTTCACAGCTCGCTTAAAATTATTTTTTAAGCTTCAAACAGTTGGTCACTTGTATATAATCGCCAAAGACGTCATATAGACATACCATCCATTAGTGTTTCAAAAGTAATCCTCAAAAATTTGTTTCAATTTCAATATATTATCTCTTTTATAGTTAAGATTTCGTAGACTCTCTATATCTTCCAATTTATTTGTTCAGTTGAGGATTGAGAGTAAAAATAGTTATTATTTAAAATCATGAAGGTCATTAGCGTGACATCTATGGACAATAAAATTAAAATACCTGACGCTATAAACATTTTTTATTGTGGCATTCTTAGTGATACTAACATATAATTTCTAATTAAATTCCTCGAACTTTTTATTATGTTTTCGAATACATAGATGGCGTTGTAGCGCTGTGTAGCGCACAAAACAGTATGTAGTGTAGAGCGCGTCTTTGTGTTTCAACTTCGATGCCACCTATCGACATTAAATCGATTCATGTACGTCATATCACAACACGTATTTCAATTTCACTCGGCCGATAAAAAAAATAAAATGTCAAATTGTCACTCGTACAAATTTCGGTCCTTATTTTTGTTCTGTTTTATTACGTGATTGTCAATGTCAAATACCAAATTAAAAACTGTACATCAATGAATATTGTGCAATGAAACTTATAATTAAATTATCCGAGTGTCCAGTTAACTTTGTGTGTATAAATTACATATGTTATTAAATGATTAATAATGTCGCTAAGATCGAAAGTGTTGGGTTTGGTGGAAGTGATACTGCGTGTGCCACCGTTGTTTGTGGTTGATGAATTTTTAAAATACAGTTTAGGATTACCTATATCGACTGTTTACAACGATGTGCCTATTATATCCAACATAACGCAAGATGAAGTGGAGGAATACCCCGATGCTATGTACTACGATGCCAATTTTTACAATGCGTTCGCATTTACCCTTATGAAGTTTTTAGCATGCTCCCTAGGTTCGTATGATTTTGTGATTTGCATAATTTATTCGATAAGCTTGGTTACTTTTGTAAATAAGGAACTGTGAGAGGTATTAAAATACACGTTCAATAGGTCATTGCCGTAATTTCACAATATGCGGTTGCCATATGTCGAAATAGCGAAACATTAGCGCTTATGTTGTCTACCACTCTTTTCGTGCTTTTCGCGTAGCGAATATAATTTAATAAGTGAACGTAATCACTAATTGAGTAACGATGATTTGATTCGACTTTACCGTTGATAATTAAATAGAAGACACAATCGAACATTCTCGTGTTTTAGTAAGAATCGAAATATTTTCAAACGAAAATTAATTTTAGTAATTACTTTCAATTAATCATCTGAAATAAGCATATCTATTTCATTATCTTACAAGGTCTCATTTTTTTTCATTTTACGTATACCATTTGTAAATTGCTTATGATTTCTAGAAACATTTTTGAAGGTTTAACTAAGTAGTATGGTTTGACTTGAATACATTCTCTAAGTTTAGATTTATTTTGAAGTATTTTGGCTTTCTTTATAAGAGTGATAGTGTGAAAAAGACCTAGTAACAATGTGTATATTTTATGAATAAATTATAATTGTTGTACAATTTTACCTCAATTGAGTCCTGGTATATATAAAAGTTATAAATCCGAAAATAGTTATTTTCGAAAGGAATTTTGGAGATCACTCTTCGAAAAATATGGAAGTGATTTTTATAAATGTTTCTTGATTTTATCATGTATTTTAATGAGCATGCAAAATCTTGTAATTGTTCAAGTTACATTATTTCGTCAGCATTATTGTACAAGTCTACCAGATTATGTATCTAGATCTTGCCCATCTAGTTGACCCGTAATAAAATCAGAATAAGAAAAAACCAGATGAGTGTATGTTGTAACAGGCATTGAATTCCCTAGTTACCTATTTCTCTTAAAATTTTCCATACAAGTAAGAGAAAATAATGTTAAAATACGTTTCAAACTCATGGTTGAAAATTCAGAGGGGCAGGGGGAAAAATGGCAATGGAATGCACGAAAAAAAACATTTTCGCACCATATAAAGAAATAAACATTTTTTAGTATTACGCTATTAACTAAGATTTTCCTATGAAGTACCTAATTGTAAAATGTCATGTGCATAGATCTAAAGCTATAGACAGACTGACAAATGTGACAAAATTATAAGAGTTCCCTTTTTCACTACAGAAATGATCAATTATAATGTGTCTGCTTTAAATGCTTGAAGACTTTAATTTCCATGTTTACAGAACAATGTTTTAATTGTTTGCCATCGTTTTTTCTTGCATAAATTTGAATTTTTGCGAATTACGAAAATGAAACAGTTGCAAAAAATGATTAATCACTAATATTTTCCTCAACATATGTTTTGAATTATAAGTTGAGTTCTCCATTGCAATTTAGGTTGTCTGTATATCTTTATTAAACAAATTTGCATAGGCCTGTTTAATAAAACCTTTGCCAATAGGACCTACTTTAATGAAATTACTAAATCTTCATGAATTATTATTGATCTACAGTTCTTGCTTCTTGTTATTCTTTTGTTTTCCACCTTTTTGCTTTAAGATAAATGAAGCAAGGCAGTCAAAGGGAAATCAATAGGGACTCCCTCATCTCCAAAATTTTTGTATTATGAGGACGGACTGAGCCCCAGTTTAGTTTTAGTTTTCTTTTTCCTATACTCAGTTATTTAATGTTTTATATTTTTTCAAAAATTTATTTTTTCTTATGGCTTTGTAGTATAGGGATGATTAAGTTCCAAAAATAATGCGATCATTTGATATCTCTGTTTTAGTTACACATTTCCTATTTGGTTCTATAGTTACAGGTACAAAAACAGGTAGGAAATTTTATTATATTTTAAAAGCCATATTCTGTATATGCGGTACTGTCAATGAATATATATCCACCAAATGACTTTTCAATTGTATGAGATTGTAGATAGCAGACTAGGTGACCTACTGAGGTACTAATTTAATTCTTTTACTTTCTAAATTACATTCATTAAAATGTTCTGCTGATGGCAAGGCTTTAAGTTAGACTTGTTTATAAACCATTATAAAAAACCCGTGGAGTGATATAATTGTTACAAAAAACAAATATTTGAAATATAAAATGAAAAGAATTTAAGTCTGGAAAAAAATTATTGTGAAATTTTATGTGACTTGGGAAATTTGATCTTCTAGAATTTCATAATGGAATGTTGGCACGCTTATATACCATCTTGTGTGAAAAAAATAACCATCTCATGTAAAAATCGAGATGGCAAAATGATGGTGACTGATGATAATCATCAGTTACCATCATTTTTCCATGATGATACCCATCAGACACCATCATTGTTTTGTGAGGAATAGATAGGAGTTATGTTGTATTGACAAACTGTTTGTGTTACAATAGTTCATCATTATGAATGGAATGAACTGGTAAGCAAGTATAAAAAGCGCAAATGCACAGATGATTGCGTATTTACATTGATGTAGTTCTGCAGCTTGTAAAGTAAGGTTTAAGTTCTCTAACAGATCTTGAAGGAAGGCCAGAAGAAAAAATTGTATTAGCAATACTGTTCAAACTGAAATACTCTAATACTTATTCTTTACTGACATGTGACAGTGGAAATTTACAGTTTCAAAATTAATAAGTCTATTGCCTGTTGTGAACCTGTAATACTTTGGAAAGCAAGATAAAAAGGAAAGTACGGATAATATCGAGGTTGAACGAACAACTGGCTTGGGCAATACATACTTTATCCAGGGTCAGTCAGAGTAGATCAACTGGTTGGTAATAAATGAAGTTGCTAGGAGAGTATTGCTACATATTTTTGCCTCTTACCTAGCTATTAACAGTTGCAATAAACCAATGAGAATAGGGATGTAAAAAGGGAGCCAGTTTTATATATGATATTAGGGGTTGATCTTGTACAATATCTTTAAACTTTTTTATTACAATGGTTCAGTTTTGTAAGCAGAAACCAACAGCAGTTATTGAAAATTTTAATTTTTTGAAAAGATTTAAGAAAACTATCTTGACAATGGAATATGTGGAAAGTTTTTGTATTACCATGTCTATTATCCTTGAGAGATATCCAGAAGATTGCAGTAAATCATTGTTCTAAATAACATTAATTGTTCTTTAATGAATCTAGTCAAGAGTGAATGAGTATTGAATTGTTAACTGCGAGTAAAACTGTCAAATAGCTATGTCTTAACTAATGTTATGATATTGTTTGTTATGTATAAATATTATATAGTATAGAAATCTGCAATAGATCCGGTTATAAAAATAAAAATAGAGTTAATATTAGACATGTAGTAGACAGTAAGGTAACAAAAAAATTGTTTCGAAACAGAGAGGAATTCCTGCATTTGCTGGACATTTGTAAATTTTAATAGATTCTTTATATTTATCCCTAATTTTTTTTTTTAAATTTTAGACAAGATAATTACGAAGGATACTTGTAGAATTTGCTCTACGTGGTTTCTGTTCAAAGTTAGATATACATAAAGATATAAGGGTTAGTATAGCTGTTAACCTATTAGCACATATTAATTATTATATTTCACCATTTAAATATATCACTTGGCATATCTTCTACAGGTGTACACTTTAAATAATATGTGAATACGTATTTCAAAATCTGATGGAATATATATCTCATTAACTGGTATATTACAAACTGAGACTTAGATTTATTTTTATAGTTTTCCTATAAATTTGGTAAGTTCTGGTAACACTGTTTTTTTTTATAATTTTGAGTTTAGAAGTTATAGAGATAAAGGGGAGGAAATTATATTTTCTGGACATTTTCCACAATATTTCTAAAACTAACATAGAGAAAGTTCTGCAAAAAAATGGTTTTGCTATCCACAAATTTTGGGGTACTTTGTTTGCCCTCTTTAAAATCCATATGAGTCATTTTTAGTATTAAATGTGGGTTTTTGTGCTGCCTTTCATTTTGAAGTATGGCACGCTAGAAACGGTTGAGACCTTTGACATTTCTTGAAGTAATCAATTTGGGAGATGGACAAGCAGACAAATGATAAATTCTCACTACAAAGGTTCTGTTTTATGTCTAACATATGGGTCTTCAAAATGTGGGGTGTTCATTATCTCTGAAAACATAATAATATGTATGAGATAAATATTGTTACTTAGGTGACTACCTCACATGAACTTCGTATTGTTTTAAATATTAATTAAAGTTTCTGGCATTTGGCATTTCGAAAAAAGAATAAAATTTGAATAAACAATAAATGTCATAAAAATTATTATTTACTTTTAGAATGCGGGTCTATTATTAATTTATATTTTGATTAAAAACTAAAAACCAACAAAGGCTGGGTGAAAACGTAATTTTTGTAACCAGTCCCTCTTTTATAAGGTTTAGAAGCCTTTAATGATACTGTTAACAGTAAATACAATAAAAAATCTTTTTAGGTTTCAGAGATATTGAGAAAAAATTTACTTACTCCATTAGAATTGAGATACTATTACAAAATTTTAAAAACAAATAAATGCCAAATATTAATTTTAATTCTTTCATTGTAAGGGATTGTTTATGAAGTTGCGATATGGATCTCATCAAATGTCTATCATGAGAGTACCAGAATGTTAGATATTTAGAATAATGAAAATGCATTCATATCCTATTGTGTCATATTGCAGCTACCAGTCTTATATAAATCATTAGTGGTTTTAGTCAGGTGTTTTCAAGTTTCAGAAAACAATATTAAATATAAGGTCAGACAAAAAGTCTTTTATTTAACGCATGTTACTTGCTTTGTATGTTGGCATGCTGAGGAGCAATAACCTGTACCTTAGCTTAAATCTTGTCTGGGTGAAAAAATTCTTTGTCTAAAATAATCTCCATTTATGTCTTTCTGACTCTTGTATTGTAGTACATTTTTGTGTTCAATCATTAGTTGCCTCTTCATCATTACGTACTAGTTATCTGTTATTTATTGATAAACATGTATGATCACGTTATGCAAACAAGATTTACTAAATCTAACCTGCATTTTTAATGGACATCTGTAATAATCTAACTGATTCTGTATTGATACAAGTTTTCTGTTAATTTTGTTGCTTTCAGTCGTACATTTTTGACCAACTGGCAACCTTATAATTTAATACGAAATAAAGAGTTAACTTATTCACTGTATGTATACACAAAAACCTATTAGGTATTCAAATAAATATAGATTAGATAATAGCGTAGTGTAAATGACGACTATGAATAACGTACGATATTGAATAAAAAAGATTTTGAAAGGATTAGGCAGAATCGGTGTTCTCGATCGACAGATATGAATGAACGTGAGTCACAGTTTCTTTATAAAAACTTGTTACATACGAGCAGAATTTGTGCCATGAGGCTTCTATACACTAAAGTGATTATTTTTTTTTTAAATCTAAGAGTTTAGCTAGGGGAGCACTGAAAAAACGTAGGTGGTGTCTTTGGGAATTGCTTAGAATTACAGGTTTAATATGAGGTATAAACCGTTTTTGGAGTTTATGTCTTTCTGTTAGATTGATTGTTTATACTTGTATCACTTTATCTTAGACGAAGTTTTGATTGTTGTATTTATTGGAGTCTAAGAAAGAAATGTCTTGATACAACATCAGAAAGAAATAAAAAATTGCTTATTAACAATGACAATGCGGTTTATAATATATTGTATGTATATCTAATTGTCACTAACGGCTAGTTATAAATGGAATTGTCCATGTGAGAAAATTACAGGTAGATAAGTACCAAATTACCAAATTATACCCAAACTTTCTTTCCCATCGTTTGCACATATGATTGAGCCCTTGAACACGATGGGACAGAGAAAATTTGGGTATAATTTGGTTCTAGAAAATAATACTGCAAAAGGCATAATGAATGGGAGAGTGTTCAATATTATATGGCACAAAGTATTATCTTAAAAAATAAGTTCATAAGGACAATGTTTCTCATCAATTCTAAAGAATGGAATATATGACAATGGAAGAAAGAAGAGTGAATGTTTTTGGTGTTATGTGTCGCTATTGTTTATGTTGCTGTGACGATACAGATTTTTTTGCAAACAGTCAGAACAGTGGAACATGCCGCTGATAAGTATTTCTGTTTGACTTTATTTTTTCTTCATTTTAACTCTATTTTATGACAGACTGGAAACATGTATGTATCAGAAACGGTACAAACAAATTTGGGTCACTGTGGAAATTAGGTAAACAGGATTTGAATACACGAACTATATGCAAATATGTATTTCATTTTTATTAATAGCATTATATGCTAGTTTTTTTTATAGTTATCGTTTATAATCATAGTCATTGTGTCTGTTTGTTTCCTTAGTCCTCATCTACTTGGACACTTTAAATATAAATTTATCTAGAATGAATACATGTATCTTCAGCTCACATAAAAATGGAACCAAGTTGTGGACAGCGTCATGTCGAAGTCAATAATAAATGAGAAATAGCTGAAGATTAAGCTTTCCACCTTATACCATTTACCATTAGTCCGAGATTGCCTAAGCACTGTTCTTCTGGTAACAGACTGGGAATCTTTGGCACATTTCATATCTTGTATAATAGAATATTATAATTTAGAATATAATACTTCATTTACGTATTAAATTATAGTATTTAATACGTAAATGAAGTATTCAGTTTTCTATGGAATAAAGAAATAATTTTTTTCAGTAAGTTTATAGGCTTTTTTAAATAATAAAGAATTGGTGTCCCTAACACAAAAATAATACACATAAATCATGATTTACATGATTTAATCCATTAGTCTGACACCGCGAACTGTAACCTGTGTGACATTTTCGTAACACTTCTTGCAAATATTGAGGTAGAAGACTTAATACAATATTATAGTTTTTTATTTCTATATGTATGTAGTAATAATGAATGCAAATAGTATTGGTTTTTTCATTATATACCATACATTTAATGAGTATGATTAAATATTGTTTAAATAGTTCTCACTTTACCTGCATATCTTCAAATCATTACTCTGCTTAAGGATTACAGTGCTCTAATATGAGAGCATATCAGAATCTATGCAGTATTTACTTATGCCATGTACTTGCACAACTAGCGTAATATAGTGGTCATTTAATGTTCTTGTAAATTATGGTGTCCTTTTCTGCTATATGTACAAATTTTCTATTCCTGGTCTCATAGAACCTATTAAAAAAAAAGATATGTATCTTGATTAACTTTTGTAATTTGTTTTATTGTGTAATTACATTTTTTCATGGTTTCCATATCCGAATGGAAATTTATTATTGTGGCAACATTGTTTGTTTATCTATCTATCTGTCTTTCTGTCCATTTGTGTGTCTGTCCTTCAGGGGCTTCTAAAGTCTGAACAAAACAAGGTAGAGACTTGAAATTTACAAATAACATGTAGGTCATTGGCCCAAACCTAGAAATGGTATTTAGAATGACTGAAAATTATGGCTGAAAAAATCTTTTTCTCCAAGTATATGCAGTACCGTTGAAAAGCTTTTCGAGTAGAGTATAAATTTCTTAATTTTTTTTCTGGAAAACAACAATTTGGTGAACCATCAAAATTGCCTTTTTTAGATCTATTTTGTTACCACGTCTATCTCAAAAACACTGTTACATAGGAAGTTGTAATATGGCCTGATTTTTCTCATACCTATATTTAAACAGCAAATACTAAAGATTTAAATATTATTAGTAATTATTAGTGAAAAAATTTTAGTATTAGTAAATAATTATTAGTAAAAGAAACTTAGTTTTGATAAATTCATCAAGTTAATTGATACAGCAAGAAAATATTTTTTGGAGTCCTCACCGAAGTATATCTACTTTGAAAATAATCTGTAACAATTTCTAATTTAGACCTTTATTACGGAGAAATAATTTATTTCTCAGTAACAAGATATTTTTTATCTTCAACATTTTCTCAGTCATATTTATATTTAAATATTGCATTATCATAAACAGAAGCTGCATGAAAAAAATGTTTCAGAAAATCACTGAATTAACAGAATATTCTTCTTTTGTGGTATAATACTTGTGTAGCTCTCTGTTCATGGCTGAATAAGACATCCGGTGTGTATATCTTTTTCACAATCCAGCACTTATTATATCGCTTTCACAAATGATCTCATTTCGTTCTCAAGAATCTACAGAAGCTAGCATGCTATATCAATTAACAACACAACTGATCTGCTGAAAAATACAATTAATATTTCCAAATAGTTTAATAGAAATACTAAGTACCCTCAAAAGTTCCAACTTTTATATACATATAGACTCCCTTTCCATTTCAAGTTAGAATGTTTGTATACAAAACAAAATGACAGTTCAGTAACTCTTTCGGTAAATCTTTTTCTTATGTTCACTTCAGTAAACCTTTTTCTTATGTTCACATTAGTAACATAAAATGGATTTATTTAATATTTGTAATTAAAAATATGATTTTTAATGGTTTTTAATTGTTTTGATTACAAAGCAAAATGACATTTCAGTAACTCTTTTGGTAAACCTTTTTCTTATGTTCACTTCAGTAAACCTTTTCCTTAAGTTCACATTAGTAACATAAAATGGATTTGTTTAATATTTGTAATTAAAAATATGATTTTTTTGCTGGTTTCTTCATTTTTTGATTATAAGGTGTGCTAAACCATTCACAATTAGATAAATAAATTATGAATATTAAAACACCCTGTCGAGAATGGAACTAGGGGCGATATAATGCTGAAGTGCATATAAATAAAGCAAAATACTAACGTTAAGGTTTTTTAAATATTTATGCCGAACAATAATCATTTTTGAAGATATACAGTCGTATAAGAGCAAAAACTTAACTATTATAAAGAAACACTGCCATATATTGTTTAAAATATGCATTATGTACTGCAGAATAATATTAACATATATTTGAAAATAAAATGACATAATATTCTTTTCGTTATCTTTACGCCAGATTTATTGCAGTTATATAACGCCTGATTGCAATTTTTTCACTTCAAATATAAAATAAATAATTTGTACCAAATAATGTATAGGGGTTTAGATTTCTTATGTATAGGAATATTGAATATTTTTTCAAAATGTTTCATATCTCTGAGTTTTGTGTAATTGACAGCTAGAGTTGCCCGTTTTTATCCTCTAAATGTTGCTATTTATAATAATAAAAATATGGTGTAATATTGGTATTTATAACATTATTTAATGTGGCAATTTATTAAGTTAATATAGTGGTTGTAATATATCATTTAATCTTATTAAGAGTGAAGTGCCAGTCATAAATTTTGTTAATGTCATCCCTTGATTGTATATATATTTGGGTCAAACATATTTTAATCATCATCAAGCCATTCTCTTTTGTAATGGAATGGAAATATAAGCGTATACAGAACGTAATGGTTTGAGTTCTACTTTTATTTGACAGACATTTTTCTGACAAGTCTTTGAAATTTGACAAGACTTTGTCTGATACGTTTCATATCACACCAAGGCTTGTCAAATTTCAAAGACTTGTCAGAAAAAAGTTAGACAGATTAGAGAGACTGAATGTAAAAAATATAACAATCTGCAAAGCATTACAAATTGAATACGTTGAGAGTAGCGAATGCTGTGCCGCTTCCAAATCAGACACGGTTTTGTATCTGTGGCACTAAATAAAATTTTTCTTCATTTCTGTTTATAATAACATCATGTGAAAACCACTGTTTGGTTTTTGATGACGTTTTCGTTGTATAAGGGCTTAATATTCAGCAAAGAAATTTAGACACTGGTCCTCTTAATATGATAATAGATAGCTTAATAAAAGAGGAGAAACAGTATTTAATGGGCGTCACATAGGATTTATTTGAATTTTTGTGTACTTGCATTGAATCTTTTCTTAACTTGCATTGAATTTTTTCTTAACATTATGATAAACATGTCATTTTTGTATTTTGTTTGTCTGTTTAGTGGCATCTGACGAGTAGAATATTTCATCTCGTGAAATATTTATAAGTAGTTTTTAATGTAGAAATGCATTTTCATACCATTAGATGTGGTCACTTGAAGAGTATGATACAAGAAAATATGTTAAATTTTGAGCATTTGTATCTCCGAAACTTATAATCGTAGAGCATTAAAAAAAATTTCATTAAATTGTCATTAGTACATAAAGTAAAATAGTTGTTTAATTGTATGTTTGAGCTAATTTCTGGAACCAAAAAAATATAACATCCTTTAGTTGCTATTAATAAATAAGTCAAATTGCCACCTTTCCATATAGTTATGTGTATACTAATCCTATTTACTTAATTTCTGCGTTCGTCCAAATTTGTTCCTTTTTTGTTACGTATAGGTTTCCAGCCTGTCATCAAGTACAGTTAAACTGTCAAGTACAGTCAAACAGAAATACTGATCAGCGACATATTCCATAATTTTGACCATTTGCGAAAAAAATCTACATCATCACAGCAACGTAAATATCAATGGCTGCATATCACACCAAAAGCCTTCACTGTCGTGTATTCCGTTCTTTAGAACTGATGAGAAACATTATTCTGAAGAATTTACTTTTTAAGACGAAACTCTGTACTATATAATATTGACCTTTCTGTGTCTCATTCATCATACCTGATAATTTCCCATTGTCCAATTATCGTTCTCTGCAATATTATTTTTTGGAACTAAATTATATTAAAACGTTTCTCTTTTCTATCGTATTCAATGGCTCAATTATACGTTTATTATTTTTTAATTTTCTATCTGCTCATATGGATAATTTTATTTAACTAGCCGTTAGTGAGATATGCAATCTGTGATAAACCACGCCATTATTGAATATATTTGGCATTCATTTTGTAGAAATTCATTATTTACAATTAAATGAAACTACATGATGTAGCATTATTTCTACTTTTTTAAGTTCTTTACTACAACCTACGTTTCGTTATATTACAACATCTTCAGGTGGGCTATTAGCAAAGAATTTTGGCTATAAGCAAAACATATAGTTGTCACCTTTGTAACAGTATGTGTTATTAACTTAACATTCCCCTTAAGTAAATATAACGCATTACTCCTTATTAATTCTATCATCAATTGTTTTGAGATATCTTCATTTATTAAACACTGTTTTCGGACATTGTATATATTATTTATGTTAATTGTACCAGTTATCTATTCACTTCGGCAAATAGCGATGTATTTAGATCAACGATAACAGAGGTCAGAAAATGGTGTCAAACCAATTTCTGTCCAGTATTGCCTGAATGGAAACTGGGTTGTTGAAGTAATGTAAATTATTATCATGAAATCCGGAAATTTTGTAGCTTTTTATTATTATAAATGTTTTTTTTTTATAATGGTAATAAGTAATATTAATGTTTATATTTACATCCTTAATGCCCCCATTAAATGGTGAAAGTCAAATTGGGTCACTTTTATTGATATGTGTGGAATAGGATGTCGGGAGAAGCAATTATTATTTAGAACACATGTGAAACTCACCGTTCGATATTGGAAATAGGGAAAAGTATAATCTGCTTTAAAGGTATTATTTTGTTCTATTCATTAGGAAATGTAGGATTTTTTGATATAATTTTATTTTCTTACCCTGGGGAAATCACCATTTATAGAAGATATTGAAAAATTAATTTTGTACCGTTATATAAACATTAAAGATTTTGGCGCTTGGACACTTGAAAACTTTACAAAAGTGTAAATTATTAATGTTTTGATTAATTTACGAAAAGGTTTTTTAACCAATATCTATGCCCTGTACTATTTTTTCTGTGTCAATGAAGTTTTATCAGTGTCTATCATAAGTAGATAAGTTTCTTACTTAACATCACAATTTCCAAACAAATTGACAGCACTATTCATTATGTCCCTTACAATTCTTCATTTGCCCACACGGCACTGAATGCAAAAAGATAATTGACTCACGAATACAAACGACGAGTTGCAAGTCATGACGAATTTATCATCATTACATATCGTTTACTTACTTTAACTTAATCTTATCATAACTTAACTTCGATGGGCCTTCGTTTTCAATGTTTATAAATAAAATGGACCTTGATCACAGTTTTTTTGGTTTTTCTCTCTTTATGTACATTGCATTAAGGTTTATGTTAACTTGAGTCTAGATAGTCTCATTTCCTATGTTTATCATTTAAATGCACAATGTTCATAATTAGGGTCCTGCATCTCAATGGAAAAAAATGGAACGCTTAAAAGATCTCATGTATCCGTCTGTCACAGCCATTTTTTTCAGAATTTTTTAAAATTTTTTTTTATAGTAACGAAGCATATCAACTTGTATATGTTTCAATAGCTACACTCAAAAATATTTACATGGAATTTTAGTAGGGTAACAATTTAAAAAAAAGATTGTTTTATTTTCCATGCATGTACTTACAATTGGTCTCAATGTATTAATATTTTCATAATTTTAGGTAGTTTTTCTTCATAGATATACTGAAAAATATGGAAAAAAATATTAGGCCTTTTTTCAAGTTAAGTGAACCTGATATTATGAAAAAAATAGGTGTTTTTGAAGCCCACACAAAGGAAAACTAGAATGATGATTCTAGATGTCATAGTCTGCTAGATATTCTGGTAATATGTATGTCCCCCCTACTTAATTATAATAGATATTAATAAATATTTTTTATGTTACGAAGACTATGCTAATGAGATATTATGATAAATTAAGTAATTTCACTTCAAATGTGATATGGAACCCTCGATTCGTGAAACAGATTTTCTTTTGATTTTTCTCTATATATATTATCTAAATCATAGTTAGGTCTATGTTTAGCTAAGTATAGTATAAGTAGATTATGTCTCCAAATAATGAACATTTCTCTAATTAATAATTCTAATGAAAATAACTGTAATGTGAAAAGAAGTTATATATTTAGGGTGAAAATAAGCTATATATGAGACATCACATCATCGTATTAATATATAAAATTTGTTGAAGAGGGAGCAGTTGAGTATTTTTTGGAACTTTTGTTTCAAATGGATGATCTGGAATCAAGTAGAAGCCAAAACAGTTTTTCCGTTTAGGTTTTTTGTCTGTATGTGAGTTTGTTTTTTGCTAGAATATTTCATAAAAATTATTGGGTCAATCCAGCTAGTAATAGAAATAAAATTTTTCAAAGAATATTGTATGTGCAAACCTAACCGTAAACCAAAAATGTTGGATATAATGGTATGATTACTTACCTTAATATGTTTATAAAGTTTTTTCTTACGTGCTTTGCATACATTTTACCTCTGCTGCTTTCGCTTTGCATTGAGCATTTTTGTATAAAATCTGTAACTAAAAATATATACTAACTTATACTAAAATGAAATAATAATTATAACTGCCACAGTGCTTGTTACTAAATAACGCAAGTTAATTGAGAAAACTAATTTTAATTCAAAATTTTCAAAAAATGTTAGTTTTTAGAATTTTTTAAAATTTTAATTTTTTAAGTAGTTGTACGTCAACTTTGAAGTTTAATATTTTATAAATTATACTTAAAAATGAAAAAAACCTTTAAATTAGTTTCAGTTGGATTCAATATGAGAAAAAATACTTCAGGCAAATTTTATATGTATCGGGAGGTGACTTAAAAAGATATATATATAATATTTTACTACATATTTATTGAGATCTCTATATGAAGCATGTAATGTCACATAAGTATAAAGTTATATAAATTGTAAAGCTGTGGTAGAAAGATGGGCAGGTCTCTTTTTCTTTAATGAACTCTTCAGAGTCCAGTCCATTTTGGACTTCTACTTGTACCCTATACACATTGTTTAGCTGTGTTTGTGCTGTAGCAACTGTCCAAATACGCAAGCCGCTTTTACAGCTATATTTATGTCTTCTTTCATTCATTTTAAAAATTGTACATTTGTATTTGCCTGTATTTGTCTTCTGATGTTTACCTGACAGACTTGTTAAAATCGAAAGTATTCGCCATCAGGCGTTAACATATGTATTTTTAAAAGAAATGTGGACTCTATTCTTAGTAATATTTTAAATAAGATGATAGACAAGTATTTATACAAATAATTTTATTTAGGAGTAGATTTATGAGATTGGAAAAAAGATGATTAGACATTTTAAAAAATTGTATATACAAGGCAGGTCAAAAAAACGGGGTGCTATTTTTCGTTATCTCCAGTCGATTAATTTGTTTATACCCTCAAAAAAAATGTTTTCTTTATATCTTGAGAATAAGCTGAAATTGTAGATTTGACCTCTTCATCATCATTAAATTTTTTCCACGAAGCTCCTCTTTCATTTTTGGGACCAATAGTAGTTGCAAGGTGGCCTCTGCAGATATTAAGTCTGGGCTGTAAAGTGGGGTTTACAATATTTGAAAACTGCATTTGTGAAGGGCAGCCATCGCAACATGATTCTTGACTTTTGACATGCTAAGATAGTCTCGAAGAATATTCAAAATGGTTATACAAGATACTCGAACCATTTCTCCCAACTGCCTTCTTCTTTTTAATTGAGCATCTTTTTCTCCTTTTCACAAGTTTTTCTACATTTTTGACATTGTCCGAGAAAGTGGCTTCAATCAGCCGTGCTGACGCACCGGTCATCTTCGGTCGAATCTCTGGCTTGTTTGAAGAGATTATGCTACTTGTAAATCATGGTTTTACTAGGGCAAGAGTCCTTGTAAGTAAATGACATCTCATCAATATGACTTGTGGTGTTTTTCATTACTTTCTCAGGAACTTGTTGAAAGCTCGAAATTCACTTTTTTCGTTGCTTGATTGATGATAGCTTAGATGTTAATGACACAATTAAGCTGAAACTTGATATATTATATAGAGTTGCTCATTAGTGTGAGTAAGCAAGCCCTATCCCTCACTCATCTCTTCATTTTGTGAATTTTTTGACCCACCCTCGCACTATTTAAAGGAAGTAAGCCTATAAGTCTACAGTTCTTACTGCATTTTCATAAAGAGATCAGCAAAAGTTCATAAATAAATTATTTTATTTAATATAAGTTTTTTTTGTGTAAGTTGTTTTTAATATAAGTTTTTTTTGTGGAAATTGTTTTTAATATAAGTTTTTTTTGTGTAAGTTGTTTTTAATTTCTCGTATTTTACTCATTTTATTATTTAATTTTACTCATGTACAGTCTTAATTGAATAATTTTTAATTATATGACTTTAGACAGCAAAATTAGTTATGATAATAAGGTAGCTGCAATTTTATTTGACACCCAACGAAATATATTTCTTAAAACATGTTTAAAGAAGCTCACGAAAAAATTGCCAAATCTTTTTGCAACTGGTAAAAGGAGTAAAAGTTTGACGGGAATATTAATTAAATAAATTGCAACAAATTCTTATGCATCTATTACTAGTTGTTGTTTGCGTTTACACCACCATTACCGCTAAGCTATGTAGAAGGTCAATGCAAGTGTCGAAGGTTTACGACGTGAAGTGGCCGTTCGAAGGAATGTTGCGAAAATAATAATGTACTTATTACATACTAAACGTTGGCGTAAATAGTCTTCTTCGTTTGCATACCTGTTACTGATTCCAATATTGACAATTATTTATTTGATTCCAATATTGACATTGAAATTGCCCCTTCATCTCTTCATCATCGTGACATTTCAATCCATTTAGCTTCTTTTTCAAATTCCCGCCATTCCACCCGGGTTGTCCCAGGGCCCCTCTTGTGATCCATAACATCCCCCCTCATACAAAACGTAGTATAGCTAGTATCCACTCTAGAGTGCTTCCACCCAATTGGGTTAAAAACTGTTCCGACGCAATGAGCCATTTAGTATCTCCATCTCTTCGAGAACGCACTTTATGAACGCTTTAAATGTCTCGAATATCGGTCCATTCTCAACCAGGTCACAATGACTAAAGATACCATGTTCTAAAGCGCCGTGTGATTCTACTCTAATATTCGGACTCATGCTCTTTAACAAAACTCTTAAGTTCATCGTCGTACTTCTTTTTCAAATATTGGAATAAATCATTTAATAATTGCTTGAGCTAGGTGTGGGCTGTAGGGCAGGTAAACCAGAGATTCGATGCCACATTTAAGTGGAGCTGCCATCGTAGCGTTACTTATCTGAAGCATGGTGATCTTGCCAAAACAATACGCCTTTGTTAAATTTCCCCAACCTTTTTCGTTTGATGGCTTCTTTCAGTCTCTCTTGTAATATTGTACAATTTGGTAAATTGTAAAAATTTCTTCTGAATGTCTAAAAATTATAACCACCAACTTTACGCATAATTCTGATACCTTAAATTTTTAGGGGACGTGTTCTTCTTGTTGTTACATACTTCTAAATTCTTTGATCCTTCAATTTCCTTTCCTTTTGTTGCTTGAGATGAGCATTCTCGGCACTCACCGTGCACTGACTTGTCATGCCAAGATGATCGTGTAGGATTCTCAAAATGGTGGTATGTGGTAAGGAACTTTGTCACGGTACGCTCCATAGTAACAGTTTTCTCCAAACTGACTTGTTTGTGGGGCGATATCTCTTAAATGAAACATGTCTTAGGGCTGACACTTGACGTATACACCTGTAATGAGTTCTTAATTAGTTCCATGTAAAGAGAGTACAACTAGCGTCTCTCCTCCCCTCCATTTTGCAAACTTTTGGACTTCCCTTCATGGCTTATAAAGATCTCTGGACATGTCAGAACATATTAGTGAAAATCACATATAAATAGACAAGTTTATTAAAAAAGAAATGTTTTTGAATTATAATACATACTAGTTGTGAAACTCGGTATAAAAAAATATTTGTAATATCCAGATAAAAAGTATCCTGTATGTTGTTCGAAGATATAAACTATTACCTTACCAAATTTCATTAAAACCCGCGCCATAGATTTGCATGATAGAAGAACAAATTAACACACAGCCAAAAATTTTAAAAACAGGTTTTCTGGCTTCTACGTCATTCTATATGCTAAATAATTTTATACGCTAAATAGTTTCATGTGCAGAATTCACTCTCACGATTTATTTATATGTAAAGACGATTGCTTCATTAAGAAATAATTATTATGTTAATTAGGATATGAAATTAGCAATAAAACACATGGTAACAAATTGGGTATTGCATTTCGTTAAATTTCCTCATTTTGTACGTAATGCCAACTCAAATATTGCCACAAGTAATACTAGATAAAATTCTGACATTGTGGAGCATAAAGTCTTGACAATAAATTATATATTTATGTCACATTATTCTATGGACATGATTTTTAAGATAGGTTACCAAAGGTACAGCACATTTATAAAATTTCAAGTAAGTGAAAATGTTGTTGGAAATGAAAATAAAACCTACAGATCTTTATTTTTATAAAGATCTTAAAGTAAACTAAGTGTTATAAAATGTAAAAGATTAAAAATGGACTCAATCAGGAAAATGTAATGCAATATGTTGTGGTTAAGAGAAGGGAACATGGAATTCCAGAGCAGCAGTCATTGGGGATTTAAAGATAGGGTTTTTTAGATGAAACTGAAAAAATTACAAAGGATGACTTCCTGGTGTTAGGTTCCAGTTGATTCTAGTTTTGAAGTTTGGACAAGGGTCTCCCTGTCCAAACTGCAAAATATGACTGTGTATAAACTACTATGTAATAACTTTATGTGGAAATTAATGATATGTTCGAAAAAAGGAAACAGCCCAGGTTTTAAGAGTAGTTTTAGATCACTGATCCGATTCAAACGTAATGTCTGTACAAGTAATTGAATCTGCTTAAAAACAGGTTGGACAAAGTGAATTGTTTAAAAAACAGATTGAACAAACTTAATTGGTCAAAATATTGAAAAAATGTGTCAGTATATGTAAATGGTGTTGATCGTACACTTCAATTCATTTTAAGGTATGCCTTTGTTTAGGAATATATTTACGAGTACAATATGACAGACCGAAAAGGTATGCAAAAATTCTGAAACCGTAAAAATTTTTTAATACCATCCTCAGTAACATCTCAGTGGCACTTAATGAAACAAAGACAATCAAGTGTTTAAGAGGGATGGTCTTGAGTTTTAAGAGTTAGAAAATTCTGACAATGCTTGAGTGCGTGTATTCTGCTGAAGATACGATGATAAACATTATTACTTGAGGTTGCCACCTAAAATTTTGAAGTTGTTATATTTTAATACATATCTATATATTCTTCATATTTATTGTGTTTAATAGTTTCTGCCACTTTCTAAGGCTATATTGTTGTAATATTAAGTAAAATGTACGAATCTTACTCACTGGCATGTGAGATAAGGCACAGTAATGTTCCAATGACCATAACAAAGAATATACTGTTAGAAAAGGATGCGACTAGTTGTGTAGAGTATTGAACTGATAGATGCTTGTTTACAAATGATCTTTATGGTGACCAACTGATAAGAGCATAAACACTGACAGCCGAACATTTGGTTAAACATTTAAATTTTTTCTTCAATATCTGAGATATCTATATTTCTTCGATATTCAAGGTACAAAATCTATTTAATATCCGTCTTAACACAATGTTTTTTTAGCTTTCTGTTGTACTATTCAAACTGAGCACAACCCATACAACAAGTGAGACGGCTTGTGCACAGATTACAGCGTGTACCGCATTTGGCTCTTACCAAAGCTTACCCGACCTGTTATGGATGCTCTGTCGGATTTGGCGGGTCTTCTGCCTGACGATCTCGCAATTGTAGTAAGGGGCAGCTAATTTTACTTTAGCTCGAGATAGAAGTTTCACTGAGGGTCTGTTGAGTTTTGAATTCGTGGAGAATGGACCCCTCTTGACTATAAAACGATGTATATTAGAGATGGTCACTGCTCATTGATTCCAAAGGGGAAATCCAGGTTATTCTTTTCTGATGTTTCTGTCATGGTGCTTTCCGCACAAGCTTACGTAGATTTGCTTTAAGGAATAGCCTGGCATGCTCCTGTGGTTTCGATACACAGGACACAAATCATGTTTTGTTTGATTGTGGTGAGCATGATGATGTGACTAGAGTTTTGTTTGAGAGCATGCGTCAGCATAATAGTAGAGTAAAATCACGCAAATTTGGGATGAGGTATTTAGCCACCGGGAGTTAGTTGATTGGGGTTGATCTTTGAGGCATTTAGAGCATTCACCAAAAGCGTTTAGAGAAAATGGAGGTACTAAATGACACACTGAATAGGGACAGTACTTAACCCTGTTGGGTGGAAGCACTGTGATTGTAGATTCAGGATATTATTAGGAGACCTTCGAAGGTTCTTTCTTTTGTATGAGGGGTATGTTACGGTAAATGAACTTTTTTGGCAGGGCCACGAGGAAAGTGTGACACGAAATTATTTTGGGAATATTTATAGTCGAAGGCATTGTTCAAGTAATATATTCTTATACCAGCTGTAAATACCTGCCGTTACCAGTTATGTAAATGGACTGCCGCTGAAAATATGTCATAGTGGAATATTAATAGATAGAGTTAATGCGATTAGGGGTACCTGCAGTAGAGGGTCAATGAAGCGAATGTCGATCATCCAAAACGTTAATCAGCCGAATATGCGCATGGATGTTCGGTCAGGATAAATTTATAAATGTGAGCAGTTTCTGTGTGAGTGTGGGCTGTGAAAATTGGCAGGCTGCAAATAAACGGCATTCAACCCTAAAACAATAGAAGATTAAGCACTATTTTGTTTTAGTGGGAGAACTGTATTCTGTATTGTACTGTAACACAGTACATCTACATACAACATCAACATCTATTTGTCTAATTACAACCACAATATGTATTACAATATGTATATTAATTACAACCACAATATGTTTGGATAATCAAAAGAATACATTATCCTTTCGATATGTATTCTTTTGATTATCCAAACCAATTGATTCATATAATCGATTTTCTATTGTTAGAAAATTGTAGGTATGGTTCAACTTTTGCTAATCTCGAGTATTCTATTCATTATATTAGCTATTGTATTATTTAATTAAGTAATGGCTTATACTTATTTATAGCACAAAAGCAGATATTCCATTTAAGCGCAAATTGAAAGGGCCACTCTAACAAATGAATTAATGAGTACTTAATCAATAAAGTAGATGATCCTCGTACTGGGCCACAGTACGATGATTCATTGTACGTCATTTCGTATAAGCTAATTAAATAAGAACAGGTGTGGGTTTTGGCTCAGGACACCGAAACCGAATTTATAATAGTTTAGTTTGTTTAATAATTCAGATTTTATATAATAAAACAGAGCAATGTAATGGCAAAAGAGCTGCCTGTCACTCATACCTCCATCAGTTATTCTGCATTTGTCTTCGCAGTCTATGTTTTTTTTTAAAAGGGATTTTTACAGTACATCATTTGCAGACTTCTATATGACAGTTTAAAAAATCTATCCAATGCTTCGAAAAATCAGCTCTTCCCTAATAGTATGAGATTTTCCTGTTATTCCATGACTAGCCATATATTGTAAGACGCCCATAAATCATTACACTCTCTTTTTGACCGTATTTCAAAAAATATGTCAAATATTTACCTATTTTTATCATGGCAACACCTTTTCAGATGGTCTTTCAGCTTGGAGAGTTTCATAGCTTCATAGTTTATAACCTGTTTCGTAAAAGATAAATGCGCAGATTTTTTTACGTCAAAGATCGAATGAAGCCGAATTACGTGCATTTCTTTTCAGTTTCTTCTATATTATGTCAAATTTACCTTCAGACAAAAATGAAGGCATTTAAATATGAGGAGAAGGAGTGATTCAAAATTAACTTCGTTGCGTACATGCGTACGCGCAGGCGTGCATGCGTGCACGCGAGCGTCTTTTGCAGTGCATGTGTGCTTAATTGTACGAAATATTTTGCTACAACATACAACTGCAATCATTGTGCTTTACAATTTTAATCAAGATAATTGTAAGTTTTAGTGATTATATTGCTTTTTTTTAAGTATAACAGTACTACTATAACAGTAGTACAGATATATTATTTACATTTTAAAATTTTCGCTTGAAATAGACGAGAGCACTTCGTTATCCGTGGCTAACACATCAAGTCTTAATTTTCAAACCAAACCAGGTCTGACATGAAATTAGCTATGAAGAAATTGACACCATGTTGTAAGGAATTTTCCTTCAAAAAATCTGAATGTCCCAAACTCATTTCTAAACAGAAAATAATAGATTGCAATTTTACATTAGTACAATAGAAATTTATGGAATAATGAGCCGACTGTACGGAGAAAACTTTACGAGACTATAGTGTTGAAAATTTAAGGGCACTTGAACTGATGCGCATGATGACAGGAGTCAAGGACGCAAGTCTGTCACTTCAGGCTGCCTAGTTCAATAAGTTGATGAGGTGGTTAGTGGAATTTTTGGAAAAATAAAACACTTATCTTTTATTAAATTCACTTATCTTTTATTTACGGTTTATCGGAGGAAAAAGAAAGGGTCTTGTATATATACATTGGCTATAAGTTTCAGTTGTATTTTATAGATTTAATTTTCTGTTACTGCTTTGATATGTGTATTTAAAATTAAATGATTGGATGAGTCATCAAATTGAACAATTTCATTCTTCAAGTCTGAAAAGACTTTGATATATAATTTATATCAAACAACCAATAAGTTTGTGTGAAAAATTGGAAAATTTGAAAGAAATTAAAGAAAATTGAAACACTTGCGTGATTCGGTGTAGAGATTAAGATGAAAGGAGTATATTTGAATATTTACTGATTAAAGTGAGCGAATAAGCAATTAATTGAAATTATTAATTTAATAAAGTATCATAGAACATGTCAGCCAGAACACGTCTCCATTTAGATTTAATATATTTGTTGATAGAGTTGCGTAAAAAAAATTGCATAACAACTGATGTGGTGAAACTACGTGATGTAGTATTATTTCTACTTTCCTTTAAGTTCTTTACCAATAGCTATCTGTCTTTGCTAATAGCCCACCTGAAGATATTGTAATACAACGAAACCTAGGTTGTGGTAAAGAAATTAAATTAAGTAGAAACAGTACTACATCACGTAGTTTCATTTAATTGTGAATAATGAATTTCTACAAAATTAACGACAAATATATTCAATAATTGCTGTGGTGTACGAAAAAGAAGTACTCCATTCTCTAGTCTGATGTATGTAGATATTGTTGTGTTTAGTACTACATTGTATATGTTGAGTACCACATTATACGTAAAGTATGTTCAGACATGTATAAATTTTGATAAGTGATTGTTAAAATTAATGAATGAAAAATGATGTACAAGATAAAAGAGGCAATGTAAGTGACAACGAAAAAACTGAAGATAATGTAAAACGACAAGAGCGTACGTTTTTCTGAAAGTGAAATAAAATGTTGTACTTGGCACGAGTACAAAATTTTGTAATGAAAGTGAGTAATTTTATATATAGCGCAAAAACGAATGAATTTGAATACAAGTACGGATAACGATACTTAATAAAAAAATACATTTTCGTTTTGATCGAAACCATAGACCAAGGAATATGTTTATAAAAAATTTAATCTTTAAAAAATTAAAACTGTAAAGTTCAATTTTCGATAATACTTAATAGACACGGAAAATGCAACAACCGCTTCAGCAACAACAAATAACTTAATAAACACGGAAAATGCAACAGCCGCTTCAGCAAAAACAAATAACTTAATAAACATGGAAAATGGAACAACCGCTTCAGCAACAACAAATAATTGAATCAACTGGGAAAATGCAACAACCGCTTCAGCAACAACAAATAACTTAATAAACATGGAGAATGCAACAACCGCTTCAGCAACAACAAATAAAACTTCCATGCAAAATATAACCTGCCGTTAGGAATTTGAAGATTGTCAGATTCTACTATAGACAATCTACATCATACATACAAATCTGTAGGTTCACTTTAACCCTTAAAGGATGCTTTAAACTTTTTCATTATCAAACAAGCTGTGTTTTATTATTTATTGAAAAAAAAATGTTTGGTTGGTTTTTTGAACATTTGATATTGTTATATTGAATTTATTTACTGTTTCAGATTGATCAAATGAATGATGTTTTTTAATGAAAAATCACCCTTGTAAGATGATTATGCATGGAGCTATAGAAATAAAAGAGTTTATATGTATCAGAAAGAGGGATGCAATATATCAAGATAACTTGTTTGTATTGAAGGTTATGTGAAAACAGAGATAGATAGATATATGTATAAAAAGAAATGAGAGACATATGTATAAAAATAAATGAGAGATATGCAGCTATTAATGATTTGACATATAATCATTATTTGTTTGCCATTATAATCATTATATTTTTATAATCATTATATTTTCACAATGCCAGTAACATTTCCCATTAGATGTTTTTGTAATTTAAAAAATCGTTTTGTTAAAAATTGGTTGTATTTTTTATATTAATAATGTAAAAGTTTTAAATTTACAAATTGTTTTAATTTTTAGGGTTTCATTTTCATATTACTAACACTTTAAGTTTTATCATGTTTGCCCATCCGTCTGTTTGTCTGCCAGATTGATAAAACCCATCCGTCTGTTTGCCTGCCAGATGATAAAACCAACCAAACATTTTAGACCAATTTTCATGAAACTTTGTAGGTAGATGTTTCGCATTGAGTCCTCATTTAATATGTAGTAAAATAATAAAAAATTATTTTTTCGTTGTTCCTGTTACGTGGCAACAAATGTTTTATCATAGACCTAATTGAGAATAGGTCATTGAATTGGCCTCTTAAAATAAAACTGGAATCATTTTTTATTTTGAAACTTTGTTTACAAAATATTAAGTTTCGAAATTGTTTGAAACTGTCAACTGTCAGAAGAATTTTTTGTAAGTAACGAATATACATATTAAAAGTTATTTTGGATATGTATCAAGCATTAATAAGTTTGTTTTGCCTAACGACTACAGTACTCAACATTTGTGTGTTCCAAGACGTATTTGATTGATTTTTATAAGATTGTTATAGATACAACAATATTTGAACACATCACACAGTACAAGTTAACATGACGTCATGATAAAATAATATTACTGGTCATCCTTTGTCAGCCGATTTGTGGACATTAATTTTGTTGTCACATTTTATCAATTACAGCGTAAATGTTACTTAAATTTGTGATAGTCATCATGCATAAGCTAAATGACTTACCGTACTATCTTTGAACGGGGGACTTATCTACATAGGCATCTCACCCCATGTTTGCACGTTTTATTTGCTTTTTTTTTTTACAGAAACTGTTTCATACATATTGATTGGCTCCTAAAAGTTTTCATATTTCTCTTAACAATTTTAATGTAAGACACATATATTTAGGTGCCCCATGGTATAAAAGTTTCATATATTTTTTGCATGTTTTCGGTATATCTCTAAAAATTTATTACCTAAAATAATGAAAAAAATATTTATATATAAAAATAATGAACACGAGGAGAATCATTTGAAATAGCTAATTATATGGTCCTCTTATAACTAGTCATTTCAAATGATACCCCACATTGTAAACAGAATTTAAAAATGTTTATTTCAAGTGTTTTTTGAACATTTTTAAGTATTAGCTATTGAGATATGTGCGGGTTAATCTGCCTCTCTTTCCTAAAATTTCTATATAAAAATTTTTGAGAGTTAGCTATTGAGATATGTGCGGGTTAATATGCGTCCCTTTCCTAAAATTTCCATATAAATATTTTTGAATATTAGCTGTTGAGATATGTATGGATTAATATGCTTCTCTTTCCTAAGAAATCCATATAGACATTTTTAAGTATTAGCTATTGGGATATGTGCAGGTTAATATGCCTCCCTTTCCTAAAGTTTCCATGTAAATATTTTTGAGTGTAAGCTACTATTGAGATATGTGCAGGTTAATATGCCTCCCTTTCCTAAAATTTTCACATAAATGTTTTTGAGTGTTAGCTATTGAGATATGCGAGGGTTAACAGGCCTCCCTTTATTGAGATATGTGAAGGTTAATATGCTTTATTACTATGCCAAATTTCACGTTTCTAAGTCAAGCGATTTCTGAGAAAAATGTTACAGTCGGATATGCAAGTGATTTTATAAGGGTTCTGTTTTTCCTTTCGAGGTGTGGAATTCTAAAAAGGGTGACAATAGAAACCTTTAGACTTATTATATGTAAATAAACAAAGCAATGTCAGTTTATAAGAATAGTTTCATAGAATTCGCCACAAATTCACTTACTTTGCTGTAATGAGTGATTGTATCGTGGTATTGATTTAACACGACTTGGTCTAACGTGTTCATATTTGTTTTTAACAGTCATTGCCGTTGTGTGACATTAATAATTGTCACAATGCAAATTTTTAACTTATGGTTTAAAAAAAAATAATAGTTAACTGGAGCATGACTTTCAAGTTTCCATTGATAACATGATAATATTACCACAGCATCCTTTAAACAATAATCTTATTCCTAATCTCAGATACCATTGTTAGCAGACTTAAACATGTAACAAAAAGTCTAAAGATGTTGAGAAATATAGTCAGATAGTGTAAACTATGTGAGTTAGTAAGATGTATTACTATTCCAAATTTCAAAGTTTCTATGTTATGTAGTTTCTGAGAAAATCGGCTGTGACAGATGCATAGATATATGCCAGTGAAATTATGAGAGTTTCTGAGAAAATCGGCTGTGACAGACGCACAGAGACATACGAGTGAAATTATGACATTTCCACTTTTTCTCACGAAATCCTAAAAATGTTAGCTTTTTATAAATATTTACTTGCATCTTGTTTAAGGTAACGTGAAAATAATGATTTTTGCATTGTTGCTGTCAACTGAAATATAGTGCTCAGTTTTAAAAAAAAAATAATTTAATGGTTGGCTATTTATAGCTATTGTCACCTATGTCATCTTTCATCACTAACAGGAAATGAGTCAGCAAGTAGAAATCAAATGCAGCTTGCAATACACGCAAGGTCAACAAATAACAATTGCAAATGACTTAATAATGGAGTGCTACAGTTGAATCTGCTGTTGCGAGATTTTCAATCTTAATTTCTTGAATTTGTTTAGATGTTTATCTTGAAATAACAGAAAAAATTATCTGCTTGGTTCAGATGTAGAAAAGAAATTGATTATAAAAATGCAAGTAATTTTGACTATATTTAATAAAAAAAATTTCTAAGGAAATAAGCTATCAATTTCTGTTTGAAAGATTTGCCTTTATAAAACAAAGCCCCCTGCTGCGTCTGTTTGTATGTATGCAATTTTTTCAGTGATTACAGGAATTTGGTTCAGTTTAATAGATTGCTTCATGAAATTTCAGATATATAATTATGAATATTTTGTAAAAATTACCCGACATGTCACAATGAATTTCGGTGAAGTTGGGAAAAAGCATTTGTTGGATATGTATATTGGCATGCTCTGCTTAAATCGTTAGAGATACACAGAAACGACGTATGGCAATACTGTTCTTCTCGAACATTTCTGACAGCATATTACATAAAATCCATAATTAATATTTCACTGTTTAAAAAAACATAATTTTTAAACTCAATTTTCCCAGCGCTTATTATGCAAAACTGTCTATTGTAGTCTTCTAACAAATAGTTTAAAAGTTGTGATGGCGTTACATTGCATTAAGCAAAATTATATGCGTGGGTTATTACTCTTTGACACACTCACTCCTTTTGCATTACCAGCATAACACAGCAATACAAAGTGTATAAAAGTATGTAGTGTATAAAAAAGTCTTTTCCTGTTCCTGTGAAGCACAGTCGATATAAAAAAGGTTATATAGTATATGCTGTATATGATACAGTCGTGATGAAATGAATGAAGTCATCTTGTTTCCATATGAAGGTACTTATATCCTCATGCGGGAGAAAATATTAAAAAGATGCAATAAGTTTTTATATTACTAAATGTGTTTTTAATTATTTCCCTCATACTTTGTAATGGGCATGGTCACGTATAATTTACTTTTACTACGACTGGAATTACGTTTTTTTTGATTATGTATTTTTTTTTAAATCATTGAATCGCCCCTCGATCTTGAGTTCAGCAATGCTTTATGCTCCTGGCTGCTGTATGTGGGAATGATGTCATTGTTTATTTCACCTCTCTAGAACGCAAATGCATATCCTACAGCTTTTACCTGTCTTTCATGTACTCGCATTATTTAACGCAGTATTACGAGATGCACACTTCAGAAATGGGGTTATGGAGTTGCCTGGTAGTTCATGACTGATTACTATATGATATTTATTAGAATTTCTTTATGTTTCTGTCTTATTCATGATTGTTTTATAATTATTTGTAATTATCTTGTTCAGTGTCTTGGGGAAAATCTGTAGGTGGGCATTGGGTTTCTAAGACAAGAATATATTGCAGGAAAATATTAATTTCTTACGAGTTATATCAAAATAATTTTTGTAATAGTTACTTCTCAAAGCCAATGTTTTACTAAACTATAGTTTTTTCAGTATGGCATTGTACTTAAAATTGGGAGTTATCCTTTAAATATAGGTATCAGTATGACACAAATCAATAAACACTTGGGTGACGTATTATCATTAATTTGTGTGAGTAATATGGCACTGTGTTGTATAAGTGTCCTAAACCCTGTAGAAACTCAAGAGACCAAGTTCCATTTATATCTTTGTTTAGGTTCTTAAATGCTATTCTGTGTGTATAATAAGAATGGTGGAAGAAAATTATAGCATATGTGAACGAAAGAAATCTGTTAGAAAATATTTATAAACACATTTTTTCACATACATGTTGAATAAACAATACAGGAGAAATTTATATTTTAATATATTTGACATTAATTTTGTAGAAATTCATTGTTCACAATTAAATGAAACTACGTGACGTAGTATTATTTCTACTTTATTAAAATTCTTTACCACGACCTAGGTTTTGTTGTATTACAACATCTTCAGGTGGGCTAATCGCAAAGATTCCATTCCAGGCAATTAGAAAATTTATATTTTTCACAAGCTTGTCCTCATATTCAGACAACTTCTTTTTTTTACATTAATATTTATTATTTGGTACGTAAAAGTCGTGTACGCATCAGTTTTTATTTTCACAAAGAAAAACTAATTCTATGACTTCCATTTTCTTTTTTTCTTAACTAATGTAATAAATTTGCATGTTTGTTACTATATAACCCTGTAATTTTTTAACAGACTTACATGAAAAATGGCATGATGACAATTGGCAAATGAAAATTGGCAAATAATTTATAGCCTGTATATCATTTTATCCTGAAATATGAGTAATAACATCCATTTTTTATGATGTTCATTAGGGTCCTACTGGCCGCTTACTAATTTATAGGACATGTTGCATAGCTTTAGATCAGAGATAAATCTCTGAAAGTATTTCTATTCAACATTTTAGTGGGTACTTCATTTAAACAAGTTGTTTATGGCTGACATTAGGAACTATTTTGTCCGTAATTTTAATTTTTATTTGTGGATTAAATTCTCTCACATTCATGGTATGGGCTGCTATAAATAGTTTCTCCTTTTTGATGTTCTTACATTTTCATATTTAGCTAAAATTTAACGGGCAAAAATTATATTTAATATTTGTTTTCCATTTCTTAAAAATTATCCATTTCGTAAAAATGATCCATTTCTTAAAAATTATCCATTTCGTAAAAATGATCCATTTCTTAAAAATGATCCATTTCTTAAAAATTATCCATTTCTTAAAAATTATCCATTTCGTAATAATGATCCATTTCTTAAAAATTATCCATTTCTTAAAAATTATCCATTTCGTAAAAATGATCCATTTCTTAAAAATTTCATTTCTCTCACTTATGGTGCTAGTTTATAATGGTTATGGTGCTTTAACCTCATTTCATTCTATTTTTGTAATATTTAAAAGTCACGTTCATACGTAATTCTACATGTTAATATATACCTCGATTTTCGTTTTCTTTAATATACTTACATTATTTGATACGCTCATAAGAACACCATTCATTCGGTTATCTCGATGTACTCACCGTTTAACATGATTTCCTGTCTTTCCATTCTTCGACAATAAATTTATTCAAATAAACAAATTTATCTGTTTACTTCGTAACCACATCGCCTGTATTAATGCATACATTGGTTAGGATTGACCTAATCTACCCTAGTGTGTATCAGACTTGTTACCTGACATATTTAAATAATGAAATCGTTTTTTAGCTTTTTTGTTAATTTTACAACATGATCTGTGTTAATATAAAATGTTTAAATTTCTTTACGTTACACATTTGTTGTGTGTAAATTGTTGTCATTGCTAGTTATTAAAGTTTCACGTCATCTTTTGTTTGATATATTCACCTCCAATAAAATATTCAAAATTTATGTAAATATTAGTATTATTTAATAACTATATTTTCTAGAATACATTAATTCTTTTCCATAAATGCCCCTTTGCATATATTTAGTGTTGTAGGTATCTTTTTTAGGTACACTTAGTATGTTGATGTCATTAGATTTGTTGATTATTGTTTGGTAGTGATAAGATAGCATATATCAGACATGGATTTTGCATACCTCGTGTAAACCACATTGTAATGAGCTAATTTACAATTCAATAATTAAGTTATAACTAGTGACCCACACCGGCTTCATAAAACTAGGTGAAGATTTTGTTATGGGACATATAATTGCGTGAAAGCCCACGCTAATAATTCTATAACACTTGAAAAGACCATCAAAACTTTTAAACTATTTATTAGAAAATAATAGTATGGAAGATAAATTTGATCTGTATAAGTAGAGAGACGTTGCTGATAAGGGTTGAGACATTTTTTCACAGTGATTCAAATAATTTTTTTTCAACAGTAACATGTTTATTATGAATATGATATAGACACATATGCTGTTGAAGATTTAATTGTACAACTTTTTGAAAAGAGCATGTCACCATACATTATTTCCATGTATATTTTACGGTTTAAGCCAAGATATCTCTATGACGAATGCTTTTTTAAGGACTTCATCGACGTTCATCATCTTGATGATTTTCTACAACTATTTTTCTTTTTTATAGTTTACAAACAATATTTGGATAAATGCTATTAGTTTCCGTGATGGTTGTCAATATGTTTTTCTATAGCAGAACATTGCATAGAAAATCGTGTAAAATTTAATTAAATATTGTAATTCTGCTATGTTCAAGAGTTAAAAGTGAATAAGGATTTATCCGTTTTAGTGCCATGGTTTTTTATTCATATATACTTAAAAATGCCAAAGAAATCTTTTGTTTTTGATGTCATTTACCCTTGTCTCGAAGGAAAAACTGTATCTCATCCAAAAATTATCCAATTTTAATAATTTTTTCAGTGTTTTCTTAATAAAAACTTGTACAAGCATAATAAAATACAAAGAAAATTATGGAAATATATATTGTAAACAAAAATTATAACAAAAACTGAGATCAAGGTCACATCGTCATCTTCACAGTCCGGTACATCCTCCGCATCAGCAAAATAATTGTTATCATCACTATTATCACTATCACTCAAAATTTGCATTACGCAAAATTGTGAGTGCACCACAATGTCACTCCCACTATCACTTTCTTCACAACTTGAAAAACGAACATTTTCACTCAAATTATTTTCATGTTCCAACATTGTGGGTTAAAAATTTTCTTTTCCTGGATCCTTTTTATATTGTAATTACTAATAATATTATAATTTGAACTTTATTTAACACGTAGAAAGATAAAAAATTAGCAATGCGTGCGAGCGACATCCCCTACCGCGCTCTAAATAGCAACTGATTTCGCGAGCGCCATCGCGGTCACGGCAAATTTAGTTAGTACGCGCACGAGCGCGGTGGCGCTCGTCGGCACTCGAACAGTTAAAATTATTTTAACTGTAAAGTGGACTATACTAATGATGAATTTTTGTAGCTCTGCGGTTATTATGTTGGGAGGCATGAGCGCTCAAATTTTGGTACATTTTTGCGCATCATACTCCTCAAGTGACCCCCGTTAAAAAGTGATGTAGTTCTATATCAATAAATAAAACATTTATATGTTTTTTGCATAAATTCTTTTGTATATTTTTTATAACACGTTAACGCTTTCGCCATTTACGCAATCAAATAACATCCCTCCATAATCATGATTTGTTTCTCTCAATATTTTAATGTCTTATAACTTATCACCTCAAGAAAAAAATAAAAATGGTTGAACTTTAGTTTTTGGTATATTTACATTATACCATTGGCACTTACAACGTAAGCAAGCTATCGTCTGCAATAATACGGATCCGTAGTATTTCATATTTTGATTATAAAATGGTAATAAATTATAGGTTTATTGTGATAAAATTGTTATTCTTGTGTTTTATATAATCACTGCGAAATGATGTTGTTTGTACAAAGTATTGTCTGGAGATTAATTACACCATTGAAGATATTTGAGAATTTCTTTTTTTTGTCTTTCTATTTATTGTACACACTACTATAATCTGCTTTAGAAGTAACATAGTTTCAAAGCACTTTATTTTTCTCAAATAATTGTTGTTTTCTTTTCGTTTTATTAATAGGAATTTTTTGCTTGCAAAGGTTGAAATGGAATCTATAGGATCTATTTGAGTGCATCTGAAATAAATTAAATCATAACTTTAAAAACCTCTGGATGCAAAGATATAACTAAACGATATAAAATTAAAAAAATAATCTGAAGATGAACATTTTAAAAATTAGAAATTTAATTGATTTCAAAACAAATTTCATTGCATTTAATTGGTTCATTGTTATTTCTTTATACGAGTGAGCTTTTAATACTCATATTCTTTTTTATGTCTTCTAGGTTAGTTTTTTACATGCCTGAATAACTTGGGGCTCTGTTCATAAATGTTATAGGTTAGTTTTTTACATGCCTGAATAACTTGGGGCTCTGTTCATAAATGTTATAGGTTAGTTTTTTACATGCCTGAATAACTTGGGGCTCTGTTCATAAATGTTAGTTTTTATTTTAAATAGTACTCTTATGTGCCTGTGTCGGGTATTAAAAATAGCTTATTAAGTACAAAAAAAGAATCAGGTGCGAGTAAAACTCACCCTTTTTTAAGGAGTCACCTGGCCCCCAGGACACCCTCGGGGTTCCACTCTGTTATAGTAAAATTTATTCTTTACAAATGTAGAAAACTGAAAGTGAAAAAATATTCATTTTCTCACATAATTATTTCACATAAAATTAGAAATTCGGATATTTTTCTTAAATTGTACAATGAGACCTTCCTTTGTCCCAAATTTTAAGATACAATGTCATACCCTATAAGTTTTGTGAGTAATTAGGTAGGTATTAACAAAATATGCGATATTTCATATCAATTGTACTGTATTTAGGTCAGAGCTTGAATTTTTGCTGCTTTGAGCTGCTATAGACTTTAGTGTTACCAGTGATTTAAATTGTATTCACATTTCTGACCCTCCCGTAAAAAAAGAGTCTTGATGGACAGTCACATGGAAAGAAGTTATCCTACAAAGTTTCTTTTTTCTCATTCGGAGGTATGGAATGCTAAAACGTTAGAAGATATATATTGTGCTATTTCAAAGGTAACTATTACTTAGAGAAGTGTCCATACTTTTCTAATACTGTAGACGGTTTGCTTATCATATAAGAATTTTAACGAAGTCTGACATTTAATTTCGTGGGGCATTCGTAGACAGGAAAATGTTTGCTATTTTATAAGCAGCATGTGATAATGTTATATTTATCTACTGTGTTTACAAGGATGCCGTTTTGTTTGGTCTGACAAGCTCACAGTAACATGTCAAACGGTGAGTTCATGTGAGATAATGTAATTTGTCTGTGCGACAATAATTTTATTTACAGTTTAAATACAGTATTGTTTCAATTGAAATGCGGAATAAGGAATGTTCCGTACACTTTGGAGATATTGTTATTGATACTGTAATATGTCAATTTCATTTACTGTGTTTTGTTAGTTTATTCATTGTCTTGTTGGTCTATTGTAGTCCTTACACCAATGTGTGGAACAATTGTAATAAAAATATTGAATGATAGTTCGGTATGGAACCCCCTTAGCCCTTCTAGTGCGCATATTGCTTATAAGCAGTACGGGGGCCTGTGCTATTCAAATGTGTACATTTGGTATAAAAATAAATATCGAGAAAATTATATATCATAAGAGAACGAAATAATGAATGGAATGGTGATATATCCGTGTAAGGCATATAGTTACTCTTGCCACTACATAGTGGTTTAAATTTCAATTATATGTATAATTATTTAATTTTACAATTATAGCCAAAAACTTAATTATAGCCATCTTGTGTGGATCAAACAACATTGTTTGATCCGCACAAGATGGCTATAATTAAGTTTTTGGCTATAATTGAAAATTTATCGTTAACATAAATTTAATAAGGGTCTTTTGTTTACATTTACATTTAACTATTGTTTACACTTATTTATGGCAACTTCAAAAATTGCTTTTATGAAGAATTACTTTTTAAGGCTTTTTCTTACGGAAACAGGATTTTTTTGTCAGGTTCATTATTTTTTAAATCCATAACTACATATGTAAGGTAGAAATGTTTCTACTATTTTGTAACCATATTTCTTCTCTACCTATAAAAAAATTTTTATTACAATAAGGTATACTTTCGGTTTTATACATTAATTTATTGACATGGCACGAGTGACAGTGTTATATAAAAATAACTTGCGGGCTCGAGGGCTTCAAAATATTTTCTCTGAAAACACTTAAATCTTCTGGTAAATATAGCAATAAAACTAAGGTAAAAATTTACATATTAAATGTCTGGGACATAGGGACCATCTAATGAAAGTGTATGGGCGTGTGGTCAGGGGCATCGAAGTAAAATTTTATTGATATGAAGCATTTGTTCAAGAATGATACCTGAAAAATTTAGAACCTTACTGAAGTTATCTGTATAATGGATATATTTTTCTTTAAAGTGAGATGCTTATTATGACTTTTTTAAATTAATAAAATATGTACAAGTATATTTTATAACATCACAACTGGTAATCTAACATACCAAATATCACCGGCATTTATTCATCATAGAATTCTTTGTAATTAATTTATTTTCATTGTAACTTATTGCCACATGACTAATCTTTTTCCGTAAACCATAAAACTTCATTTTAGGAGTTTAGTATTTTAAAAGATTGTGAATGTGAGTGTGACTGTGAAAGTGAAATGACTATATCAGATTCTTATACCCTACAGGCTCGGATAGTGAATGATTAAATAACTGTTCACAATATTTTTTAGTTTTGTTACCCAGGATTTTGCCTTTTTTTGAATTAATTATGATATTAATATGTAAAAATATATTCATTTATTTATTTGTTTTAATGTATTTAATTGATACATATGGCGTATTTATTGCTATGAGAGCAGTCTCTTACAGCCAACCTTAACACCAGTCGAACTCGAGTCACCGCGGTGCGTCGCATCGTCAATGGTCGTATGCCTTGTGATCAACCCAACAAACCACGGCGACGACAAAATATACACTATATAAAAATATACACTATTCAATAAATAAATTATATTAATATTTTAAAATAAATGTAGTCGTACTATAAATAAGGCATTATAAAGAACCAAATATATTTTAACGATAAAAAATAAATTAAGGATGATTGTTATTGCAATACTAAGGTCTAAAGGAAATGTTTTTGGTGCATTAACAAAGTCGTTACATATAAAATTACTATTTTAAAAAAATCATTTTTGTAAATTTTTTCAGTATGAAACCCCTGAAACCCATATGGTTCTGATAATCCAGAAATATAGCTAATATTTTTAAAAAATGAGCAATTTTTGGTGTACATATAAATTCTGTTTGCTCTGGTCTAAAAAGTGGGGTTATTTTTACAAGTGTCCTCCTTTGGTGTTCTGATTTGTTTAATTATCCTTCAGCGACACTGAGACAGTATACGTAGCCTCTATTAAACATGAATAGTAAAAGCATTTAAGAAAGGTGGATTTAGTTTTATTTTTAATATATTTTTGAATATGCTGTTTCAGTTTAAAAAAATTTATGATATTTTTGTTTTAATAATGACTCTTCCCATAGACGTTCAGTAATAATAACTAGTATGGTTGAACATTTTAGAGGAAATGACATAAGCATACCAAAAAAAGGGTCACTATGTTTTGTTTACCACCTTAGTAAGAACAAAACTATTATATTTCCAAATCATAGAAAGTATTAAATCATAGGTGTGGCAGTTTTTCAAGTCCACCGCAATTGAAGACGGTTGGAATATTCTGTCTGACACAGGCATTCTTGTTGGAGACTATTTACTGTGGGAAATTTTAAATTACCCACATCTCTAATTATTAATTCCATAAAAACAATAACATCTATAATTATTAATTCCTAAAACTGATGTAGGAATTAGTAATAAATTACAGATGTTATTACAAAACATTAAATGTCCACTTTAGAGGATAATTTTAAAGGGAATAATGAGAAGAGAAATTTTTTATAGGCCATCCATCGTGGTGTATATTAACCTTTAAACGATCGTCCTTGGAAATATTCCAACATAAGGTTTCACTTTCGCCTCATAGGTATTCCTTATCACTAGTAGCCAGTTATAGGTTTATTACGTACAGAAATAACTATTACTATCACTTTCCTATATGTCTATAGCGCTCTTGTACCTTTAGTTTCAGTTGCAATACAGACGTTGAATTGGTTATGTACGCCTGGTGTCGAAAAGTTGACACGTGTGTTTTCGTGAAAGTTTTCTTCTGTTTTGTAAAACAAAATTGATATCATTGTGTTTTTTTTATTACAAATAATGGCTTATAGACATATTAATGATAAATGCATGGCGTAAATATTTCGTATATACGCCATGCCATTATCATTAATATGTCTAAAGGTTCATAAGATTTTTGCCACTTGAGCACCTCATCACGGGTGAGAAATCAACAAAAAATATTCTACTTCGGAATCTGGTACTCATAGAAACGGTGTAGGGGTGACTAGTTTTCTACAAGCCTGGAACTTATTCATAAGCGGTGTAATTGTTGGAAAGGTGGTTAAATATGCGTCACAATGTAAAAAATTCATTATTATTTTATTAATTAAGGTTGAAATGGTTGAGCGCACAACCATTGCCATTACAAATAACCGTGGGCCAGTTTGAAGGATAAAATACGAGTTCAAAAATATATAATATTCGTTTTTTAATGTAATTTTTTCTAATCAAATTTTCAAAAATCTCCCCCATAATCTCAAAAAGTATATTGCTTAATAAAAATTAGAAAAAGTTGAGTCCGATATTGGTGAGGTCTATGCTGATCAAAAATTATCAGCTTCGTATTACCTGAGATAGTTCTTTGCTATAAATAATTTAATTGTTTATTGGTAGCGAAAACATAGTTCGTAATATATTTTCCTAGTGTTGAATACGTAAACTACGTACTTTACTTGTTAAATTATTGTGACTTAACACAATTTATATGAATACTGTGAATCCAAAGATTGCAGGCTTATTACTCGGTTCTGTCTTCATATATGCTTTGATGTCTCTATGTGTTTATTGGACATTAAATGTATATATTCATCTTGCACTCGGCTGTTTTTCTTACTATTTATTTTACACTGTTTTAATGGAGATATTAATGATCTGTTAGCCAAATTAATAAAATATATAATTGATATTGTGATCAATATCTATGCTTAACTATTATGTACATATGTAACATCGTTATTTAAGTATAAAATTTATGCTCCAAGTGGCCTTTGTTTCATGTTGTGGCCTCTGCGGAGCGTTCAACCATTAAAAGTCTAAGTCAATGTTAGCTGTGATATTAATCTGTTGCCAAGGTATATTTTCATAAGTTATCATGTTGTGTATAGCTCAATGTCGTGTCGCCCATCCTTGCTTAGCTTGATTGAAAATGAACCTTGGAATTTTTTTAAGCACTTCCTAGTTCTAAGAAGAAGTAATAAAGAGTATTTAATACTTTCCATACAGTTGTAATTCTAACGACACATGGCTGGCTACTGGAAATAAGAGTTGATATGCAGGAACTATGATTTTTTTTATGTTACCTATTTCCTAGAATTAATGCTTAGGGTAAAATTTAAATGCTAAATAAAAGCTTTGACAACCATTTTCAAACAATATGTCCTTGTTGTCTGGATAGACAATGTGTCTTCTGTTTGGAGCACTACTGTTTTGAAAAATACCAATGTATATGTGAATTTCTGATAGAGGGTGAAATTTTGTAAACAATATGATTTGAATTTTAGGCCCCTAACAGTATGTCGAATAGCCATACTCCCATTATCGTTAATTGGCTTGAATATGGTGTCTGAGGTTAAAGAAGCTATCCATAAGAGTCGTGAGTAATCTTGATTCACCTAGGTGAACTGACTGACTGAATTTGAATCAATAAAAATAACCGATTCACCTTAATGACTCACCTTCTTCACTTGACTTCACCTTAATGAAAGTAGAAATGTGTTGATAGAGATATATTGCAATTCATTTGATCTAGAATCAAATAACTCTTTCTTTATATTCATTCATTTGAAAAATTCATTGTAACTGGTTTATTTTCCTTCTTAATTAGATTGTCAACAAACGCACACATGTTGGTACACTTACACTCTTATTTGTGTGGTAAACTTACACTCTTAGTATTTACTGAATTAAGTACGTTTCACTCTGACCTAATATGAGAATTGAATGTGTAACAAAGAGTGAAAAGTTTAATTTCACTGAGATTAATGTTTTGACATAACAAATAATGTTTGGATGACTTTGAAGACTCAAGTCATATGTGTAACAAAGAGTGAAAAGAATAATTTCACTGAGATTTATGTTTTGACATAACAAATAATGTATGGTTGACTTTCAAGACCCAAGTCATCCATACATTATTTGTTAGGCCAAAAGTTCCTGAATATAATAATCAAATGAATCAATAAGATTTTGAGTGTGCCAGCTTAGTGAATCAATATAGTGTATTGGTTCCTTTGATTCACTCCATCACTTGTTACTCATGCCCTCTGTACCGTTACCGCTCTCTACAACCTGTAACTGTTTTAATACTTGACTTGTTTTAAGTTTTATCAAAACAATAATCAGTCCGGAAATATAACCAAAGAAATAAAGTTTTCTCTCTGCTAGTTTTTCCTTGTGGCTGAATTGAGTCTTACTGAACTTGAGGTATGTTAATAGTTTTTAAAACTAAATGGATATTATTAAGTTGTATTAATAGTCAATAAATTATATATTTATTTTTGATCTCACTAATGGCACTAATTTTAAAAAAAGAAGGTTTTCATTGTTTGTTGGTTTAAAAATGGTTTATCCGATTGACATGAAATTTTCACGATAGCAATTTAAATGAAGGGATTTGAAGTGTGCCGTATGCATTTTGAAGTTGAAACTTTGACCATAAATATCTTCATTAAAACAATGTATGAAGATATTGCAACCTATAAAAAAGTTCAATTGTATGCAGATCTATCAAAGATTGTGTTTATTATTCACACGGGCGATTCTGTGTATCAAATTGAATATATTTAAAGTGTGTTTCTGTAAAAAAATGTAGTCATTTTTTCTTTCAAATCTCTACTTATAACACATGATTTTTTCAGAAAGTGTTGAGAATTTTCTTATAGTTCCTTAACGTTTTTTAATCAATTTGATGAACGTTGTCAATAATACATGTTTTTGTTATGCTCTGTTTATATCTATGTAGGTGTAATAAAATAAAAAAAACAATTGTAACTTTAAAAGTCTTTTCAGAGTTCCGTATCTCAAAAGAAACGGAGCCCTTATAAGTTGTCTGCCACAGCCATTTTTCTCGGAAACTATTTGAGGCGGAAACTTGAAATTTGGCATAGTATCCTAGATCATGTCATTTTTGAAATGTGCACCATTTTTTAACTATGTGAAAGATATAGTAGGCATTATTTCTTTATCAAAAAAGTCCCATATTCAACTTACAGGTTCCTCTGAAGTGCTTGACATGTGCAAACACTAACAGTACAAAGTGACAACTAACAGTACAATTTACATTAGACATGTGATTTCTCCATTAATAAAATGAAAAAAAATACACATTAAACATAAAACTAACTAATTATCAAATGTGAACTATCAAGTAACTCCATAATCACATTCTTAAAGTGGTTAAAGGAGTAGAAAAATATGCTTTCGGCGTCTCGTAATACTTCTTTATTAACGTAAGTGCGCGAAAAATTGGAGAACATTGCAGCATATTCGTGCGTTACATAAGAGATTACATGAGAGAATACAGTCATAGTCTTTTTCACATGCCTAGAGCGCAGGCATGTGAAAAAGACTATGACTGTATTCTCTCATGTAACAGTCAGAAGCATAAACCGTTATCAAATCCAAGATGTAACAGTCAGAAGCATACAGCGTTATCAAATCAAAGATCGAGAGGTTATCTACATAATTACTTAATAATTTAAAATTGTTAAAAAATGCGTGATCAAAAGCAATTCCTGCTGGAGTTGACGTGAATTACATCCTGCACGCCCATTACATTTTTTTTTATCAAAATCTATTAAACTTTTTTGATATATTTATGTTGTGAGAAATTTGTATATAGTTTAGCAGAAATACTGCATACCGTTAAACGTTTATAAGTGCCTTAGTGTGACAGGTTTTCTCAGAAATTTCTACTCAGTTTGATACACAATACCTCTATATAGGTAATTATCACAGATTATCTGTTATAACCCGTTTTCTAATGCAAAATCTAATCATAGCACTATTTGAGAGTTAAACAAACTAAACCCATATAGCTACATAGAAGTAATATTTATAAGAGCCCTGGTACGTATATACGTAACTATTATATATAGTACATACTATTATAAATATACAGTTTTGTACATGAATATTGATAATATATTTTGTTGCAAATTTTCCTGTAGTTTTGGTAGCAGTCAAGTTTCTTGTGCGCGGGCATAATTTTAATTGCTCCGCTTCTGTAAATGATAGCGTAATTATATTCAGCTTATCTCTTAATATATGGTGACGTACATTACATCGATAACTTTAAACTAAAAATATGATGTAGTTTAATGTCCTGTATTGAATGTTTCGATAATAAATTTGTTTATTACGTTAATTTCCAAACAATAATTTTATGGGTTACATTGATTTTGTAGTTTATTCAATGTACTGAATATTTTTTGTTAATGGTGTTAATTGGATTGTTGAAAGTTATGCAATTCATAGCTAATAAAACGTTAGAATTTTAATTATTGTACACCAGTGAATTAAACGTTCAACAGAAATACGTCTGAAAGACAATATTTTGGTATTTAAATACGTAATTTAATTAAGCAAAATTTTAATTGATATAGTAAAAAATATCTCCCGTTGTACCACACTACCAATGCTTTAATTCTTTTTAATTGTGAATTTGTAATTTTTCTTTTTCACTGCAATGGCATTATATTTTTTTTCTTATAATATACTAATTGCGTTGATGTTACGACATTTTCTAAGTTACTACCTAGCATGACATTTTGTCAACAGTATTATATGATTAATATAATCCTTATTTTTATTAACATGTACATATATATATATGTAGAATTTGTTGTTTTACATCTTACTCAACGCACATCATGTTGATTCGTTTCACTTTCAGTCTTTTCCTCAGAATGAATGTTCGATCGTTTATAGAAGTCAATGTTCGAACGTCTATACCATTAATTTACCGTGACATTTTGCTTTCATTCATTTCGTATTGGGTACACGCATTGTGCTTACAAAGTAAACACATGTTAATGTCATTGTTTTCCACTATATTGTATTTCTTTTGGTATTAATTTGATTTTTGTCAAGTCCCCGCTGCCAAATTATCATTCATTCTTATATTTTTCATTTGGTTTTTAGGGTGAACCAGACAGAATTCTGTTTTGGTGACTAACTATTGAAGGGGTTATATTATAGACTTAAATTTTATACATGATATATTATTCTTTAACGTGAAATTGAAAATTATATTTAAAATTATTTACAGTTTTGTTTATGGGCTCATGCATTAGGTGACAAAAAAAATTTTTTCCAGTAACCTATGGGGTGATACTCCAGGAAGGAAGGAAGGAAATGGAATATGTATTTTAGGTGGGGTGCAAATATATTTTTAAAATAATTTTTTTCTTGAAATGATGAAGTTTGCTATTTTTAACTCAGCCCAGGAGGGTTTGTTTGTTTAATTAATTTTAATTACCAAAGAGTTCCCTTTTGGAAATCTTTTTTTATTACTATTATTACAAATGGCCAGTTTGGAAAAATTCCTGTACTATCCTCTTAGCACGTGCCCAGCTTTCACGTAGCCAGTTTTCATTCTACTTCGCACATGATCTTGACATTGTTTTTAATGCCTCGCGTGCTCTTAATGCATGTACGATAACACTGTTTTTATGATTCTTTGTCGCCTTGCCAAATGATCTTGGCGATGTCAATAGACCACAGTGTTCGCTTCAATGTAAAGTTATATTTAGTCTTGCGATGTAATGTTTGAGAATTTGACAGGGGTTTAGAGTAACGATTTATCATGTTATTTTTAAAGATTACACCAGAATTTATAGTGCCAGTGCTAGTATTGTTCGAAACGAAGTAATTTGGTAAAATGCAAACATTATTGGACGTATCTATGTTAATTAAAACGTATGAATAATAATATTTTTTTTAAAAATACAAGCTCTTGTTTTGTACTATTACCAGAAAATATTAACTCCACTTGCCGTTGGGTTAATTAGGGTTTTGGTTTGTGGTTTTTTTAGGATTCTGTAGCCAAACTAGAAAACATCATAATTTTGCCGTGTCTGATGTTTTTGTGTCTGTATTTTTTTTTCACATATCCCATTACGTAGGGTAATGTGTAATGTCTTTCAAAAATATTGGGGAATGTAATAAACACTTTTTCGATATAGGGGTCCATTTACAAAATATTTAGTGCCTAATGATTAGCAGTACTTTGTGATTTTGTTCGCAAGAAATTCCGATAAGCAAGTGTAATGTTTTAAATTCCTTTATTTTATGTTGTGTTAGACACAAATAACTAATTTACTTTAAATCCCGTGCAAGTCAACTTATGTTCCCTGTCACAATTCTTTTCTAATGCGTATTCCTACTGTTCACTGCTGGCGCCACCTGGGATGATGGGCAGCGGCGGGCTGTATTAATGTAGGTGACAGCGGTGGCCAAGTACACTAATATATATGTTTAACTAAAAAGGGAAGTTAGCAATTAGTTTTCTAAAAATGATGACACCGTATTGAACGCTTACTTAAGCGTTCAATACAATGCCATCAGGCCGAGTAATTTAGGAAATATGTTTAGCGTTAAAAAAAAGAAAAATTTCAAAACTGCATATCTTGTGACGTAAAACTTTTTGAGAAGATATAATATTCATTTGCAGTGAATGTGTACCATGAGGAAGGTCATAAATGAGAAATGATGGTTTTGTGGTGATAACCATGATGACAATGCAATGTAATTATTAGCATTTTAAAATTTTTACTGGCTTTATTTTTAATACATGGAAAAGCCATTTGTTATGAAATGGTACGTGACTACTCCAAGGTTAGCCAAGAGAATTATAATTAAGGTATATCATTGCCAGACTGCTACTTAAAGGTCATTCAGTACCAGGGCTGATTGTGCATTCGATGTTACCTAATTATTATTATATTTTGGTAAATACTTTAATATACACATATATCGGCTAACTTAAATATTTACGGGTACACGTCACTACCTCACCTAATTAATTATATAATTTCAAATTCAAAATGAGTTATATCGATGATTACAATAGCATTGTATGTATCACTGGTTTTCACATAAGAGGGAAATTAATATTTTGCATTTAAGAAATCAATTATTTTCTTAATAATATAATGTTTCTTAATAATATAATGTTTCTTAATAATATAATGTTTCTTAATAATGTAATGTTTCTTAATAACATAATGTTTCTATAAATATATTTATCTGTCAGAAAGCATATATTAAAGTCATAAGGGGGTTTTGGTTAATTGGAATAGTAAGAATTTTTTTTTTTGGTTTACTCTTTACAATATAAGACTAAATGAGTGGCTTTTTTGATTTGGGCTTTTATTATTGAAAATAAAAACACATTCTCAGTCATAATTACATTTGCGTGTTTCATTATTACAATTAGAATCTTTTTGTAAAAGAAAGGATTTCTGGGTAACATTGAATTACTAGTATGTTCTATTTATATATCAGGAAAAGAGGTTGGCGATGGCCTTAGATGAAGCTGTGTGGCGCCCGGTGTGCATGCACTGCAAAATGCTTAACCCTTCCATTAAAGTTCAAAGAGTGTATTTTGAGAATGGAATTTGATACAAAAAATTCTGTTGTCATAATAATTTTGTATTCGGAAACCCATAGAAGCCAATTTAATATTCTAATTTAAGAACTACCTGCAAATACTTATAAATGCAAATTTATATGGTATGACAAGGGACTTACGGAATCAAATGAGATACGTTATTTATTAAGGGAAATAGATTGTTCCATTTAATTTTTTCACTTCATTTTTATTAACAACTTAATGAAACTACGTGATGTAGCATTATATCTATTTTGTTTAATTTCTTAACCATGACCTGGGTTTCATTGTATGACAACATCTTCAGATGGACAATTTAAAGAGTCAGTTTGGTGTGACGAGAAGCATTTCCTATGTACAGTCAGTTCGGTGTGCCTCCAGTAGTCATTGATCTATTTACTGTATTACGTAACTTACTACGTACTTTTTCACTTGTATTAACTAGGTGAAAAATTATCAATGTTTGTTTTTATGTGTATATTTACAATTCATGTAGTATCCACATGCCAATTTTTAAGTTCTTTACTTAAATAAAAATGCCCAAAAAATAGAATTACGTAATGACTCAATACATTTTCACAAACGTTAACGATAAAATTAATTAAAATAATGAGAAATTAAACAAAACAAACAGACCACACACGGGTTTGTGTGGGAGCCGGACGGGGCATGTAGGTAAAGCATATAATAGAACTGAGCTCAGCCTACACAGGTTCAGTATTGCCTGACATCAGTTCGATGTGTCAGCGCGTGATAAAATCCCATCAGTTAACTTTTTGGCAATCATTCTATATGATTTCCACCCACACGCTGTCAGTTTGATATGTTAATTCGGTGTGTTCGAAGATTTGTGTTCCTTTATAATTGTCATTAGTTGCAATGTTAATGTTCTATTCCAGCTGAAATAATGTTAACGTTAAAATTAAAAAATTATATATTAATCTAAATGTCTCCCCAGTGCATACTACCATTGTGCAATCCAAAGAGATGCATTGCATTCTACCATTGTGCAATCCAAAGAGATGCATTGCATACTACCATTGTGCAATCCAAAGAGATGCATTGCATACTACCATTGTGCAATCCAAAGAGATGCATTGCATACTACCATTGTGCACTCCAAAGAGATGCATTGCATACTACCATTGTGCAATCCAAAGAGATGCATTGCATACTACCATTGTGCAATCCAAAGAGATGCATTGCATACTACCATTGTGCAATCCAAAGAGATGCATTGCACACTACCATTGTGCAATCCAAAGAGATGCATTGCATACTACCATTGTGTGATCCAAAGAGACGTTGCTTGTTAAAGTGTGCACAGTTGCATGTCATCTGCTTATGAGCAATATATATGTAAACAGATACGCAATATATACGTAGACATAATTTATAAATCTTTCAATTTATTTAAAAAAATCTTTAAATTAACCAAAAAATGCTAAATTAATGATTTTTCTGAAGAGCTGCATCGTGGTACTTTTTGTGTAACTACAAATGTAATTTATTCGTAATTAGCGTGTGATTAGATAATGTCAAATTGGGGTTTCGTAATTAATGATCTGGTAATTTGTATATGGAATTTAAAATAAATAAATCACAATGGGGGCACTTTGTTTTCATCACATCTTTAGGGCAAGGAGTCATGTATCTTAAGTAGGCAAAAATTTTTGTATCTTATTTAGTAAACAAGCTTCTATAGCTATACCTTTCCGATTTTACCAGGTGCTTCGATGACTTGAGTTGAAGTTTGCTTGCTAAATAAGATACAAAAAATTTAATTTAGGAACAAAACCAGATAATATTAAACATTATATAAAAATACATTTAACATTTTTGCCTACTTAAGATACATAATTCCTTGCCGTAAAATTAAATTTTTTGTATCTTATTCAGCAAACAAGCTTTGACTCAAAAATTATGGTGTATTCTAAAAATAATATTCTTGAAAAAAATTGGAATAAATATATAACGCCAAGGCATTGCAAGTAAAGTGGTTTGAGATGCACAGAAATGAAGAAATGGCGTGATCATCAATTGTCATCCCCATGGTGTGCCGGATTGATCACAAGGCATACAGCCTTTGATGGTGTGGCACGCCACCTGGATAAAGGTTCGATTCCCAGCCATGTATCAATTAGGGCTGGACCAATATTCTGGTTGACTGTAAGAGATTATTCTCATGGCAATAAGTCTGCCATATGTATCAATTATGTACGTAAATAAATAAGGGAAAGAAACATTATGTACATGTAATTTTTTTGTTAATTACATAATAAATTTTTTTTTAATTTCACTGCAATTTTTTTCCCTGCTCAAAAAAGTATTGTTGTCAAAGGACAATCCTTAAAAACCACATAGTTCAAATAAATATCTGCTTGATGATTAAAACGAACTTCGGTCTATAATGGCATTAAAAATAAAAGGTTTATCTACTATACATTGAATTATTCGAATATACACTTCAACACAATTTAAAAAAATTATAAGTCGAACCATTCTGGCACTCAATGCTTTATTTATGTATGCTAAGGTTAAAAAATGGGTTTAGCACAGAGCCCAACTTGACTTTTAGGTCACAGGTAACTCCATGAGTTTCTGTTAGATTCTGAGTTACTAGGTTCTTATTTGTTCGCTTTAAGGTAATTTTAGGGGTATATAGTTATATTTGTTTCAGTAGATATAACCTATCATATAATAGATAAAACCTATGTTTCAATAGAATGCCAAAAAGTTATTTTTCATTGTCCGTAGTTTGATGAACAGATTAACATACATTATTTAGTAATCATGATTCGGGTAAGGAGATCATCGTTACTAATGTCATCATTCGTTACATATTAATTCTAAAGAAATGTATACTTTCAAATATATAAGGGCCATGCAATACGTCAGTGCCATCTGGCACTAAGTCAATAAATATTCGGTTAGCGTATTAACATTTGCTTCTGTGAACTTCTCGTAGTGTACACATTATAGACAATCAAAAGTACTTGTAATACTTAAATATTGTGTTCAATAAAGCGTTTCTAACGCGCGACGCAGACGACAAACAATAACTGAAGAAAATATAACATGTAATATTTAATACTTTAACGACACGGTCCACAAAAATCGGTCCTACAAAAAAAATGGTGTGACTCATTCTAATTATTTCTGACCCAATTGCTACGAGTTAAACACACTGATGGATAAAATTGTAACACTGATGGATAAAATCCCATTTAAAGTGATGCTATTAATTGACAACACATCAGGTCATCCTCCTACTACTCTAATTCATTTCGACCCACGTGCGAAAGTTATACAACTTTTGCCACCAAATACAACCAGCTTACTTCAATTGATGGACTAGTCATTAAAACATTTAAAGGTGATTGTTTGCGCATATACATGAAGTTATAAGACTCTCTGTCAAGGACTTTCAGAAGCAATTCAATGTTTTATATGCTGTGAGAATTATTGAACAATCTTGGAATGAGATTTCACAAAAAACTCTGAATGGCATCTGGAAAAAACTGTGTCCATTTTTTTTCATCACTGAAACCCAAGGAAAATCAGCGTCAGATCCTGGTCAAATTGATAAAACGATTGAGAAATGGTCGATCTTGACAGGCAATAAAATTTTGAGGTGGATGGTGATGACGTTCAAGAACTGCTAGATTCACATAATTAGGAGCTGATAGTTGATGAGCTTATAGAAATAAGTGAGCGAGAGGAAGACATTGAACAAACTGATTCTTCAAACCCCATTAAATCAGAAGATCAAGTGACAATTATCAACTTAACAAAAGGCCTCAGTTCAATTGAAAAGGGGTTACAAATTTTAGAAAAAATAGACTACTACAAAACGGGGAATAATAAATTTACTAGTGTGCTGTGAGGAAATTTTGTGTGAAAAGAAAAAAAAATTTGACTCGTCAGATGACATTGTTAGAATTTATATTAAAAAGCCTTCTACATGAAAATAAGTTCGGTTTACATTTTTGCAATTTATAATAATGCAATTTGTTGCATTATCTAATATTTTATTAAACATTTTTCTTCTAAATTATTGTTTTCTTTAGTCTCTGCTCCCAATTGAACATAATTTTGCATGTATTTATACAAGTAAAATGGACTTACGCAAATTCAACTGACATGGATATCGCTCGGTCCCACCTATAGCGTAAGTCTGGGGTATTACTGTAAATTTTTCCTTTTGGCACTCATATTTCGCGAATACTTATCGACTAAAAATAGGATTTGATAATTTTATCCATATTTTAAAAATAAAAATGTTACACTAATATTGACGTATAACAGCCAAATAATTCTTATTTCCGTCATATGCTGTGAACGTATTTTTAGCTACATCTGTGTTTCTTGCATTATTCCTGTTGTCCATAATCGTAATTCCCTCTGATGGTTGATTGACTTACGGTGTAAATACAATCATATATTATATGCATCACATATTATGTTGTAAATGCAATTATATACATCATGAAGGTCTTTTTATTGAAGATATAATAAATTTAGTTATTTGTTTTTTCTTATACCTATGGTGTTAATTCTAGGCAATATAGTCGCCCTATGACGTATGCTTACAAACGGCCGTGACAGGCAGTATTCTGCCATACTAAAAACTATTCATCGCAAATTTATTTAATTATCAGAAATGATTAAATATATTGTCCTTTAATATGATACGTGCTCTCCTATGTTACGTGAATGTTTAAACTTTTATATGTAAGGTGCTATTAAATGTGTTAAATTGTATATTGTATAAACTAAAACCAAGGTGACAAATAGATGTCAATAAATTTAAATAATCTGCCATTGTAATTAAAGAAATATAATTGAATTGTTAATAATTATTGTTTTTCTTTTGTTCCAGGTTGCATGTCGGCGTTATGCATGTTTGTGTTGCTGACCAAACATCTAATAGTTGTCTACATGTACCTAATCTCTGTGGGCATTGTCTTCGTGTCATACTGGACAAACGCTTCGACCATCAAGGATGTAATCGCACTCACTGCCAATACTGACGGCAATCAGCCCAGCATCGCAGAAGACATCCTCAATTTCAACTTTAAGAGCCTTCTGGACCCCGACGGACCGGGAATAATAGTCATACAGAATTATGCTCTACAAGTCATGCTAGCTATGACTTTCCACTGCATTCATCTAGCCCCCCGCCACCCTGTCTTGCAGAAGATACTACCGTTCAGTTTTGTGGCACCATCCTTCCTTGCAATGTTGCCTTTACCGGCAGTCGTGCTGACGAGAATCCCGGTAACGGCTGCCTTGATACCTCTCTCGATGGTTAAGATTGTTCTCTGGTCATCTGTGTTTCAAGTGATCCAAATATTGTATACAGGTTATCTCAATGCTCGTACTTTCGTCACCAACTACGGATTATCAGCTCTAGTCGAAACGGAATGGCTGAGACTAAATGTGCCATGTGTGCTTCGAATGTTCTGGATTTTGAGAGTCTTAGAGCATGCTTTCCTCCTGCTTATGGATAATTATGAGGAAGATGCAGATGATGGCTTTAAAACTTTACTCGCTGTCCAAACTCTCGCTTCGATGGCAAAATCTTTACTTGTTTCCGGCTGCGAAACGATAACAGCTGTTCTCGGCATGACGTCCATTATATCGTTCTTCTGTCACTATATAGGTAATTTTTTCCAATGGATTCTGTTAACTGAAGAAGAAGAAGATAAAAGTATTGGCACTATATCTGCAATCTTGTTTTACATTCTCGCGTTGCAAACCGGTCTGACGTCGCTTAATCCCGAAAAGAGATTTGTACGACTTTGTCGTAATTTTTGTCTGCTCTTCACGGCTTTGTTGCATTTTCTTCATAATATAGTCAACCCGATGCTTATGTCTTTAAGTGCATCTCATAATCCTAGCACGCATAGACATGTACGTGCGCTTGGCGTTTGTGCGTTCCTCATCATTTTCCCGATATCTTTACTCGTATACCTTTGGTCGAACCATACCATGTCCACATGGTTGCTAGCTGTGAGCGCATTCAGTGTAGAGGTTATAGTTAAAGTGGTTGTAAGTCTTTTAACATATTCCCTGTTCCTCATAGATGCATATAGAAGCACATTCTGGGAAAAATTAGACGATTACATATATTACTTGAAGGCGTTTGGCAACACTGTGGAATTCATTTTTGGCGTTTTCCTCTTCTTCAATGGTGCCTGGATCTTCTTGTTTGAATCAGGCGGGGCTATTCGGGCTGTTATGATGTGTATTCATGCATATTTCAACATATGGTGTGAAGCTAGGGCCGGCTGGTCTGTATTTATGCAACGTAGGAGTGCAGTGAAGAAGATAGAGTCACTCTTAGATGCAACACATTCGCAGCTGAGTCGCTTGGAGGATGTTTGCGCTATTTGTTATCAGGAGATGCGTTCCGCGAAGATTACGCAATGCAACCATTACTTCCACGGCGTGTGCCTGCGGAAATGGCTCTACATTCAAGATCGTTGTCCTCTCTGCCACGAGATACTTTATAAGTTTGACGCTAAAAACAACATGGCAGAGTCGGGAACGGAGGAAGAGAATAGTAACAATCAGAACTTAGCGCGAGAGGCCGAGCCGAACCTGCTCTTGGGCGACGACTTCAGATGATTGCTGGATCCCGATGACATATTTATATTCGACGATTAGTTTAATTGATAAATATAGTTATATTTTTTCATTAAGTCAAATTATATTGGAGCCCGTCAACTGTTTCGATCAGAACAAAATAATACAAAAGTCGTTCCGATGGTTATTCAAATTATGTAAGATGAAAAAGCGAGACCAATATCTAGGAAATTCTCTGTGATCGGTGATGAAGAAAAGCGAAATAATTTCGGACTGTTTAGTTTTGTTGAGTTGTGTGTTTGTATGAGCTTAGTAAAATAAGATAGCGTCGTAACTAACCACTCTGACTGTGTGCAATGATGATATGTATTAATGTGGTAAATGTTAATGTTGTTATCATAAAATTTTAGCTTTAGCGAGAGAGCGAATGGAAATTATATAATTATGTTATATTGTAATTATTATGTATAGTGTGTAAAGTTCGTTATAATTTGTGGCTGCTTTATAGTAGTTATCATGTCGAAGGGACATTATTTTTTAAACTCTATCTGAAATCTACAGCTAGATTACCACTCTTTCTGTTTTCGTTTTCTAAAATGAAAACCGAATAAAAAATTTGAAATTTTTTATAAAGTAACATCATTGACAGCCGAATATCAAAACAATGTTTAATACGTATGCAGTTTCTCAACGAGTTACCGAGGTTTGAGCGTGAGAGTTCTCCATTTAACGGGTTTCTGTATTAAATTAAAAATGTACTAAGTGTTTAAAGTGAATTTTAAAAATTGTAAGTTGTTTTGGAAAATACAGTGGAGAGTAACGTTGACGATGTGAAAAAGCGCAGTCCTCTCTGTGCGGTAAGCCATGTAAACCTTAGCATGTATTGTTACAAATTTATTGAAAAATAAAAACCATGGCCTCCATTTTTTTGTTGTTTGTATTATTAATTGGCGTTCAACGAGTTGTCGTATTTATAATGTTACTTAATGGAATATTTGATAATTAAAGTATTTGTGCATAGTACAAAAGTTGTAGTTCTGTATTGACTCCTCACAGTTTCTAAAGTACAATCAGTTAAAGGTTCTGGTTGACAATTATTTATCATTATAATACACAGCATTGTTACAGAAAATTCCAACATTAACTTCTACAAAAATAACACGAGTACAGCGTCATCACAGGATATTGTCAGTGCAAGTCACATCACATTCTCTTTTAACCTTTGCTTTGCTTATAAGTAACACTTATGTTTGTGCCCTTTAAACTTATATATTGGTTAAAATGAGATAAACATATAGACAATTATCAGAAGAAAGAGAACGGAATAGTGAATCGTATGGTGATACATTCGTCAATGGAGTACAGTTATTTTTCTCACTCTGGTTTTGCTTTGCGTGAGATGCAGGCAGAATTGATTACCAAAAACTTCGCAATAAAAAAATTTTTAGGATTAATGCATTCTTTATTAATGTTACTGTCTATTTATTGTTTGTACTTTTTTATAGTAATAACAAAAATTGGATATTATGAAGACTTTTCCTTTAAAAGATTTTTTTTAGGGAAGTACGAATTTTTGGAGTTTACTCCTTACGAATTAATTTTCATATATAGTGTCCGGTATGAAGTTTTATCAGGAGTAAAATCAGAAGTTCAGAGCGTTAAAAAAGTGTGTAAGTTTGGATGTAGGAGGTAATCTCGGAAACTACTCATTCGATTTCAAAAATTCTTTCCAGTATTTATAAAGGACCTTCAGGATGGACATAGGTTGTATATTATCCGTTGAAAAAAATTCACGGAGACCAGTTTTGCAACATAAGTCAACAAAAAAACAGTGGAGCGAATGAAGAAATATATTGATAGATGATATTGATATTTATATAGAGTGTTACCTATTTTATACATTCCAAGACAACCGTAATTAACGAGTAAACTCCATTGGCATGTCGGAGTTGACACACAAATTTTTTTTTCTCTCATTCATTATTTTTTACATAAATAATATTTTTACGTAAAAAATTTCATTACAACAAAATCAGTACTTTTGGAGTTATTACATTAATTGATCAACATGGTGTGAGCGCCGATGTTACCTAAAAGTGGATTGTGCACTCAAGGGAATAAACAGGGTTCATTTTAAGGTACTACAGTCATCGTTGCTTGGAGATATCCATTCTGTTGACTGATTTATTAAATTCAGCCGATACTAAGTTATTTGAATTCAAGAAAGATTATTATGGATCTAAGATAGACTCATAATAATTTTTACTAAATCTCTAAGTATATTTGATCAAGTCGCAAAGTTAGACTCATCGAAAAGTGTAAATATATCTGAAACTGAATTCAAAACAAATGTTGCAATTAAATCGAAAGCATTCATTAGCAATAGCATTTGTATCTAAGTTTAAGTAAGTTTTTAACTCATTATGTAGCTTTATCACTCGCCATTGGTGATTTTAACAGTTAACTTTTACTCACTTCAGCTGCTGCATTTACCATGAAATTGAATAAAGGGCTATAGGGACCACAAGAAACCTCTGTTTCTTTTTAAAATGTTTAATGCTTGAAAACGTTTTCATAAATGATAGAAATAGAAACGTTTGATTACACACTTGTTGATATCAATGCGGTATTATCGTTCTTAAGACGTGGATAAAATACATTTTTCAGCCGTTTACCAGCTAAATATTTAGAAAAAATTGGTCATATCATCAATGTAATTCTTAAATGCGAATTAAAATTTTTAACCATAGTGACTAATTTCAATAAAAGTTATTAACCATATATGATTAAAATAGATTTTTAACCATAGTCACTAATTTCAATGAAAATTATTAACCATATATAATTAACATAGATTTTTAATCATAATCACTATTTCAAAATCCTGAAAAAGGTTTTACTTTGAAAGAAAACAATAGTATTTGTATTGAACTACAGCCTTGGATGTAAGTAATTTGTAGCTGCGTGATGGAAAATAGTAAATGTCATAGAATATAATGTGGTTAGTATGCGATTAGATTTTTTTAAAAACTAAACATTTTATTATTTTTATGAATCTTTGAAGGGCTTTTATACAACAAACTACATCATACTTGAGCATTATAAACAATTTTGAGTGATTATAATTTATACGTTATGGGGACTTTATACTTAAAAATTACAGCCGTTTGATCAAGAGTTTATTAATTTCTCACTAGATGGCACTGATAACACCATGCACTACTCCTATACCGACTTGCACTAGATGGCTAGGGAGTTCCACACATACAATATTTAAAGTTACATATTATATATAACCGATATACACATTATTTAATTAGAAGAGCATAATGTGTGTTATATTTTATACTTGGTGTATTGAAAAAAAACTTGCCATTCTGTTACAAAGTAAATTACAAACTATACATTACATTTGAATATAATGCTAGTAGTCGTTGTTTAAATATAGAATATCTTGAATACAGAGTCGACGGAAGGTTCAGGTGTCTATGTGTCAGGGTTATCAAAATAGACTTTGTAACTAAAATAGTCTAATTCTGGCAACTTTTGTTTGAGTATGATGCATTGTTTTTAAATTAATTTCTTTTGTACTCTACTCAAGGATGCATTTACAAAAGAAAATATTATTAATATTTTTTTTTGGACGTATTAACTCATTAGTACAACCATGAACTATTTATTTTCCAAATAATTCTTAGACATTTTTTTAAGATTTCATATAAATTTCACTATGTGATAATGTTGTCTCCATGATGTATTGGGTTGATCATAAGGCGTACGGCTTTTGGCAGCATGGCCCACCGCGGGCTTGAGTTTGATTCCTAGCTACTTGTTGAGCGGGGCCGGGCTGGTGTTCTGGTTGGCTGTAAGTGATTGCTCTTGCACCAATAAGTCCACTATGTGTATTAATTATGTACATTAAAGTAAGTAAATAAATAAATTTTTAAAACATGTACTTGATACATAAAAAAGGTGGCATGCAGAACCGTGAGACCATGTGCCTTTTCGTAACGTGTGTGTTGCACAATCTTAGCATGCGCCGTTTCGTAACAATTGTGTGCAGTGTAATTGTATTGTGCGCCGTTCCATAACTTTTATGTGCTGCTCGAACAATTTGTGTGTCGTTTTGTAATGTTTGTGTGCAGCATGAGCGTATCACATGCTGTTTTGAAACGTTTGTGTTCTGTACAATCATTTCAAGCGCCACTTCGCAAGTTTGAATATTATTTTACAGATCTGATTAAGAATACAAAAGTTATGAATTTTTTTATTGTGATTTTGCCCATTTTAAATAGCAGGATCAGGAGTATAAAAACAATTCATCGAAAGTTTTGATTTCTATTGTCAGCGCAAAGTTTGTTCATATATAAATGATCTTATTGATGATTACTGCGATGACCATTAGTCTGAATATGACAGATGATAGTAAAAAGTGATAAAATATTGTAAATAACATGAGCAGTGAATTTTCTCATTCATACAAGTTTTATGTTTGCACTATATTTTTAAGTATGAGATACCAAAAAAAAATATATAAAGTTATATGAGAAAGTTCATGGTTGTACTAATAAGTTTTTAAAATTAAAAAAAAATAATAAATCCTCTGTTATTTTCTAAGTGTCCCAGTACTAATTTTAAAAATTCAAGAAAATTACATAGTTTAGGATAGTTTCAGGAGATTTGTAATAAAATTTAAAATAATGTTAAATTTTTTAATAATGTATAATTATCCTAAATAATTGTTATTTCTTCCATAAATATGATAAGTTATATGTGTTATTTTATGGAAATCAGTGTTATTTTATGGAAATACCTTTTGGGAGATATAAATAATTTTTAAAATAAATTTTTTTGTTATTAAATTTTGCAGTCACATGGCAAGGTATTTTGGGCTAATATGAAGTACTCGAAACAAGTATTATCCACGCAGGGGTATAATCACCCTTCATCCGTATATGGCTTTTGTATTATTTAGTCTTTTCCATGAAGTAACGAGGGTTCTATTCGAACCCATTAGGTATAAAACCTTAAATAGATTTCACTTGAACATATTAAACTGTTGAACTGATATTGGAAACCAAAAAATTTATTGAGTACTTCACTTGAATTTTACTGTAATCTCACTTGTATTGCAATGAAATATATATATAGTTTTTGTAATAATAAATTTGAATAAGATTCTGTAAAAATATTTCCATTTCAGACCATGATTGTACAGTATCGATAAGATACGGTACTGACATCTTCTATCAATGACTTTGTTTACCTGCGGAGTAATTACAGATTCCTTTTTTTATGTTATAAAGAGATTCTTATTTTTTTCTGGTCAAACGGCCACAAAGATTGTATACATATTGTACAATAAGTACAAATTTTGTGATTATGATTGTAATACATAATTATGATTGTAATTTATATTCACATATCTGGTAAACAGATAATGTAAATATTAAATGGAATAATAGAAAATGTTCTTTAATTAAGTCACAATATTGAAAGTCTAATGACGGCATGATATGTTATCATAGAAAAATAAAACTATTGTGTAAATATTGATTCATATGGAAGCGACGATGGTTCGAAAGTTTGGCTGACTGTCTCAATTAAAAACAGATAACGGAAAATAAAATATGAATTTGCATATTATATAACTAATAAAAGGTAAACAGAAGTGAACCTTGCCAGTATTTTGTCAATCAAATATAGTTTAGAGGAAAACTATACCCTAAATGTCTGAAATTATTATGATCTGAAATGTCTGAAATTATTATATGAAATGTTGCTGATTAAAAAATATATTTTTTGCAACATGGAACGCTCCTTAAATTTTCTTTTTCTTCAAAGTAAATGAGATATTAAATCACTTACGATTTGTAAAATTACTCTAACCACCTGGCGAAGTGCAGGTCAAGCTCCCGAAACTATGGTTTCGTAGATAAATTACTTATAGTTACTTAGGCGAACGCAAATGTGAAGGGGGTGGGGAAGGGACGGGAAAGGGGAAGAAAATCGAATACTAAATCTAATACAATGAAACAAGCAATTTCACGATCCTATGGAAACTCTAAATATATCGAGCTTGGTCACAATAATTATAATATAAGCTGAAAATGTGGTCTATATTGCAAGTATCCTGCATTTAAATGACAAAGACTAAGATTGCAATAGACTGTACCTTTTAATGAAAGAAATGTTTAAAAATATATTTATACTTCCTAAAAAACGTTTTCAATGATGTTAGAAAACATTTTTTTGTCACCCACTGATTTATGTACAGGCACTACGTGAAGCAAAATTGGACATAATTTTAAACATAATTTTCTGTTTTGGATCAAACAATTATGCAATACTAGCTGTTGCCCGTGACTTTGCTCATGTGGTCTTCAATTTAATGTGATAATGTATTTATGTGAGTACCCGGCGTGCGTTGAAATGCCACTCAAAGAAAGTGCGGAAATTCACTTTGAAAAAGCACAGAAATTACAATGAAAATGTGTGATGTTGTGTTATCTACTATCTTACTTCGATCGGCAACTAGAATTTTACAATCAACGCCACTTGTTATATCACATAGGAACTGAAATTTTTTCAAGTGAGCGCATTCATACACCAAAAAGACACGAACTGCCGCTAACTATCAATCACTCGCAATCAAATTAGTAATGTAGAAACGCATATAGTACAAACAAAGGAACATTTATTTTTATATATAAGAAAGATGTGTAAAATTTAAGTCAATAATTTTAGTTATACAAATCAGAAGGGAAACTGATCCTCTGGATGGAGCTGCAAGTGGTTTAAAATTATTATGATAAGTTTACTAAAATTGATTATAGATGATGATAATTATAGAATCAAGCTTTACAAAAAATTGAAAAAAAATGGGGATTCTGTATTAAACAGTATTTTTAGTAGCTAAAAGCCTCTGATTGATCGATGTAAGTACAGAGTTGTCAAAATGATAGGATGAGAACCCTATCATTATGACAACTCTGTATTTTGTTTCGGACCTTTTGGCTACGGACCCTAAAAATATGGTACATCTAATCTTTCGTCCTGATTAAAATAAATTTACTTTGTTGCCGTAGCAACATGAGACAAGAAATGAAAAAGGAAAAAAGAGATGTAAGCAATTATTTTTGAAAATTCCTTTTAACATATCTTTTTGTTTTTTATACAGAATTTTGTAAAATTTTTCTTTATTACTATGCCATTAACAAATATCTCTTTAAGACATATTGGTAATAAATATGCTATCTCCAGTAAATTGAATATCAGAAACTATATTAATGAGCTATGGCTTGAAAGGTGAGTGGTGCTAATAAAAAAATGGTCTTGGTAGCTATTTTGTGTAGGCATAATATTTACACTTGTGAATACATTTGTTAATCGAAGTTCAACATATTTTTCCATGCATTACCTTTATTTTGCATATGATGTAAATAGGAAATTGTGTCGTTTTATCAATTTTCGTTATTAAATTATTATTACTTTAAAACAATTAGTCGCCCATCTCATCTTTGTCCAGGCAAAAAAGGAACTGTCTAACTGCGTTCTGTTTTAGTCTTTTATGTAACAACTAGCTGTGCCCGCAACTTCGTTCGCGTGGAATTTGGAGTAAAAATACTTATTAGGATTTTTTTAATATTTTTTCTCTCAGAACTCTAGGAGCATAAAGTTTACTAAAAATGCTAATAGATGATGTTGGCAGCCAAATCGGTTCCGCCGGTACTGATATTAGGATGCACAACGAACGTAAACTAAAGATTGACATGTCTTTTGTGAATCAATTAAAATGAAACCGAGTCTATATCCCAAGCTAATCTAAAATACATCACTGAAAACCGCATCCAAATCAATTTGGCTGTTACTGAGATTAGCGTGCACAACAGACAAATTGGCAAATACACAAAAATTCTGAAAACTTGTTTTAGGCTTAATAGCGTATCTTTAGTAGGTAGCACTTAGTTTTACTTAAAAATATTCAATGTGCAGACTCAGTTTTTTTACGATTTTATTATATGTATAGATTGAGTACAGAATTTCACGGCCCAATCTTGTAACATAAAAATGCTTTTAAGACTATAATAGTAGTATTGTAACAGTTGCTATGTTCGTAAATAGCCATGAATTTTTTTTGTAGATTTTTAGTATAGTTTACAATTCTTTTGAATATTATTTTAGTATAGCTATAATGGTTTAGTTTGGTTAACTCAATGATGCTTTATGGTTCGACTTTGCAACAGAAAATGGACTATGTAATAATACACAATATATGCCATTGAACGCTTCATAGATCTTCATGTTGTCTACAATATCTTCCTGCATTTTATCTTTTTTCTTTCTGATACAGAACAATTAAGTTATTCGATTGATATTTTTTCAATTTGTTTTTTATCATTTATGTACATAGTTCTACGCTTTATTTTAATTAAAAAAATATAATAATGGACTGCGACATAATGCAGACTGCTCCTCGAGGGGAAAGGGTCAATTTTTATCTATCATATATATGTTTAGAATGGCTATCATATTTAATTTAATGTGGGTTAATAAATTGACCTAAACATCGCCATTTTTGTCCCATACGCTCTTTGAACTTAAAACTAGTTACCGTGGCTTATCTGTGAAAGATAAATTAATGTCGTCACAGACTTTTGTTTAGGCCTCTTAAAACTTCCAATTATTAGATATATAGATATTATTAGTGTATTTGTAATAATTTCGCCAGCTTTCGATACAAAAGCGCACAGATCAGTGACTTTTCTCTGAGTATGTTGGCATTATTAATTATATCTCGAAAGTTATACAACATGTTTACTTGCTATAAAGCCATAGGCTTTATATAGGCTATAAAGCCATAGGCCAATCTGAAAATTATGAGCTATCTATTGCAGAAGTTATATGTCGATAGGATCAGTTGATATTTGCAAATCCTTTAAAAATAAAGAAAATGTTAATCTTCATTATTTTAATAGGATTCTTTTAGATTAAATAAAGAAAGCAAAATGTTTTAACAGAAGAAAAATTATATTAGAAATTAAATTTTATTTATTGACTATACATTTTTATATAAAAATAAAGCATGTCAAATGTGCATAGAACGTACGATGTTAAGTTTTGTGCACACTTAGGTTACATACAACAGCTTAAGTACTTAAATAAAGTATTTCTGTTAAATTTATTCTCACACCGCTACAGATATGTTGACTAGCTAACCAGCTTCGATGATATTAGAAGCAATTGTAACTCAGGTAATCATACAAGTTAGTATTAGTATTTTGGAAATAGAAGGTCTTTCCCTAAAAGATGATACCATTTTTTAATTTTTTGGAATATTTATATATATGTCTACATTACGTGTGTATATTAGGACGTTACAGATCGTAATTCTTGACCAATTTTGGTGATTGTTTTTCACAATTTATTCTTAACCTCCATTTACCGTTAGCGTCTTCATTTAAACTCCGTATACTTGCCTCTCCACTCTTCTATCTGCTCTTTTTAATTTTCCTTTTTTTTATTAGATATGTGACCAAAGATGTGGTTGGTGACTATGTTTTTCATTGCTATTTACCTGATAAAATTAACTAATGTAAACTAATAGCATTGCTTAAATATATAAGTAGGAGAAAAAAATATTTTTAATATTAAAATAATATCGACATCATTTTAGTTTTACACTGTTATATTATCTAATATATCCTTCAGAGACACAAAATATGTATTACATTAATTGTTCATTAATCGTACACTATTTGATATTCAGCAATTCTTAGTATTTATTAATCAAGTGCAGGATATGTGCAATATTGGAGACAGGTGAAACTTGCAAGGCGTTACTCTTTTTGAGAAATATATTAGCACTATACTCAATGAATCTATTTCTACTCTACCGGTGTAGAGATTTCGTATAGTACTGTCTCGATATAAGGATTCAAATTGGACCAATCGGGTACGAAAGTCTAATAAAAAACATATCAAGTAGTTAAATTTATTTGAAATATATACAAAAATTAATGCTTGTTTGAATTGAAAATTGAACACTTCAAAGAGATATGAAGATAACACATGAACTAGCATGATGGACTCCAGAGTTGACTAAATTCCGAGAGCTGATGGAAATGTTGCTAGATTAGTTATCACTGGTAAAGGATTCGTATTCGTAGCACATTGCAGATGGATGAAACCTTAAAATAATGTTATCTTATAATCTGTAGTCTTATTTTCTTTCTTATTTCTATTTTCCCATCTCGATGAATGACAGTATTAACCGAGCAGAATTGCTCTAATAACAAAGGGTACTAATGCACGAAAGATATTTATGACATAACATATATTTAAGAGGAGATAGAAACTTGTTTGTATATTTGTTCGGACGACCTTTCAAGGACTTACTTCAAGGTGAATTCATAATTAGTTAAGGTAATGAAATATTTCGAAATGATAATATTAATCAACTTCCTTACACATGTAACTGAGTGACGACCCTGAGTTTTATCAGCAAACACAAGAGGAAGGTCAGCCAACTTGGTCGTAATATAATTTGTATATTCATAAGCTTGATTAAAATTCTTTGAGATGTACGTGGAACTGTAGGTAAGCCTTCAACAATAATAACTTGTTACTTTTACTGTTACGTGTGAAGTTATGAGTGTTGTGTATTACTCATTCTAGTAATTTCTAGGATCCCATAGTTAAAATATGTTTTCCTTAAATGTTGTTATGGCTATTTGTCCTATGTATTCGTGTAACAACTCGGTTATTTCTCAAACATATGTAATTCAATTTAGCAGATATATATGTTTTTTCTTAACTCAAAAGTAGGAGAGAAATTAAAAAAAAAATTTATGGCATCTGCATAAGTTTATAAAAATGTTTTCTTTCTAACATCTCATGAAAAATTAAATGTTTTAAGAAAAGGCATTCATATTTTATCATATCTTTTATTTATTCACATTCGTCAGATGTTAGATGTAAGCCTACAAAATAATTTACAACATGTCGCCCTGTCTAATTTTACAATTAAGCGGTACAAAAAATCTAAAAGGATTGAAGAAGATGTTAGCGTTTCGCATATATTTTTACTGAAAATTGATGCAGTTTGGTTACATTGGCTGATTTATAAGATAAAAAAAATGCAAGAACTAATTAGTTATCACTTGACCAGTCAGACGCAACCTAACAAAGGTAAACTTGCACTATTACGGAATCCTAACTTATGCATGTCTGGTATGCCCTTGACAAGGTTATTATTTTCTATTGTCGTTAAGAAAAGGGTGGCTAGAAAATAAATTGGAAAGACTTGTGAACTTACTATTCCATATTAACCTAAATATAAATTAGTACCATCTATGATAGATTTTAGTAAATAAATAATTTTAAATCACTTACAGTTCCATCTATCAGCAACATCATTGCTCAGAGTGACACTTTTTGAACTGATAGAAACGGATTAAAAGGAAAATGGTATTTTAATAGTATTTATATCATTATGAATCATAAAAAAACATATAAATATAAATTGAAACACATCCAAACACTTAAATTATAAAAACGCAAATAGAAACAAACCAAGAAAACTTGCCGTTAGTATGTTTCAGTATGTGTGCTGACCAAAACAGTTTATTTAATTCTTGCAAGTTTCTCTAAGAAAAATAGTTTAAGTTAATGACTTCAAAATAACGTCAATTGAATTTATTTTAAATGTTCAATTTAACACTGAAAACTTTTCGCAGAGCTGATTGTTATATTATTGGAGTCGGCATTGTATGTAATACATAGAAACTTACCAGATTTCTGTATTTAATATACATACATTCAAAAAATTTACAAACCGTGTCATCAATTTGCCTTCCATACAATTCATTAAAGCAAAGCCAATTAGAATATGGCTCTATTATTTGGAACCCACACGAAACCAAATACAGCTTGATGACTGAAAATGTGCAAAAGACCTTCCTCCAATATCAGTATATGAGAAGTATAGTTTCTTCCCGTTTCTATTTCCTACCGATTTCCTCTTGGGTATGCTGGGTTTCCATCTCTTGCAACACGGAAGAGACATCGCACTTATGAAGTTTGTTTTCCAGCTATTGAAAGGCAAAATTATATGCCCTGTATTAATGAATAAACTTTCATTCTTCATACGTGACAATTTGTTGCGCTCATGTAATCATCACATTTTTGTTATACCACCTTCTAGAATCGAATTATATCGAAACTCTCCAGTTTCCTGCGGTGTTCAACTGCTCAGCCACCTGATCGCGGTTGCACCAGAGTGTGATTTATTTATGAGTGAAAGTAAATTTGTCGATTTCTTATATATATATATATATATATATATATATGTGACATTTTTTAACATGACTAATTCCTCTGATTATTGAGAATGTAAATGTTTTATTCAATATGAAAAATTCAACCGTTTCCGAGATAATCTCTAAATTTTGTTACAGCAAATTCTATCAGAACTTTTTCAAATTAAATACTCAATAACTTGTATTTAATTTCGAATTAAAACAATTCAATTTTCAAATAAATTTTATGTATTTGGTATTTGGCTGCCCTCGACATTGTCTAGTTTTTTGAAAATTAAGCAAAATATTGTATTTGAAGGATGTTTTATACAATATACTACTAATAAATAAATAAAAGATGAGAAAATATTTTCAGAAAACTAGACTGGGAAAAGTACGGCCTCAACATCAACAGTAATCGCTTAAAGCACTTAAAGTTCGCAGACGATTTAATATTAAGATCCAAAAAAATTACAAGATATGATATTAACCCTAGCTAAAAAAGTTACGAGGTAGGCCTTGAAATGAATATAAGTAAAACAAAAATGATGATAAACTCCAGTAAAACAGATATTGAAATGGAAGGAAATAAGTTTGAATATGTTGATGAATCATTTATTTAGGACAAATTATTGCTCCCAGTGATTTAATGACCAAAGAAGTTAATAAAAGATTAGCTTGTGGATGGAAAAGGTATTGGGCTCTCAAAGAAATCATGAAGAATAAAGAATTAGGTATTCCCATTAAAAAGAAAACGTTCAACACACGTATCCTTCCATGTTTAACATATAGATGCGAGACCTGGTCCCTCACTGAATTGCATAGAGAAAAACTTGCCAGGTGCCAACGGGCGATGGACAGGAGTATGTCGCGAGTAAAACTAAAAGATAAAATTAAAAATATAAATATTAGAAACAAAAATAAAATAACCAAGATACTTGGTCGTATTGACCACCAAAAGTGGAACTGGATAGGACATATGTTAAGCTACAAAAGAAATAAATGGAGCAAGCAGGTTACTCTCTGGTACCCATGAGATGGCAGCAGAAGACCAGGTCGTCCAACCAGAAGATGGGAAGACGACATTCACCTTACTTTGGGGCCCTACTGAACAAGGGCCTTTGCCAGGAGGCACGCCGAACTGTGTGACATTCTATAGTATTTACTGGTTAAAAATGTTGGCAAATAAAAAGGTTATTATTATTATAAATAAATAAAACATACATATGTCAAGTTGAATAAAACATTTTATTTTATTTTTTATTTGTAACAATGAAATACAAAATATGTAACAATAAATATCAACATTCTTGCTTTTATTTATGCGCAATAATTTAATTATACTTCAAAAACGTTGCCATGGTAACCGGTAGCCTTTCATAATACAATTGTCACAATAGTGTGAAACGTTATGATATGATACGACAAATTTGTAAATGTAATAATCTCATTTAAATTAACTTTGGCCATTTTCTATATTTCTCATTACCATTATGGATTAGTGAATTAAAAAAAATGTTGACTTTTTCTTCAAGGTCTGCCCATTGTCCATTAAAAAAAATAATTATGACTTTTTGAAATGCCTAGAGATTCTCTAACCAATAAAATTTAGGAAAATATTTTACTTGCAGTCCACATTTATCCTTAAATTAATTATTTATTATTTTTTATACAGTCTGACGAACAACTCTGTTGGATTTATTAGCTACATAATACCAGACAGGAACACATCGATAGGAATTCTTGAGGATATCCTCAAATTAAATTATGTGGATCTGACCATTCACATCAAATGAATACTCATAATACTATATGGTTTTCTTCAACCATATACCAAAAATCAATTAATAACATTCAGTAGTTTAGTCACAGGATTAGTTTTAACCGGTTTACAATTTCAAACATGATGTATTTAATTGAGGACGATGCGCTACTTTGCTACCGGTCCAAACAACGGAAACCACCATAAACAACAACCGTGCACCATTTTCGTTTTGCTAAGGTTAGTAACATAAACATTGCAAATGGTGTTTCCGTTTTGTTTATATTAAATGTCATTTAATTTGTATGAAAATTTTTTTTTCTTGGCTTAATTGTCTATTTCACTATTTTAAAGTATTTATGACAACTAGTACTGACTAGTTTTTAATTTAATGTTGATCGGTCACATTCACATTATATATAGATTCTTAAAAATAAATATAGACAGCTTATCAGACCAATACAAAACTCAACTTCAATAAACTCTCCATTTAAAGAAATTCGTCGACTTAAACTAAATTTAAACTAGACATCATGAATAAGGTTGCGACAGACGAACAGACAAATAGGAACTCTATATAACTATCTGAAATGAAATATAGGACCTTATAAGAATTTGAAAAAGTAGCAATTTTATTACTCTGGTGAATGTATCGTAATAGAGAGATGTAGAATTTTATGGGTATTTAAAGAGCTCTTGTTGTAAAAATGCCACATTAGATGTAAAAATACCAGTTAAGTGTAACACATGTTGAGTAATTAATTTAAATTTTTTTGCAATCAAGGAAAATATCCAATTTATAAAATCAAAAATTTGTTACAATTTTATTTGTAACCAAACTGTGTTTTTTAGTTAATATTCTAAATGTTGGAATGAAGAATTATAAATTAATTTACCTAAAATCACATCGTTTATGATATAACTATATTCCAGAGTATTTTTATGTTTTTACATTAACCACTTTTACATATATTTTTACAAATGAATGGCTATTTTATTTACAGCAAAAAAAATGTTTTAATTTAGATACAAATACTTTTTATTTTAATTTTTTAATCTATAAAATCCATCTTCATAACAAATTTCAGGAGTTCCTTGTTTGAATAGTTCAAATATATTAGTGACAAATTGATTCTATAAAAGTTTTGTTTTTTACTTTATTTATTGGTTTTGGACACCCCTGAAACGTTATGTCAGGGGTGTCCAATGTGGAGAATAAAATATTAGGATAAATTTCAAATTGCTCAATCAATTTCCTTGATTTGATAACATTGTAAATATTAATACCACATAAAAGAACTAGCTAGTAGTAAATGTACAATGAAGTTTTGGTCGTAATCAATATTGTCAAGTCCATTTTGAGTGCATCATGAGAACAGCACCAACCTTTAATTAAACACTAGATCTTTGTAGTTTGATAGGAGGTAATAGTTTGACACTCTACAGTTGGTGGCCGTGCGCACTACCGTCGTGCGGTCGGCACGTTCAAAGTTTGCTTTTACAATCTCGTAATAGCGACCGTCACTGCAATGAAAAATAAGACTGGTTTAAAATATGCAGCATTGAGATTATTAATTATCAATTTAATTATTTAATTATAATTTATCTCAGGTATATTTAGATATTTGAATCATATTTTCTATGTTATGGTTAAGGTTGTAAAGAGTTAATGTTATGTTATATCTTTAAATCAGTTAAACTTAAGATAAGCCAAGAGCTTATGGCTAAAAATGAGGAATACTCTTAGACCAAGGTTTTCTTAGGAATAAACACCAAAAAAATAGAAAATTGTAAATAAATTTTGTAGAATTATATTTTTCCTTTTTTATTTTTACATCTTAAACTTTTACAACAACTGAATTACAGCAAGAGACTAAGTAAGGTTGGACTAGCACCTATGTTGCGTGATTAATTTGAGTTTTAACCGTAGCATTTAAGCTAATTTTAAGTGTTCCAGCTAATAATTGGATGAAATCTTGTAAATAAATGTTCACGCTGTATTAAATGTTTGCTGACAATCAAAACTAATTTTAAGATCAACCTGCAAATAATAGAATGAAATCTCGTAAATGCATGAGCATTTAGCTTATGCTGCATTAAACATTAACCGACAACCAAAACCAATCTTGCCATGGTGTATACATTGAAAACCAGAGAACTATAAAAGTCCACCTCTGTGCATAACTTGTGTTTGTTTGAAGTGATTATAGTAAAATAGTGCATCTTTTTTAAATAGGCACATACCAATAAAGTTAAACCTCAAATTTATTGAGAAAATATATTCCAAGAATAAAACTGAGCTGTAAAATAAATGTTTAAAACATTCACTGCCACGTGAGTAATCTTTCTGCTTCCTTATATTAATGTTATATATTTTGCAGTCGCTTATGAAGTTGGCTTTTGTCAAAAAATGTATGTAATCTCGAAATATGCAAAAAATTAATAATTTCATAAAAATATAAAAAAAATATATATATTTATTATAAAAAAACTTATAGTTTTATAAAAGGACAAAATACCATGGCGAAAAACCTATTAAACAAAACAATATGCCAATCATAAGATTCTCAGGAATACTCGTGTTAAAGTGAAGTGTAACTATTAACACAAAAGAATTTACCAAATCGAACGAATTCTTGTGTTTATTCCACATGTGAAGGGTCACATAAATCAAGTATTTTTTATATGATTATGTAATTCCCCGGCATACCAGGTTCTCTAAATTTAAAGAATTTATTGTAGTAACTAAACCTCTAGCAACAACGAAGTACAGGGAGCAATTTCGCAGCAAAATGAACATACCACTAAAATTTAACACACAAATATGAACTGTCAAATAACATAATCATACTAGTGGCAGTAACGCGACAGCCATCTTTCTTCTGCACGTGCATGGCTTCATTAATCTTTGGTCGCGAAGTTGGCAGCGACGTTTAAGTGTACGAAAAAAATTTCTTTTTTCGAACAAAACTTCGAATTTTTTTTTCTTTCTAATAAAAAAAAAGGTCTATCATACTAGCATACCGAAACACAAATACTAAATTTATCTGGATCATATCTAATAAGTTTATCTCAAGTTTTTGTAGAATGTGAGTCTAGATTCATATTTCGAAAATAGTGTGTTGCTAAGCACTATGAAACATTACATTCGATGTCAATTAACTTTTGAAAGCGCCCAAAGGATACATACACATATGTATGTACAGATATACATGTTCACAGTTTCCAATGTGAATCATGCTTATCATGGATGCAAATACGATGCTTTATCAATATGATGAAGCTTATATCATTATGTAAGTGGAATGATTCTTAGAAAGCAAGTAAATAAAAAAATTGCCTTTAGAATAGACCATAAAAAGCAACCGGTAAAAAATTTTAAGTTTGCTATTTTAATTTTTTTGTTGCTACCTTCCATGTGGCATACAGTAACTATGCTACTCCTGTATCCCATTTAATAGTATATCATATTGCGTTAATTTCTATGAATACATTTAATTTTGCAAGACATAACCGTAACCGTAAGAAGTAACCGGACGTAACCGCAACGTAAGCGAAACCGGACGTAAGCGAAAATAAAGTAAATTTTGTAATTTTGTGGTGCTTTAGAATTTTTAATAGAGTTTAAATTGTTATTGTAAATTGGTTTATATAATCTAAGGGAATTTTTTTATTGCTCTAGGGTTTTTAGTTTAGAATAAATAAATACTTAAAGTGTGGTATATTTTTCTACATTGTTCTCTAAGAAGAACCTTCAATAGGGAGACCTTTTGTTTATTACTAGGAAAGATATTGTTTTATGATAAAATATTGTATAATATATGGGTATAACAAAGAAATGCATTATTATTTGTATAGATGATTCTTCACACAAACTGAGTAGAAAATGTTGAGGGACTTTATGACAATTCCCAACTATTTCTGATTAATCACTGCCAAAATTACAATTTCCATGAACAACAATTTTAATTTTTTTTAATGTATGAATAATATGCTACACCTATCCTTTGCTACATCTATTCTTTGTTACAGGCTCTATATATGATGGATCTGCAAAAATAAGTTACTTAAAAGAGATTAAACGGAGAGCGCCATGTCCACTGAAATTCATAAAGGTGAGGCCAATCTGCCTATAAAAATGAATGCATTTTTCATTGCTCACAGCAATGAAAAATGCATTCATTGAGATAAAGAGCGAGATAGACAATAAGAGAAAGCTAGATGAAAAAGTATAAAATTAAAAATTTAAAAGGAAAATTATTTTAGTTACGTAGTATAAGTTTATATAAACTTGCAATACATAGTGTAAGTTCATATGAACTTGCAATATATAGTGTAAGTTCACATAAATCTGCAATACATAGTGTAAGTTCATATGAACTTGCAATATATAGTCTAAATTCATAAAATTTTGCAATACATAGTGTAAGTTTATATGAACTTGCAATATATAGTTTAAGTTTATATAAACTTGTAATACATAGTGTAAGTTCATATGAACTTGCAATATATAGTTTAAGTTTATATAAATTTGCAATACATAGTGTAAGTTTATATGAATTTGCAATATATAGTTTAAGTTTATATAAACTTGTAATACATAGTGTAAGTTTATATGAATTTGCCATATATAGTTTAAGTTTATATAAACTTGTAATACATAGAGTAAGTTCATACAAGCTTACATTACATGGCTGAGAAATGATATAGTAATGAAAAGTGAAAAACATTGATAGTGTAGTTAATGAGTGATGGATTTAACTGAAGGACAGAAGGAGTATGCTAGGTGGGAGAAAGGGATGGAGAGAGTGTAGGAGACAGGGAAGTATAGCGAGGGAAGCAGGGATGGATAGAGGTGTGAGAAAGAGAGAGTGGAGTCAATGAGTGAGATACAGATAGATTGACAGGCTGGTAATGTTCTTTGGATAATTAGTACCAAAGTGAACTGACTGCAAAAGATACCATACTAATTAATAAAATATATAAATCGTAGCTATAAAAAAGGAATACAAGTTATAATGCTATATGGCTGACAATTAAAAAGAATTAAAATTTGACAAGACAGATGAAATTAGGGGTGGCATGCATTTTAGGATAAATATTAAATATATATGTTAGGATTCAGATTGGTCTCAAAACTTACTAGTTATAGGCATTTATAGAAGTTATGAGTAAGTTGTATGATTATAAACTTAGTTATATTAAAACAAAGCTACGATCAGAAAATAAAGAAAAAAGGACTGTGTGGCTTAAAAGATAACAGACATACTGTCAATCCATTTTTTTAGTCAGTGGTGAAAATTTGTAACATGGCCAGCATTTATATCCTAAGGACTTCATATTAATACACTGGCTATTCATGTGCAACATATAAATTAGTACGGAAAACAATTTACAAATTTAGATGAACCCACCTTAGCACGAGGCACTTCATCTTGAGGCATTTTACGCGAAGTATGTCAATGGCTTTTTGACTTTTGTCGGAGAATCTCAGATTTTCGGGGTCCCATCTGAGCTCCAGCCGTTCTAGGTTTGGACAGTTGTTCGCTATGCCGTCCATTAGCTATGAATTCATATAAAGTTTTAATTTAATTACCAAAACATATGAACTAAAAAATAATTTGTGTTGATGTATGTAATTGGTTTTAAAGTGAAAAACTGTCAAAAAGTAGTGAAAAACAGTCATACAACGAATGTTATTGCTGAGTGCCTCCAATATGATAAATTTAGGTAAGAGACAAAGGCTATATTTACAGAAGAACGAAAACAACATTTTTTTCGTCAGAAAATTGTCCATAACTTTTTTCATATGGTACTATTTTAATGGTTTTTTTATTTGGTACTATTTAAAGCAAAGTTGTTTAGATAATTGCATTATTATATATATATATATATATATATATATATATATATATATATATGTGCGTATGTGTGTATATACATATATGTCTATACATATATATACATATATATGTATATACACAAATACACACACACACATACATGTTGGGTCAGACAAAAAGTCCTGAAACACTTTTTCCTGATAATTCGAGGAATTCTCAAGTGTTTGGAAATATTTCATTGCTCAGCTATATAGGCAGCATAAGCTAGTGAGTAAAATCAGTAAATTATAATCGTTCATGCAGCAAATATGTCCAAAAAATAGATATTTTCCGTGAATTAGTACGAGTGCTTTTTCTTCAGGAGTACCGTTTGGAAACTTCAGTATGAGTAGCTGCAACGAAAATTAACCAGATGATGGGAGAAGATACTGACTCTCATGTGATGGCTTCTCGAAAGTTTGATCGCTGATGCTTTGGATGACGGCGATCATTGGATAGCAAACGCAGTATTTAGCAGAGTGACTTTAGTGCTCAAAAAGCACGGTTTTATTGTATCTACATGAAAGGGGTAAGAGTTGCAAACTTGGGCCATGGGTCCCGCACGAGTTGAGTGAAAGACAGAAGCAACTGCCTGTTGACATCTGTATGACTCATTTGACATCACATACCAATGAAGAATGGCTTTATATATGTGAATATGTGAACAAGCCAATTATAATTTATCTGTACTCAATGATAATCAGATATGATGACAAATTGATCAACGTACAAATTTGATTTCGTAATTTGGTTGCTCCTCAAATGTCTAATAAGTGTTTCAGTGACATAAATTATGACGCTGCACTGGTCAAATCAAAACTGCAGTGTCAAAGCGAAACGATTAATAAAATTTATTTTCAGTTTCAGCTTTTTCGAAAATTGCAAGATTTTTTCAGAAAAATTTCCAAATTTTGAATTGGCATGTGAACATGCATCTTATGTCATACTGGAAAAATGCTTTGCAAAAATTATGATTAACGTTTTGTTTAATTAATAATTGTCCATTTTGGTGATCTCTTTCATGAATTTTTGTTGAATATACGCTTAGAGTGTAAAGTGTACTATATGTTACATGTGATGTAATATGTGAGGTATGTCAACGTCATCCAATTCCCCTAAACTCCTGAATCTACTTGAATGAAATACATTCTTTTTCACATTGTTTTGTGCCTAATATTTTTAATTTTAAATCTTTCTTATTTATGGTTCCGAAATTTCAAAGATAATTTTTTTAAAATTTGTGTTATTGAGAATTATAAAAGTTTGTGATTGAAAAAAATAAATATAAATTGTTCAATTTAAAAAAATAATTTTATAAGCGTTTTCGAAACTTCACTTCTGCCTGGAATCATGGCGGGAATAGCAAAAGTAATAATAGGTATTTTTAATGGAACGCTTAAGAATGCACTAATATACTTTGTAAAGCAGTATCTAGTCGTAGTGTTAAATATTGATCTGGTTACATTTTACTGACCTGATCCACGTGAATATTTATACCTAATCTCTCTGGTGTTCCCATCACTAGGATTCTGAAAAACAAAGTATGTTTTATTAATCATTCTCCAAAAAAGAAAGGAAAACTTAAATGGATGTATACTTTAATTGATATTATTAAAGTATACATATTCTATTATTTTCAATTATGAAAGTAAAATAGCAAAGAATTTTGAAGTCAATTTTTTGCTATTTTACTTTCAATATTTATAAACCATTAATACATATTTTTTTCAAAATTATTTTTGGACTTACATAAAACACAAATGCAACGAAGGTTGTAGTTGACAATTCAATGAATTCAATGAAATAACGAAGGCAATGCAAGAGTAATTTCCTTTTCGATGACGTGTGTAGCCAGTATTATCGCCAGTAGCATATATTATTCACATGTCATATTTTAATAGATCGATAAGACCACACTATACATGCATAACACGCCCAAACATCTTGATGGCAACATTCTTGAAATGAAACATATAACTTTTTTAAATGTTTGTTCTTAATTCCTTGCTGTGTCAAATGATCTTTAAGATGTGAGGAATCTTACAGAAAAAACTTTAACTACATCTGCCAACACTAATGGACTAGCATATAGGCCATGGATAACCAATTAGTTTTATTGGGGGTCCGTTTTTAAAAAATGAAATAATAAATGAAATCTATTTATTTTATCTATATTATTATAAAATTGTTATTCCTCTGTTTGTTCGAGAAAGACATAAAAACTACTGGAAAGGTTTTGAAGAAATTGTTGTTTTAAAAATTTGACGGATGACGGGAACCGGAGATGCAGACAAAGTCAGGGGTAAAAGCTAGTTAAAAATGTAACAAAGAAATTTGAACTCTTTTTTTATCAAGTATGTACTTAAATTTTATTTTGTTAAATTTTATGATTTACACAAAAAAGATTACAAATTTATTGCTCGATTAAGGTCCGCACAAAAAAGGTCAGTGTTCCGGATCCAAACCGTGATCCGCCATTTGGTGACTCCTGATTTAGATTGACATTAATGTTCTCTTCATAATAGTTTTGTCGTCAAAATAAAATTCACAACTCTAAAAGAATTAAACATCAAGCACATTTTTGTAACAATTCTTTATGATTAAATGAATGCAACTTAAGTCCGACATACTTGGCATTGGAGAGTACAGGTAGAACACTCTGCCAGAGCTGATCAGTGACTTGAGGCATGCCACTGAGCGCCAGCCCATGGAGCTGGCAGCCATAACGTGAGAGGAAGCGGTGCAGAGCATCATCGGTAATGTTATCTGAGCTATCCAAGTCCAGCGCCACCAGATTCCTGGAGTGAAACAGCGTATTTGGAATAAATATTTTGTAGCATGAAAAAGCATGATGCCCTTCAGCAGTTTTTTTTATCTTGTTAGTTAAAACTCAATTTTTTTTAGCTTACAGCTCATTTTTTTGTCTGTTGACAAATGATTGTTTGGCAAAATAAATTTTCAGTAATTTTGCAGGTTTTATGAGAAAATTGAATACTTTTATCCGTTTGTACAATTTTCGCGTTTGTTAAGTTTATATTAATACATGGAGGAGAATATTAATTAAAAATCCTTTCCCTGCATGTATTTAGGAATTTTTTCATTCAACTAATTTGATATTTGCATAAAATAAAAATGTATCATATACACAGATACAGATATTATCTGTATAACAATGTATGTATATATAATATCTGTCCATCACAATCTTGTATACCTTGAATAATTTGACATGATATTCAAACTAGATGAAGGTTTTAACAACATAGAATTTTACTGTTCTTGATTGTTAAAACAAAAGAAAACAAAAAGTTTTCAAATTTAGAATAGAATTTTTTTTTGTATTTGGTGTTAATTTAAAAATGAGTTGATTTAAAATTTAAAAATATGCAATTAAACATTTGAGTTCTGTGAGTTTGCATTTTAAGAATTATGGGATAGGTTATAACATGTACTTTAAATTGTTTTTATTATAAAATAAGCAATATTTATAACTCATAAATAAAGTGTGGTGATAAAAAAATTTTACCCAAAAACTAAAAATAGGATATTAATTATCAATATGGAAATGTTATCATTGAAGTTGTGGGTATCATTAATTTTTTTTCATTTTTGTACATTAAATGCTCAAATATGAACATACTAGTTCCATGAATGCATTTTCAAATTTTTAGATCACATTTCATTCCAGTTTCGGTACACGACACAATTCAGTAAGATTGTATGAATCACGTTTTACAGCAATTTGTATTAAGATTGTTCCGCTATATATCAGCCGGTGATTATTTATAGCTAATGGAAACAAACTCACAGCACATGTTTTCGGCTGTGACTGTGACTGACATGGTTGACCATGATGATTACGATATGATTGACAATGATTATATAGTTGTCCATGATATCAGTTGAAAAAATTTAAAGAGAAAACGTAGCACTGACATTAAAAAAAAACGCAAAATGACAAAACGCAACTAAAGGGTATTTGAAACGTCGTGTTGCTGTTATTATTTGTTAGCATTGAACAGCTAGTCTTCAGTTTCAGAATAAATTTGTTCTTTTTTCAATACCTGTTTTTTCACTTTAAGATTTTTTCTATGTTACTTGTAGCTTTTAAGTTTCTTAAATCAAAATATTTAAAATAGAGATTTCACTTCGTTATAATGAATATAATCAAAGTTGTGACCAATTTAAGTCTTGGAATTTTTTTAGGAGTAAAATTTTTCTTTTAATAGTATTAATAATGTTAATGATTATTGTTGAATATATTTGGCGTTCAATTTGTAGAAATTCATTGTTCACAATTAAATGAAACTATGTGATGTAGTATTATTTCTACTTTCTTTAATTTCTTTACCACGACCAAAGATCTTTGCTAATAGCCCACCTGAAGATGTAATACAATGAAACCTAGGTCGTGGTAAAGAAATTAAAGAAAGTAGAAATAATACTACATCACATAGTTTCATTTAATTGTGTTAATGATTACAATTAATATTAAAAATATCATTTTAATATTATAATTTTTAGTAACTAGAAATGAGCGATATAATAATAAAAAATTTATAACAAGAAACAATAATTTTATAATGACATTTTTGATTTTGCATTCGTTGTATTTTCCAATATGTGTGTTCTTTCTAGGTTACCATCGACTACAGATAGCAGCAAAGAGAATGTTAAAATGTTACAATTTTTTGTATAGTGGTGTGGTTGTACAGTCATTCTTAACTTATTTATCCTAGAAAAATAGCTATAACCATAATTTATGTTTAAAAGGTAAATTTAGGTTCAATTTAGACGCTATTCTTAGAGATGTCAATGGCCTTCTCTACGAATTGTAACTCAATTCATCTTTGAACAGGAGATTAAGGCATAATTTGTAGAGACATCCGTTGAAGTTGAAATCACTAACTCACCTAGCAGTGCCGGCCTCCATCCAAGCCTTCAGCACGGTATCATTGAAACCATTTAATTGTCCGGCGCTGAGGAAGCGAAGGTTGGGTATCCTGGTCACAATATCGATTAGACACTCGGTGGAGAGGTCGGTGGCTGTCACATCCAGTTCCTGAATTGCGCACTTCTCCCATTCAACTTGCATTACGTAGTCCGATTGTAAACCTGAAATGTAATGTGGCAATTTATTTTCAATTAGCATTGTTTCTTAACATCACTTGGAAGCTAATTCTATTATTCACCAGGTGCAGGATGAGGTCAGCATCATTCAATTCATTTGTAACGAAAAGAAACTTGGTTAACCAACAAATTAAAGTGGGTGACGACAGCCATTGTGCAGGAAACTATAAGAATACTGGAAGCAACGATTAATACTAATTTTACACATTTTTAAAAGTGAGTTGGAAATTTAACTAATGAATAAGTGGAAAGCTGCCATAAAGATTGTTTTTCATTGTTAATTCTGTGTTACTAAACAATAAATATAATATACTAAACAATAAAATGAGTACAAATAATACATTTTTAACTTAAGAAAACTTGTAAAATAAATTAGATTTTTTTTAATTAGAATTAAAAAAAATAATTAAAAAATTGTGTAAAAAGATTTATACTTCATAACAATTTCTTAATAGTAAAAGTACTGTTTTCAATCAATTTTCTTTAATAATTGTGGACACCAATTATTTTTGTTTAATACATTGGTTTTCATTTATATTTTTTAATTTAAAGAACAAAAGTGAAATTTTCACTATACCTTAACAAACTAACCTAATTATAACAAACACAAACACTATTTTATATAAAGTAGGCTTACTTTTGTTCAATGCAACAAAAAAAACCTCTTATGTTCTTATGTGCATAAAATAGAGGAATACTTAAATGAGCTAATAGACAAATTAATATTTTTCATTACTTTATGATAATGTGAAATGTTTTCACATGTTTTCACACTTTATGGTGAAAATGTTTTCACACTATTTAACATTGACAGAGTAGGCAATGTTGCAAACACTAGGGGGCATTGTCGCACTCAGCCACATTGTCCTTTAGCGTTTGCAATTTTGCCTGTTCTGTTAGATTATACAGGACAGTATAGATGGACGAACATGATGCATTTATGAGGGTACCTTTTTTCAGTATGGAATCCTCAAAGTATAGATTTCATTTAGAATTCTATAATGAAAAAAGTTGTTATGTTCATCTGTCTGTGTTTCTATTCGTGACAATCTCACGTCTTTAAAATTACAGACCTAAACACGTGAGATGCATCCCTGTCCCTACCGGACAAGAGGAGATGGTCTGTTGACCATCACTTACATCCATACTCATCAAGGAAACTGTGCACATTTATAATTTTTTTGTCATATTTATATTGACCAAACATCGACGTATGTGTTCGGTTTATTGACATGCGAATTATTGACGTTCTGTTAATTGACATTCTACTCTATTTAGAATTTCTACTCATTTGGCAAAAAAGAATGCTTCCGAAATGTTTTTGTTAAACACTAAAAATATTTTGCAATTAAGGCTACGTGTGAATGAAATGAGATATCAGGATCGGAAATAAATCTATAAGATATGTGAATTAGTGCGAGTATTGATGACTTTGATTATGGGAGATATATGAGATAGAGGATTATTGAAAGAGGCAAAATGCTTTCTTTTTTATATAAATTTGTGTTCGTATTTAAATATTCAGTGTTTAGTGTCACTAAGAATGGCCACTATGTCGAAAAAATGTTAACAAGCAGTTTGCAAAAACACACTGCGTATGAGAAGTATATTTTTCAAATCAATTTTTTGTTATGAAATGATTGCGAGCACAAATTATTTTTGTCAAATATTTTGTTTTTAATGTATGAATCTTTTGCTTAATAGCTAATAAACAGTGAACTATTTACTGCTGTTAAACTGCATTTGTTTCAACCTAAGTAATTTGACAAATTCTGTTAAAAATCTTGTTTTAAAAAGTAAGAGAAGCTGTTAAAATTGATATAAAATTGGATAAACATCTCCCAAAAAGCACTACACGTCACTACGTACTTAACTTTCATTGACAGAAACTTAGTTAATGGACACATATAAGAATTAAATTAGGTACAAAAGATTTACGAGGTTAAACATATTCCGTACTTGTTCCGTTCATGAGTAGGCAAGTAAGTCTCCTAGACCTCTGGAAGAGCGTCTTCATTGTGGATCCCGTAACTTTATTGCAATAGTTGACAGCCAAGCACTCCAACTGAGAATTTAACATGATAAATGATTAGTTTATATTATTTAATAATAACTAATTATAATCAAGCAAAAATTTGGTTAGTTACAAAAAAAAGTAAAAAAAGGTTAAAATATTTTAAAAGTAAAAACAATAGGTGAGAGAGAAAAACGGCAACAAGACCTGCACAAAACCAAAATCGAAAAGAGTCACTGAGCACATAAAAAGGGAGTGTTTTGTAGAAAATTGTTTATAAAAATTAAGTTATGTGATAAATTAGTATAAAAATCAACAGGCCGATATTATATTGACCGACTGTTATACCAATTGATAGAAAAAGTGTCACCAAAATCAGTAAGGAATTACGACCTGAAATGTTATCATTTTTAGAGGAAGATCTTTCTAAAAAGCAACTTTGAAAGTTGCTTTTTGGAAAGATCTTCTGTCTTCAAAATTTGAGGCTAGTGTATTAATTGAAAATAAAACATTTATGCGGGGTGTGAAATAAGAGAAATGTTCATTATAGTATTTGCCACTTAATATATTATTAAATATGAGACTGATGTAATGTTGTGGAGTGGGTGCATAAACATAACATTTTCAGCTCAAGTTTCAACACATTATCTAACCTGGATACAATTAGAGCTGAAAGCATCAATGTGAGAGTCATCTACGAAGTTGATACCGTAGAGGTTGATGACTCGCAAGTTGGGCGTAGCTGACTTCAGCTTGTGGACATTGATGACCTCGTAGATCTCCTCTTCTTCCTCTTCCACTTTTTCATATGTTCCTGAGGGAAAGAAAGATAAGAATTTATGTATGGAATAAAACGTTAGTGGTGAAACTAATATTTGTATTCAAAGCATTATAAGGTACATTTTTACAAATCAATTTTAACTAAGTTTGGAGCAAGAAAAGGAACTGTAAAAATGAACTGTAATAAAACTCTATAACTCATGTTATTTATTATCTTTCAAGTAAAAATGAACCATAATACAACACTATAACACATGTTATTATGTTTCAAGTAAAAATGTACTATAATAAAACTCTATAACACATGTTATTATGTTTCAAGTAAAAATGAACTATAATAAAACTCTATAACTCATGTTATTTATTATCTTTCAAGTAAAAATGAACCATAATACAACACTATAACACATGTTATTATGTTTCAAGTAAAAATGAACTATAATAAAACTCTATAACACATGTTATTATGTTTCAAGTAAAAATGAACTATAATAAAACTCTATAACACATGTTATTATGTTTCAAGCAAATAAATGTTTGACTTTTGTATAACTTTTTTGTTGATTGCATAGAAATCTAATATTAAAGTTAATTATTTACTGAGTGAATGTAGTGTTTTGTAGGTAATAAAATAAGAAAAATAGTTTTTCATTCTTTTTAATATTTAAATATTGAAGTCTGTTTGTTTGGCTGTCTGTTTATCAGGCATACATTTATCTTCATTTCATACATTTATCCAGACACACACTAGGGATTTAATTGACTTAAAATTTTCATATTAGTGCAGACTAGTGATTCACAGAGTGGTTCAGGTGGACCTCCAGGGCTCCAGGGAGACTCTATGGGGATCTATGTTGGCGTGAAAAAAGTTTGGGTTTGGGAACATGGTAGTAATATAGCAGCAGGGGGTCCACCGAAACCAGTAAAATTTCGAAAGTTGTCTATGAGAAAAAAAAAGTTTGGGAACCTCTGGTGTAGACAATTCAGAATAGCGACTTTTGTGACATGATAAGGCTGCTAGTAAACATGTAAATATCTTATTATTGTTTGCTGTAATTGGCACCTATATGCCCAAAAATATGATACGGTTTTATCATTAAAATGGAAGTATTAATAATTAGATTAACAAAGTAGATCGAATGTTTTATTTCATTTACTGAATGAAACTGAAAAAAAGTCAGTAATTCTTTCAAAAATATTGGATGAGTATTTGTTTGAATATGAGATTGATTTATGCCTAATTTCGATTATTTTTAAAACTCGTTTATTGCAGAAAATATTATAAATATGGGTTGACGACATATTATAAATATGGTAAACGACTTGATAAAAAATTAGTACGGCTTCTATGCAGGCCTTTCAATAATATCAGGATGGTATTAAGAATAGTTTTTCCAATTTGGGAAATCTGCGTCCACAACCTGCTGTGGTGGTGAGTTTTGGAAAACTGTTATCTGCCTCTCATCACAATTGCATCAAAACCGCTGAAGTTAGGAGCGTAAAATTCGGTATGCATTAACAGCATTTTACATTTCAGATATGATTTGGAATGGAATAAGTAAAGGTCAGAAGATATGGGCAAAAAGAGGGGTGGTTAGAAAGAAGTATTTTCAAAACTATTAAGTGTGGAATCAAAAGTTGTAATCAGAAGTTTTTAATATTTTACAGGATTTTAATATTTTTTTTAAATAAATCATTCAAAATATTGGCCTAATGGAATCAGAAAAATTTTAATTATGCTTTTTCCCTCAACTCATTTAGTAAAAATATTGAAAATAAAACACTGAAAAAATAAAGTGCGTGAAGTTAAGTATCAATCAATAGGTCTTTAGGGAAAATTCTTGCAACGCTATGTTGTTGAAAAGGATTATATTGAATAATTAAAAGAAATTTGTCATGTATGTGGCCATCGAAGTTAAAAACTTTAAGTTCAGTTTCAAAATTATAAATAAACTGTGTCGTTAACTATTACAACTGTTAACTGTTAATTAAAACAGGAAACTTAGAAGTTATTGAATTTACGCATGAAAAATATTATGTTTTAATATTTTCATATTTTAAATTTTGTCCTCAATACCATCACGAAAGAATATGCTGCACCTTTTCATTGCTACTTTCATGATGTTTTAACTTTCTTTCATGTGGACCGGAGATATCCTCTGTAAACTGTTAAAATCTATTTATTACCTACTCATCTATTTCAGAGACTATTCTGGATAAAACGTAACAGACAAAGATGGAAATTTCGAATCCAGCTGTTTATGCCTTGATGTTTTTAGTAATTTAGATTTATGTATTTATTTTAAAAGGCACACACGCACATATATCAGCAATTAGTAAAATATATAAATTTTTGAAAAAAACATTGAGAAAGATTTTTGAATTTTTAAGGAATGTGTCCAAATTAGACAGATATCGAGAAACAAGTATAAGAATCCGTAAGAATATGAGAATATGCGTAAATCATTTTAATTATGGTATTAGTTCTTACTATTATAACGAAGAGTATTTGGCAAGATGCACCTGCGAAATGGCGCCACTGTAACTGGAGATCAATCTAATAATTTTTTCTACTAAATTTACACATGTTACCAGAAATGTATTTAAATAGTAATGAACGTTGTATGAGAAATATCGTGTCATGTCAGTGTGCCATTGTGTCAGATTAAGTGCATAAAGAGAGATTACATTCTGAAACACTTTGGAGTTCTGTTATATATATAACTTGCTCATGGCTTCTTTTCGTAAGGTGTATAGCTGAAATAGAATCCTTATATTAGACTTCAGCTGCATAGCTGATGCAAAAATTTCTTTCATCATAGAAATACAATTTTGATGCAATGAATCTTTGGCAATGTATTATAAGATTTTTGAAAATGTTTTTACATATTTAAATTTAGCTGGTTTATATTTGTTTTGTATGATTGTTATAAGCATTTTGGCTCAACATTTGAGGCTTTTTCAATCTTATATCTTAAGTATACAAAAGGGTAGAATGCATCATGATTTCGATTTCAATATAAAAAACCTAAGGTAGTTGTCGTGTAAAATGTGTTGTCTACAAATTTCACTGTATTTTTTATATATTATTCAAACTTTACATATCTAACTTATTTAAAAATGATATACAATCAATATTAAAAGTAATTAATTTTACCAGATTTTTTATTTTATTTAAAAAACACATCGAGTGATTTATGTAAAAAACTAAGTTAATGTGAAATGATGTTGTATTAACATTTTGAAAAAAAATTATTTAATATATATTACATGACAAACTGTTACATAACAGATACTGTTACATGACAATTAACTTAAATTAAAAGCATGGACTGTTACATGAGAGTTACTGTTACATAACAATTAACTTAAATTAAAAGCATGGATGGCTATGACCCTTGCTTAATAGAACTCTAAGAGTAGAAGAGCACCTGGCTAGTAAATATTCCCATATATTCCTCACTAACGTAGACATGATTTTGCAATTCATCCATATATTTTAATTGTATCATATAAATAAATCTTAAGTCTTAATTCATTTACATATTTAAATAAAAACTCAACTGACCGATAAGATGAAGTATTTCAAGGCCGTTGATGAAGTTGTATATCTTCCTCATGAAGCCCTCCATGAAAATAACCTCGGATAGGCAAATGCACATGTAGCGCAGTTTCGTGGGAAACGCCTGCATTTCAGAGAAGTCATGGAGTTGCATGGCTGAAATAAACATAAGTTAGATGACGATGAAATATTTATGATTGATGCACCACTTCTATATGTATGTATCATATCATAAAATCAACTTAATATAAGTACATTAAACATTATGTGATAATTGAAAAACCCAAACGCCATCGATAGTTTCAACAAAGAAATATTTTCTCTTCATGTTTCAGGAACTAATTCAATAATAAGCTTATGAAATATACTATATTTCAAGATAGTTTTAAAAGCATTAAAGAAAAATGTTATTATAACAGTTTTATTTGTAAGTTCTAATCAATTGACCCATTCTGTACAAATTAGGATAGCTTTACAATTTGAGAATGGGGTGAAAGATTCTATGATAATTTCAAAATTAGGGACATGACAATTTATATTAAACTATCAGATCGAAATAAAGAAAAACCTATTTCAGTGTTTTTATACTTAATCAGTTACTATATATTTAATAAAAATTAATTTTCTTTAAACAGGATCTAAATTTCTTCTGAATTAATTAATTTCAAATAATATGAATAAAATAATTTTTTATTTGTTATTGACACATTTTAGGATCATTACCATTTACCGAAAATTGCAACTGTGAAATGTGTTTTAAGCAATTGTGTAATGATCATTGCAATTTATGCAATGTTTTGAGTGTGTAAAAATAACTAAACCCAAATTAAATCTTAACAAACTTGGTTTTCTATATTTCTATTAATATATATCTTACTACTTTTCCAGAATCTCATATCAAGTAAATATAAGATTCTGGAAAAGCAGAAAGATCACATAATTAAAGATTGCTTAGACACAATTGACCATAGGTCATCAGTGGTCATCTGGTTATCTGTAGTCAATACTAAAACGGGTTGTTGTTGAACTAGTGAAGCTTTGAATTTTATTTTCGAAATTTAATTTTTTATATGCCTATTATTTCTTGTGAATTGTGTTAAATTGCAGATTTGGAGACATTAACGATTCTTGATGATTTTAATATTCAAGTCAACTCTTGGTGAATCATTTGAAACTTAGCACAAGACCGTAAATCTTTAGAGATAGTTACTATTGGTAAATGGGACAAACTATTTAAGTTTAATGGAATGTAATGAGATGGAATTTCCAATGTTAAATACATTAAATTTTACAAAATAATAACTTTGTAAAACTTAATTCTCAACTATTTTTAATCAGCAGTTTTTTTAATCAGAGTTATCGATTTGAATTGCTATTATTAAAATACACAATAAAATGTCCTAATTCAGTGGTAAAATCGATAATTAATTATCATTTTTTGACAATTAAAATATTGATGAAGTACTTAAGGAAAGTACTTACCAGTACTGAAATCAAGCAGCATGTGTGTAAGATTGGGGCACTTGTTTGCCAGCTCGTGGAGTACCGTATGTGTGATTAATTCGATGGGTAGTTCTATGTAACGCAGCGATGGACCGAATCTTATTGATATCAATGCTAGAAGTGACTCCAGAGATCCTGTAATTTACACAGTGTGTTTATTATATCACAACATTAAGATGTTATAAGCATAATATAAAAGGACTTTGGAAATTTTATTTGGATAGCAGTATGCTTAAAAAACCGAACAATTTTAAATTTTTTTTGACATGGAACAGAAGGTACTGTGAAAGATTGCTGTAAAATCGGCTCCGTTGAAATAATTTAATATTTTCTGATAACTGTATTGCTTTGAGTTTATGATATTAATCACAATAAATGTATAGTGAATAGATCACAAGTAAGGCGTGTGTTATCTTGCATCTTTACCAATACCTTTGGTTGGAATGGTAAATGATTTTACAACTTCCATTCTTAATTCAGGAGTTGTATTTTTTTCAAAGCTGGGAGAATATTAAAAAAAATTTCCTCATTACTTCCATATTTCTGCCAGTCTTAGAACAAGTATTTTAACTGTTACTAAGTACATCCGTAAAGATAAAACAGGCAAAAATTCACAGCAGAAAGGATTTAGTTTGAGGTTTATTTATTTGTTTTCATACATCTATTGATTCACAATACATGTATTAATACTATTTATTTTATCAGTAACTAATAATAAAAAGGTAATTAATAATTCATTTATCAAAGAGATGTACAACAACACAATACATATACTGAATAAAATGTACTCTATGAAAAAATGTGTCTGTTTATTTAATTATCTTGATCAACATATCAATTTATTTAATTAGGATTTCCAATCTGAATAAAAACTGATGAAGCTAGATTTGCATAAAAACACTTATAATTTACATTCACCAAAAGTTTTCATAAGAAGTTATAACATAATATCCAACACTGTGAAACTCTTTTGCCTATCGTATTTATGCAGCTCCGGCATCGTCATCTCAGGTGGCCGCGTGAACTGACTCAATTGTAGGAATGCCATTCAAAGGATGAGTTCACTCCAGTATTTGTTGGATGCATTGCTGATGTGACTGGCCTATTCCCAGTTCGGTTTCCAGACATGTGTCAATAAGTTTCGTAGTATCTCTGATAAAGCTACATCTTTGTCCATCTCTCAGTAGATATCTGATCTACTATGAATCTTCCAGCCGTCTAACAAAACATTACCTTAATTATTAGTATTTAGTTATCTGAAGTAATAATATTCAATGTTTCTTTGTTACAAAATTACAGTGTCACCTTCAGAAATTTACTTACCAACATGCAGTCCTGATATTTCGGGACGTAAACTGACATGTGTCCAGAGGCGGGTGTCGTATGCGATCATACGCCATTTCTTGCAGATAGTGGCGAGTCTGCAGATTTCACGATGTGACAGGTAACTAAAGATGTGGAGCAGCACTTTATCGGGAAGTTTTTCTATTGTCTGAAAATAATAGAGGTTTAATTAGATGATTACACAGATCAATCATATCATACAAATCTATTTACATGTTAATAGATTTTAATATTGGTTAGTTTATTTTTTGGTTAATAAAGTAAATATATACATTGCAACATGAATACACATTGACTATGCCAAATGTTTAGATGATGCTTTTAAAATACTTTACGTAAATGTATATTATATTAAAAATAACCATTTTTTAAATTCTGGGCATAAGTTGCCCAAGGACGACTAATGTTTCTTGTGACATCATAGTTGCGATATCGTAAAAAAAAGTATTAATGAAAGATATACAAATTTGCAACTAGTGCCATATCATCGAATCAGACATCACATGTCTTTCACAGCAATATAGCTAAAGTAGCTATGAAATATTGTGTCTTAAAACACATAACATTAGGGTCAAATTGCGAATTTTTTGTGTGGGTTTTTTGATGTGGTAATTTTTTGCCCATAATAGGGGTTTTAAAACATTCTTTTAATAAAATACAATTTATTGCGTCAATAAGTCTTGATAAATTTTATAATCACTATTGATAAATTTTGAAAATATACTTGCTCAGATGTCATTAATGCATTGTTATCAAATACATCAGATTAAAGACATGCGCACTTTCCATTCATATACTTCTGTTTTTTATAAGTTGCTTGTTCCCATATATATAATATTTTTCGAAGGTCATATTTCACCAATCTTGCATTTGGTTGTGTTACAGAAAATACCAAAGATTAAGTAGATAATGACAAAGCTACATTATTCTTTTACGATATTTATCAAAAATGCATGTTATCAAAAAGGAGTTTGTCCACGCTCTAGTTTCTAAAATCTACATTTGTTTTTCAAAACATGCTTCAGTTTATAATTAATTAACCAACTACTAACCTGCCTGACTACTTATTGTATAAACGTATTACTGCTTGTTAGCCTACAGACTTACTATACTTAATATTGCCTGTAGAGACAAAACTAGTTTACTTATAGAAAATTAACAAAACCTTTTGGACAATAATATTTTTTGCAATGACGAGTTAGACAATAAGCAATTTTTTTAATGTAGTTATGTATTACACATTTCAACAATAAAATTTTTGTATTATAATTTATCTATTAATACCAGGATGGGCTAAACAAAATTAATGAAGCTATCAATTCAGGTAAATTTCAGTTATTTACTTGAAAAGTATTCTATAAGTTCTAAAAGAGATTTTCCTCGTTTTTCACATTGAAATAGAACTTGCCATAAATATTTGGAATATTTTTAATGGGCTTATTCAATTTAATTTAGTAAAATTTTTAATTATAAGACCAACAAAATGTTTGAAATGGAAGTGAAATGTCTGACTTATTTTACTTTTTTATGTGTTATTCAAACTGTAAGTACATTTCATACGTGTTTATGTGTGTATGTTTAATGACTGATTAAATTTGCGTATTATATATTTAGTTATTTACTAAATACTTAAATATTTAGTGAATTAAATTAAAAATAATAATTTGTTACATAGACACATTGTATGAAAAAGATTTCTCCAAAATTGATTTTTAAAGACTCCTTAGTGAAAGAAACAAGAGACTTAAGTTCATCAGATACATTAGTTTATAGGTCTATCATAACCTCACAATTTCTACAGTTTTAAACATATATGTATAATATTTTATTGGTAGATGCTTCACTGAAGGGGTTATCTTTTAATATACAGCAAAATATTTAAAAAATATTTTCGTGTAGCTAGCTGCCCATATATAAAAAGTAGGAGAAAAACATTTTTTATCGAAAGGGGTGTAATTGGACAAGTTATTCAAAATAAAATTATTTATAATTTTTTGATTTATGAAATATTAGGTTTTACTTGATGTGCAATATAACCCTACTTTGGAACAAGTCTGGTGTAGCAAAAATGCGATTATCCTGTTTTTTTGTTTAAATGAAAATTATAGGTAAAAACGAAGTATTTACAAAAAGTTGGGCTAGGAAATAGGCAAGGGGTATAGCATAAAGAGAGGTTATAAAATTTATGCTTTGACAGTTGTTTCTTCATAAAAAGAGCATATTTCAAATCAGTTTTTAAAACAAAATAATTGAGTCCGAGCTCTAATTTTTTTATATACATCGTTTTTATGTATATTCTTTCATCTAAACTGGAAAATTAGCATTTTTCAGTTTAGATGAAAGAATATACTCCTTCCAATTATAGAAATGCTGATTAAAAATATTTAAAAAAAATTTGAGTGCTAGGATTTAATTAGTACTTTTGATTAAATTGAATTTTGTTCACATCAACAATTTATAGAAATATAGACTATTACAGAATTCTATTTTATGCGCGTTTTGATACGCGCAAAAAAAATTTATAAAAAATGTATAAAGAATTCAAAACAAAACACAATATTAAAATTATATTTAAAATAACGTGAAAGTGAATATTTATTTAATTAAAATTACTTGTTCAATAATTGTAAAAAATAGTAATTTTTGAAAAATGTTCCTTTCTTGAGATTTCCAAAATATATATTAGAAAAAAAAAATTAGCAGCTTGGTCGGTATGTTTCTTAAACGTCAAGAAAATTATTTACTTTTAAGGCGTTTTCGTCACGAAATTTATTTAGTTTTTTTGTTCAATTTGTTGGCGAAATGTGTATAATTTTGTAATTTAATTTTTTTTACGTTTACCGAACTTGCATATTGTTATAATTGCTTTAAAACTTTTTATAATATAGTTGCCTACGTAAATATTAAAATACCAATAGAATTTTTATTGGTATAGATTTAAATGGACTGAAGAATAAGAAATTTTAATGACGAATTGGATTTAAAAATGTGCTACCGGAATCTGCGGGAGTGGAGTAAAAGTAGGGTAGGGGATTATTTTACCATCTTGACGGTAGGTACCACTTTTCCACAACAGAGAAGTATTATTTTTGAGACTCAAGTATGAAAATAATGATGCTGTATACTCACTGAAAACATTTTAGAAACCCAAAATGTTTTGTTGTTAGTTTTTAAATCTTTATTTTATGGATTGTAAATAAAAATTTTTACAAACCATTTTACTTCAAAACATATATGACGATAATATTGGTGGCCCTAATAACGCTTTTTAATATAACAAAACAGAAATTTCAAATTATATTTTTTTTGTTACATTTTGTAAATTTTTGACAAATGCAACCAGTATTACGTTTATCTTATGGTAATAACAATTTTCATCCCTATTTTCACATTTATTGGTGTATGTAATAAACAATACAATTAATAAGTTAACACAGTATGCACATGTGCAAATAAATATAAATATTTTTGTACAAATTGTAAGACATGCGCTTATAAATATATATATTTCCATTACATTTAAACAAATAAAAAACGGTAGACGATTCGATAATATGTTATTACAACATTCTAAACTGTGACGTACAATAATTTGAATATTAATACAATTATTATTAATGTTAATACGTGAGACGACATTGTAATTAGAAATTATTTTATACTCTTACGTCAAAAACCGACTCGTTCACAAAAGCATCGATAGGAAAAAACTTACACATCTACTAATAAACAATTGTCTCGTCTGAGGATCCTGTAACACATTTATGTAGTAAAGACGAAAATTAATACATTGTACCTTTAAATTTTTATCGTATTATGTTTAAAAAAGAATTTGACATAAATTGAAGGATCTAAAAATAAACGTACCGTGTTTGCGAAGGGACTTCTCACAACGCCGCTGTCGTCTAAATATACTTGGGACGCTTCTAAAGCTAACTGTCCCCAAACATCCGTCGGTATATCCATATTGAAATCGTTAAAACTATTTTAAACCAGAAACTGCACAATTTACTTCACTGCCAATTGAAAAATGTTTAAACGGAACGATGAAGCGATGCAGATATTTCGCGAAAATCGCTTGCAGCTTGTTGCGCTCGCGTGCCGACTATCGTTCGAGTGAGTTAATTTTGGAAACTTTATATTCCGGGACTTCGTATTATATTCGGCCTAGATATTTAGAGTATTTGGTTATAATGAAACACATAAAATGTCTTATTTAATTATTCACTTAATATTGATATAAATATTTACATTTAGCATAAATGATAAACAATATTTTTAGTACTTATATTGAAAATAATGGCGGAGTTTTCCCGCCAATATAACTGACATATGAAACTATTTTAGTGTGAAACTATTTTCGAAGTGAATTTAATGAAAAAAAAACAGGTTAGGGAAATCAGGAATGAAAGTAACGCAGAATAAAAGTAATAACCCAATTTAGGATTGAACTATGGCGCCTGTTTGAATCTGCTTGCCATGGCTGTTCGCTATTTCTTTTACTCTGTCTAATCTCGGTGACGCTATAAGCGTAGTGCAGGCCATCTGTGCGTGTAGAGTGCTCATGCGTTAAATTACAACTAAAGTTAGTTTTGAACATTTCTTTCAATCTGATATCAGCATTATGGTAAAATTACCCTAATAAAGTTTTTGAACACCGATAAGTTCGCTTCTTAATGAGTTTTCTCGTCATAGATGTCCGTTTCTTATTTTTTGGGAAATTTGGAAGAAGGATCACTTAAAAATAAGAGCTCGTTACTTTAATCTCCATTAGAATACTATCTATATATTATATATTTTAGGCGTAATCTTTGTTTGTTATTTTACACTAAATATTTTCTACGTTATTGCAGAATGCCTAAAGGCGGGTATCCTGCGCCGAAAATCTAACGAAACATGTTTAGTGAACATGTTAGCAAAACATAAACGTCTCCTGCGTTATAAACGAAAAGTCAACCCTCAGTGTTTGATAATTTTTTATTTGAGCTAAAATTAATTCAGACAAGGAAGACGTACTTTCCCCTAAAAGTTTTGAAGTTATTTTTTATACAAGAAACCGATCAGGTTAATAAACAAAAATGTATTGTCTTTATTCCAATTCATATTATCTTCAAAAGACCACACACAAAATCGAATATTTTTCCGAATGATTATGTAAACAACGGGGGCGAATGACGTGTGGGATGTTTGAAAGTAACGCCCGAATAAACATTTCCCTCCCCCCGCATGCGAATGGGGTCTCGGATAACATGTTGGCATGATTTTGTTCGAAAAACATTTTGGCCACGCCCCTATTTTGTTAGAAAAACATGTTCGGCCGGGTCTCCTGTGACCATATTTTTGTTAGAAATTAGCCCTAACATGACTTATCGTTCATCATGCAGGAGAAGGTTATGTTTTGCTAACATGTTCACTAAACATGTTTTGTTAGATTTTTGGCGCAGGAGACCCGCCTTTAGGGTTCATTTCTAACAAAAATATGGTCGTAGGAGATCCGGCTTAATGTATATAAACACATCGAGCATCATAACTACATTTGAAATGCTAGATCTGACTGAAGAAAAAGTTATTTTCTGAAATGCACCTAAACAAAAGTAGTAGCAACATGTCAGTTATGCCAAGTTACTATGTTTGAAAAAAGAAAACTATGGTTGAAGGAGGAAAACCAGGTCTTCCAAAAGTAGGCTACGTTTCAGACAATAGAGTAATTTCAATATTTATTTCATTGTTCATCAGTTAATTAGGGTTAGGCGATAAAGGAAGTACGAAATCTATGGTATGATTTGAAAAAAAAAATAAAAAAGCAACTCCTTTCCTTCCTTTCCTTTCGATGAATGAAGATTGGCTTAACATTTTTGTATGACATAATCCATGATAGTTGATCAAAGCTTCTCAGGTAACAAGCATTGCACGATCAAAAAATTGTAATCGATGCTATGTAATCTTGCCTTTTTTTTAAACTATACATTAATTTTAGGATGACATAATTTTACTGCATCTACAATTTGGAAGTGATGAAACTGGAATGAATATGGATGAAAAATGCAAATTCCAAACAGAATTCTGGCTACAGGCATGTAGCAAGTAAGCTCTGTGACATCTGCTGAACGTGAAGCGTTGGCATTATTAGCTACAGCTACAGCAATTGGCAATGGCATTCCTCCCATGTTTATTCCCCCCCTAAAGTATAAAAAGTATTTAACTTATTACGGTTTCGTTGGAGAGTCAAAAATGTTAATAGCAGTGGGTGGATCCAAGAGGACATTTATTATATATTTTTGTACTATTTGAAGATCCATGGAAGACCGAGCAAAGAAAACAAATGTGTCATTTTTTTAGGCAATCACAGCATTGACAATTGAATGAGAACAAATCTTGAAAAAGTCTTGACATTTCAAAATATACTCAGTATTGTCAGAGATTCATTTCCATTAGCTGTGGTATTAAAAAGCGTTATACAAATTTTGTAAAAGACATAGGCAATATGTTTACATGGTGAAAATTACACAATTATCTTAATAATTTTTTTGAACTGAAACTGCTTAGGCGGCGTTTCGATAATAGATAAGTGAACGAGAATTGAGAGTCAAATTTTATGGTTGCGTTACGTTTAGGCGTATTTCGTTACATGAGAGAGAAGAAAGATATGACGTAGAGAGAAAGAGAACTATATATTCCGACGCCATGGAAGTCGAGCAAAAGAGAGCGACATATACATAACGATACAAAGCGATTAAATAAGATAGTGTCGCGCATGTGCGCATTGTAGATATACGCCTCAGACACTACATATGAACATCGGAGGTACCAATCGTACGTTGTATTATTAATATTTGTCATAGTGTCCTGTGGTTGTTTGATTATATCCGTGAAGGTTATTTTTTAATGGTTTCCTTAACGTGATCAGGGATTCTTCATTTATCTCATAGGTTAATTTAACTGATAATTGTCTATGTAAATTTGTATGAAGATTTTATTTTTATATTTATAGACACATACGTACATGACACGCACACGCACACACACATTTTTCAAGACAAAAACTTAAACTCAATTGTCAATATATATATATATATATATATATATATATATATATATATATATATATATATATATATATATATATACAGGGTTACTGCTTATATGTCACGATGCTTTTAAGGGGTTATGGGAGAGGTTATTAACAACCAAATTGTTATTTGTATTTTTTTTAAATTTTTCAGAAAATCTGGGTAGACATTTTAAAAATTCATAAAAAAAACAATGGAATTTTATGGTATTTACTTATGTTTTTTTTTTGGTTTGTACACATTCTGATACGTAATAAAGTAATTACATTTAAATCATCTGTACATTATTTTAATAAGAGCTCCGTAACTCAAAAAAATTTATCATTTTTATCAAATTCTTGAAAAAAAATTAATTTATTTCTGCAAAAAATCACTGATGTACCTAGTCGGCGGAACATTTCAAAAACATTTACGTATTATTAGCTATATAACAAGATACAAATATGTACCTAAGTTACTATTAAAAAAACTTAACTATTTTGGAGAAAGGAAAAAATCATCTCCTTTTCTAAATTTAAAAAAGTTACTAATTTAAAATTATTTATAAAAATAAAATAATTAAATTAGGTATTTACAGTTGGTTTTCAAAATTTGAGCTTCTATTTAGGATAAAGGCTTCTATTTAGGATAAAAATCTGTAGTAAAAAGTCAATTCTTTTCCTTAATTGACTTTTTACTACAGAACTTGATAAATTGATTCTTATTTCATTTGCTGCGTTTATTTAAGATGCTTCCTATTTCATTTGCTGCGTTATCTAAGTATGATCATTTATTGAAGGAACAGGTGATACGTCGTAAACCTCACTCTTCATATGTCTCCAGACAGAGTATTCCATCGGCGTCAGGTCTGGGCATCTTGCCGGCCAAGGGATGGGTTCTGCTTTGCCCGTCTGTCGATCGGGAAATTCATTATCCAATCACTGTCTCACAGTAATTAGAAAATGTACAGGACATTCGTCATGTTAATAAAACATTCCCTGTCTTATTTCCAGAGGCAAGTCTTCGTGTAGCCCAAACATGTCTTCCCTTAAAAACTATTCGTACGCTTCTGCATTTAAATTATGGGGAAGAAAATATGGGCCAATTAAATTGTCGTTAATTATTTTTGTTAGTCTCTTTTTGTTTGGGTTTCCTTGTATGGGATGGGGATCCTTTGCATCAGCATTTAACATGAATCCGCAGAAGTCCGTCTGACAGGATCTCCCTATATGGATACAATCCTACAGTAGGAACAGTGATGGGTCACTGTCACAGCACTTTCCATTGCGACATATCTAGTTGGTTCGCCACAACATTTGTGGATGTTGTGGGGTCTTCTTGAAAAGACAAAGAGTTTCTACTTCATCCTGAGTATACATGCGCGGTCAGCCAATATCATACTGTCGCCTTTGCACACGTCCAATATCTCTAATTTGTCGATACATGTCAATGAATACAGTGTTGTCAGATGTCCGGTGGTCAGGAAATCGACGATGATTCTCACGATGAGCAGCTGCAGCGTTGCCGTCACAGTATCCGTAACAATACATGATGTCAGCGAATTCCTCGTTCGAGTAAGGATATGCTTCTGCAGCCATGACTCCTTTAATAGCACCAAGTTGTCGGGGGGAGCAACCACTCACAGTCTAGTATACAAGCCGAGTCACAAAAGAATACACAAAGAGTCCAAAAAGCAAAGCCAAATCTAATAATTCTGAAATAAAACTCAATGTGCATTTAGGATGCATCCCCAAGGCAAAAGTAGTACAAGCAGACTAACTAGTTGTTGTCTCATTTGGAGGAGGAAAGCTTCTCGTCTTATCTAATGATGAATAATGTCATAAATAAGCACATGTACTGGTTTCCGGAACCTTTCTTCTTATTGGCAAACAAACAATAGCATAAAACAAACATTACTCCAAATGAAATAGCATTGCACTCTCGGGACCTTACTGATAAGTTTTATGACACGTCAAGTATATGCTATTTACAAGCATATATTTATTTATAACTTAGCCACTGGCATTTCTTTTGTGTAAATGCAAGTATTTGTTTAGCAACTCTCTGAAGAGTTCTAAGAAATCTCCGTGCTAGTTTCTTTGTAATAAGATTATTTTCTGAAATTGTGATAGTAATGACGGTTTTTATACCATTTTGGATAGCAAATAATACGTAAATGTTCTTAAAATGTTCCACCGATTATGTACGTCGAAATAAATTATTTTTGTTTGAATATTTGATAAAAATTATAAAGTTTTGACTTACGAAGCTCTTATTAAAAAAATAGTACAGATTATTTAAATGTAATTACTGTTTATTACGTATTATAATGTGTACGAACCCGGAAAGAAAAAGTAAATACCATAAAATTCCATTCGTTCTTTTATTAATTTATAAAAATATCTACCCAGATTTTGTCAAAAATGTGTAAAAAAACAAATATCTCGATAACGGTCTACTTTGGCATAACGTAATCAAGGATCATTTGGTTGCTAATGACCTCTCCTAAAACCCCATAAAGGGATCGTGACATATAACCACCTGACATGACCCTGTATATATAATATTTATACAATAGATATATAGGTAGAATAAGAAAAATAACGGATCAAACTGAGCACCAGCTGGAAGTAGATGCTGTGGACTTTATATACACAGATGTGAGTCAACTTGCAGCTACCGGAAGTTGGTTTTTTTTACGAATTGTAAAAAAAAAACAACTTCCGGTAGACTTTCCAGTAAACCAACTTGCGGAACATGCTTTCGCACTTATATTCTCGAATACTCCCCTCCCCCCGCCCCCAATTATGGGTCAGGAGGACGTGGATGGAGACAACGATGGTTTTTGAAAAGATATATTAAAAACTACCATTGTTATGTGTACACAATGTTTTTCTATAAAATAATTGTTTCCCTGTTACTACTGTGATGATTACAATTGTCAACTCTAAATAGAAATGGTGGTTATTTTCGATTATAACGTGTGTTCGCTAAGGGTTGAAGTGTTGCAATAAATTATAGATTATGATCTAGAACATGAATAAATTAAAATATGTATTTATTATATATATTTAAAGCTTTCAATTTATAATAGGCTTAAATCTACGGTTTTTAATTATTTCATCACGAGGGGGTAGTATCCACCCCTAAAAAACAAAAAGTACACTCCAGAAACATATAACTTTTGATCTTGAGGGTAAGATAAACTTGTATATAAATTTTTAGAAAAATCGGTGTTATCCGAAAGAATTCAGAGTTAATATCCTTTTTTTACCTTCAAATATCGAAATTGAAATTTTTACAATTCAATTTATGAGTAAAATTGAATTGTGAAAATTTCAATTTCCATACAAATTTCATAGATAATCGTTTCATGTCAATTACATCACTTTTAAACTACTGTACACTATTGACAAATGGTGTTACGGAACGAAATACAGATAATATTATTTCCCATATTTATATTATTTCCCACAATGTAAACATCGTCTAGTACCCGTACATCTTCGAGGGCATAAGAAGGATGTCATTAATTTAGTTCAGTAGATTTCTGGTACACCTTATATACATATCTAGTAGCATTATTTTTTTTACTTTTTACCGTAAAACTTAAGGGTTTCACAGATAGGAGGTGAGCTTTCTTTGATTCCACCACACCTAATTAGAGAGTGTTGATTAGAAAGATGTAAATATACAAGTGATAAAAAGCACCAGAAATAGTATCTAGTAATTCGGAGACCGGTAAGTGACACTTTTTCATTATTGTCTATATTATTGTGCAATATTTTATTCCTCGTGTTATTTAATTGTCAATCGCCGATTGTCATAATATTCTACTCACTCGTTTCATTATATCAGTTTAAGAAGAATGAACAAAACTTTAACTAAGCTACAAATATGCAGAGGCATTTTCTTCTGATCAAAAGAGGCTCTCTCCCTCTCTGTCTCCTTAGCGTTACTAACTTTTTCATTATTGTATATATTATTGCACAATATTTTTTGCCTCGTGTTATTTAATGGTTAATCGCTGATTGTCATGATATTCTACTCACTCGCTTCATAACAGCAGTTTAAGAAGAATGAAAAAAAAACTCTTGGGTTACTTATTATTCTTAACGTTATTATTAAATCTAAATCGTAAGCGTTACTAAGCTACAAAAATGCAGAGGTATTTTCTTCTGATCAGGAGAGGCTCTTTTCTTCTCTCTCTGCGAACTGTTCCGGCACAACTCTTACCGCTTTAAGCGGAACGGTAACAACTTTCCACAACACGCCCAAAAGAAACCACCACCTCTTTCTTGTCCCTACTTTTTTCCTATCTTCTTCTAGGATTTTTCTTTGTATATTTTCAAAAATATCTCTGCAACTATTCCATTATCATTTCATATAACTCCTAATTTCAACTTAATTTGCCTCTACCAAAATTCTCAGACAAAAATTTTTTGGATTCTTACTGTTGAAAATGTGGGATAATAAACTCTATTACTGTGCAAAAATCAGCTTTTTACCTCAAAAGATTACTCAAAAAAATGTGAAAGAAATTAAGTACAAAAAAATTCAGAAAGAACGAACGACCGTGAACCTGTCAGAAACGGCGATCACGTACCTGAGGCTGTCAATCATTCAGGTGTAATCTAAAGATTTGAGGCAGCAAGTATTATTAAAGATAAGTAAATCACGCACGCTGACAGGCTGGACGTTGTAGTATATCGGTTATTGCTTTTGTGGCGTGACACAAAGCATGATCACATGGGTGAAGCTTATCACGCGTTTAGAAGAAATTATGAAGTGCCATTAAGTCTAAAACTGATAAAAATATTTTTGCAAACGTTTACATTATTTTACAAAGCGAAAACATATCTCTTTAAGTGTATGTCTGTATGTAATTGTTAATATCCAAGACAATTGGACTAATTTCGATAAAATTTCTACTAACGTATACATGACGTGTTTAAAATGTTTATGAGCTGTATATTCTAATGTTTTATAGACAAAAAGAGCTAAACAATAATTATAGATATATAGAAATTCGGAAAGTAACTGTTTATTGTCTTGCTTGTGCTGATTAATCTATAAAACGTAAATCAAAATAATATATGGAATAATTATTTTACGAATAAAAATGTCGATCGATAGGATTTCACTGGTTGAGAAACTGGCGATGAATAAGTTGGCAGAGGCTGAATCTAAAGAGCGGGGTTGACCAGGGATAGAGAATTTGTTTTTTTTTTATAATGTTATCTATTTAACATACGTTTGTAAAATAATGTCCTCTGCTGTACGAAGTGATTGATTTGATGAAACTTTAATATTTGAATGCTATTTTGAAGTTGCTAATCACCATGTACAAATATTAAGACAACCTAGGACAAACATTGAGGACTACAATGAGGTAAATCCAACTTTAAAGAAGATGTCAATAGGAGAATTCAACTCGGGCGCTCAGCGTTCGAAAAACTTCACTTTACCTTCTCGTCCAAATGACCCAAGTGTTTGAAGATAAAACATTTTACCAGTGTATAATGCCAGTGATGTGTTTTAGAGACCGATAGTAATGGGTCAAGAAAGTGAGATATGGCTATGCTTGGGGCTTTTCGGCGCAATATGATCCGTAATGAGGATATCCGTAGGAAAAATAAAGTAAATAACTTAGCTCGTAGTGTTGGCAGCCTGATGTGGCAATGGACAGACCATATAGCGGGCCGAACCGACGATCGTCGTGGAAGAAAGGTTCTTGAAGAACGACCACAGATCGGAAGATGCAAAATGGGAAGACCCCCCCCCTCCCCCCAATTAGGTGATAATGGTCGCGGGAAGTCATTGGATGAAAGCGGTACGGGATCGACCTTTGTGGGAATCTATGGGAGTGTCCTATGTTCAGCAGTGACGTCTAACGTCTACCGGCTTATGATGATGATGAAGCCTTATATCTATTTAGCAATTTCTGAAAGAGTACGAGTGCGAAGAATTATCGTGTTATAATGTTTTTCTCAAGTTGCTCGATTCAATATTTTACGAACGAACGACTGATAAAGATTCTCTCTCATAACAAATAACGGGTTTAATCATTTGTAAAAGAAGTTATTTAAACACATTACTCTTAAATTACTTTAAATTAAACGGACATCTCATTATCGACTTAAAAGTGGTAATTAAAAGACCAGGCCTTATCTTCATTACTGTTATATATTTTATATACGCACCTTTTTGATTCTTTATACCGTTCGTTATAGCCCGTGTGCTAGCACTATCTGCTGTCACGTTTTTGTTCGTTTTACAAGGGTGTATAGTGATGATAACGTGTCGATACCCTTGTAAAACGAAAAAAAACTGTCCAATAAATATTTAATAACACCTAATATAATTATACGTAGGGCACATATGCATTATTGTAAATATCCCATAAATATACCCCAAAAATCCCCGTAAATATCCCCCAAAAATTATGATATTTCGAATCACGGTTATAGTTTATAAAAACCCTTTCTTAGGTTTCCTTATCTCAAAAGGAAAAATAGAACACTTATAAAATCACTCTCGGGTCTGTCCGTCACAGCCATTTTTCTCAGAAACTGCTTGATGGAGAAAATTGATATTTGGCATAGCAATAAAACATATTAACTCGCACATATCATAATAGCAACATATGACATAACAGCTCTTAAATATTCGTTTGAAAATTTTAGAGAGGAGTGGGTCAAATTAGATAAACGAATTTTTTTTCATGCATGGCGTGAGGTATCATTTCAAAAGTTCATTTATGAGGAATACAGAAATATTTTTAAAAATATATTCCAGCAAAATATGCAAAATGGAGCATTCCCCACCCTTATTTCCAAAAGTAGTAAGTTAAAAACATTAAAAAACAGTTATAATTTTTTTTTAAAATGGCGCTATGGTTTTACGCTCTTGAAACGTACCTATAGTAGGCAATATGTTTACGTTCAAAAAATTTATATTTGGAAAGGGTTAACTATTTACAAAAATTAAGGGTACTAATGCTGTGAACCCTTAATTTTTGTAACAATTTTACTCGTCTTTGATAGGTTTTTTATAATTTTCGATTCAGTAGTTTCAGAAATAATGTAGGGAAATTGTTTGTTTGTTTATTTTCCAATATTATTCTGAAGATATGTTATCTAAAATTACAAAAAAGAATTAAAGACCTTCGTAACCCTTTTAAACAATACCCCATATTAGCGTTTTACAATTATTTTCCAGGTAGCGCATTTGCCCCCGCCCCCTTTAAATTTTAATTTTTTCCATTTATCAATATGCCAATAAAAATATATAGCTATAGGCTTTGACACGGTTAAAGAAAAGAGGCAAGTGAGAGTCAAGATAGATAAGATTTTTTCAGACGCCTTTGAAAACGTTTATAAAGGTGAGTTCTCAGTCCCAGTAATTTCAAGTTCAAGGTTTTGTAGGTTGAATAGAAAAGAAATTTTAGTTGTGTTTTGGAAAAAGAAAATTGAGCAGAGACCATAACCTCCACCATGAGGAGACAAGGAACAGAATCTGCTGTAGACGTAGGTTAGATAATTTAGATTGTTAAAATTTTTTTTGGAACGAAAGTATACCATCTGGTGTTGATCACAAACCTCCATCAATTTAATTTGAACCCAGATATTTTGTAATATATTCTCATTTTCTTAAACCAAAAAACTAAGTACGAATTTTGAAGTCATCTCAATTTGTAAGACGATCCGCTGCAAGTGCCGAATAGCACAAGTCTACATGGTCAAACAAAGGCTATAAGAGTGCCTGACATAGATTGGTGTTGGTTTTAACAGCGAGACTGTTTTGGACGGCTTGAGAGAGTATATTTTATTGAAGATACAACGATTAAGATGGTTTACTTAGGGTGACCAAAAAGTATTTCTTTACAAGATGAAGCGGGTGAGATCGGTGGACCATTTAGCGTTGCACGATGCAATTCCGATAGCTGATAATGGACTATGACTTCTTGGGACTTAATTGGATTGACTAGGTGACTAGTTTTATGAGTCTATTGATCGACTGAAGCGAGACTACGAGTGTTAATGACGATAGTTATAGAATGTATCTCGGTATGAGTGAATATTCGTATTTTATACATATGTAATGCTAGTTTTTGCCCGTGTTGGTACTAAAGAAACAGGTATATATTTCAATCAAGCTAGTTATGAATTTACAAAGTAAATATTATTTTACACATATTTTGGCAGACTTGACTTGTGACATTTGTGTGGGCCGCACGAGTTATGCGATGGTACTCTGGACTAAAATACGGTATAATTAACCCACAAATTTGGTGTATTAAATGGAACATGTTGTATTATTATATAAGTCGGGCTATTACTGTGACAAAAGCTATCAATGATTACTGAAAAAAAAATTGATTATGTATATATACATGGTGTCCGGGAATAAATGTCGGATAAAGAAAGACGTTATTCCTTGACTGAAAAAAAGTTGATTGCCAAAAATACTTTTTTCAGAAAATTGAAAACAAAAATAGTTGTAGACTTCTTTTCAGAAAATTGAGAACAATATTCATAATTATTTGTAATCTTTTTCGTACACACGATACTTGCACACATTATTCAGCCCCGTTCGGAGGAATAACCCGCAAACAGCTGCGAAGACATCGACATTACGGGTAAGCACCGCACTCCGGCCAAGTATTGGGTATGTTAAAAAGAGTTATGTGTACCTAATCTTTTTTTGGCACTCAAAGGCGTGTTTTACGTTTTATTTCAACGACAATTTATTCCTTTATAACCAATGAATAGCGTATTTATTTGGTACATCTATTCCTGGACACACACACACACACATACATATATATATATATATATATATATATATATAGGAATATATATAAAATTGGAATATATATACGAAATCGCAGAAATGAAATACGATTCGTTAATAGAAATTCTTGAAAATCTCAACTAAAAATGAAAGAGAAAGTGATTGGATTTTGTGCAGGTCAATGTAACGTTTTCAAAATACTTCAAGAGGGTATAGAAAGACAAATATTTGGAGTGGGCTGCGCTATCCATGCAGTGCAAAAGAATTTGGGATACATTAAAAAAAGACGGTTAAAACTTTTGGATGCAATTGAGAGAATCTTACAAACGTATTTGTCATTCAAATCATATTTTTCATCACAGAAAGGTGCCCAGCTGTGCTACACCAATTTTTCTGTAACGAATGCTCAGAGCTATAATTTGTCCATGTGCAATCATCAATATTTTACGATTCTGTAAAAATGATGGAAGGAGACAAGACTAGTTTTATAGAAGTTTCCCACTTGTTTATGGTTTTAAAAACCAAAAACACAAATCAGTTAGAAAATGATTATACTCCTCCAACTATAAGGCATGTCGATATGACCACGCACGTCGATATGACCACACTCAACAAGATAGCAAAACTTGTTGACTGTGGTCATATCGGCGGAAATTATTTTATGGGGCATATTCATAACTTTTATCATAATAAATAAATTAAGCAATATGACGAATTCAAATACATACTTAGAATCAATTAAAACAAAGACTGAAATGGACTGATGTACAGCTGACATATTAGCAGTCATTAATGCAGATTCAATTCCTATTGCGGCTACGACTTTAAATGAAGATAAATTGTTCGAAGGAGTTAGTTATTTGTCACATTACGTGAACAATGATGTCCATAATTGTTCTGTACTGTCCATCATACTCTTTAGGGTTGGGATGAGATGAAGTACAGTACCGAAAAACGATGGACGGAGGTGTTTGGAAATTTACAAAAATTGGAATATCATTAAAAAACTGCTTGACCATTATACAGTTCCTGTTTTGCTTACCAAGGAAGGACGCGCCTACCGAACGAGTGTTTGCTTTAATGAATGCACTACGGACGTCCGAAAAATCCTCACTCAAATTCGAAACGTATACGTACTATGCTCGTGGTGAAAGTTAATATGGGCAGTTGAGGAAACTGTTGAGATATTCTCAACAAAAACTCTGAACTAGTTAAAAAATGTCATTCAAGCGATAAAAATGATTTTAAAAATAAATAGCTTTAGTAAATTACGTGTTTTCTTTAGGAAATTTAGGTACATACACTGACAAAATTTCGCATTCACACAGTATCCACAAAATGTCCCGCATTCAATTTTCCGAAAGTTGAACGTTTTAATGAAGATTGATTTAAGATATGATATAGTGTAATATATTGAAGACGGTGTTGACCACGAACCTCGAGTCGTTCGAGTCGTGATCTTATTTCAGTTTGTAGATCGCGTCTAATGAAACTCAATTAAATACACTTGAATCAAATGAGTTCGACACAGTGTTCTATTTCCACTTGGTATGTGCCATTTTGCGTGTCATCTTAATGCGAGTCGTTTGAGTGCCACGAGACAGGTGGACGACGTTGACACTTTCGGAGAAGGAACAGGTGTAAGTCGTAAACAGTGTGTGGTAATGATTTTCAAATTCATTAGAGATTGGTTTATGCTCGCGACTTTGCCCAAGCGGAGTGAACTCTTACAAACCTGTATGTTATTTGTAATATGTGTTTAGACTTATCGGTCAGTCTTCTTAAAGTGTATGTGTCAATTCTTAAACTACCAAAAAAAAAACAGATTTATATAATATTTTTTTAGAATTTATAAATTTATCCAGTTGTTCTCTTAACATAGCAATGGATTAAAGAAGGAGCGGGCAATATGAGGGCGTTTAAGCGAAATAGCCAATAAAGCAAGTACCATTAATATTAAAGGGTTTTTAATAAAAAATAATTATACATTGATTGTCCGTATTTAATGTTAACACTATTTATCGGAACCATAGAAATAATATAAAGTCCATGTATAGGAAATAAACAAAACAATGTGTTCGAAAAATTTTGAATGTTTGTGTGTTATGGTTAATTATGGTTATTTTAGCAATAATTGATGTGAAACATCTATGGCGCCTTTGGACGGGAGTTAAAAGAGCTGATGGCACGTCGCGTTTTGTCATTCGGCCAGCTTTGTGTCTGTTCGCTTTTTTCCGGCTTAATTCGGCCAGCTTCCTACATTGTCGGCTTTATCCGGTGTGTGTAAGTGTATCAGCACTGTTTCTTATTTACTAACGTTTACAACTTTATTTGTTTATATCGGTGTTTTGCATTAAACTGTATTAATACGTTAAAGTGTGTATTAATTTAAAATATGAGTTACAGTGATAACGAAAAAAATATAGATATTTCACGTCTTCCAGGCGTCCCGTGACGGCTCAATTTTTTTTTCACGCGTTTGATGTTTCAGATATTTTTCAAATAATTGTGAAATAAAAACATCAATGAAATCGCAAAGGTCAATGAAGGCAGGCAGCGACAGATCGCTAGAAAGTAAGTGTGCGGTCCCGTTTATAACGTTTCGGTCTGTCTTTTTCTAATGTTCGAAAGACCATTGTAATCCGTTTTCTCTTTCACACTCATTGCCTATCTATGGAGAATATACCAAATCTATAATCGGAACGCATAAAGTAGAATTCCATAGATGTCTACACCACCGAATATTAGATGGCTTTGATAACCGAAACAACTTCGATTTCAAGTTTTATTTTAATATTACATAGAATTTTTCAGATTTTTCAAGTATTCGGTCTAAATATCGAGGAGGACGTTCCTTACTCATTTTAAGTTTAATATTTTCAAATTATACTTAACAGAGAAAACTACTTTTTAAAAATATTATGCTTCATATTAACTGAATTCTTTTAGATCTGTATACATGGAAATTTTCCAAGTAGGAAACTTCCTGAAGCTTCCCTACTTGCAAAATTTTATGTACACTAGTGTAAAACTATAGAAAATATAGGACTGGGACACGCGGACCGAGATAGCGAATTTATAAGGGTTCTTTGTTTTACTATGGGATCCTAAACATTTGGTAATCAATAATTGTTTGAAAAACCCCCAACCTTTTATCCCCTGCAATAAATTGCATATAATCGTCCAAATTGCAAGCTAATTAAAAAAAGGCTGCCTCGAATTCGTTCACAGTATAAAAGTAGCGGCGTTTTTATTTATATATGTATTGAATACTAGTTTTGAATAATTCTAGATTTTATTTACGATTGTGCAAATAGACAACATTGTAAATTTATTATTGTAGAAATAGGTAACATTGTAAATTTACGATTGTGCAAATAGGTAACATTGTAAATTTACGATTGTGGAAATAGGTAACATTGTAAATTTACGATTGTGCAAATAGGTAACATTGTAAATTTACAATTGTGCAAATAGGTAACATTGTAAATTTACGATTGTGGAAATAGGTAACAATGTAAATTTACAATTTTGCAAATAGGTAACATTGTAAATTTACGATTGTGCAAACAGGTAACATTGTAAATTTATGATTGTGGAAATTGGTAACATTGTAAATTTACTATTGTGCACATAGGTAACATTGTAAATTTATGATTGTAGAAATAGGTAACATTGTAAATTTACGATTTTGCAAATAGGTAACATTGTAAATTTACGATTGTGGAAATAGGTAACATTGTAAATTTACGATTGTGCAAATAGGTAACATTGTAAATTTACGACTGTGCAAATAGGTAACATTGTAAATTTACGATTGTGGAAATTGGTAACATTGTAAATTTACTATTGTGCAAATAGGTAACATTGTAAATTTATGATTGTAGAAATAGGGAACATTGTAAATTTACGATTGTGCAAATAGGTAACATTGTAAATTTACGATTATGGAAATAGGTAACATTGTAAATTTACGATTGTGCAAATAGGTAACATTGTAAATTTACGATTGTGCAAATAGGTAACCCTGTAAATTTACGGTTGTGCAAATAGGTAACATTGTAAAGATTATATAATAAGTATTGTAAGGAAAGGTTAAAATAATTTTGGAAAAACATACCTTTGCGGCTGTGCGTGTTCTTCTGTCATTCGTAGTAATACGTAGAGAATGCATATATGTAGTAATACGTAGAGAATGCATATATGGTCATATTACGTCCAAAGTAGTCACAATAGACTACTTTGGACGTAATATGACCATATATGCATTCTCTACGTATTACTACGAAATGTAAGTTGATGTCATGAAACATTTTTTTTAAATCATTGCTTAGTTACCGCCTCATAATGTATTGACGTAATGTTTCAATAAAAAAAGCTTTTGGAAATTACGTTTTTACGAAGATTTTAAGAATTCAAAGGACTACGATATTCACGAAAAATCAGGGTACCATGATATAAACAAATTAGAGTTGAACTTCTATTGTCTTATTTAGATAACGGAATGAAAGATCAGGAGACCATTTCAAAAACAATCTAGACAATAAAACTATTTTCACTTGACTATGACACAAACAATCTAGACAATAGGAAGAAAATTGTGGAGAATATGATATGAACGAGCTAGACAATAGAACACAAATTCAATGAACTTTTTTATAGCTAACTAGATGCGATAAATGAGCAATGTTAGTGCAGTGGAAGATAGACGGCAAAATACAAATAAACAAAAAACGAAATCACCATAAACAAACAAAAGAAAATTAAAGGTGATAATCGATGAATAAACAAGATTGGAAGTGGAGAATAACAAATAGTTAGATGGCCAGACGCCACGTAGCATGTGCTATGATGCACGAGATGACGAGAGATGATGACGAAAGAGGTAGTTTTCTCGTTCGCGTCTGTGCCGTCCTTCACAGCGGCACAAATAATATTAATTACGAACACCGATCTAAAATGGATCCGATCAATAGATGCTAGTAGCATAAGATACTGAAGACAGCAAAATGATAAATCAACAGACGCTAGTGGTATACCTAAGATGTTGATGAAATAAACCAAACAATGCAAGCAACACATCAGCGATGTTGATGTAACGAAGGATGAAGGATCTATTTTAGGTAATGCGATTTCAGAGGAGATTCGAAGACACCAGGGTTCACTTTGTATATTTATGTTTAATTCATTCCATACCATTGTGCCGTTTATATTAAATGATTCTCCATTCGTTTTTAGAAGTTTTGCTTATTGGTATGTCTGTCAGTGTGTTTGGTGGTTTGTACTCGCATCATTTGGAAATATTGAACAGGATTACGTAAAGTTTTCATTGGTATATTTATTATAGTCTAGGAAAAGAAATGAAATATTATTATACGATATCAGAGAGTTAGAAAAGTGTTAGTTTACTTAAGATCAGGATGTGATTAACAATTGATTACGCAATTCGGTAAATCATGTCAACGAAATTTGGAAAAAAATTTTTAATTTAAGTATTCATATTAATTTTATTAATATAAATACTTAAATTAAAAACCAAAAAAGAAATTATCAGTATTAATTTTATAATATTTTTTAACAATCCTTATTTAACGCCTTCTTTATGTGTGGGCTCATTGGGCCCGAGTTAAAGATCCCGCGTCTTAGGTGGGGACGAGACCAAGGCGATAGACCAACAGGGATCCGACATCTAATCTGATGAGTAGAAACGATTTTTATACTGTCATCTTAAGATAAGTTTATACTGCCCAAGAAACCATAACGATCTTATATCTCGTAGAGGATTTTCAAATATTATGTAAGTATTTTTATCAGTGGGGGAGAGTTACATTTTTTCCTATTTTCTCTGAAAAAGAAAAAGAATGGGCGCAAAAATGCACACTGTAGATTATAAAATAATATAAAATGACAAAATTAATTTAAAATAATCCTCTATGTATGCCGAGTCATATTTTCCTCAAGCTTTGTATTTTGCTAATATTTTAGCAAAATACAACGCTTGAGGAAAAAATTACTCAGCATACATAAAGAGAGATGAAGGCGGAAATAAAATAATTGAATTGTTAAGTGAGGACAATGTATTTGATCGAAGTTAAATGAACTTAAGTCAGGGCCATATCTCACAATCACTGTTTGAACATGTTAAATGAAACTTAGATCCAGACTCCGTGTTATAAATATGTCAAAAGTACTTAATATTTGAAATAAGTAGGGCTGTTTATATTATACAATTTTGTATTTAATTTTGATACTCAATGAACAACTACTCCTTAAGTTTTCCTTTTTTTTATGAGCAAGGTAAAGTGTAAAGGAATCTTTTCTTATTTTGTCGGGTTAACCTCTAAAATCATTTGCTTCTAAAACAATCCGAATGTCACACAATAATGACTTTTTATTTTCTTTAATGCCATCAGTGTGGGCATTTCCTTTGTATTACTTTCTTCTCGGGACTACAGTCTAATGGTTACAAAAGTCACACTTGTTGCACCAGCACGATATTGAGTGGTTCTTAGAAACCATGTTTACGTTAGAGCTTTTCAAATGAGAAAAAGGGAGAAATTAATCGTAAAGCTTTGAAAATGATCCTATTGACAACGAAATACGATACGGTAAAAGTACTTTAGTCGATTAAAAACAATCTGCGGCCAAAGAAAACTTTTCACACGATCCGGCTTTCATTTTAATGAAATATTTACGAAAAGGATAAGTAAATTTTGGATTTGTTTAGGTGCTAAATTTTTCCAAAATAACTACTATACCTTTCTGAAATATCCAGAAAAAGACAGTAGACCAAAAACATGAAATTTGATGATTGAAGTTAGTTTATCAATTTAAAGAAAGAATGGCTGTTTGTAACTGCAGTGGCTGTTTTATTTATTCGCCATCGAAGAAATTTGTATTTTGTTTTTTACGTTGTTTATTGAAACCTTTCAATATAAGTTCTTACTCAATGAGTACATGCTATAATTCAAAACATAACTACACCAGGAATAGCTCAGCGCGAAGACAATTCCTTACTTCAAGCGAAATAAATCTGTTGGCGGAATTGATACTGAGTTACCATCTCAATAAAAATAGATGTAGATTACTGAAGAAGAATGTTAAAAAGAAACTTTACAGTTGTATAATTTGTTTGGTATCAAGAGGACATCGGTTTTATAACTAAAACGAAACTCTTTGATGTCCCAAAAAACGGAAATTATTTCAGAAGTATAAAGTTTTTAAGCAAAAGTGACTCATTTCGAGAATTTAAAAAATATGATAATATCGGGTAAGGACACACTTATATTTATCGGCAAATATTTATGTTCCGATACGTAAAAAGTTTTAGTTTGTACCTATCCATTAAACAGCACGAATAAACATTAAGCGGAGACAGTTTGGTCATTTCTGTTCCCATAAAGGGAATAGAAATGACCAAACTGTTTCCATAAAATTTAATTATTATGTTCTCATAAAGGATTTTAGATGACAAAGCTAGAAAAATACATCAAACATATCACATAGTACTCTGATTTGTAAACAAGCTAGATAATAGAACAACAATTCAGGGGTTATAATATGAACAAGCTAGACAGTAGAATTGAACGTAAAGGACTTAAAGAATTATGTCAGGAGAATTTTTTATAAATTTGCATTGGATAAAAGAATTGCAAAAGCGAACTACAAAGGTCTATCTCAAAGAATTAAGACTAGCAGTTAACATAATATATTTTTTGATAGACCTACAGTATTTGTGAAACTAGCTGGCAAGGAAAGGTTTAAAGTTAGAACTTTTATTTCTATAATAAATGTCTTAACCCCGTATTTAAAACAATGACCACATTTTTACAAAGAAATTAATCAAGTTTGGTTTCTTATCTCACTTGAACACACCATTCATTCAGAAAAGTTAAGATATAGTAGCAAAGAATTTGTTAAAGTTTATCACAATAAATATTTATTCAGAAAAACTAGAGCAGAAATATTTAAATTTAATTGAATATTTAAAAAAAAGGTTGGTTGTGTGGGCAACACCGCTACGTATGTGGAGCATGCAACTTCTATAATGAAAGGAATAAAAACAATTAAATAAAATTTTCTTCTAAATATTAGAAGTTCACTTACAACTAGTTCATTATGTTTTTTTATATTCGCTATTATTCTATGAATAATTCAAAGATTAGTTTTTAGATCAAAATAATAACAACGTGTGTTAAATCGTGAATACGTCCACTCATTATAGCTCACCAACTTGAATTAGCCAGGCGTTCTAATCTCACGTCGCATGCATAAAGCCATCACCCTCATTCGTCTGCCGCCGACAGAGGTTAGACTACTCCGTGAATTACTTTATAGCATTTAGTTCAGGTTTTAAAATGCATAACGATTAAAGATATTTCGTAAATCATTTATGGTTTCCGAGAAACAACCGATGATAGACAAGTTAATTTTCGTAACGCGAAGTTTTTGAACCTGCTAGCGTGCTGAGTGAGACGTTGTCACGTCAAAATGTTTAGATTAGTGCAAACGAATAAATAATTATGTCGGCCTAATTCGTTAACCTACTAAGTCCACTTTTGGTCAAAAGTTACTTTTCATATCGGTTGAAATGTGCAGACTATTATCTACCGTGTCGTAAAGGAATAACGACTATATTAGCTTAAATATGCGAGAAATACTTTGCCCAAAATACTGCTTTCTTACTAACTGTCAAGCTCCACAATGAAAACCTATATCCTGTTGGGCCCTCAGTTTTGTACCGTTTGTGTTCCTCGACATAAGTGCCTGTTACGTTACGCTGCATCTAGTTGTATCTTGGTCAAGTATTTGGTTTTATGTGAACATGTAACAACAAATCACGAGCAAGGTAAGTTCTTCTGTTTAGCGCTGAAGTTGAATGTTTTCAATCACATTCAGCTCCTAACACATTAGGCACTTGGCAGGTTTACGCATTGTAGATCTTTTATGGAAACGGATTTAGCAGTTTACTAAATCAATGTTTTTTGTTAATTTATTGCTTGAATTTGTTAAAGTTTCTAAATTTAATTACTAAATTTCATACAACTAAACACATTACAGGAACATAAGTAAACAGTTAAAGTTAAAGAATGTTTTAAGACCGTGTCGTGTTAAATATCATATATTTTAGTATTATAATTATTTTAATAAAAAATATTTATCCCTTCATTTTTAGGATGTCCGAGGAAAAAAATGGTAGCTTTGGCTACTGATCCTTATAACTAACTGGATACATTTGAGAATGTTGATCCATAATCAGATTATGATCCTAAGAAAGAATCAAGGGAGAATATAGTAGAACCTTCAGATGCAAACAATATTTACTATGACATGATTGATGATGTCGATATAACATTATATTTTACCAAATTTTGATAAAAAAGTAATAAATATAAATTTAACAACTGATTGAATTTGTTTGATTGTAACAATTACCTAATTATATAATAATCCTAATTCTAAGTCCTTATTAAAATTGCTGCTAAGTAATTGACTTTGAATTGAGTTATACTTTTAAAATATTAGGGAAGATTGTTGGACCCAATGTGAGTTTCAGAATTCTGATGACTAGACTAATAAAAACATTATCCATTTTTTTGTTGGTCCTGTAAACATTGAACAAATGGACTTAGCAGGCAGGCAATTAGTATTTCAGTAGTGCATTATTTTAGGAGAATAGAAAAGATCTAATAAATATATTCAAATATGGAAATAGCAGTCTTCTGCATGATGTCAGCCTAGGATCTTCTTCTATACGATGTTAGCCAATTGTAGCGAGGAAAATTTCTTCCCAAAATGAGGAACAATAAGAATAAAATGATATATATATATATATATATATATATATATATATATATATATATATATATATATATATGTATATATATAATTTTTCAAGAAAATTGAGTACTTATTGTTAATGTATTTCAAATGCAAAAAAATTATTAATTATTTGCAAAAATAAAAGTAGAAATATTTCTTATACAAGAGATATTACAATTTTTTATAATGTTTACAACTATTTAAAATAAAATTAAAAAGAAGTATATAAAAATATTATGTGTTTTTTTCGTGTTAACCACAAGTTAAGAATATGTATGAAAATATGACTATGTAAGTACTTGTTTTTATTTCTCATATTAGTATTCCTCACATGTGTCACAATAATCTTGACAACGGCTTTGTACTGAATTGAGTAAACGTACCAGAGTCGTATCAATTGTTAAATATTTTGAATCTTTTAGAATTCTGATTCAATGAGGTTTGTGTGTTCCATAACGTTGACAGATATTTTAATGATTATTTCAAACAATGTTGAAAAAAATAGGGATCGTGCACCAATGGCATTGCTCAACTTCAATCGTCAATATTTCATTATCCCCAAGGTTTGCACTAGGAATATTTTTTATTTCAATACATTGATGGAATACAACAAAACAAAGTAAGTTTTACTGAGGTACAACTACTTACAATATGATTATGCATTCACTTCCACTTTTCTCTATGAAATATATTTGGTGGAAATCGGCTGTTACAGACTGACAACGATGTGATATAATTATATTTTTATTTTCCAAGTTTAGTAAGGAGCATTAAAAATTCCAATAACACGTTTTTTGGACAAATTTTGCAATTTCAAAATAAATCAACATATGAAGATAAGTTTTGGGGAGTTTCTTTATACCTATGAGGTTATTTGATATACCAAATGTTATTTCAATTTGAAAAAGCTAGTTTGAAACCTTGTATTGATGTCGAAGTACATTGCATGAAATTTTTTTTTGACAAGCATGCTTGAGGTTCTTTAAGATCATTATTCGCAAATATTTTGATTGCACAAGAGACGAAACAATAATTCACTTTAAATTAATATATTAGACTCTGAACAAAAGTGTGATAAGAAAGTTTAATAGAATATCACACTAAATACATAAAAAAAATCTAGCCTTTAATACATATATATCCTCCTATTCATCATTGATTCATATCAAAACAAGTTGGTCTCAAGATAAGAAACTCACTGTTTGGATCTGACAGTCGCGTCCAATGAACTTCTAATCAAAATGTACTGCGCGTAGACAGTAAGATAATCGGATTTTCATAATCTAAACAACCATAAACAAATATTGACAAAGGCGAGTTGAAACAAAAGAAAAATGTATTAATCACGAAATACAATTCTTAGTATTTTACAATACACGTTTGATGTTATCATTTCAAAGGAACGTAAGATGTTTTCGTTTCCACCGATGTAGTATATTCTTCCTGTTATTCATTTTTCGTACCTATTTACTATGGACTATCGTTTCCACCAATACAATATATTCTTCCTCTTATTCATTTTTCGTACCTATTTACTATGGACTATCACTTCCACCAATGCAGTATATTCTTCCTGTTATTCATTTACCGTACCTATTTACTATGGACTATCGCTTCCACCAATGCAGTATATTCTTCCTGTTATTCATTTACGGTACCTATTTACTATGGACTATCGCTTCCACCAATGCAGTAAATTCTTCCTGTTATGAATAATTATTAACATTTAACTCCACGATACACAAATATAATTATAATAGAGCAGAGAATAAATTAAATAAAAAAATCTTATTCAAATGTACACATTATAAATTCGTTTAAATAATACATGATAAAAACGTGTACAGATTTTGTTAATAATTTTAGTGAATAGTACAGCCACTGTGCATATACTTTCTTGTGAGACACAACACTATAAAGAGCATATTATTCCGTACAACATCCCTTCGTAAGGCAAAGTTGGTTCATAATTTTGAGCAACACTAGGAAAGAGAAGATTAAATATTTTTAGAACAATTTTTTGTAATAAATTGACTTTTATATATTATTTTATTATAATTACATATTCGAAATTATTTTATTATTATGACAACGGAATTTTATTATATTATTATTACATGTTCGTTATATTAACATATTCGAAATAATGTGACATATCACATGTAATGAAAATTATGGAAAAAATTGTATGTCAATATTTTGTGAATCGTCAGCTGACCTTATTAGCGATTTTTAATTTTGGAAAAAGTTTTTGTGAGAGCTTGCAAAATTTCATTTTTACGGGGAGTGTTAGAATTTCTAGAATTTGTTGGATTCAATATATTGAAGTGATTTTTTTAAAACATTTGGAATTTTTTAAAAAGTTGTATTTTTAAAATTTACTAAAAAAATATTTTATATTAAGAACGATGAAAATGAGATTCATAAAGAAAAGTGCGCACACAAATACATATACAGAAACAATAAAATACTTGTCTATTGTTCACGAAGCATACTGGGTATATACATCGAACTGGGTAGAAAATGTTAAAGAATTACCAATCCTCTTTTACTACGAAATGTTAAGTAACTACGTTCCGAAAAATGAAAAAGGAGCTTCGTGAAGAAAAATTCAGCGATGGTGAAAGATCAAGTCTGCAATTCAGCTTATTTTCTAGATAAACAGAACATGTTTTTTTGATGATATAAATAAATTAATCGACAAATCTGAGAAATATATTACGGTTAAAGAGAATTTTCGGATAAAAAAATAGCACCACGTTTTTGACCTTTCTTCCATCCCATTCCGCTAATTTTTTAATTTCCCTTTATATATGAAAATCTTCATTCGCTTCAGAAAATGATCACCGTCCATTTTGCGATTGCAACGAAAACTAATTAAATTTTTTTTATAGAAAGACTTCAAATATACTCACTTCCATGCACGGAACCACGTTTATGAAAATATATACTTTTTTGACACATCTTTATACACAAATTGACTTATAAAGTACTAACAATTTGGATAAACAAGTACTAACAAGATTTGAAAAAAAAATTTTTGAACGCGTTTTTTATATAGAACAAAAAAAAACAAGGGCTGCAGTTCGGGTCCACGCCGCAGATTTTTCGTGAAAACGTCGGGATAAAATCATAACTAGTGTTTCGTTTTAGTATGTAATTGAATTACCAATATTTTTAATACAATGACAACCTTAACACATAGTATTAAAGAGATTGATATAACGGATTAGTATGATGGTTACAGAATAGACAAATTACAAGTTTACCGCATGTAGCAATGGTCTGTGGTAGCTACGATATATGTGGTAGCTCCTTTAACATACACGCATTGATGCCCTACGTTGACAACACGATGATGTTTGGTGATCGCAATACATATACATATGGTGCTGTCACTTTGCCATCGATCTCTGTATTATAATTGTTATCTGTATTGCCTTCCAACGACAGCTGCACATGATGCGTGGACGTTCGTTTTTTCATTTTCTTTTGGACGCTGTAGTCGTTCTAGACATTTTAGGGTTCTTGGATTCCTTTTGACCCGAGCTTTCCCCTGATTTACGTTTTCTTTAATTCTGAGCATTTTTACGATTCATGTGAGACGACATCTTTAATTTTCTTTGTAAGTCTCCATTGAATACCAATTTTTACTTATATTTTGGTAAATAATTTTATCTTACTTTGGGACCTAGCAGTTTCCCACAAGCTTTTCATAATGACATCAAAATTAATATTCTAACTAAACGCGTAACAATCACGCGCATGCACCTACATTAGTCCGATGGCGTGGCAGGCAAAACAAGAAATACGCAAAGACATGCTCTATCCGTTGTGGGCTCAACCATTGTTAATGCACTAGTAGTCTCTTAGTTATTAGATTTTATCTAATGGTATTTTGTAAGACAAGGAAGTTCGACCGGCTATCATTATACTTAATGAGCAAATAGACGTTTCATGTGAAAGTTCCAATATTTTTCTACGTGAAGTCCACTAGATTTAAAGGTAGAAAAATGAGAAAAGAATAGCTGAAGATATTAATAACAAACCGTTAAATGTAAAATTTTATGAAATTCAGGTCAATGGTTTAGCTATTAAATCGCGCGACGAAGATACGTACCAACAAACATTTATACACTCTAGTAGAGCTTTAAAATTGTTACTAATCAAAATTTTAACTTCGGTTTTTGGACGGCTATAATAATTTTTCTTAGGTGATTGGGAAGTAAAAATGAGATGATAACCAGGCATGATATTACAATGAGAAAAAAATCTAGGCACTGGTTTATTTCAAATAATTTTTTTAACATTTACATTTACACATTTATCGATACATTAAAGGTAACCTATTCGTAACAATAAAAAAATAATGGTTTAACAGAGTACAGAGTTTGAACTTTTAGGTTAAATATGGACACAAAAGTCCACAAGAACCACAAAAGGTTACGACGAATCATTTCGACAAATTTACTTTTTATTTACTCATCATAAACAGATCACACTCTGATGCTACCGCGATCAGGTGGTAATTGAACAGTTGAATACCCAGGACACTGGAGAGTTCGGTTCTAGAGAGTGGTATAGCAGAAACGGTGATGATTGATTGAGCGCAGGAAATTGTCAGATACGAAGAATCAAAGTATGCTAAATAATACAGAGCGTAAGATTTTTCCTTTTAATAGCTGGAAGATAAATTTCATAAGCGTAATGTCTCTTCTGAATTGCAAGGAAACCTAGCATATCCAAAAGAAAATTGATAGGAAATAGAAAGGGAAAGTAATCATACTGTCTCAGATATCGATATCGAAGGAACGTCTTTTACACACGTTCAATCATCAAGCTACATTTGGTTTCAAGTGGACCCCAAATATTGGAACCGGATTTTAATCGGCTTTGCACTAATGAGGTGTACAGCGGGCGAGTTGATGACTGGATTTAAAATCCTTTGAATTATCTAACATAAATCTAACTTTTCAAAACGGTTTTTTGTTACATCCACCACATGCCAACGAAATGTCAATCGCGAATCAAATCTGACTCCTAAATCAACGACTTTATCCGGACGATGCAGTAACATCCCGTTGACCATTGAATTACTGTCATTGCGATAATGAAATGCAATGTTCGTAATTAAAATAATGACAGTAAAAGTGTCCAAAAAAACAAATGAAAAAATCCTTACTTTTGTCTATAATATTCTAATAAATACTTCTTAATCAAAAAATAAATTATTTCTTCGCAATAAAACCTCAAACGAAAAATGGGATAGAATATTTTCAACTTATACTTTAGATAGGAATATGAAAAAGAAATTCTTGCTATTCCAATTAGCCAACATTTCGTATATATAATTTTATAAACATTCAACCATTTTACCAACATTTAACCATTTTACCAATATTCCAACATTTTTGCCAACATTCAACCATTTTAACAACAATTAACCAATATTCTGTACATATACCAACATTTTGTTATGTGGAGTGCTGTTAAGGGTTCTTGACAACGAAATAAAACGATTATGATCAATTAAACTGTTTCGTATCACAGTCCGTCTCGAGATACGCTATTTCAACGTTAAGGCACAATGGGAATGCGTGGCCAAAGTGGCAATGCGTGGCCACAATGGCAATGTGTGGCCACAATGGCAATGCGTAGCCACAATGGCAATGCGTGGCCACAATAGCAATGCGCCACAACCAGGCGAACCCACTATTCGACTTTAAATATTGAACAACATGAGTACTATTATTAAGATTATATGGTAAATAAAACATAATTTAGCGTTTTTTCTTAAAAAGTCGTAATAATTTTTAAACTATGAATAAGCAGATAAATACCAGTGCAATTAATTTGTTTCATAATGACTTCACCTGTCCTATCTTTTTGTTTGGGTCGAAATTTTTGGACATCTATATAACGACTGCATTTCTCACGCATCCATGCTTAAGTGCTTTATGCACCATCCATTATGCACGACCAGCAGAGAGGGACACCGCTGTAAAAAAAAATGAGAAGGAAGGAGCACTAAGTGGTATGTTAATCTTGTCCTCTTTTATAGCGGCCTTCCTCTTTGCTGGCCGTTTCATCGCACCATTTTTACATAAGCGTCAATATTTTCAGCGTCATGTTTTGGAAATCAAATTATTATTAATAACTTAATTAATTAATAAGTTTATTGCGAAGACTATAAAACCAAAATTTTGAAAATTGGTACGGTTTGCTACGCTGGTATTTCATGGCGTAAATAACAATGAAGTACAGTAACATCATATGTTAGCTGTTTGTTGTGTTGTGTGTAATGTTTAACTAAGGTACTTTATACATTAACACTTAATGTAGCAATAAGATCTTGAACGTGAGTAAAAGTGCACCTTAGCACATTGTTTTGGTTTATTAAATAACACGAAAACTTCCATTAAACCATGTTTGGTATAGTCACAAAGAACGCGTATGATCTATTTCATTAAAAATCTTTTGGAGTAGGAAATTAATGAGTGTTTTTTTTAAGAGTTCCTGTTTTTTTTTCTAATGTAAAGTGGTGGGGGTAAACTATATAAATATGTGTCAACTGCTACACACCGCTTGAATAATTACTAGGACATGGAAGCGACAAGAAAGCATATACGTCGTTGTTTATTGTACGAGTTTTGTTGAGATCACTCAGCAGCTGTAGCTGTTCGAAATATACGTAATACAGAAGGTGAAGATGCGATCTTTGATGCAACTGCAAAACGTTGGTTTCAGAGGTTCAGAAATAGGAATTATGATTTAAAATATTTTCCCCGCAGCGGGCGACCAGTAGAAGTGGAGGAGAGCACAGTTGTCAGTAGTCATGTACAGGTATTGGAATACTTACATCAACTTGTTAAAGTGTGTAAGCTAGGATGTGGATACCACAAATCAATTAGACCAATGGGCTAACATATGTATGAATCTTCTTTTCTTGAGACGCACCCAACGCTGACTTGATCAATTACTGACTTGATCAGTAACTGGAGACGAAAAGTAAATTATGTACGTAAACCATACGCGAAAGCTCCAATGGCTAAGTTCAAAAGAAATGGCGATACCGACTCCAAAAACTGAATTTTTTGAAAAGAAATTTTGTTATCTCTGGGGTGGAATGTAAAAGAAATTGTTAGTGAGAAAGTGCTAGGAGCTACTACTAGAAAATCGTACAGTAGACTCAATAATATATTGCAATTAACTTGACTGACTTCACACAGATATACAAAATATACGGAAAGAACTCTCAAAAGTGTATTTTCTCCACGATAATGTCCGGTCCGCATGTAGCTATAGTAATCCGCCAGAAGTTACTGGATTTACATTGGCAGATTCTACCACATCCACCATGTTCCTCTGATTTAGTATCAACAGATTTTTATTTATTCCGGTTTCAAATAATCACATTCAGGATAAAAACTTTGAGTCAGATTTCCTTAATAAGTTTTTTTAAGTCACAATTCCTAAGTTTTACGCAGAAAGAATCTACGCTTTACCTGTAAGTTGGCAATGGATTATAAATACAATGGTGCTTACTATGCGCAAAAGTAACTAACAATGAACTAAGATTTTAAAAAAAATGCTATTATAACACTCAATTCCTTCCTACCAACCCATATACCAGGTATACGTCACGTATATATGTGAACGGCTTCCCCCTTGATCATTTTAATTTGCATTTTTTGTCACCAAACATTTACTACAAATAAAATTAAACTATCTAAATAAAAGCACAATTTTTCAAATGTTAAACTTAATAGTTTTTAAATTAAATAAGGGAAAACATCGCGTAAAGTTAACATCCATTTGTTTCTAGTAAAAGCACTTCAAATATTGTTTTTTTTTACTAAACTCGCTATGAATTTCACGTAGTCTTTTAAATCTGTATCGCTTTGTTAAATTTTTCTCTTGTGTAATTTGGAAGTAAGGAAGACATCCTCCAATTCTCTTCCATAAATTTTCTGAAGACTTTTACTTGAACAATAAAATCAGACGTTCCTTTGCAAATAATTGCAATTAAAAGTCTGCCCAGTGCTACCCAAAATTGTTTACTACAACAAACCTACTGATGGATACAAAAGTAATGTTCTAATAGTTTTCTTTTGTTATATTTGATGACGGGATCTTATAACGATGAAATATAACGTATTAATAACCCGTAACGATATGAATAAAAAACTTAAATATTCTCATTTTCTGAATAATTGGATTTGGCATCATTGCTAGTACTTGGATATACGTTATGTCACCTCACCCGGATCTTAGAGCCCCTTCAAGTTTCCTTATGTAGGCGCATATGTAACATCAAGCGTTTCCATCCTACAGGGTTAAATACTATTCCTTCGCAATAACTTCTGAATTCCATTATCTGAAAATTGCTTTTTATAAAAGCTTTAAATGTCTCAAAGATCGGTCCACTCTCAACCAAGTCACGGTGACCAAAGAAACTACGTCCCGAGAAACTGAATGTATATGTTCTACTGTTTTATTTGTTACATCCTCTACAATAAAATTCTACACATTTTCGTGATCATGCATTGACACAAGATATATGCCAGATCGTGCGTTTCGTAATCGCAGGTACAGGCCGGGTTATATCTTATGCTGTATGTGCCGTATCTCGACATAAATCATGATATAATAGCAGGATTTGAGCCACGTTCTCTCTGTCCGCTCAGTAACACTCTTGAGGAATAACCTTGTGGTCTCGCTTTTAGAAGTCGACGAGGACCACCTAGCTTGCCATTTACCAGCAAAATATAGTGCAGAGATCCTGCGTCTAAACTCTATCCTCGCTCCATTTCGAAGTTTGCCGCACGTTCTGTGATTTCGAGTTCTGCAGGCAAGAGATCCGCCAAAACTGGTAACGCTTTCGTTGAGTCAGTTCCATAATATTTGGTCTTGGATAAACAATAAACTAAAAGTTAGATTGTATTCCTATCTTAGAATAAATATTTAACTTTATGTGACGAGGTACTTGGATACCTTTTGCATTTTCAAACGTAAAAAAAGTATATTTTACTCCTAATACGTAGCTGTTGATTCATGAGAACTCTTAACTTTTGTAAATCATATTTTTTAATATCTCCACCCAGTTACCCATTCAAAATAATTTAAGGAAACCAAAATATTTTTTATATACATAAGACGGGGTACCCGGTTGCCTCCAAAAATATTTCGAATTTCATATTTGAATTACGAAAAGTTACAATGTTATATATTCATCAAAATGCTTTATTTAAAAGAAATGCTAATTCTATGTTTATAGAAAATTATTACAACTCTGGAAGCAGTTGCTACATATTGGACGAATAATCGCAAACTGGTTTTCCGCGTTAGTACAAATTTTTCGCGTATTTTTTGCTTACGTTTGAGTTTTCTGCATATGAAGCAACATCTGACGATTGGAACATGACTTGTAAAATCTCGTCTTATTTGATTATTAGAAGTTGAAGATGCAAAAGGTGTTGGAAGTCGTAGTTCCTGGCCAAGCATGTCTTGCGTTGCAGAGCTAACATGTAATTTTGATGACGTAATCAAATTGTTTCATCTTAGTTCTACATTTTCACGGCTCACTTGTAAAGTTAAGGCGTTCAAAAACTGTTTACGTCTGCCACTCGAGACGAATTGCGGATTATGCTCCGTGTAAATGACATACGTTGCCAAAAATACAATGTCAATAATATTGTAAAAAGTGCTAAAAGCCATTCATCTGTTCCGCGTTTTACAGCATATTCTCCTTAAAAGTTATCCATGTTATCCACTCCACTTCTGGTTTTATTATGAAAAAAAATATTTCTAGCTGAACAGATTCCTCACTATTATCAGTTACTGGTGACATGTGCATTGATAACAATATTATTACTGCTTTATTTTTTTTAGCAACATAAGAACGTACAGTTGTTACTTTACTAAAGGCAAAGGTTGAAGAATTAATGGCCTTGTCCTTGTGTGTTTGCCGGAAGAAACCGTTTACTTTTTCAGACTATTCCAATAAGTGTCGTCTTCCACAATTATCATCTTCCATTAATTCAAGGAATGATCCAGTTGAAGAGACGTAAAGAAATGGTCCGTTGTCAGTCCTGAATTTTTATAATTAGCAACAAGACCTAGTACAACGCACTGTTCTACATTTTCTCGGCCATTACCATCACTCTACTTTCCAGTATACATTAGTCCATTTAGGGGGTGTGATTTATTTGCATCACAAGCCCAGAATATTTTTATGCCATACTTTTTAGGTTTCGATGGCATGTACTGAATAAAGCGAGTCCGCCCACGATATCCATATAACTATTCATAAACGGTAATACATTCACGTGGTCTATAATTAAATTTTTATTAACATAGTCCAAATATCATGTATAGTGGCTGCTTTGTCAGCTGACAAACGCTCAGGTCGGGTAACATCATTATCAAACCATATGAAGCATTACAGTGATTTAAATCTATCATGCGACCTTGCAGCTCGAAATAATGGTAAATGATCAGACTTCTACAGTTCAATCAAATGCTCTCTATTAGATATATGTACTCTACTACAAATAAGAATGCAAAAAAATGCATTTAGTTCTTGTTCTGTGAATGGTTTGAATATTTTTTCTGTCGGTCGCTTACTATTATATAGGTATTTGCTACAGTAACCTCTGTTCCGTTTTGATTAGTTTCCAGCAAAATTATGTCATATACTCATTCAAAAAAATAAATATGAACCTTCTCTTTAGGTTGTAAAGTTTGTTAAAAGATCCAACTCAACTTCGTTGACGAACAATATATCTAATGTTTGTTAGTGTCCTTGAAAGTAAATTAATCTGCCAATGAGTTCCTTCTTTTCCGATCATACCATTCTCAAATATCATCCTCTTCAACAATTTCATGTGAATCATAGGAATCAATCTAATTTTTGATTTCAGCTTGTGACCCAGTATCAGAAACTTCCGATCTGCCCTCTTCCACTGAAGTAATATAAACACGCCCATTATCAGAAGCGATAAACTTGTCTTTATTACTAGAAGATTCTGCTAATATCGCTTGTAATTGCTTTGAACTATATCTTCGAACACGTGATCTTTGATAAGAAGTACTCGCTCTAATATTCATGTTATAATTATAAAAAACAACAAAGGAACTCGTAAAAAAACGTGTACTATGAATGTTTTTTGAGCACCGATAATAGTGTCACCCTTTTCACCGCCTCCAATTACTTCATAGCAGATCGTCAACTTTTGTTTTACTAAAATAATAATATTCAAATTACAAGTGCAATCTAAAATAATAACTTACTTTTCCAAAGTAGAAGTGTAAATACATTAAACGAAGGTACCCCGGTACCTCGTCATTCTGATTAAGGTGTTTTTTTTGTCGCTCACGTATGGTCAAGTAAATTCATAATCTATGCTATTTGAGTATGTTCCATCATCATTGTATCCCTTAATGCGAGACTTCTTTTATATTGGTATATAAAACTCTGAAAGCTAATTCCGTAGTATTTACGTAACGCAATCCTAATGCCATCTCTCTACAATGCCATATGTAATTGTATTGAAATAAATGTTGAAATTTAATCACATTCCACAGATGACGCAATTCCTTATTTTTCTAACTTACAATATAATTTTTCATATTGAGTATAAATAACTTTCATATTTAATCAGATGTTAATGAAGTTTAAATATGTGTTATTTATTAATTGTGCCTCGTAGAATTATCTTAATTAAGCTGCTCTCTAGCCCGCAATCGATAAACATCACCACTTCCGTTCGACATCGGTCGTCGGGATCCGTGGTACATCGGGGGGAATACTTAGGATGATCAGTCCATAAAAAACGGTCTCTCTCTACCTTGCACCGTTTAAATAGTGTTCTCCAACTTCGGTTACATTTTTCACATCGTCGCCTAGGAATACTGAACTGATTAAAACCTATAATATTCCTCGAAGTGTGGGCTTTCTAAGTTGTACAAAAATAGTAGTCCTAAATTAGCATTTTTAGTAAAATACCATGAAAATATAGGTTAATTAAAAAATAATATTGCAAAAAATTTAAAATTGTTTAAAGAATAAGCAAGTTATGGGCTTCTAAATGTATATCTATCTTATTCGCTCTTGTAGGATACAATGAGCTAAAACGATATCACAATTGAGTATTATCGTTCTCGTTTAAAAGTTATATTAAATATAGGTTATATTATACTCAATTATAGTCAATTTTTAAAATTAAATAAATTTCTTTTCATAACTTTTAGCCTCTACCTTAAAACCATAATTACACAAGTGGTTAATTAATATTTTTTCTCGGTACCAAGTACTTTTGGCATCAAAAGTATATGGCTAAGTAAGTACTGAAGAGGTATCACTCAAAAGTATTCTTATCAAATAGCAATTACTCATCCACTGTGTAGATTTTCAAGACTATTAACGATCGTGACAAAAGATGGAACTAAAATTTTTCTTTGGTCCGCTTCTTTTTCTCTGTCTCCGAGGATTCCAGGAAATGACTTATTGCTCTGTTCCATTCTTTTAGAGACTGTTCATTTCCACTGTGGCTATGGCTATTCCCCTCATTTGATTTACATATTTTTATTATTCTAAGATTGGTAGTTTCGCTGACATAAGTGCTAAAAGTGGGTCCCATTTTATATTATCGTAATGTTGAATAGGTTTATGATAAAAAGTAATTGATTTCTAGTGATACTACAAACATTTTCTATAGATCAAAAGTAAAGAATATACGTCAATTCAAAAGGAAACAAGATGTCAATTGAAAAGTTCTTAATGAAAATTTTGATTTCTGGCAATACCGCAAAGAAATTGCTATAGGTCAAAAGCAACGAAGATACGTCAATACAAAAGGAAATGGGCTACCAATTTAAAAGTTCTTAAGAAAACATTTGAATTCCGGAAATTAGACTAAGAGCTTGCTACAGACCAAAAGCGAAGAAACCATGTCAATTCAAAAGGAAACGAGCTGTCAAATGAAATGTTCTTAAAGAAGATTTTGACTCCAGTCAAAATCACAAAGAACTTGCTGGAGTTGAAAAGCGAAGAAGACACGTCAATTCAAAAGGAAACAGGTTATTTTTGTTTTTAATTACTTATTTAATCCAGTTTCCGTGTTGAAATGTATCCCATGAGAAGAACGGAAACATCTAAATAAAAACTGTATATATATATATATATATATATGTGTGTGTGTGTGTGTGTGTGTGTGTGTGTGTGTGTGTGTGTGTGTGTGTGTGTATATCTATACTACTCCTGTCACTGTTTTTGATGATTGAGATGACAACCGATGGTTGTGGAATAAAGAAGTCATAATGAAGTAAAAAACTCTGTCTGGAGAATATCAACAAGTAATTGGAAATAAAGTAGTTTTTTCAGTTAAGTTTTTTATTCATCTCCAAAATCTTCACAAAAAATACGGTATGAACACTACGTAAACATTGTTAATATAAATATATATATATATATATATATATATATATATATATATATATATATATATCTATGTATATATCTATAATAAAAATATGTAAATCAAATGAGGGGAATAGCCATAGCCAAATTGGAAATGAACAGTCTCTGAAAGAATGGAACAGAGCAATAAGTCATTTCCTGTAAACGTGTACGGTACGAATAACTACTTTTATGGACTGGTTAGGTGCCGGCACGTTAACATCAAAACTGCTTTAATGTTAGAAATATATAGATAATCTCGACAATGTCTACCGATTTCGATTAAACTTTAATTAAGTAATTTAACTAGGTATATGTCGTAATTAGAGATGTTAACGTACGAAATCATGTGGGTAGGTAAGTATTCTATCGTAAGAGTAATTAAAAGTAAATTATAAAAGTTATTTAAAAATGTACAATTTAGACTGGCAAGTCATTTTGCGTGGAATAACTTTTCGTTTTGCTGTTAATATGTTATTCAAAACAAACAATTGGCGCAAAATTAATATATTGTGCAGTTTGGCAGTAGAAACTGTTGATACGCACAATTTTGTGAATAGTGACATTTTGAATTGCATAACAGATTATTTTCGTTACGTGCATTCTTCTCTTGTTACACATTTTGAATAGCTCATCATCAAATCCTTAACTCGTGCCAAGAGAATTTGATGCTACAGCTTCTCCTGAAGACATTTCTTCTCGCAGTAAATAGGTAAGTTCTTTATGATAACCTATTTTCTGCATCAAACTAAGTCCAAGATCTATTGTACAATTATTTCATCAAGATGCTATTTTTGGTACGCAGTTTTCAATAGCCATAATAAGTTAAATACAAATAATTGCTAAAATTAAACGACTCTCAGTATTTGCTGTACTCATAGGTCCTTTTATTTTAACGCATGTTTATCAGCAGACAAAATTTTCATTATTTTAGCTCATATTTCTAAGCAATCTAAGCTTAAAAATCTTTCCCGGACTTTAATTAGAATCGATCGTTTAATGTTTTAATTTCGGTATTTCTTACATAAATTGCCTTGTCAGTCTTTTTGGTGTTCTGTGCTAATATTGAAAAAAAAAACACTTATGACATCACTTCTGTATCCGCCTGTCCATCCATTCACACAAGTATTTTCCCAGAGAGTATTTTGAAAGCTTAAAGTAGAAATTTAAGTAAATTTCATATTATTTCACATAAACTTCACATACTTTTATTTTTCATACTCAATAACTTCTCGCGCTAAGCTCTTTTTGCTACACTACTCTCTAGAACTGAACTACACTCGAAGTCTGCACCTTTCCACGATATTTAAATACTCACCATCTCGTGGTCGTGGTAGATCGTGTTCGGTCCAGAGTGGGATTTCTTAATGACGAGTGAAAGTAAATTTACGTTTAATTTGTCATTGTTATGTTTTATAATTCGTATAGAATTATGTGTTCACATCTGATTGCATCTCTTTGCATTACTGTTAGATCCATTAAATCGTTGTTTTTTGTCCAATGTTTAAATTAACATTTTGTTAAGCAATTGCTTCTCTATTATTACAAATAAGTTACCCGTAATATTCCAGACATGTGTGGTATTTAAATAAAATTAATTAATTAATTTAATACATTCTTTTGACACGAGTATTGAGTAAAAGTATGTATGTGTATATATATATATATATATATATATATATATATATATATATATATAAATTTACGTGAATCCTATTTAACCTTACTATAGACGAATATACAAATCAGATACTAAAGCGTAATAGTCTGTATACGATGTCGTTTGCGTTATGGGTATTTCCCATGACTATAGCTCCCAAGTATTTATAAAAGTCAGATACTTTACAAGATATATTTAATCTCCGTTAGACGTTAGAGATACGATTTACTATTTGCATTATGTTCATTGGTTATTAGATAACGTCATTAACGTACTTACTTTTTAAATTTTTCTAACTCAAAAGGAAGAGAAATTTTGTCGTGAGACCGTTTTTCTCTGAAACCCCTAAATGAAGAATCTTGAAAATTGGCAAAAAAATATAAAAAAAAGACAAGCGATAATGACTAAAACAGAAATGTACGTAGTGTCAGAAGATTAAGTGGTGATCACTGAAGCTGTGGATCCAGGAGAAAAAAATGTCAAAACTGGACGCCTTTCACGACACAGCGTTGTTAAGTGAGCACTGTGGAATATTCAGGATATCAGGTTGGAACAGCTCACTTCAGATTAACTGTTACACCTAAGACTAATTTTAAATCGTCGGTAAACAGAAAGATAAGAGCAGTGCTAACAACTAAAAGTCATGAGAAATAGGAGATCATAAACGACTACCGAGATCGAATGAGATAAGATTAAGATTGTTTGAGAAATTATTACCAATTTCTATACAAAAATCAATAAATAACATAAAAATTATAATATAAAATAAAAAACAGCTAAAATCCTACAGTATAAAAAGTATTTAAATCAAAAAGGGACATGAGCTCCACGATATGGTTAAATAACTATTTTATTTTTTTGAACTTTTTCATTTTCCATTATCATAGATCATAATTTATGTAGTTTGATTAACTTTTTATTTTTATGCACTCGTTTTAGTGTTTTTTGAAGTAAAACTTCTTTACGCACGCTTGACTTGGGGAGTAGGCTGGTGAATGCGTGACGAGAGCATTGCGAAAAGTGTGATCGGGTGAGGGGAACGGAAGTTGAGAGGGAGATATAAGTTAGTGAAGACAGAAAGAGAGAGAGAGTTACGTTTCGTAAATTACTGTAGGGACAAGAGAGAGCGGTGCGAGCACACATTTTCTTTCTCTCTTTCTCTCATAGCCAGTTATGTTTCGTATATCTAAGACACAGTGCAAGCCTATTGTCTGTATCACACTGTAGGAGCAAGAGAGAGCAGTGCGCGCGCACATTTTCTTTCTCTCTTCCTCTCATAGCCAGTGCATGAAATATATATATATATATATATATATATATATACACACACACACATATATATATATATATATATATATATATATATGCGAGTTTTCTAGCGTTAAGCGAAAGGTGATTTTTTTATTATTTTGTAATTTCATTTCGTTCTTGAACAATTTTATAAATTATTATTTTGTTCAATTGATTGAATATTCTACGTTTAAAGTGAATAAAATTGTAAATTAATTTTAAAGTTCATATTTTGTGAATTTGATGTTTTACTTCAGTCGTGTGGTCTAAAGCACACTCTTTTTATTTATATAATTGGCACGTCCGTGACTTTGTAATAAAAAACAAGAATGTAATTAAATGGCACAAGTTATTGAAAGAAAAATGGTAAAATATAGTAATGGTTTCAAATAATAAAGTGCTTAAAATAGTAAAGTGGCTAAGAACAGTAACGTGCATAAAAATCATCTGAATCACGTAGGCTAATCTTAGTTATTTTTGTTTTATATCAATATTTAATATTTATTTTGATTTACAGATAATTGTTATTATGAATATTCATACACATAAACTAACTTTAATAAAATCTATAGAAAAAGGTAAAAATTTGGATATTTCAGATGTTGATTCTCACGTAACCACTGTTGAAAATATACAGTTTACATAAGTAAAGCACAGAATTTGCGGCATGTTTTTCTCCCTATATATATATATATATATATATATATATATATATATATATATATATATATGTATGTATGTTATTTCCTATACTTTGTATAGGAAACGTCTTTTGGAAACATTTAATCTTATACCCGTCATGATAGGTTTTAAAAATACTTTTTTTACATACTTAAGAGTATGGCATCTCATAGAGAACAATTGACATGGTGTCAATTGTTTTTACTTACTTTCTAACATGTGCCACTTTGCTCACTTACACGATTTGACGGATACATCATTTATTAAAATCAGTCTTGCCATTTAGCTACGACGAGAAAAGAAAATTACATATATATTGAATATATTTGGAGATAAGTTTGTAGAAATTCATTATCACTTAACTTTTATTAACAAGTAAACGAACTTGTTAATATATATCAATTACTTGTTAATAAAAATTAAGTTGCTTATGCATATAAACAGCTAAAATCGTAACATTTCCTTTCCACTTTCGCCCTAGTCAGGTAAATACTCAACGTTAGACTCTGTTCTATAGACAGTATACTGTCTAAAAATGTTAGATATGTATACTGTCTAAAAAATTTTATCTATCTTTTTAATGTTTCCTAATGTTGAATATATTTTGCGTTAATTTTGTAGAAATGCATTATTCACAATTAAATGAAATTACGTGATGTAGTATTATTCTTTGCTAATAGCCCACCTGAAGATGTTGTAATACAACGAAACCTAGATCGTAGTAAAGAAATTAAAGAAAGTAGTTTTATAATATCATAGAATATTTAAGGCCAATCTCCTGTGTATAATATGCTACAAAAATATGAAATGACAAACTAGAAGTAACTCAAAATATGGAATGAAAACTCTCGAACGTTAAATTGAAAGATAATCAGATTATAAAATGGCCAGGAAAAGAACAAGGATTGAATAAATATAAGTGAGAACATGGGCAGATCACGCTGCGAGAATGGATAACAACGGATGGATAATGAAAACAACCGAAAAGAAATCGGGGGACGAAAAAAAAGAAAACAAGGAAGACCAATGACCACATGGCGTGATGACACCAGGAAAGTGGCCGGAAGAAGATTGATGAACACAGCACAATACAGATAGATATGGAGGAGGCATATGTACACAGGTGGATGTAAACTGCCGAATAAAGAAGAAAAAATCGCTAGTGAATTAACGTGTAATTTTTTTTTATTTTTATAATACATTAAGTGTACTTAATGTATTATAAAAATAAAAAAAAATTAATAATGGAACAACCCTACCGTTTAGAAGGATCCTAGAACTGTCTGTTATACCAAAGCAACGGAACGAGCGTTTAAGATGTAATCACGTTTCAATCGACCAGTTTCTACAAGACAAATATTCTTTATAAATATTCTTTGGCTTTGATGTAGAAATTCGTATTTTATAAAATGAAAAATTTTTTTAAATTGCTATTAACAGAAAACTGATTGCGAAAGTTTTGGATTATTCATGGCAGAAAAGCATTATCGTAATAATAATGAACAATGATTTATTTGATAATGTTTTGTTACAACAAATAATACTTGCAATCGCCTCTCATGTGCAATAAAGAGTTTAACTTTTATTTAGTTACTTAAACGTTTAAAAAAAATTATAACTGAAAATGTTTAGTTGTCGGGACACATTTTATAGAATATATTTATTTGGAAAATGGCTAATGCCTAAATAATTAAAGTAAGTAAAATTTAATATAACACATTCCTAACTTGATTGATGTCTCAAATAAGTAGTTACATTACATTAAATCAGTTATGAAAATCAGAAAATTAATTTAATTATATTTAAAAATAGAATTTTAAAATTTGAAGGACACTAATATTTTAACTTTATTTTGATGTGTAACATTAGAGAATATGTAAACAAGTAAACGATCCCACTATCAATAATAAAAATATCTTTCTTCAACTATGTACGTATTTAAGTCGATGAGTAATCAATCAGTTGTCCCGGTATCTGATTTAATTATAAACAAAACACTAACTCACCACATTTTTTTTTCTTCTAAAGCTGGCTTGCATATCATCCCTAGATATGGCGGTGGCAGCCGCATCCACGTTCAACATACCCCACGTTTCCATTGTTTTGCCGAATTTAAAAACAAAAAAATTGAAATATTGCAACGAAATTCACATGAAACACAGAAAATTTTCAAAATTCACATGAGTTTTCAGCGACCGAAAACTTTACAGCGTTCAAAATCTGTTTGTCACACATTTGTTCAATATTTTTAAAATTATGTTAAAGTGGTTATCTTGTATTATTATTTAAATTAACTTTTTAAATAAATATTGTTTAAACATTTAATAACTTAATTGAGACAAAACAAAAGCGACCGTCGATTAAAAATGCGTATGAAAATCCAACTAATGCTGGCGGCTTCGGTTCGACAATGAATCGCTAGACTAAAAACATATGTACTACAAGTATGTTTTGCATATATTGTTGTGCCTATGCAGATGAGTATTTAAATTGGCAGTCCAAAATAAGTACGACATTTCGCTTCAACTGGGCACGATAGACGCATGCCAACTCCCCGTAACGAATAACGAACGATGTAGTAAGCGGATACTGGCCGCGCCCGTTAATTTAGTCAACCGTTTATAATTAATAATTTTATTTCTTTTTCCAAATATTCTATTCACAGCGATTCTCTCATCATGAAATTAGCAAGTCACCAGAATTTTATATTGAGTCATTGACATAATTTAAAAAGTTAATATTTATTTTCATCAAACTTCTATTTCAATTTGAGCACTCGTGCTAAATTATGACTAAGTACACATTTTTAAATTATTGCCTGTTTTTTTATGGTTATATCGTATTTTAAGTTATGGACTAAATTGAAGATCTCTCAATCGAAAAATTAAATAAATTGAATAATAATTAGAGATGGGCACTTTATAAATGCATAAGGCAGAGATATACTTAAAACCTGTCTTTTTTTTATTTTTCAGATCAGCTTACTTTAGTCCTCGAAGACTATTTATTCATCAGATAGATACAAAATGTTACTTACGAATTACGTATCACATCAAGGTTATATAGATTATATAGTTCTAACTGAAAAAAATTATTTAAAAAATGGCTTAGTAACAGGATTGTCAGAACTATTGAATTTCATTCGAATATATTATTGTAGTTTAGTTAGAATCTTGTATGAAAGAAACAAATTTAAAAGTAAGTTAATTTGGCCTTTACTCTGGTTTACTGTTCTTACAATCAGCTTTTAACCTCTATAGATGATCATTAATATATTATGCTTCTAGTCTACAGAAACATTTTAAAAAATTGCTATTAATTAATGAAGAAATAATTGAAATTAATTACATTTTTTAATTAGTTATTAAGTTTCACACTTACAGGAATATAAATCATAATTTAATAGAATCGACGAAGTTAAATAATTTATTTTATAATATCCTTAGCAACCTTTATTCGTCCACAAAATAAAATTAATGTTATGTTAATTTTTTTGCGTTAGACATTTTCTTGCGAACTAATCAAGGCGATTTTGACAATTGCTACCCGAAATAGGGATCTTATGTTTCTTAACGAAGAGGTTCTACGTCTTTCTGGTGATCAACGCTCTTTAGTTTTATTTTGTATGCTGGGTTAGAGAAGATTATACTTACTGGTCCTTGTTATGTAGACCAGGTATACAATTTTCGACTCTTTGAGAACCACCAGCATTTTGTCTCCACAAAACCGTTTGTTTCGAACCATGTGAGGTAAAGATATCTTCAGTATTCTCTCGTAAGTCCATATTTGGAAAGTATCTACTCGTTTACTTGACACTGTACAGGAGAATGTAGACTGAAAAAGGTCGTTTAAGAATCTTGACATAACAATTTTTGATGTCTTTTTTGTTTTTAATTTAGTTCTGACAATCCTGTTACTAAGTAATAATTTATATGTAAATTGAGCTGTTTGAAAAATACTGTATAATCTAATGCAATGAAAAAATTAATAATTAAATAAATAAAAAATTAAATACGACTGAGAGCATAATCAATAAATTAGATGTATTTTAATTATGGCTTGCTATTCATTGATCCGCCGAAGAACTAGCAACAGGGGGGGAAAGCTATATCCATCGCTCGCTCTGCCAACTGCCTATGTGTTTCACTTTTCGTTACGACCTTACTTCTCGAAACATGAAACTTGCACTACTCTGCCAAAAAATGAGTCATTTAAATAAACAGGTCGTTACAAAATCTTCCAGATATCTACATTTTTCCAATAACTACCACAGAGATAAAAATGTTGCCTGAAATCATCAAAGAAAAGTGTGGTAAGTTGTAAACAGGTAATCTGGGTTATTATGTGCGCTCTAATGGATAAGACACTATTTTCTTATCTTCTTGAATACTAAACATTTATCATACGCATCACGAAGGTACTTGGAGTGCTATTGATGGGCTGCACTTCACTATGGATTAATTTAAAAGTTCGCAAAGAGTATTCACGTCGTAACTAAAGGAGATAAAAACAAATGTGAATGACAGATTTGCGAAATATATCATTTTTCCATAAAAACGATGGGGAATATATATATATATATATATATATATATATATATATATATATATATATATATATATATGTATATATATTATATATATATATATATATATATATATATATATATATATATATATATATATACTTAGCGTCTTTGTACTGCAGTTCTTCATATTTTTCATAATAATTTTTATATTTCAGAACTAGGCTCCATTCGTCGTATTGATTTAGATTTCCGGCGACTTTACGAAAGAAATAGTTTTTCTCTAATTTAAAATATTAAAATTAACGTCAACAAGTGTTTAGTGTTTAAAAAGTATACTATTCGAAAAAAAAATCCAAGCGATTGGAGACATCTCGCAAATATAATTATCAAATTTCCCCGAATCTTAGTCAAATTATTATATATTCACAGTTATTTTTTTCAGAAATTTTCATACTGATACGGAATAAGATGTAAGTGAACGTAAGGTATCTCGAATTTTTCAGAAATCTATTGAAGGCGTAATTTTCGTTTTTGAATATTAATTTTGAATATTAATTTTAAATATCAATTTTGAATATTAATTTTCAATATTAAAAGCTCGTTTTTTGTACTAATTGTGCACACGAGAACTTTACAACCTGTTATCAAACATGAGCAAATAAAAAAAACAAAATTTTGTTTCGAAATCGGTAAATCTTGACTTTTTAGTACAGAGTATATTATTATTTGAGTATATTTGTTTTTATACTACTCGAGTATATTTTTAGAAAGAAAATATAAAAAGAATTAATTATACATACATTTATTTATTGGTTTAACAGAGAAAGGAAAATTAGTTAGTTTCATGTAGGGAAAATATTTTATCGAAAAAATTATTTTTCAAATCCAAAAAGTTAATTTTTGATTTCTGTTAATTTTTTCTTTTATCTCATCAATTTTCATAAACCAATCAGCAAAAATCTCAGACGTCGTTTATGCCTTTATTGATTTGTAATTAACAGGTAGAGTTTTTATATCTATGAAATATTTTGGTTATGGAGATTTCCTTATTGGAAGAAGAAGGTTTTCTGGCCAAAACTTACTAGCGTATGAACGTAGGATAAATCGCTTTTTGCTAACTTTCCAACAGTGCAGCAATACATAATATATATATTTTTGGAAACTTTCACTTTTGGTTAAAGATAAATATCACATAAAACAAAGAGACGTATCTTTTACCTTTTAGCTGTACCTTTTAGCTATTGGTATATGTGTGAATTATTATGATTTATTACTGTACCAACTTTCAAGCTTCTACGTCAAGCAGTTCCTTATGGAAATGGCTCTGACAGAAAGTCACAACACGTGAGTGTTCTTATAAAGAAGTTCCCTTATTAAGTATCCCAGGTGATTGACAAGAATTTTCCAGAATCTGCATTTTCCCTCCTTCTTCGACTTTTTTTCCATTCTTTATGGTCCTAACTATTAGACAATCACGGGCAATATATTATATAAAATGTAACCACTTCATTATTATACAGTTCTTTAATTTTTAAATATTCTCGTTTTATTTCAAAAGGCGTAATCGACAGATCGCGTAAACAATAGCTCGTGTCCTTCCCTGAATCACGTTTTCTCGCTCTGCCCGTCCGACATCATTAACGAAGTCACAACACAAAACTACAATAACCTAGACACGAGACGAGCCAATTGGGTTTAGAGCCAAATTCCTGTTGATAAGTCGCGAAAATATGCTCCGTCCCGGCTTTCCGTCCGACTGTTGCGGTGAGTCAGAAGTCGTGTCAACGACCATTAATCAACAACTGAGGCCATTTTGTCAACTCCACAAAAAGTTTACACTTCCGGTTGTCACTTCGAAAGTTTATTTCCAATTTTAAAATATTCGAACTTGATTCAAATTTATACAGGCAACATCGAGTATTATACACGGTGTCCGGAAATAAGTGTCGGACAACGTAAGACGTTATTCGTTGACTGTAAAATAGTTGATTGTCGTTAAAACAATATTTATAAGATGACTTTTTTTTCAGAAAAATGAAAATAGTATTCATAATTATTTGTCATCTTTTTCGTACACACGATACTGGCGCACATTATTCAGCGCCGCTCAGGCCAGTAACACGCGAACAGCTGCTAAAACATCTAGCTGCCCGGGTAAGTTATTGGGTGTGTTAAAATGAGTTATGTGTAATTTTTCTTGTACTCAATTAGAAGAAGTGCGTGTTTTACGTTTTATTTCAACTACAATAAATTAATGCATCTTTCTTTGTCCGACACTTATTCCCGGACACCGTGTATTGCACACTACTCAAGTGTGTATTTTAATATTGAATAGCGCGTCTGTCTCGAGTTTCGACTATGACAGTAATTATAACTCGGATAAAAGTGAATATACAAGTAACCAAATTTTTATGTAAATTTTAGAAAAAGGTGATCTCCTTTTAAAAGGTTATTTAATTTTTCCATTTTTTAAAAATATTTATTATGATCTATGTTTCAAAAATAACATACGTCTATGTCCGCATGACGACACGGTACAGGTCGCAATTCTCGACCAATTTTATATTCTGTCTTCTATTGCCTGGTTCTTCCTATTGATTTTCACGATGATTTATTAAACAGTTTATTTTTAACGTGAAAATGTTTTTAACTACTAAGGTCCCACCAGAGTTACCGATGAAACGCTGTAGCTGTGGCTTTATAACTTTATATCTCGTGATTGTAGGGTTGTAGCGCAAAATGAGTATATGTCCAGAAAATAAACTAAGTAACATATATACAAATAACCTTTACTAAAAATATTATTTCTCTGCACGATTTTGACAAATCGCTAAACTAAAAGTAGTTAAAGATTTGAGTTAAATATGTTGAAAGTGTCATTGACATTGATGTGTACGTATTCTTGAGTTATGCAGAAACATACATACAAGTAACCTTTACTAAAAATATTATTTTTCTGCACGATTTTGACAAATCGCTAAACTAAAAGTAGTTAAAGATTTGAGTTAAATATGTTGAAAGTGTTCTCGACATTGATGTGTACATATTCTTGAGTTATGGAGAAACATACATACAAGTTACCTTTAACAAAAATATTATTTTTCTGCACGATTTTGACAAATTGCTAAACTAAAAGCAGTTAAAGATTTGAGTTAAATATGTTGAAAGTGTTATTGACATTGATGTGTACGTATTCCTAAGTTATAGAGAAACATACATACCTACAAGTAACCTTTACTAAAAATATTATTTCTCTGCACGATTTTGACAAATCGCTAAACTAAAAGTAGTTAAGGATTTGAGTTAAATATGTTGAAAGTGTCATTGACATTGATGTGTACGTATTCTTGAGTTATGGAGAAACATACATACAAGTAACCTTTACTAAAAATATTATTTTTCTGCACGATTTTGACAAATTGCTAAACTAAAAGCAGTTAAAGATTTGAGTTAAATATGTTGAAAGTGTTATTGACATTGATGTGTACGTATTCCTAAGTTATAGAGAAACATACATACCTACAAGTAACCTTTACTAAAAATATTATTTCTCTGCACGATTTTGACAAATCGCTAAACTAAAAGTAGTTAAGGATTTGAGTTAAATATGTTGAAAGTGTCATTGACATTGATGTGTACGTATTCCTAAGTTATAGAGAAACATACATACCTACAAGTAACCTTTACTAAAAATATTATTTCTCTGCACGATTTTGACAAATCGCTAAACTAAAAGTAGTTAAGGATTTGAGTTAAATATGTTGAAAGTGTCATTGACATTGATGTGTACGTATTCTTGAGTTATGGAGAAACATACATACAAGTAACCTTTACTAAAAATATTACTTTTCTGCGCGATTTTGACAAATCGTTTTGTTTGTATTTTGCTTTAATTTTTGTCCACTATTTTGCCAACACTCAATTTAATTAACTTAAATTATAATACACAATTCAATTTTAAATTTGGATCCTAAAATTTCCAACTAAAATAAAAACTTTGTCAAAATTCGTTTAATAGTTCTTTGAAAAAAGTTTTAATGTTTTATTCAATGGTTTTTCCTTTATAAAGAAATTTTATTTTACTGCAATATTTCTAGTTAATATCTTAAGATGATTAATATTCAATATGTAATTAATCAAATATATTTAATAAATATGTAAATATGTGATACAGGAACGAATAGACGAACAGATCAAATACATAGCCAATTTCTAAAAAAACTCTTTCAATTTGGAGATATCCGAGTCGGTTCTAAATATTTTTCTTAAAATATCTTCAATGTACAGACACACACTCCTTACAGTTTTAATACATCATGATGGAGGAAAATGTAGCACCCGTTTTAGCACTAAGACATAAAGGAAAGCGTCGGAATATCTTTTTTACTAGCTGAAAGTCACGATTTTTATCGACAAAAAGAAAAAAAATTTGTAGCTGAATTTTATTCTAATTATTTTTTTTATAATAATCGTGGTTCTAAATGATTTAATTACTTATTCTGTGCTTTAGTTGGGTGCCAAATATTTTAATAATTAGTTATACATTTCCTATTTTGTATATTTTAATTTTACCTACACTAACTCCATACGTTATTTGGATGTTGCCATAACAATTTACATTGTTTAAATGAAGAATTCTTTTTTGATATAGATAACAGACTCACGTGATGATTTTGTAACAGTTTATTAGTTACAGAAATTGGTATTAATTAATAGTACATATTTATAAACTTTTTTTTAAAGATTTTCATGTTATCTGCAATACTTCCATACATTATTTTGATTTAACCATGATGGTACAAAATGTTTATATGAAAAATTCTTCCGCGCTATAATATACCGATGTGACAATTTGAAAACAAAAAACATATATATATGTATGTATATATATATATATATATATATATATATATATATATATGTAAACATGTTATTATTAAACTATTTTGTAGATTTTTATGTTACCTGCATTTCTCTTCTAAATTATTTTGATATAGCTCTGACGGCTTAGATTGTTTAAATAAAAAATCCTTCCGCGCTAAAATAGTTTATAAAATACAGAAGTTTGTAATAATTTATAGCACATAAAATTAAATTTTGTAAATTTTTTTGATGCCTACTTTTCTTCCTTAAATTATTTCGATATTACTCTAACGGCTTATATTCTTTAAATGAAAAATCTTTCCGCATTAGAATAGACAGATGTGATTATTTAAAAAGAAATAATATAAATATATATATATATATATATATATATATATATATATATATATATATATATATATATATATATATATATTATTATTAAACTCTTTTGTAGATTTTTATGTTACCTACAATTCTTGTTTAAATTATTTTTATATAGCCTTAACAGTTCAAATTTTTTTCAATGAAAAATGCTTTCGCGCTAATACAACCTGATATGATGGCTTTGAAACAGAAAACAGATCATGAGATAAATGGTCATTAATTTATTTGTATTACGTACGCAAATTAGGAAGATATTACACCACCTATGTCCATTATAACACTTTTAACTGTATATTTTTATAATAGTATTATTATTTCCGATAATTAAATGAAACTACGTGATCTAATATTATTTCTACTTTCTTTAAGTTCTTTACCACGACCTAGGTTTTGTTGTATTACAACATCTTCAGGTGGGCTATCAGCAAAGATTTCTAACTCTATCTTTGCTAATATCCCACCTGAAGATGTTGTAATACAACGAAACCTAGGTCGTGGTAAAGAAATTAAAGAAAGTAGAAATAATACTACATCACGTAGTTTCATTTAATTGTGAATAATGAATTTATACAAAATTAACGCTAATTACATTCAATATTAATTCAGACATTAAATATTAACCAAAATTAATTGCAAAATTGGTATTTTGGTTCGACGTAGCAGGTTCCGTTTATATACGTTCCTACATTTCAAGAAATATACGGATTCATTATCAGCGTATGAGTAAGAAATTGATATGCTCCAATAACCCGAGCTTCCAAAACTGTTCTTTATCAGCACTTCCACTAAGCGCCGACGCGCACTCTAAATGAAATGAGACAGGAAATATCATTAGATTAATCCATTAGGCCATTAATGGTTGGCTCGCCTCCAACACTGGTTGATGGGCGTCGTGTCCGCGTTATAGGTATTAGTTAAACATTGTGGCTAACTCGGTTCTATTCTTGGTGCACTCTTTCCCTTCACCCCTCACTTTCCTCATACGTAACAGTACGACATCTGTACATGTAGAAGTGAAGTTCTCCCTGTTTGGTGACAGTTGCGGAAATCGACACGGAGCATAAAATCCAGTATATTTCGGTCGATCGTCATACATAACAATGCGACATCTGTACATGTAATAGAATATGTGAAGTATAAAAATTGCGATATAATATGCTTTAAAATATAATCAGTTCAGAGGATTATGAGTCTGCTTTAAAGAAGAAGTGACGAGATGTCTCTTCACGGATGGCCAAGACTAGAGTAATCTTCGTGTAACTCCTCCCTGTTCGGTGACAGTTGCGGAAACTGATGCGGAGAATAAAATCCAGTATATTTCGGTCAATCGTCGTAACCGTGCTGTTACACAGGTTGTTCCCTATACATTTAAGCATTTATAAACATTTAATCACAATAAAACACACAGTATTTTTATTAAACTATATATACAATTTTATTTTTCAGAACATAAATATATTGCCTACTACAGTTTACAAAGACGAATATTAAAAAAAATGTATATGTATATAAATGTATATAAAATGTATATAAATGTATATACTTTTTTAATACCACATGGTATTAAAAAAATGTTGAAATTTTGGATTTTTGAATGGAAGTACCCTATAGGTTTTGTAGATTAGCAAGTAAGACTATGCTAAAAAGTTCAGAAAAATGTCATATTGAAGTTTGAAACACCTAAAAACTTAACACAATTACAGCAATGTAAAGTTACAGGATAGTGTATACTATATTTATTTCAATTTGTTACATCAAGCCGTTTCTGAGAAAAAGGACTTTGGCAAACAGACTGTTCATTTTAATTTGTTATATCATTATAGTTGTTATATCAGATATACTCATTTCGATTTGTTATATCAAGCCGTTTTTGAGAAAAAGGACTTTGACAAACAGACGGACGGACGGGTAACCAAGGATTACTTGGTTATTCGTCTGCATAAGGTTTTATAAATTGTGAGGGACAAAACCCTAAAAAGGAAACGAAAATAATACAATATATTTATATATATATATATTTTTTTTTTTTAATTTAAGCCTTTAGATGCATTGCATAATACATTGCTTTGATGGAATGATGAGGCGTTTGCGGTGTGTACACTGCAAGACGATTAACCCTTGCAGTAACGTTGAAATAGTGTATTCCTCGAGAGAGGTAGCAAGAACCCATAGAAACTGGCTTATTATAGCAATTTAACAACATCTTGCAAAGGTGTCAGACGTAGAAGATATAGGAAGACCTTGTACAGTAACTCCAAGTCTTCGTCAACGTATATTTTGGCTTGATAGTCCGAAAAGATACATAACGAAGGTGTTACGAAATATATATTGAAAAAGCTATCTAAATTTTCAACTTCATATTATATATATATATATATATATATATATATATATATATATATATATATATATATATATATATATATTATATAAATGATACGTATTTTGCAATATCATTTGTAATGCTCATTTTGTATTAGTCCAAAACAAATTTAAAACTATTATTTTATGACATATTTTCCCCTAAGGGTAGTATATAGAGCTTCTCATAGAATGGAAAGTGTCATCAGACAAGGTTTCTGCTTGCGCTACAGATGATGGCAGCACTATGATGAAACTCTTTTAGTGAGAAAAATATAATTCCTTGTTTCGTTCACACTTTAAGTTTGATTGTGACTCAGATAATAGATAACTTAATATTGGTCAGCAAAGCTCGTGACATTGTTAAATATATACAAAAACCGTTAATGCTAGTGATGGATTACCCAAGATATAGCTAGATTCTGGATGAACTGAAGATAATGCGAAGAATATTGTGTTAGATGTCAAAACGCGATGAAGCTACTGTTATTATATATTCGAAAGGTGTGTTCACTTAGCTTCTATAATGAGTGAAATATTGTTCAGCTCTCCTAAAGCGCCCTCTATAATTTCTTGCTCTGAGTTAAACAATATCAAGGATATAATGGAGCAAAGTAACTGCTAGTAAGTTACTTGAATATAAGTCTTAATATTATGAAATTGTGACGGAAGAGATTTCTGGAGACTCTTATGTGACTGTCAGCAAAGTGATACTGCTAGTAAGTTGCTTGAATGAAGTTCACAATAATAATTTAGCAAAAGACCCGATTATAATCCAATTAAAAAGTTAATTATGTAAATTAATGATAAGGTGTTTTGAGAAAATCAAATCCAACTCGATTATAGACCCGAAGTTTAAGTTATTCGATTTTGAAAATCCTTTGGCCAAGAGTAAAGTAGTCACATATTTAAATGGATTCGCAAAAGACGTCGATAAAATGGTTAATAATTCTTTCGATGAGTCAGAAAAAGAATATAAGACTTTTTTTTTTATATTTGAAAGTATCATAAACACTTAACACACAGCAACAATAAATCTATCTACTGCTACAACGGAGACTGAAGTTCAAACGTATCTTGATTCAGCTGTTGCTCCAATCACAACAAAATCCTATTGAAATGCGGGAAGACGTGAAAAGTATGTTCCCGGGCCTATGTAAGTATGCCATTAAATCTTAACCAATTTTAATAACGTCCGTTTCAAGCGAACGATGTTTTTCCAAAGCCGTCGCGATAATAACCCAACGACATAACTGTTTGACGGAGAAACGGCTTTCGAAACTTTTGTTTCTAAATTCTGTTACTAAACAGTACACTACAATTTTAATTGGCTATTTCCCTAACTGCTATTACCTTGTTGTGTTTAACGTTCATAACTTCATAATTAAAAGTTTGTAATTGAAATTTAATTGGACTTTATTTGATTAAAACTAACTAATTTTGTTAGCCCTTAGTTTATTTCTCTTACTCGCCTCATAGGAAAGTAAAAAAGGTAGATACTGTTTGTTTTTGCTCGCAGTAAATATTCGAAAAACATCGATGTTTCATTGGTGTTTTCTAGATAATTTTTTAAATATCGATGTTTTTGTCTAAAACATCGATGCGTCGATACATCAATTTTTGCCTTAACGACGTTCGCACATCTACACGCACTGTTTTGCTTTTTAATTATATTGAGAGTGTAACATTTCGAAGATTAATACAGCTTGTTACGCCGCAGTATAATTTGAAAGGGATACTATTTTTTTAGTGAGCATGTTTGCCAATATATATACAAACAGGTTGCTAATAAGGTCACGCTTCTTTTGCCTGATATGAAATACATGTCACTTATGGCTGATATGTGGTCCGAAACCAGTGCGCACATATCACTTTTCAACCTAACCTGACACGGTATAATAGCCAACTTCGAACACTTAACGTTTGTTTTAAAATGCGACTACTTTGATGACAGACACACGGGATATATTATAGCTTAAAAAATTAATTAAATGTTGAGTGAATGGAATATCACAAGTGCATCGCATGGTGAGAGATGAGGGCTTTAATATGGATTTATCTGGATTTAAAGATATTGATTGTACTGTTCATGAACTGCAGACAAATATACATCCTACACTTATTAGGATGAAATTCCCATGAATTTTTGGTGAACATGATTCAGAAGTATAATAGAATGGCCAGTCATTTCAATCATTCCACCATTGCCCAAATACAAGAGGGACTGAACCCAGAGTAAGTTCCATTAACGGTAACTCCTAAATGTGCAAAGTGATGGAGTAGCACTTTATATATGTGCGAAAGATGCTTAAAACTATAGAATTCTTTGTACCTTCGTGCCAACGCTCGCAGTAATAATGTTCCCAACATATGGCCCGAAGAATGGAAGGCTACGGAACACTGCGTATCAATACTCAAGCCCTTTGAAGAAGCCACAAGTAATTTGAGCAGTTCATCAGTATTGATTTCGTAAGTTATTCCGATTGTTTACGCATTGAAGGAAAGTCTTGATGATGTCAATATACTTGAAGAAGGAGATGGCAATGATGACATTATTATCCACTTAGTTCAAGTTCTTAAAAGCGGGATGAGTAGGAAATTTTGTAATCTAGACACTGATTCCGTATTCACAATTGTCATATTTGTAGATCCAGATATAAGCATGAATTTTTTAGCAAAATTATTTAAAAAAGTCTTCTCTGAAATTATTGCCTTCGCTTTGAGTCTTTTCTGAAGTTGTTGCCCTCACTTTTAGTCTTCTCTGAAGTTGTTGCCCTCACTTTGAGTCTTCTCTGAAGCTGTTGTCCTCGCTTTGAGTCTTCTCTGAAGTTGTTGCCCTCGTTTTGAATCTTCTCTGAACTTGTTGCCCCCACGTTGATTCATAACGGCAATGACAATGTTGACCGGTGTACTTTGACTTCGGGTGTATCGAGAGATTCGATGCAAAATCCTACTAATGAACTACAGCCTTCAACCAGTGCTGACTGCTCTGCTAATAAAAATCTACTAAAAATCCAGCAGGTATACTGAATTCCTCAGCGAATACGAACACTCCGATGCAGAAACTGACGATAAACTGGAAAGTGAGATTAAAGCTCAACTAAAGACGTATCTCAAGGAAAAACGAGATTCCTTTGACGAAAACCTCTTAGACCGGCGGAAAACTGAATTGAAATTCGACAAATTGCCATATTTTTTTCGCAAGCACCTTAGTGCCTCTCTAGCCGCTGTTTTGAAACGAGCAATTATTTAGTTTAGCAGACCGTTTATTTACGAACTGTTGAGGAATCGCCCCCCGGGCGATAAAGAAACAAGACAGTTGTTCATTACATAGACGCAGTTTTAAATTTGATTATTGACCATACATCTATTGCTTTAATTATGTACTGGAACTCAATAAAACTGATAATCAAATCTATCGTTTTCATTATATTAACTAAATATGCCCATTCGCATTCCAAACATTCGCATTCGCGAATGTCAAAAATATAAAATTCGTAACATAACAGCTATATACATCAATAGATGGCGCTAAGTGTATTTTAATATTTTATTTTAATACTTTACTTTAATTATTATGTTAACATTTTATTTTTGTATTTTAATATTTATATGATATTAACGATCTGTTATCTCCGTATTTCATATACGAAGTCGCGAGGACAGCCACTTTATAATAGAAAAGTTCCAGGGAAAATTTACTAAGGTTCCGCACATATTAAGGCACTTATGTACATTAAAGGCTACATTGTATTTCTAATTGAATTATTTACAAATATTATTCATTCACGATAATCAAAATAGTTTTCCCACAATCTTCGCGTGAGCGTCTGGAAAGCCGATTTTTTCATATCTAAGTTGAGTAATTCCAGAAATAAGATATCTTTTTGCTTATTTCTCATTACCTCTCTGAAGATGAACTCTAGCTCTATACTCTAAAATTATGAAAAGAAAAATATTCAAAGTACCCATACTATATATATATTTATATATATATTTATATATATATATATATATATATATATATATATATAGTGTGCTATAGAATAAAAAATTTGAGCTCTTAATTTCTCTGCCCTAAAATATGTATATAAATATTTTTGAGTGCTAACTAGTGAGATATGGGGCTTAGTGTTATTACTGTGTCAAATTTCAAGTGTCTATATCAAGCTGTTTCTGAAATAAACGACTGTGACAAACAGACAGACATGTGAGTGATCTTATAAGGCATCCGTTTTTCCTTTTGAGGTACGTAACTGTAATTAATCGAAGATTTTATTCTAGACACCGATTTACTTTACAAAACTGTGTTATTTAGGGTAATATATGAAGTAAACATTTTTTTTATTACATTGTGAATAGAAAAATAATCAAATCATTTGGGGAAATTTTCAATTTTTTTTTTTCAAACCGGGTAAACCTAAATTTATTTTCTGCTATTTTTAAAGTTAAACATTTTTGTTGACCGGGTACTTCGTAGCGTTTCATTGGTATATGATGCTATCCTAATGCCATCTGTTAGTAAATTTATAAAACTATTCCTATAACACTCTTTGTAATATTATTAAAATTAATGTTGAAAATTAAACAGAACATAGATTTACCTGCTCATTATTTTGATAACATAACATTTTTCATTTAGTTAATATAAATTTTATATATATATAATAAATTTGAAATTTCCCGGTCTGCCTACACTACAACACACACTTAACCATTGTGATGAAATCTCGATACGTGATGAGATGCTAACAAATTTCATTGATTATATTTGTCTTATTATGTACTCATAAACCCATATAGAAACTGGTTGGCTACACCAATTTATCAATAGTCTGTATGTTAAAAAAAAAAGATTAAAGTGACTACATATAACATAGAGTATATCTTTATTAGACCACTTCAGAAATTAAGTATATTTAATCTCAAATAACTGGAGTAACCACTTTTAACACTTGATAGTTTTTTTTAAACCAAACCAAATAAAATACCAATGATTATATTCTCTTCGATTCTTTCATTAGCTTCTTTATTCATTTCAAACTCAATAATATTACGTACTGAATCATTTTGAAAAGAAAAATGTTTTCTTTTTACCTTTTCTTACATTATTAGTTTAATAGTGTTAACTTAGTATATTTTTAATAAAGATTTCATAAAAATCCGAACACTGGTTGTAGACACACTCATTTATCTAAAATAAATATTTAAAGGATTTCCATTAGATTTTTGTCTATTACCACGTAAACAAAATAAAAGCAGAGGTAAAAAGAGACATATTATTAAATAGATTTATCATGACTCAAATAATATAATTCTAAGAAGTATTTCCTTTAACACACTCTATCTGTATAGCTATTAAAGAGAGCACGTCCATTTGTTTCCTCGCAGCGATTAAAAATATAGTGTGGCACAAGCAATTAATTTTTAAATATTACTCTATTCAAATAGATAAAGGCTCAATACAAGTTACCCGTAAGTTATTTGACCTTCAGGTCTTAACGATTTAACCCAGTCTGAGAAAAACACGCCCCTTGTTCGTCGTCAGCCAGCCAAGGGGCGGTAAAACCCAGACCCTGCTGGCCCAGCGAGTGGCACTGAGTCCAATCGCCCAACCACAGCCTTGTTAAGCCTGGCCTAAGGCATCAACCTTAGGACCAACAGCCCTGACTATTGGAGAAAAATAGCCTCCAAAAAGGATATCCACGAAAGATGCATTGGGTTATTCTGTGTTGTATTGCCTCACAAGAAGAGGAAAAAAATAATTTCTTCGACAAGTATTGTACCAATTTGTAAATAAAAGGCATGTTTTATAACAAAGAACGTATCATTTACTTATCCGGGCGATTCTCTGCATCAAACTGAGTAGAAGAAGGAGAAGAAAAAAAGAATAATGGCCTCAGAAGAAGAAGATGAAAAAGTCGAATTTCTTCGACAACTTACCAATATAAAAAAAACGTGTTATTACTAACGTCTATTATAATAAAGAACGTGTCAATTACTTATCCGGGTGTTTCTCTGCATCAAACTGAGTAGAAGAAGGAGAAGAAGAAAAAGAATCGTCAACTTATCAATATGCGAATAAAAAACGTGTTATTACTAACGTCTATTATAACAAAGAACGTGTTTATTACTCAAACAGGTATTTCTCTGCATCAAATTGAGTAGAAAATGTTACGACACCTAGGGAAAATTATCAACCGTTTCTGAAAAAAATCAGTATTAAAATTACGATTTCAACGGAAGAAAATTTACAATTTGTTACTCAAACATGTTTCATAGCATTATTTATTTAATATATGAGTACTCAAATATGCTCATATGTTGAATAAACTTGGTCCCATAATTTAAAAAAAATAAGAAGACGTTAAAAGCTTCATAAAACCTTTTCAATATTAAGAATATTATAGCAAAATCATTTGACGCTAAAGTGTCAAGTGTAACGTATAACGTATGCTACATGCATTCTATAGTATATGCACAAATGTGTCGTTCGTTTATTTAGTGATTAATATAAAAAAAAAGAAGACATTAAAACTCCATAAAACCTTTTCAATATTAAAAATATTATTGCAAAATCGTTTGACGCTAAAGTGTCAAGTGTAACGTATCGCGTATGCTACACGCATTCTATAGTGTATGTACAAAGATGTTGTTCGTTTATTTAGTGGTTATTATTAAAAAAAACAGTAAAACGAAAATATCAACCATTCAACTGAAAATATGTTTTCGTTTTTACATGGTTTACTTTCTTGTTGCAATTGTTGTAGATATAACGGTTTTTTTTTAATATAACCCATCAAATGTTTTGTTGTAACGTAAAAAAAATGACAAATTAAATGCTACCTGGGATCTGTGGCGCCCACGCCGCATTTTACTCTCCGTCATAGTTGCTGCATCTTTTTTCTGTAAAAATAAAACTGGATTTACAATTCTCATTTATGTATAACTAATACAACAAAATAAGTCAAAGGCGTTGTTTTCTGGAAATTCTCGAGTTTGTTTTCTGGAAATTCTTGAGTAGGAATGTTCATGAAGGTCGTTGGCAATATTGGCTATCGTCTGTTCAATTATAAATGGCATTTACTTAGTATCATGGCTAGGTTCAGCATCAACCAGATCTTATAACCTATCCGGTGTGGTCCCTAAATAATGCTTTAGTTTTGACAGTCTTCGTGCGATATGTAAATTTTATAAGCTGAATAAAATGTGATCGTTATGTTGGCTGTGTCGATACGATAGAAATAAGTGTGTTTAGATAGTCAAACATGTCACTTTGTGACACACTCTGGGTATGTAGATGGAGAACATTTGTTTTTTTTGTTCCAGTACCGCACAAAAACTGCTAAACAGATTCTGGCTTGATTTTATCTCTTTGCAAGTTTAAGGTTCAACTGAAAAATTTAAGTCATTTTCACTATACAAAGGGACTGAGTAGGCCGTCAAAGAGAAACATTAAAATTTTTAAAATATGCATTATTTGTCTCACTCCGGAAAAATTATTTAAAATGTCTGTACAAAATTTATTTTTCGTGTTCCGAAGTGGGACAATAAATGAAAATTTCTAACATAGTTTTATGTAACAAATTAACTTCGATCTGATTTAATAGTAAAAGATATTGTACGAGTTTCATTAGTATAGAATATTAAAAAGGAGACCTTCGAAGGTCCCCTTTTTTGTATGAGAGAGCATGTTACGAATCCCAGGAAGAGCCCTGAGATAATATGTATAGGATATACATAAGATATACCAAAGAGGGGTAAAGTTTGGAAATATACGCTTAGAAATATGTAATATGTCACAATGTTCCCGTGCAAAGTGCGGACAAAATTGCTAGTAACAAATATAATAGTTACAAAATTAATCAGAGAAATTTTATTATGACATGAATTTGTGTGGGCCTAAATTGAAAGACTGAAGAAAAAACCTTTATATTTTTCACTTTTTAATAGACGTTTTAATCGTTTCTTATTTTTTTGAGTTTATTCTTTGCCAATCTGACATTAGACAAAAAAGTGAAAATTTGCTGAATATACTTATTTCACATTCTCATGTGAAATAAGTTAACAAAACAAAGGCCAAACACGTAAATAGACGAGGAAGCATATTCTGTATGCTTTTTCGTATTAAAGGTTAATAAATGCAACGAATGACCTAGGAATATAGTAATCAATTATATGCATCGCAAGGCTCCAGATCTCTCGCAGAGCACGCCGATCGTAAATGCCAGATGCTGCAGAATGCTGATATCGTACGATGCGAGCCAGACGAAAATAGACATATCAAGTGGCAATTTACCGCACTGACTCACTTCTCCGACTGCATGGCAAGCACTGATGAATAGGACAGTCAGACTGCATTGTTACTGCGCGCATTGTGACCGACTCTTTGATTTAATGTAAAGCTAAAATCGGCGTTAGTTACATCATATTATATTTGAAGTCAGCATAAGACCCTGATGACATGATTTAAAAAAGTTTCCTTCGTCATTTGTTAGTGAGACGATATGGTTATTTTCCTTTCCTATGTTCTGTCGATTTTCTCCAGTGCCCGCAAGTTTTCCATTCTTTGTAGATCAAAAGGGACTAACTTAATTATGTAAATTATTTTTTTCAATTGTTAAAAAGAATGATTTCCCATCTGCATTATTGAGAAAACTCTTGTTCCCTGTGTTTTAACTAACTGCGCTCGCATAGTTATCATATTCTTTAGTTATCATATTTATGAGTGTGATTTATTTTTGAGGTGTGGGAATAACTTTCTTAAAAGTTTCCTTCACTATATAATGAAGCTGCCAAACTTAATATTATTATCGTTATCGAAACATATAGACATGTACCTGTCAATGACTTGCAGTGCTTTTTGGGCAGGGCAAGCTACTAAGGGAAGGACATATAAATAAAATATATACATATATGTGTATATACATTACGTGACGTATATCTTTATTTCATTGCTATTAATTATTCTTACTAACTGAATCCTTGCCAATTTTATGCTTCTTGCTTCATTTTGTTACTAATTCGTCATTTACGATGGGCAAAGATAAAAAAAACTTCATAAGCACAACATGTATTGATGCAAAGTATGTTAAAAAATGAACCAAAAATATTTTGTACATTTGTATTAATTTGTTATCGAATATTTCTCTAATCATGCGGTTATAATGCTATTTATCACAATTTGTCAAATTACTTAAATCCGAATATATGCAAACTGCATATATTATAGCTCCAATGGAAATTTTACTGTTTATGTATTATTAAATGGAAGAATATACATTAATACATATAACGATATATTAATACAAATAATTTTTGTTCACTCATACAAATTTATATAAAAAAACTATAAATTCAAAAATTTAAATAAGCGAGAATTATTTTATAAACGGGGACTAAAAATATAACGTTTTGCGACACTTTTTGCATAGTAAAAGCACTTTTAAAACGATTTTTTTATTTAGATCATCACGACTGGAATTGTTTTCATTAGTTACGTTATTTTTGCACTTATTTTATCATTTACAGAAAGAAAAAACTAAAATATTATCAAAAACAGCACAATTTTCTACTGAAAATATAACTCCCGGCTAACCGTAAATTTTTATCACACATGAAAATGGGGTACAATAAATATATTAGGAACATAGTTTTAGAATTGGCTTCGGCCTATCATTCTTACTTATATTATTTTTTCAATAAAAGATAAATTGAAACATTTTACTTGGAGAGACTAGGGAGCAACAGACATTCCTATCACAACGAAATGGACATTCACAATAATAAAAAAACAGAAACCAGGAGCTAACCTCAAATTAAATGCAATCACAAAATATAAGTGTATTTATAAAGTGGAAGACTAGCTATTTTTATTGCTTTTAGTTTGTTTACTCTGACTGATAGATGATCAGTAAATGACAGGCCAGATCATTATTGTACACAAACAGTGGCTCTGTGTATGTGTTTATGTGATATATGAGGCGCTCGTAACAATTAAAAATACACATGATTATTTCATTCTGAAAATAGCCGTAAGTTGAGGAATGCTAGCTTGCCTCCGTACTATAAATTGGCTGCTTGCAATGACGTAATCAATAATAGTTTTTAAAGAAAACTTTTTTGGTGTGAAGTGACATGTAATTTCATAGTCGTGAGATAGGAATGAAATTTTTGCGTTTAATTTAGTATTGCATGCAGTAGTAGCGTTCGGTTGTTTCGTTCGTACTGGAGATCATATATTAAATATTTGAATATTCATAAATATGTGATGGGTATACATAAGATGTGCAGGTCAAGCTACGTTGCTTAAGAGGCACCGCGCGACACTGTGTCTGTAATTCTATGAGTTTATAGTGTTATAGTAAGGCCCACTATAAGTTCGTCGTTGTATAGCCTTACATTTTCGGCAATTTGAAACCGATTGGTATGGCATTTAGTAGGTATAAGTATGTTTCAGTTGAAGATATGGTATATCGGTATTCAAAATTTAATTTATTTTGTTTAACGCACCTAATGTAGCTTTCCATAGATGTAAAATGAAAACGATTTTTTTTCGCATTTCAACCATCGAAATGTTGTTGGACAGGTCTTTGGAATTGATCCAAAACTATAAATTAAATTAAAAATTTTGTATAGTTTGATTCCGGTGGAGTTTTCATAAATTTATTATAAATTTTAGATCGAAATTTCTTTCACAAGCTGTACTGTCAAAGTAATTTTTTCATATTTTTAATTTTTTTCCCATTTAAGTTATTTTTTCCTATTTTTCATTTTTTTCCATTTAATAAAATATATAAGAAGCCTCCAGTGTTACTGAAATTAGATCTTTTCTAATAAGGGGTCTACTTTGTCAATCCTTAAAAACAAGCACATGGAATTTCTGGTCTTTATTGCTGGTCTTTATAGCTTATATTTGAATAACAAATACTAATATAACAGATTTGTTACATTAGTTTGTCTTGTAACTTACTACTAGTAATACAAACAAATTTATCTTTTGCGAATTAACCATGAAAATAACTAACTTTACGTTTTAAATCTTATCCAACATTCATCAAAGTTTACAAGTTTTTAAATAATGTTGGATAATATAATACCCACAGTACAAATAATAGTTTGCACTTTCTTTGTGGTTGGAACCCCCAACCAATCCAATGAAGAAACACTCCAACCAATCCAATGAAGCTGCGGTCTATGGAGAATTTTGACCTGCTGTATTAAATGTTTTCGCACAGGTCGACCCACAACATAACGACGCCTGTTTCGGATCCTTAGTTCCTCTAGGTGCTCCTTTTCGTCCTCGAGTCATCTTTTTATCAGGCGGTCTACGCGGCATCTCCTCCGAGTAAAAACTTGACAGGCTCCGACCATCTCAGATGCATCTTCTGCAACAATAGTAGCATCCTTGTACAAATTGTAGAGCTCAATGTTGGCTCGAATCATCTGTGTTCCATTATTCAGCACTGGATCATATATTTTTCGATGAATTTTCTGCTTCCACTTGCTTAGCATATCCTGAGCCCTTCTTGTCAGCATCCAGGTTTCAAATCCAGATATTAGGACAGGGCGAATAACAGTTTTGTAGATTATTTTCTTCAGTCTCCTGGAAAATATCTTTAATCCTAGTAAGTGAATAATGCTGAAGTAAGATCGGTTGATGGCGCTTGCCCTGTTTTCGAATACACACTTCAAGGTAAATTTATCTTAAAACCCTTTTTGACAAATATTAAACATTAAAATGTAATATTTCTTATCTGTAACAAGTTTTTATTTATTTTAGAGCCGTCCATGTGTAACAAATATTAACCTTCATTGTGGCTAATTGTTTATATATAATAGGTTTGTAGCCCTCGTTGTTTAAGTAGTATTAAGATTAAAAGAGGGTCACATTTACTTAAAACAAGGTTTTATTAATTACGAAACCCACCCATATTTGAGAAATATTAATCTTCAACATGGCTAATTTTTTTATTTAATACAAATTTGTAACCCTTTTTGTTTTAGAAATATTAAACTTCAAAGAAGATAAGTTTTACTTATAGCAGGTTTTTATTTAGTTCGCAGCTCTCTCTGTTTGAAAAACCTTCGACATGAATAATTGTTTATTTATGATAAGTTTGTAGCCACCTCTTTTTGAGAATATCAACCTTCACAGGAGTTTATTTATTTTGTAGCTAGGGAGGGCTTGATATATAATACTTTTATGAGAAATATGATGCTCACTGAGCATTTTATTTATTGTCAGCTTTTACTTATTTCGAAGCGTTCTGTTTGAAAAATGTTAAGCTTCAAAGTGGATAAGATTATTTTTTATTTATAGTAAGTTTTTATTTGTTTTAAAGCTTTGTTTCAGGAAAATGAAACCTCATTTGTTTTTTAGTTAAACTAAGTTTTTTATTTTAAAGCTTTGTATCAGAAATATGAAACTTGTGTGTTTTTTTTATGTCTTTATTTTTTAAAGCTTGCTTCAGAAATATGACACCTAATGTGTTTTTTATTTATAGTAAATATTTATTTTTTTCAAAGTTTTTTTTTTCGATATATTTAACCTTATGTGTTTTTTTTACTTAATGTCATGTGTTCTTTGAATGTATGCAAGAACTCTTGAAAATAATGCATAGTGACTGCGTTGATTTCACCCTACTTCGGACGTATTGTATCAATAAGTTTGTTTTGTGGAAAAACTTCGCATTCTTTTTTTTGCGTCTGTCGACACGTACTTAATTGATTTTTCCTAACAATTGTATGAAAGTTGGATTTATATATTTGACTATGACTCAATTACATCTAAATTGGGCATCACTCCACCTATTTTTTTATCTTCTTTTTATTTCTCGAAGAGTAGAACGTAAACAAAATTTGTTTTAGGGACCCTTATAGGAAAACTTAATTTTTCTTCCATTCGTCTGTCTGTTAAAGCCTTTTTTTCAGAAACGTTTTCAGATATCAATTTTAAAAGCTATAAGAATTTGAAGTATTTTGGTGTACACAACGAGAAGATATGGCCCTTTAAAACGTATTTTTTTTAAATTTACACATTAGTTTCATTCACTGATCGTCAAAACATATAAGGTACTTCTGTCTACCTACAACCTTGCAAGTAGGTGTAATGGGAGGTGCTATCGCACAACTAAAAAAAATCCATAAATCGACTATTTCTAATTCTATGTGGAATTATATATTTTTATAATTATTTTGTTTTTACATCTGTGAAAGATATACTAGGCAATTTGTTTCAACTGTGAAAATTTAATATTTCTAAATAGTTTAATAAAAATACTGCGTTGAATGCTTATAACTTAACTCTTGAATGCTCATAAGGGTCTAAATGTGTTCTATTCGTGCTTGCCAAGTTTTTTTTCATGTAATATATCCCTAGAATCTATATAAATCTTATTCTGATGATCCATGGACGTACATCCTTCAGAGATTTTCCATAAAAAGCATAAGATATGTTGTCAAATAAATTTGTGTTTTGGAAAAAAAAATATTAATAAGAGGTTTTAATAAAGTTTTGTGCACTTAAAAACTACTTCAACCAGTTGCAATCAATATGGTTACTTTTATTTTGATTCGTCTTTGTCTATATTTCTTTATGGTTGCCAATAAACTTGAATATGATGAGACAGAAATATGAAACCTCATGTGTTTTTTATTTATAGTAAGTTTTTATTTGTTTTAAAGTTTAAGTTCAGAAATATGAACCCTCATGTGTTTTTCATTAATATTAAGTTTTTATTTGTTTTAAAGCTTTATTTCAACAAGTATTTATGATACCAAGTATTTTGTATTTTGCATACCAAGTACGTATTTTGATATGAGATATCGAGTATTTTTACCGGTGACAATTAATAGGTCTCACCTCTAGTTGCCAGTATTGGATTATAAAAATCTATTGTCTTATTGTCTACGCGCAGTACATTTTGAGTAAAAGTTCATTGGACGCGACAGTTAAGTAAAGATACGATGTTCTTATCTTGAGTATTGTTTACATTTATTTTCTTCAATTGTTTACTGTTCAGTCAACCTCTTTTAGATATATAGGTATATATACATTTTAGATTTTTTTATAACTTCAATCTAGGTTTTTTTGTAAACTTTGGTCTCATCTCAGTAATAAAACTGTAACAGAGTAAATTCTGTACATGGAAAATATTTTATAAAGAGTAATTGATTTATTTTGTAGAATGATAACAGAAGCCGGAAAACCTTTTTTTGGGGTTTTTGTTTGTCTTTCTATTATTTTGTGCGTCAAATTCGCGAAATCTACTGGACGGGTTTTGATGAAATTAGGTATGGTAATAGTTTATCACCAAGAGCGACAGACGAGAGAAAAACAAAATTATTCCGAATTTGTGGGGCACAGCTAGTTCAAAATAAAATGATCCACTTTAAAAAGGAGCCAATTCTGCAACGTGACAATGAGTTTTAGCACCGAGGAAAAATATTAAAATAAATAATAAACTAGTCAAGTACGAGTCACACTCGATCCACCAGGGTTACATTTGAGAATTACGCTTGTACTACTCATAATTTACAAAATATTTTAATATAAACCAGGCATTTCAGGTACTTAGCTTATAATGATATACCCGTTAACATATGTTTAAAAACGGCTACTACAACGTCTTCCACATCGTTCAACGTTGTCTTACAACGAAAAAAATGCTTCTATACTCTATTCAGAGACCTATTGTTATGATATACCTAAATACGAGATCTCATGCACCTGGATTGAAAAAAATTATGTTTCCCTTCGCATGTATGGGCACCTTCCTGAAATAAAAAAAAAACGGAAACACGGTTTGGTAACCAAAGGGCTCATGGAGACAAGTCAAATGAGCCCAAATCGACGGGTTTACTGTTATCCATGGAGAATTTCCTATCACCAACTCCACTCCCCAGCGTCACATCAGCTCGATGATGTCATATTATTGTATAGTAATCAGAATTTTGTAGATTTTCACAACGATACGATAAATAAAAATGAGTGGAAATCGACTTGCTAAACTTGTTTACGTAAAAGGTACATAGAAGTGAAGCTAATAAAATTGCGTTAAAATTATATTTAATTTTAAAACGCTATTTGCTCGATTTAATTAATTTCGTTTATGAGATAAAAGTCTCTGATGGCTAGAAGAAGAGACAGCATTGTTACAGCAAAAGGTTCCGTTCGCGACTTTTGGGCGGGGGCTCACAAATAAAACCACTCTGTGTTCTGAAAGCATTCTTTCTCAATCCATGGCATAGATATCTTTATTTCAAATTTCATACAAACAAGTCTAGTCTTTATGGCATGATTGACAACAAGCATCCAAACAAACAAGCTAATATATTGACTTTCAAAATGGTGATATAAGTTGGGATATGTGGATGAATTTATTAATTTAAAGAATGGCACTGATATTCTTCTTTGGATTATATCTTCAAGTAATTAAAATATGACTTTTGATAGTTTAACTATTTTGAGTAAACTTATTTTCACAAAAGTACATACATATTTTAATAAACCACGGCACCGAATCTTAACGTTGTGTGTTGTGCGAAACTGCAATGGAGTTTGAATAAAATAGAAAATTAAATAAACAAAATATTTTTTATGACAGCACTAAGCATGAGCTAAAGAAAACCTCTTGGTTATTGTCAATATGAAAAAAAAATTCTCATAGACATGAACGAAGGAAAGAAAAAGCTTTAAAAAGAAGGTAAAGTGAAGTGCTAGCCAAACACTCGTGTGCATCACGAGTGTTTGGTAAGCACTTGAAGATCTGGTATCTTCAACTGAGATCAAAACGTGGTCAACTTGGTTGTAATCAGTAATTACCGGAAACATTCATGTTCATGGAATCATCCATCATCCATTTTAATGCATCGTTTTGTGTGGAATGTATGTGCTATACCTACTTAGAAATTATTCGTTGTGGCCATCTTGATAACTATTCTTTCATTATCGTTACTTTCATAAATAAAAAGCTTAGACTGACATTATCTACACTTTAAATCATTCAGTACACAAACGTTCTGGAGAACGTAGACTATACGACTCAATTTGTTATTTAACTTACTTTTTCTTGAAGATTTCTTTGGATGAACTTCATGTTATGACATTATTATTTTTGCTAATAAACATTTATTTCGCGAATAATCTACGTGAAGATCCGTAGGTCTAAAGTATCAATTATTTATTTCTAGCTAATTTAATTAAATATACATTCACTATAAAATAATGGGTATTGTAAATGTTATGTAATTCATCAACTTTAATCATACAGCCTTTTAATTAAATACGTGATGTGGGTTGATTCTAATAAATATATGAAAATGAATATTATTTCAGTTCAACATTCGTTAAAAAAATTTAGTTACAAAAATGTGAGTAGCGCCATCTGTGGTCTACAGTTCACATTTCAATGAATATCAGAGTCAACATTACAGAATTACTTGTATAAATTGACCGATAGGTGGCGGTAAGACAGTGTCAGATATTAATGAAACGCTATGCAATTATATCTCAGCGATTCATCTATCAATTCACTTATAAAATTAACTTATACTCTTGGAAATTAGCTTATGCTTTAAAATGTATTCAGTTATTTTTCTTATGTCTGATACAATACTAAAGATATAGTATCTGTTTCCTACTGACAGTATATATAATTATTTTTTCTCTGCGGCTTTTGATAACGACTTACAAGAGAATAATCTGTCTACAAACTTTCAGTGTTACTGTTGGTCTTGTTGATGGGAAGTTTTTTAAATAATTTTAATGATGTCTGTACCTTTTCCTTTATCCCTTTGGTTGTTCCATCATTATTGAGGATCGTGATAACAGTATTTATTTGATCGAACGAGTTGTGTCCATTGATACTGGTTCAAAGTTGTCGTAAAGGTTTGGTAGAGTTTGCTGGAGGAGGTAGCTTTTTTATTTGATTAGACTTTTGCAATAGCATTCTGTCTCGAGTTCTGTTGCCTTCAGTATATCCAATAATGACCAGCTTTCCAAGATCCACGTCTTCTCATCACATTATGTGACCAAAAATGATCAGTACATAAAGAAGACGGATGAAGAAATATCTACACTTAAATCGAAATAATTGTCTCCCATTGCGAAAACTCCAATTTACTGACTGATCAAAATGTTATCCAATTAACAGCAGAATTTTCAGTGAAATACTTTTTATTATGCCTGTTTAACGATTTATTGTAATGAAAACTAAACTCCCATCTTTTTCAAATGCTGTTACTGCCCTTCCACGATTAAAAATAAATATCCTATTTTAACTTCCCTTACGATTGATTAAACAAATTAAAAGATATTAAAAATGTATGAATTCCCTATATATTTGGTCTCAGAATATGTGAAGAACTTTTTTTTATTCAGGTTACGTCTCAACTGAAATGAACACCTAACAGGTGCAATTTTCATATTGCCTCGAATTTTGGCGTCAACAACATTATAACTCTGGTAATTTACAAGTCATTATAACTCTGGTAATTTTACAAGTCATCACCTTATTACATAGCCTTTTGGATAGAGGAGATGGTCCTCTGAAAAAGTGACATTATTTTTAATTTTTTTTAAATATATAATATGGTTTGCTTTCGAAAAAGGACAATTGTCTATTAGACCATGTACGACTACTAATAGGGACACGCTACAAATCACAATTCTTGGCCAATTTAATGATTATGGTTTTTTGTCGATTGGCTAACTATTGGCATAGAAGCCGATTAATTTTGAGAATATTTTGTCAAATAGTTTAATTTCATTTTTACTCATTCTAATACCTTTACACATAACGCTTCTCAAACATTACAGAACATCCTTAATATTCCGATCTTGTCCATTTTAGTATGTTCTAGTGCATTCTTACACATTCTAGTATATTCAGCGATGGGCGTTTGGTCGTCGGTGATTTGGCAGTGAAAAATGTCCAAGGTCAACCACTTTCAACCACCATATCTCCCACATCACCACAGCCACCCACATGCAACCACCATAGTGAATGATGGGAGACTCGAGGCTGCTACCACACACATATATATATCAGTCGTATATCAGTTGTATATAGTTTTGGCTGCAAGGTGAAATATACAGACACACACGGCTATTTTTACATGTGCATGTAGATTTTCTACAAAGCTCTCTTTTTTCGACTCAACAGCTTTTCTTGCTGGTCTTCTTTCCTTCTCTCTGCTGTTTGAAACTTTTAAACATTTTAATTTTTTATGATTAAAAGTGAGGTTAATGACTAGATTTTTTCGATGATTTTAGAATAATTATTAGTTATAATCAACTATGTAAACTTATCGCTTTGCTTATATATATATATATATATATATATATATATATATATATATATATATATATATATATATATATATATATATCAACATGAGAAAAAAGCTTTCAGTTTTACCAATAATTCCACGTTTTCTTTTTAACATATTAAATATTCCTTGATATTCATCTTATCTTATTTCTATACATAAAACCTTAGTGTTTTCGGTTTGCATTTTGTTCTGAATGCTTTTTCCTCCTCCGTACCTACCGCTTTCCAAGATTATTTCTGCACTGTTTACGCTACCAAACTTAACGCTACAAACGTTCTCAAAAATGTGGAAAATTAGCCCTGTCTGGGGTTTTACTTAATCTCTTTCTCTTCTATCATGTCCTATCCTGTTACTCTTCGCTGTCTATGGTAATATCTATGGTTCACTATATATGGTATGTGTTTAAGTTTAAATTTCGGTACATTTATAATAATAGCGGTCTTTTAGAATGTATTCTCAATATTTGTGTTATTGTGTATTTTGATTAAATGGAAAGTATTACTTGTATAATATATATGGCTTGTTGTTATACCATTTGGCCAATCTATATATAAGTACGTGTATAATTTGAAGTATAAAATAAAAAAAAGATAATAATGTTTTCATAACTTTATCTTAAAATATTGAAATTAACAGATTATGTGAGATTTTTTTCAATAACATTATACGAAGTCGTTTTAAAGGTTTTTTCCCGGTTTTTACTGTAAACTATCATTAATAATTTTAAACAGAGTTAGACAGATACAATTCTTGGTTTTGAGGTTCTAGATTGATATTCTAATGTTACCAACATTTCTGCAACTTAGCGTTAATAAAATCGCATAAAATTTGAGAGGTAGTGCCGACCGCAGGAAAAATGTTTTTATTTAAATTAACTAATTTTTATTTAAATTTTTATTTTAATGAATAAGAGTAGATTATAGTCTACTCTTTGATTATAACATGACTACATGTTAACGAAATATACGTCCAAAACAAAAATCACAAAAACTGTAAATTTAAATTTCTAAAGATTTAGCTGTGTTAAAAATCTGAAAATATTTATTTTTATAAAAACTTTATTGCATTTTACTAAAAACGAAATATTTATCACAATTTGCTTCCACAATAATGAATAATTAATAAAAAGAAATAATAAGAATTGTTCTTACGTGTTGCCACCAAGAAGGAAGAAGACCGTGTGATCAATTGGGACATAGGAAAAAAGCGAAAATGATTTATAGTTCTAAATCTTAAACAGAGAGGGCGCGTGCGACGGACCCGTTTCAATATGATCACGTCGGGGGAGGTCGGGTATTCTGTTCTGTGGCCGGGTGAATCAGTGATAAAGTATAAATCGTGAGAGAAGGACGCGTCACGTGTTAAAAAATAATATAAATTTCTTCGATCTAATGTTTGGTGAAGTTTACAACCGTGTCAGTTCAATATCAGTGGCTAATATTAACGAATGATTGGGAAGTAAACTGTATGAGATTACTAATTATTAATAAAACAATAAATGTAAATCGAAAATTATTATTACGCCATATTTTATTTAATCTTTAACCGTCTAATGTGGAAAGATAACTACAGTTATGGACAGTGATGTGTCAATGGTCTTGTATTAATACCGCGGGTCTTTTTAATTTTTATTACTATAATAAATAACTGATAATTGACTTGCTTGTTTCAAAGTAAAAATGGTTAGAACTTATAAAAAAACGAATAGAGGAGAATGGAATAAAGTCAATGTGAGGAGAGCTGTGAATGATGTGTTATTAAAGAAGATTGGCTATCGTAAAGTAGCAATATTTTACAACTTGCCTTTATCTACGTTAGAGCGACATGTTTAAGGCTATAAGAAAGGGTGGAATGAAAGTAGTTCAGCTTTCGGGTCCTGTAAAACCGGTGTTTCAAAGGAAGATGAAGATTTAAAAAAATATATTTAAAACATATGGAAGCAAGATTATTTGGACTAAATACTGCAGAATTTCGGCGATTGGTTTATCCGGTTGCTCTAAGAAATGGTAAAGAGGAACAATTTTACCTCAAATTCTGAATTGGCTTGTAGGGATTGGTTAAGTGGCTTTCTGAAAAGAAACAGCGATCTTTCTATTTGGAAGCCAGAAGCAACTTTTGCTACGCGATCTTCTGGATTTAATAAAGGTTAATATCTTGTTTTAATTTGCTGGGATAGGTATATGACTGGGTATATGAGGTGCTAACTGGCATATCTTCAGTTTCGAAGAGTAAGAGTAAAATCATTGCACAAAAAGGAAACAAACTAGCAGGAGCTTTATCATTAGCGTAATGTGGTAAATCTATAACTGTCCAAATATGCGTTAATGCAGCAAGCACGTTCATGGCCCTATTTTTGGCTTTTCCAAGAAACAGAATGTAGCCACAGCTTCTAAATGTCACATCTCAAGTGTATGTCATACAGCTCAGCATTTAATATGATCAAGTGGTAGTTACGTAATTATGATCAAATCCTGGATAAGTCGTAACTATATTTCAAAACGGTAAAATTTTTGGAAACGTATTTCGAGCTGCAACCATGCTTTCTGCAGTGAACGGTTTTAAGAAATGAGGTATATGGCCATATAATCGATTGTTTTTTATGATGACAATTTTATTGCAGCAGGCACCACAGATGTTGCGCCAGATGTCGATGTGAATAATGAGACAATCTCTGTCACATAACCATGATGAAGCCACTATTACGGTTTCGTCGTGTTCAGAGGAACAATTAAATAATATTATAATACGTGAGAGATATTCAGTTAACAAGAGCTTGAATATTGAAAATATCCTGAACGTACTCCAGGGTGTTCTCATACTTTCAATCCACAAATGCGTGTCGTCAACCCACCTACGCCAATTTCAGTATGTCGTAATCCGGCTTCTGTCTTCAACGTTTCACTAAGGGAGTTTCTGCCTGTTCCAAAGGTAGTAAGAAATGAAAGGAGGAAGAATACATGACGTGGTGAGATAGCAATTTTGACATATTATCCTTATAAAAATGAGTTGTCTGAGTTAAAGAAAACTGTTTCCGATAAAAAATTTAAAATCGCACAAATGAATAAACGAAAGGGAAAGCCAGATAAAACAAACGAAGCTAGAAAGAAACCTATAAGTAAAACGATAAAAATGAAAAAACAAGTTAAGAGAAAGGAGAATGAAATTTAAGAAGACTGTGAATATCTTTACTGTACAGAATTGTATTCACAGGAAACGGAAAAATGGGTTGCGTGTCAAACTTGTGACCTATGGGCGCATGAATAGACTACTTGACAACATGGAAAATATACCACAAATCGGGGTCACCCTATTAGATTGTAACGTAAATAAGCGTATTGCTTTTCATTTTCGAAAGAATAAGTTTATATTTTATAAAAAAAACGTAAAGAAATCAAAATATTTTTTGAAATTCAATCAGTGTCGGAAACGCCCATTATTGGTTAAAATTCAGATGACGTCACGAGCGAGTAAAACGCATTCATACCAAAATATAATGTTCTTATTCTTTTGGTTTATAGGCATTGATATCGATAATGATGTTTAAAACACAAATATTACTTAGATCGAAATGATCTTCACGAACATAAAAACATTTGAATGAGCAATAATACTGTTTGAATCTCTTTGGGTTAATTGCAGCCACTTTTTTCGTTGGTACTGAAACGAACATTTTGTGATGACTTTTTATAAACGTATTTGTACATCGTGGCACTACACACCATTTAAAATAAATAATAATCTCAAAATAAAATAAAGTAATGTATAAAATAATATTTACATTGCGTATGACGTCACGCTAACCGCCATTAGAGAAATTGCGTTTTAGCGCTAGTTCGAAAATTGAAACTTTAAAAGTGATTTATATAAAAAAATACGGCATATATCTTGGAAATATAAATGTAGTGCGCTTATAATACAAAATAGAACAATTTAAAAAATCATGTCAAATAGCCTATTGTGTGCCCGTGTTGATAATGTACCAACTTTTAAATGTGAAAAATGGGATAAGATCGGAAAAAATAAATATTTAAAAAAAAATTACTATTTTATATTAACGATTAGAAAGACTGACTGGTTTACACTTTTTGCTGATTCATATTGTTTCGTATTTGAGCAAAACTTTAGCGTTCTCATCTTGCCCCTAGTTTCATACATGTTTCTGCACACTCTTTCAAATTATTTTAAATTTGAAATAAGCATATACGCCGTAATATTTTATAATTTTCGCGCAGTTACGCTACTTATCATGAAAATTAAAGAACAGGAAATTTCTTTTAATTATATTTACGTAAATTAGGTATTAAAGAACTGTTTTTCTGATTTCACCCGAAATTGTTTTATCATAATCTACAATTATACACACGCATGCAAAAGTAAAAAGGTGTTTTTGTCTTTGGTCATACATAATTTGGTCGTAGTATTTATAATTCTATAAAATGTTCGCTAGAAACAACCCTATCACTCACTTGTCAATTGAAAATCATTAACGTATGTGACACGCATAATTATTACTTTTTATACGATCTCTCAAAGTTGATACTAATTTTCAAACTAAAGAAAAAACTGTTGCTATAATTAATTATAGCAATATCTTCAACTATGATTCAAAAAATTAAGTTTGGACTTTTTCTATTAAAATCTTATAATCTTGTGTAATTTTTCGCGAAAATTGTTAAATTTACTGTGATCCATATTATGCCAATAACACGTTACTTATTTAGAAAAACATGAGTCAAAATTCAATACATTAGTTTCAAATTTTTCTATCTTAATTTAGCCGTCTATTAGATGTTTTAATGGAAAAAATAGGACTTTTTTCAATAATTAAATTCCGGATAAATATTAAATTTGTTTAATACGTACGTATTTTAGACGTAGAGAAACAATAAAAAAAACTGTATTTCTCCATTATCTAGGCCGTACGATCATATGGGCTTATTTCTCAGCATCTTTTCGGAAATATTCATCCACAGACCGTATACTAAATTCATCCTCAAAGTAATGTATGAACTGACTCATGCCGTTTCTAATTTTTCGAGAACGGGTTTGAGAAAGTGAAAAAATTGTAGATTTTCATTTACGGATGTGCTTATCAGTTTTTTTTTCGTTTTCTGCTTATTTACGTTTTTTCCGGTTTTTACTCTTTATGTATTATATGTTACCGTTATCTTAAGTTTCATGGTTTCTTTTTTATTTAATTCGTCAACTTTGCAATTAATTCTCGTACAGTACTTTGTTAAGCATTTGCTTATTATAATTTCTCTATTTTTAATGTTAAATAGCTTTATTATTTTTGAAAAAAAATAATAAATGGTAAACTTTATAAGAAGTAAATGATTTTAATATTTATTTAAACAAAGATATGTAGAGTGAGTGCAATGTCAGACATCACCTGGTAAACTGCACAAATATAGACGTAAAAAGCCGGAAATGTCAAATTTACCCGCGCAGGGGAACAACTATTGTAGCTGGTGAGCGGCGGCCAGCAACTACCAACTTTTGTGGCACAAGTTCTGTGGTCGACTTTCCACCGACTTACCGCAAAAGTCAATATGTGTCCACCGCCCACTAATGTCTATTGTCTCGGTTAACAGGTTTTTAGTCGTATGTTCTGTCCTTTTCTCCGTTAGCGTCTTTCAATCCGTAACGTTCGGATCGTCAAGAGTTGGCCAGAGTGGCTGCTATTTTTTTTATAGTACCGATTAGATGAAATGTGTGCATTGTGCATATTAAATATCGTATGCTCCACGTGTGTGTACTAAATATTGTGTGTCAAATTTTATCCAATATTGTTGGTGGTCTGCGTTACGCGTTATAAATCCTTCTGTTCAACAATAAACTATATTTGTACTTATGTCGTCTATATTATATGTCATAAAACCATTATAGAAACAAAATGTCATAAATAATAGAGCAAAAACATTTAAGTGATTGTTGTTGTATTATGTTAAGTTCTAGTTGCGCCATTATTTTAAGATACTCAAGATTGAATAAGTTTAAAAAAAATGTTGCGTGATTAGCCACCATGTCAAACGGTAGGTAATGATGTCGTTTTATAAGTCTACGGTGAAATATTAATGAAACGATAATCTATCATACGAAAAAAATAAAGAATTCCTGAAATATTTTCGTTCTTGCAAATATTGAAAATGATTTATAAATAAAAGTGGAATTCTTAAAAACTCTATCTATCCCGTCGTATATTCAATAACAGCATAATACAATTATTTCATTTAAAAATGTATTCGCTTGTTTACAACTAGGAACATACATAAATTATATAAACATATTTTTTATTTTACTTGAAGGCATAAGGAAATATTTTATAAGTATTATAGACTCGTTTTTATTTATTTATCTACTTTAATGTATCTAATTGATACATATGGCGGACTTATTGCTACGAGAACAATCTCTTACAGCCAACCATAACACTAGTCCAGCCCCGGAACGGCCGGAAATCGAACCCGGGTCCCCGCGGAGCGATCAAAGGAGGTATACCTTGTGATTAATACAACACATCACGGCAACGATATGGAGTAAAAATTATTCTGATTTACAAGAAATATTACAATTTCGGGTATTCCGCAGTAAATCAAAATGTAAGCACAAAAATAACGTAATAAAACCAATATTAACTTATATTTCGAATATTATAAGTTATATTTGTTCTTATTAGAAAAACATCTATTAAATACAAGCAAATTACACTGCTTTTCAATATTATATAATTGTCATGAATAATATCCAGAACGAATCAGTTGCAATGACCACAAGATATATTCAATACTCAACTAAACGATAAATTCAAATGTCGTTACGAAACTGCGTTACTTGAACTTTGACCTAGTATTTAATATGTTACCATGTTGAATAATATAGGCGAGCAGTCCTTTTTGGTTATTTATCGGTGATTAATTAATTTATACGCGCGCAATACGTTACTGAAATATTTGTGGGATTATTAATTCTACTGCTAGTGCACGACTTAATGCGTTTTACGTTATTGTTTAGCCTCTTCAGACCGTTCGATTTATCTCTTGTTATTTCCCGCGCAACGACGCAGCACGCTTCGACTAGGTTGCGACATTATCGATAAAGTTTCATATATTAGTCGATAGTCGATAGTATTAATCAAGTATACTTTTTATAATTATATTACAGATAAAATCAACTTTATTTTCCATTTAAACAGGTTCAAATTATCGCGATTTTATTATTTATACACGTTTAAGCATAGCACGAGTTTTGTTTTAAATTTTATAAAATTAACATTATTATTTAAGATAGGATTTTGAATTTAAGATAAATGATAATGGTAATTAATTGTAAATCTTATTTTAGCGCCAAACTACTTAAAACTCATCGAATTGCTAAACTAATATTTCCTCATACATAGTTGATTAAAAATACTTCAGACATGAGATAATAGATAGGTTTTAAATAATTTATGCTTACATCTCTTTTCTGTTTTAATTCAATTTCCTTCTGAATATAACAATTTTTGTTCTTTAAAGAAGAGATATTCTTAATATGAAATTTATTTTTTATAATCGTCATTTCTTTTCTTATCAACAATATTAAATATAAATATTCAATGGATTTTGCTTTAAAAAAATTCGTCCGCATAATTAACATTCGCTTGAGAGTCACTCGTGTTTTTATTACACTGATCAAATCGAGGTTTGAATTATATTGGAACTCTCTCAAGTCATTCTACAAAAAATATTCTAATTGTGGCCATATTGGATGGATGTTGACACTTTATAGAAAACTATAAATCAGTTTCGCGATGTTGTAACTTCGAAGTAAAAATTCGAAAAACCACTACTTTATGTAACAATGAAAGAATTTATTAAAAATTTGAGTCCTAGTAAATAATTTGGAAAGTGTAACTAAACCTAAAATAAAGGAACTAAATTTAAATAACAAATTTCAGAAATTCAATAATTATTTATTAATATTCCTATACGATACATTTGTACAGTGGTCTTTTCATGACTTAACGTTTAATTTTTTTTGTGGTGGAATTATTTAACATTAACAAATGTATTGATTCATTTACCATATTCGAAAATATTTAGAGCTCTATGTATATTAAAGCAGCCACGTTAAAATTCGAACCATGTCTAAAAATGGCAAAAAACAAAGGAACAAAGTATATTTTGTTGGAATTAAAGGATAAAAATAAGAAATATTGATATTTAAAAAAATCAATAATTTTTAAATTTATTTATTTTTACAAACATTTTATTTATGATTTACTCGCAGCTGTTAATCGATTAAATAAGGATTTTCTCAATTATATTGAAGACAATCTTAATATTTAACAACTTTCTTGTTCGTTATAAAAATTTGCCGAAGATTTTTTTATAGATCAAGAAGTTTTTAATATTATTTTCCGAATAAAACTATATATACTATTATCATATTAGAATTTACATAGTTAATTCAAATATAAATACTACTTTATTTTATTACCTATACTAATATAGTTAATAAAATAACCGTATCAAATCTGAAAATCACGCAAATAGCAACCGAGAGAGCTATGCTATGCATGTTCCTTCGTCACCGTATCAGAAACGAGGTCATCGGCCGAAAAGTCATATTACTGACATCGGAAGCAGATTTTCCAACTTTAAGTGGCAGTGGATTGGATATCTGATAATGTCGTACTTTGTCAGATGTCCAATCCACCGATGACCGATGGAGTCGGAGATTGGTAGAATATAAGACTGGTAGCCGAAATCTTGGTACGGGACCAGCTACTGTCTGAATGACAGAGGCCAGATTGGGAGATGACATTCAGACTGTAGCTGGTAAATATTGGAGTCGTGAGACCACCAGTAGAAGCAGTTAGAGAAAATAATTTTTGATGAAAATAAATCAGCCTGGAGCTATCGCCCTAATTTTAAAATATGTTTTGCAAATAAAAAGAGGTAAGTCTTGGTTACTGCCGTAAGTTGTATTGTAAATATTTAAAATATATACGAACGGTACATAAACGATGTAGAAATAATGGTTATTTTAAGTTATAATAAGAGGATGTAAAATCAACATGTCATTAAATGAGCCATTAGCGCATATTAAACAATTATATGGGAAGACAGGTTCAAATTAGTTAAGAAAAAAAATCTATGTAAAATCAATACGATGCATAGCTAAAATACGATAAATAAATAATATCTTCAAAATGTATTGTTAAATAATCTATAGATACCAACAGCATCTATTTATTCATTTTGGAATTTCGAATTGTCTCGCCTGAGAGCGTTGAAAATTTGAAAGCCTGAGCACATAAATGGACAAGTAAAATGACCAAGCCGTAAATTATATGAATAAAACTTATTACGCCTTATCTGTTAATAATTTTTCACATTGTTATTTAAAAAAAAGAAGAAACAGTTTAATAGAAGAAAAGAGTAATTAGGCCATTGCTATCAAAATGTTTGCTACGTCGTGCTTACGCAGCTATCGTATTATTTATATTAAGTAAAAGTGTATTTATAATGCTTGAGTTAATATGTTATGAGTAATCGGAATAGCACACTTACACTGGTGTAAGATGTTGCACCTCGTCATTGTAAGATTAATGATTTGTATTTGATTACGCTCTGCAAATCCAATTATTGGGATCCATTAATAATTTTTCTAAAAATTTTAAAATTTATTCATATAAATAATGTTTAAATTTCCAGATATTATTGATATTTTTGATTTGCATTTTCATTTGTTTATAATTTTTTAATTTTTTTCGTTTTCGTTTCAAAATGAATTTTATCTTAAATTTGCAATATCTATTATAATTAAACTCAATAATACACAGCTATATGTAATCATGTAATCTAGCTATATCATGCAATGTAAATTTGAAACAATAGTGGTGTTAGTATCGAGTTACAATATTATCGACATATTTGCCTCTAAGCACATCCCTTAGTAAGCTACTGACAGCTGCGTATGACACATTACTTCTGTGTTGCTTAGTTGCGTTTCAGAATTATAGTGGATTCGTTTTCGCGTCGCGTTGAACTTAGTTATTGAATATAAGAATGGATATTCCAAGAATATAAATCTAAATTAATCAGAAAATGAGATAAACGTTGTCACAATAAAAGCTCAATTTCAGGGTAGATTAGCTATAAAGTGACATTGTTGTTTATTACGTCTGTTCGTTGCGCTTCTTTGTTGACATTCAATAAATTTCATTATTAGATCGCGCCGTGTTCAAACGACAAGACATTTTAGTTCTTATTTGAAAATATGTTCTTGTAATAAATATTTAGTATCGTCAAAATTAAAGTTGAATAAATAAAATAAAGTATAAAATCATTGTTTACGCTGTCTAAAAATAGTTATCGCTTTAACCTAACTACGCTAATAATACATCGTTTACATTGTTATTCGGCTTGTTCAACAAAATATTGTGGTATATTTCTAGATATATAAAATAAGCAATAAAATGGCTAACAGTACGTCTTTTATTGATGAGATTCTAATAGAAGGAATAAAGGCTTTGCCGGAAATGTTTTTGGCCTACTGCAGCGAATTTGACTATAATCCCTGGATTTTTTCGTTTTTTGGATCGCTTTTGGTCGGTCTAAGTGGAATCTTTCCTTTACTCGTCATTCCCATTGATGAAACTGCTACTTTTAAGGATGGCGGTGAGTAAATAAAGTATTATAATTTTTTTTACAAAATTTTCAGAAAACGTGATATAAAATTTAAAAATTCATTTTGAAATTGCTTTTTTTTAAAATTTCTTTCATGTTTGCTGTTTCAAATTATGTCTATTCATTTGTTGGCCATCGAGTTACAATTTTGTTACAGAACTATTATTTTAAGTTCAAATTTGTAATTTTTAAAATTGTTTACATTGTAAGAAAATTTATGAAGTATGCAATTGTTTCTCATTTCACATATTTTGGATATTTTACTTTTTAATTCGAAGAACTTTATAATTTAATTAGCATAACTAAACAAAACGAAATTTATTTTTGCTATACATTGGATATTGATTGCATTTATTTGAAAAAAAATATAACGAAAATAAATGAAAACAAAATTAAAGCAAAATGTCTTATAACTTGTTTTATTTAAATAATGGTTAAGATATTTTACGTTTTAGTTAATCAATGTATCAAATGATCTATATGCCTATATCGTTCATGATATCATTGTATTTACATGTTGTAAATCAATACCATAATCAGCTGTTATCATTGCAGTAAATATTAACTGAACCTGTCCACACGTACTTTATTTTTAAATCCCTGATTATAAATGTGCTTGAATTGTACTCTGCATAATTATAACTGAAACGATAACTTTTTGATTTTTTAAAATTTATTTATTGTTATGGGACAATCATGCTGCTTGTGCTTCATGTTAATGTATTGTAAATTTTTTAAATATCTTTCCTCACAATGTCGTTAGATATTATGTAATAAATGGCTTTGTTTTTTATTCATGTGGTTTTAAAATAAATTTAGAATGCTGAAAATTCATGAAAAATGATTTCACTTTTAATCTCTACTACTGCATGTACATTGTGGAAAAAAGTGTGGTAAGAAAGATAAATGTTGTGAATTTACAATTAAATACGAAATTATTGTAATTTTTAATAATTTCAGATATGTTGTGACTTTTTAAAGTAAATGCTCTTTATTATTTTTGTCCTTTATTTTAGTTTGATATTGTTTTTTTCAGACTACATAATTAGTAATTTTAAATATCAGTGAATAACAATTGTAGTATAAATTCATTTAAGATATATACATGTTATATCTTTTGTAGATAGATAGAAGGCTAAAAAAATTAACAAAGAAGTCTTAAAGACTTACCTGGTTTATACAAAAAGAACTAATGGAGATCTTTATGAATTCTCTGGATTATATCTAGATTTTGTTAAACTAAAGCTATGACAAAATGAGCTTCAACAATATGTAAGCTTTTAAGAAAAGTTGTATGTCAATAAAGATAGAAAATGTGGTATCTGATGATGATGGGTAATGTGGTGTTTTGTCACTGCTGTTCACATATAGCACAGATAGTGAAGTATGTTTTTAGTCAATTTATTAATGTTATTCGTGCATGTTTTCTTTGAAAATAAACGGGATATATATAGAAATTAAATAATATATCTTTGGCGAACTTACCGAAAGGCATTTTAATTTTTTCACTAATAAATTACAATTGTCACTCACCATAGAGACATCACTCTTCATTGTAGAGAATTCACTTGAGGGCTCATATAACTTAACTACTTTCAATAAGTTAATATGCACTTTTTTTAATGGAGTACTTTAAAGCTTCAGGGTGTCTGATCAAGTGATATTAAATTATAGATATTATGATATACATGGCCTTCTTTTTAAATTCTATTTATATTTTTGATTTGTGTCAGAGAATTGGAACTCTCGCCTAATTGTACTATCGAACTATGAACGTTGACATTTCGTAAGTGTTTATTTCAGTACAGCTATTGTTAATTGACAAAGTTGGCATTTAGTTACAATTGATTATTCAGTTAGTGAACCTACTAGATAAGAGAACATACGTATAGGATCGGTTTAATGTTCTGTAATTGTCATTTAAAACATTCTTGTTATTCTTGTAATAAGGAAAAGTTTTTAAAATGAGGAAATATAAAAGAGAAATTAAAATTGATAAAACAAATACAATGTAATTGGAGTTTTCGTAATAACATTGCACAATTCTTTCACGATCACAAGTCTTTCATGATGACCAATTCTTGGTGATTGTTTTTGAAATATTGCAAGTCATTTTGAAACCTCTCGATCATAGTTTTTTGGACGCTGTGCATTCAGTCTGCTTTTCAAATCACCATTCTTGTTTTGGAAATAGCCTTTAAACTATTATGAAAAATTGTTGTTTTGTATATGTGTATATACATGTATATTTAATTCTATATATTAACATGTGATGTTGTTAAGATGCAGCAAAGAGTTATTTGGAATCTTAATCCAAATAGATCAGAAAATTAAAAAAAAATTACACATGAGGTACCTATGTCTATTACTTTCAGAAAATGAACTACATAACAAGGAATAAGTACATATTTATTTTTCATTTTACGCTTACATTTCATTATTTGGTTTGATTTTTAAATGTCTATAAGTATTTATTAAAGTTATATATAACGTTAAATAGAAAATAATTTATTGTTAAAATAGAAAGACATATAATCGGAAAATGTCGTTATAGATAAATTTACTTAAAGAGTAAGATGGTTAGTTTGGAATAACGGTACAGTAGTAAAAAATTCTAGTCTGATACGTTCAATGAGTTTTAAACTAATTTACATTGAAATATACCTTATTATTTCTTAAAGAAAAGAAATTTGGTATGGACAAAATTTTACGAATAGATATTTATTACTATAAGTTCATAGTAGTTTTTGTTGCAACCCTTCTCCAGATAGCGCCTCTTACATTTATAAGCTTATATAATCCGTGGCTGCATGTTCTATTTCATTTTAAATAATCATTTCATTTTCCATTTGGGAGGGTAGCAAATATTATTTACAGCCATTTCGCATAGTTCCGACACCTCAATAACTTTGTTCACTAAAATATGTATCTTGATATACATACACCTGGTACCTGTTCTGAGGAGAAAACAAGCTATTGTACAAGTAGGTATTTGCATACCCTTACAAATGGATTTCGCACTGAGCACCCCATACACACTTGATAAATTTAAATTTTGAAAGTGTTTAGCCGTTTTTGTTTCAATAGTTGTTTATCCTTTACTTGATATATCAACGCATAATTCACGTTGTATCTTGCTATTACATTACTTTTTATATAATTTATAGCACTTTATACTTTGTAATCCAACTACCATAGGTGGTATTTCAATTTTATCTCTTTCATATTGCGATAATTGTATTTGTCTTTTGCATTCTTTCTTCATTGTTGAAATACAAAATAACGCTCCTACGTATTTTTAAGAAACTAGTTTAGTTTACGCGCAGATAATAACAGATAACGTTAGTTTATTATTTACAGCAACGTGAGGTCAATATTTCAAATTGTCTACCATGTGTTAACGATTTCGTGTTAGTCATCACGTATCAGTCTTAGATTTCATATTGTTGTGCAGCAATGATATTTGAGAATTTAAGTAGGTACTTTATTATGTTATTGTAGCAGTGATTTTTTTAAAGTTTGTATAATCTTGCTTCTTAATTAGGGGCAGGCAGAAGCATTCCAATAGTGATTTGTAGTGAGAAATGTAGTTATAATATTAAAATGATGTGGTGAAAAAAGTAAATCTTTAAGTTGGTGAAATGAGCCAAATTTGGGTCAGAATTGTATGTTGAAGGTTCCATATCTCTCTATGTTTACATCTAACAATGAAATTGTCTATTTTTTAAGTTTCTACAATACATTTTTAAAATTATTTCAATGATATTAGCAACCTCTTCTTCAATGATTTTTTCATTTATTACGTGTATAGGTAGGCAGTTTTTGTAATTTATTATTTAGGAAAAACAAAACCCTTATAGGGTCACTCACGTATCCATCAATCACAAGTGTTTTTCTCAAAAACCGTTTTACATAGAAACTTGAAATATGATACTATAATAAAGCACATCAACCTGTATATATTGCAATACAAATAAGAAACGTTCATTTGGAAAATTTTGGAGTGTGCAAATAACATACTCAAAGTATTTTTTTTTATTAATTATTTGTATCGTTTTGCTTTCTCTATTGAAAGAGGTAATACTACATATTGTATAGAATATTATGTAAGATAATTCTAGAGAAATTGGGGAAAATGTTGACAAAAAACACGTTTCATTCTATAATCTTTAAAACTGCTAAAGTCGAAATTAGAATTTACTAAAAGCTAGAAATTTACTAAAGTTAGATAAAAAACTATAAAAATTATTCTAAATTTCATAGTTTTTGAGATTTTTTACGCTTATAATAGGCATACCTAGAATTTATTTTCATAGGGAAAAACGAAATTAATATTTGTAAATAGTTTAACACAGTTCATCTTGGAGCACTGTGGCTCCATTGAGCCTCTTTTATATATTCAGTTATATAGTTTATAATAATTGATAAAGAGCGGTAATTGTATAGGAAAAAAAATGGTTCCACCCTAGGAGAAAGTCAGGTATATCAGAGAAAGGCAAAAACGAGAGTTGGTCAATCAAAAAAAAAATACCTTTAAATGTTGGCATATACTTAAGTATGTAAAGAAATCTGGTAGTCTAGATTTTGCTTATTAACAGGTTTTATTTTTATTTATGGATATTTGAACGAAAATAAATTGTTTAACTAAATTTGAATCTTGGGAATGGTTATCTCATATTTTAGGGTAAAAAATTAATCTGAATTACAGTTTTGTATTCCTGAAAATTGAGATAAAAATAATTTTATTTGAAAAATTTACTAATGATATAATTATGTCAGTAAATTAATTCTATATTATATTCGAATATGATAGAATTTGGATAGATGAATATTAAGACGATGGATTCTTATGCTAAGAGTTTAGTTTTACAACTGCTTCATTACTCGCAATTAAATACTTGATTCTTACACCTCTAGAAATCTTAGAATCATCGCTATATTTTGATTTCATAATATGTGCCATACCCTATCGCTTTTCGCATCTTGTACAATGTTAGAAAAAGTTATGTGCCTTTTCTTTCAAAACGCACAGTATTTTCTAATGTGTGTTGTATTTTTTTATTACCTATACCAAATAAATAATTTTTTTGAAAGCATTCCTTGAAAATTAGCTTTTCATTTTAATAGATGTTTATGATCTAAGATACTTAATGAATATTTGTTAAATGCAGTTTGATGGTAGGAGTTAAAGTCAGCAAAAAATTAAAAATTAAAAAAAAAATGAGTTTCTAGTGCAAATTGAGAAACTTTGCTTTTTTATATGTAAACACGAATTGAGTATCTATAACAATGGAACAACCATTTCACAGACACATAACTGCCTTACTGGAGATGGTGTCGACACTAAATTATGTGAATACCGCTTAGGCAGATTAGAGGGGAGGTGAAGTTGGTGGGGAGTGAAAAAGGTAATATTCTGTTTCACTCTCAACTGTTCTATTTGTACATGTATCAGTGAGAGAAAAACTGTTATAAGTCTCGAATTATTTGAATTTCGTAATAAAGAAGAGATTAAAGTATCATTTTTACTGCTCACCATGAAAGTCGCTTCAGCTTTTCAATAAGAGGGGATTCGTAGCTCCATGGTACTTATTAAATAAAAATTTGTTCCAGAAAAGTATATATTTTTGCATCTATATTAGAAATTAGAAAAAAACTTACTTCATGTTTCCTTTCTTTATATTCAAAACCGTGCATTTAAAAAACTGGAAATTACCATGAAATTGGCCATCTCCATAGTATTTTCTGGTTTTTTAAATCACTATTATAAGACTTATTATTTAAATAAAATTATTTTTACTCAACGCACTTCTAGAGCATGGTTTATTGATATTGTATGAATCTTTTTCCCTTTCGTAATAGAATATAGCACAAACAATTTTGTTAGTTTCTTGTGATTCAGTTCGTTTCTCTTATAGAAAAAACATAAAATTGTGTGAAATTTAACTAAATTTTGTAATGAAATTTTATTTATTATTATTGGTTTCGGGGATCTAAGCACTTAAAATGTGACATTTTTAGGTGCATTATATTATCGACGTGACTTTTGACTAAGGCTAGAAAACATATAGTTCTACGTGAAAATCTTTTAATCTATATTTAAGCATACGTTCATGTTACAATACTCTTTAATTCACGGTCAAGTTCACAACAAATTAATATTTATGACTACAAAGGATGACTAATGTTAAATAATGCAATTTTGCAATATGCTTCCAAACAATAATAAGTGAACGCCTCGCTTTTGCAAAACAGTAGCTAAAGTGTTTTGCGTTTTTTGCAATCTGCGTCATTACTTTTAACAAAAGTCTCGCTGGCTGCAGATAACAAACACGTGAAAAGGATTTTAAAACAAAAAACTACTGTTCTTTTTATGAATTGAATTTGAAAATGGAAAGATTTTATTCTTGACTATATTTTAAGAAATATTGAACAATATTTTCGTTGGTATTATTTTAATTCGATAGTGCGTTATAAATTCAGTTGGCTTTTTATATTTGTGCGTATTTAAGATGTTATAAAATAAATAAGTAGTGTTATTTACCGGAGTCAACGTACAGCGAATGTTTTGCTGGAGTTAATGTAAAACGAATTATCGTTGTACGTTAACATTGTCATAGACGGTGTTTGTGTGTTTGATCATTATTTAGCAACTCCTAATGATATTATTATTATTAAAGTCTAGTTTGAGTCAGATCAACTGCACAGTCACAGCTTAAGTATTGTTATGTTTATTTTCTGTGGACTTAAATCAATAAATATGAATATTTTACATATCAAATTACATTACACATCAAATTTAAATTCATAGCTGTGCATTCAGTCTTTCATGCATGAGCGTATTTTTTGCCGTTAATGCTTTTATTACGTTCTACCTATGAATTATAGCGTAAATATAAACATATATATGTATATATGTATATATATATACATATATATATATATGTATATATATATATATATATATATATATATCCTATCTTTTTCATTGAAATCTATTTAAGGTGTGAAGGATCAATAAACAGACAACATTTCCCTTTTTTATATTCGTATGGATTAACTTTTAAATAGATATTCATATTTTCTATAACCAGTTTTCAAAAATTAAATTAAATTTTGTCAAAATTTAAGCTGACAGATTTATGAAAATTTCTGCTTTGTAAAGTAAAACAATGAAAGTTTAAATTATACTGGTCCATATGTTTTTAATACAGCTGTTTCGATTTCAATAAAAGTGTTATAAACCACATGCTATTATTATAATTTAATGTTTATTTTTAATATATCTGTGAAATGTGTTGTCTAATTAGCAGCTTATGTTACAATGAAGGATTTATTTAATTTATGATATTTTAACATAAATCAATTTTAACAAGTGTAAAGTGGTATATGTAAATGAAGTCCGAAATGGCTTTTTAAATTAGGTATAACATAAAAATAAGTAATTTAAACTTGAGATTGTACTGAATTTTAAACCATACAAGTAAAGTTACATTTAGTTTTTTAAGATTTCCAGTTTACTTATTAATTATGCATGGAAAAGAAATCTAGATGATATATTTTTTGTATTCTTATTTTTAGGGTTCCGTTTCTCAAAAAGAAAAAAGGAACCATTATAAAATCACTTCGTTGTGTGTCTATTGGTCTATCAAGACCCTTTTTCTCAGAAAGCGAAGTTTAAATTAATGCACGGGGCATGTAAATGTACGCATCTTAAGCGTATTAAGATGTTCAGTAAGGATACCCACGTAAAGAGGTTACTTTGTGTGACAAATGTCGATACATTGTCAACCTCCGAGTTCCGTCCTAAGTTTCGTTTATACCTGAAAAGTAAATAGTTAAAATTAAAAGAAATGAAGGTAATTAAAGAAAAATATAATTTAGAAAAATAAAAGTTTTTTCCTGTCAGTATTAATGTGGACTAGCGATTCAAAAATTGCGTGCCACACTGAACGTTATCATATGTAACCCTGAGGTGTCTCTGGCGTGGGAATTAATGCTGTTCGGATTTTGTATTTTTTAGGGTTTTGTATCTGAAAAAGAAAAAAGGAACCCGTATAGGATCACTTCGTTGTCCATTTGTTGGTCTCTCAATGCCGTTTTGCTCAGGAACGCGCGAAGGTGTTGAGCTAAAATGAATATCAAATACGGTCCCTTGGAGCTGTAAAAAACTCAAGCTTCTAAGTTAACACAATCAGGAAGAACCCTTAAAATACAGCAATAAGACATGTAGGGTACTTTTTGGCAAAAGTCTCTCAGTACAAGTATAGGAAGAAAAATGTTAATTTGTAGTTATATCAAGTAAAAAAAAATTTTTCTTTTTAAATATCGCCTATGAAGGATATACTAGGCAAATATATTTTCGTTCTACGAAATTGAAATTTTTGTAAATAGTTTAATCGGAATATTATGTACCATTACTTATTTATAAATGCCTAAATTTGTATGGAACCCTCGTAGTGCGAGTTCCACTCGTGCTTGACAGGTTTTTTGTGATTGTACCAATTTGTATGGAACTTTTTGCATTTTGTACAGCATTTTTGTTATGTGAAGTATTTTGAAAAAATTCTGTTTTTTCATTTCGCCTTTTCAAGGTCTAGTGTAGTACCTTTTGAAAATGTACTCTACAAATTTTAAGTTGATTGAAAAAGAAACTATAAGTGTTGAAACTCCTCTAAGTTTATATAGCATGCAAACATTTTAACAGGTAGATACGGTCAAGCTATAGTTGTACGCACACCAATAACCATCACTTTTTGTTTGTGTATATTCGGCAATAGGGTATTTAACTATATTTTTTTTATTACTAAAATAGAATAAGTAATGACATTAAAAACGGTTAAAATAAATATATCGTACCTAGGAGTTTTCATTATACAGTTATAACGGCTTAAAAACTGACGAACTACGAGTCGTGCGAAAACAGGCCATACAAAATACAACTGGATTATAACGTCACTGACCAGTTATTTAACATTTATTATAAGGGTGTTTATTAAATATCTTTAGTATCTCCTTAAATATTGCATTTAAGTTATATATTGCGTATTACAATTTTCTCATTTTTTTGTGTGGAAACTAAATTCCTAATAACTTTTCTATTTAATGAAAAAGAAAATGGACACTTTTTCCTATTTAGAAGTTTCGATTAATTGTTTGTTACATGCATTGTTTTTTTCATCCCAAGGTTTTTTTAAATCTACTCTACAGTTTTAAAACATTTTTACAAAAAATATTGACATTATTAGCTTATACCTGATTTATAAAAAAAAACAAATTATTAAGTGAAAATTACATGATTTTAATTTACTGAAAGCTTGTTTTAAAGGTTCAATTGTATTTTTTTCATAATATTGTGACAAAATCAGTGATCATAATTTCTCAACATCGATTAGACTGATTTCTTTACAATTTCGTATACTTCTTCTAGATACGTAAATAGTATCATTGACTGAAGGAATTGAAAACTTATTTTAGTTCATATGGTCATAATTTCTTAATGGGAATTGCGTGTATACTCGGCGGTAAGGTGAGTGCGGCCAAACAGTGTGACTCTGTTTGGGTATACTTACCTCTAGGCTGAGTACGATCAGATGAGAGGAGTTGAGTTAGTAAGTCTATTTTTATTTTGCCGCTTTACTCTGTGAGTCATTGTGTAGCGGTAAAGTATTGGATTATGTACGGAATGCGATGGAAATATGAGTTTGAATCTCTAGTCTTGTGTTTTTTCTTCTTTGATTTTATTTTAGGAAGTAATATTTATAATGTAATTCAAATGATAAACACTTTTTTATCTACATTTCTTAAAAATTTATTGATTTTACATTAGTAATTACATGTTTTAAGTGCATATATCCAGGTATGGTTGAATGGAAAAAACATTACATTGCCGGGAGTTTTTGTTTGAACTACACTGCTGGATTTTCTTTTTAATGTTATTTTTTTTAATCAAATAATACAGAGAATATTATTCTATTCATATGCTCAGAGTATACTTAGTAAATATCCCACATTCATAATGAAGATGTATGTTTTCTTTTTAGACAAATGCATTTGTTTATTACGTGGTGTATTTTGTATGTAATTGTATAATTTTACAAATTAGTTGAGCGTATTTGTATGAATTAATTTTACTTCTTTTTTAATTTTTGTATTCAAAATTTCTTACGTACAGTATAATTGTTAGTTGCATACACAATTTCTTAATTGTATTGTCTTAAGCATACACAATTTCTTTTTCCGATATTTTGTTATTAATTAAATCTATTCCTTGATATAAATTTAAGACTTTAAAATTTTTCCTATTAATGAGTTTAGGTTAACTATATTTGGTGGTAAACCTCCACATGTTCCTTTGCTAATTTGCTTGTAAAGATCTTCTAAAAAGAAAATATAATGCGTATATTCAAAAACTTCCTAGTGATTTTAAATGCCATTAATTATGTACGAGAATCTTAACCTGTTAACCTCATCGATATTGGCTGCCTACATTGTTATTAGTGCGTATTGTAATGTAATCTACAAATATATGGAAGACTTAAATTTGATATTAATATTTTTAAGTTATACCTATATACTTACAACATTGCATCAGTTAGTACCAAAGTAGAATAAATAGCACAGATAAAGCACCACTCTGCTCGATTATAATATATCTCTCTTGTATAATTAAATTATGGATATATCCTTACTGATCTTTGTTGAGATCCAACTATGTCTAATGATATCTTCTATCTATATTTCAACTGGCCAGTGTTGAGGGTCAATGTCTCATCCCAAAATTTAAAAAAATGGGACGCTATTGGATCTTAGGTTTTTTTTTCACTATTTGTCAAGGTATTTTTGGACATAATTTGACATGGAAAGTAGAAATTGGGCAAAGTTTGGGGGATGGTAGAAAAGGCGAAAAAAATGTTTTTCAAGATATATGTGTTAAGATATTAAAACCATATCTAAAAAATGTTATTTCAAAAATTTTTAATTTTTGTTTTTTTAACATAATCGTTTTTAATAACAAAAATCTTTGGAAAGTTTCGAATTGCGATGAGATTTCTATTGAACAAAAATAATGATCGCATTACTCAAGACAGTTTTTTTTGTCATAAATAATTTATTATGTAAATATAAATTATACGTAAAAACATAAATTGCTTATATTAAAATAAATAAAATAATTTTTTTATACGTTCATAATTAATAGAATTATTATAATGTTAACACACACTGTAGATCCGAAGGTTGTGCACACATTACTTGTGATTGGTACAACTTTCACATATGTGTCTACACAATGGTGTTTACATTAATCCTAGGTGTTGAGCTTGACAGATTTTTTAAAATTATATAAATAGTGTTATATTTTACATTAATATTGAACATATTTAGCGTTAATTTTGTTGAAATTCATTATTCAGCAAATATAGGAAAGATCTTCGCTAATAGCCCACCTGAATATGATGTAATACAACGAAACCTAGGTCGTGGTAAAGAACTTAAATAAAGTAGAAATAATACTACATCACATAGTTTCATTTAATTGTTTTACGTTAATAGTTATTTTAAAATATGTGTTCTTTTAAACTTTCATAGTTTAGCGACAATATATATATTTTTACAAGTTAATCAAAAGCGCAATTGCAACTGTATTTCAAACAGTTGTTACTGTTGAAAATTCAGTTGCTATACAATAAGAACAGTGGCAGTACAATAAAGGTAGTAAAGAATGACCTAAACAGGTCAGTGAGCCGTATAAACTTGACATATTTGGCTTCTTTAATCTTCCAATTATAATTAATTGCCAAAGATTACAGGTGCGGATCTCGATTGTTTTCACAATTAAATGAAACTATGTGATATAGTATTATTTCTACTTTCTTTAAGTTCTTTACCACTACCTAGGTTTTATTGTATTACAACATCTTCAGGTGGGTTATTTGTAAAGATGGTGTAATACAACGAAACCTAGGTCGTGGCAAAGAACTTAAAGAAAGCAGAAATAATACTACATCACGTAGTTTCATTTAATTGTGTATAATGAATTTCTACAAAATGAACGCCTAATATATTCAATGCTCGACTGTTTTTAAAGTTTTTGGATGAGTGTAACACATACTGAATGAACTTCACTATTTTAGCGAATACGAAAAACATGTTAGGCTTCTATGGTACTTCATTATTGGTGAAATTTTATGGTCGGTCTGATATGTAGTACTAAAGTTTTTGCATCTGTAGCTAAAAGCAGCTCGCTGAAAGGCCAATATGGGATGTGACATTTGTGAGTTTCCACGCTCAAAGTTTTCGAATGGATTTGTCACTATTGTGACAGTACAGTCTCCTATTCCATTTCGTAGCAGCTTCTAGTTTCTAAATATCTAATTGCACATGATAAAAGCAATTTTTTATTTTAAAATGGAAAATTGTATTTAAAACTATGACATACATGCCAACCACCTGTGTTAAACTTGTTGGCATAGCAACCCAGTTGTTTTTTTGGTATCACTTTAACATTTTAACATTGTTTGAATGAATAAATACTGTAAAAACATGTGTTAGATGGCTGTCATATTTTAAATTAATGCCTGTATTTTAAAACAATGTAAAAGAATACAGGGAGGGTATTATGGTACGCTTTTCTAGTCTGATACGTGATCACTTATGAAATTATATAATGGACACTTAGGATATATACAAAGGAAAGAATTTATGTACAAATGGAATGAGTGTGCTGAAGAACTCCAAATTTTTTGGATATCGTCATTAATATCCAAAAAATTTGGAGTTAGAGGCAGGAATGGGCGGACAATTGCTGAAAACATATTTGGAAGCTTTCTTTATTTAAAGTATTTTAAGTACACTAAAGAAAGTGGTGACGAATACACAAATATAAAAAAAATCAGGTAAATCTTACATATGTATAATACAGATTAACATTCGACGATAATCTGGGTGATGCAAAAAAGAATGAAAATTTCTTGTAAAGAATATATATATTTATATCTTCAGAGCCTAGGCCAGATAAGAAATAATAAAGGAATGACGTACTATTTTTGTATACTTTATTCTTATGTAGTTTCTTTGTTCTACACATTCTCATGCACACTTTTTTTCATTCTTTACAATTGCAATGACTCCTTACTTTACCATTCTTCAGATATTCCTCAATTTGACTCGTCCATGTCTTTTAGTCATTCACACTTTCGTTTCCTTTTCTTTCATATAGTAGATTAAAAAATTTATATAATTGGTGAAAAACCTATGTGAAATAAAATTAAGAAAGGAATGCTAATATACTGGAGCTACATATTTATTTCTTCCTTATATTTATTGTAACTCCAATGTAAACGAACATTAATTGAATGTATTGCTGTAAGAGCAATATCTTCCAATTCAAACATCCGTTATATCAGTTTAAGTAATGAGTTAAGTATGTGATGCAAGTGATTGAGATAAGCATACCAATAAAATAAATCAAAATAATTTAATTTTTATAAAAAGAGAAACGTCCATACTAGTGCTTGGGAAAAATATAACAATAGGGGCGAGACATTGAAAGGTAGGGAAACAGGGTTTTTGGGATGATTTGTGAATGCATCTATTCTTGTTGTTGGGATGAAGCTTACTTCTTAATTAGACAACATAAATAGAATTGATATTAATAATAAGATAAAATATGGGAATTAAGTATGTGAGTTCTCTTCTGATTAGATCCTTAGGATTCAGATACTGAAGCAGTGCAGATGCAATTTAAAAAAAGATGTGTTAGAATTAAAATAAGTAACCGTGTAAAGAAAATATTGACAATTGAAGAGTATACAGTGAATAGAAGAGCTTGGAATTCTGGAAACACATTAGGAATGTCATTAGTATTGAGATTTGAATGTATATAAGGTTCTCTCTGGTAGAACGCTCCATTCATATCAGACATTCGCTTTATCTAATCAGTGCATATTCTCAACGTAGGTAAAGAACAACTTCATATTTGAGTAGAAACAGTAATAATGTGGTAGCTAATATTTGGAAGGTTACATTAATTTTGATAAAAATATATAGCTCACGCATAACAATTTTACTAACAATATTTAATTTATAATTGAATGATATTTCTTTCGAGTTAACATGAAAATTTTTATGGAATACATATATATATGCATTTTATTTATCGTCAGCCATTGTTTGTTTCTATTGTCTATTTTTCATTTAGTTAGTAAACATTATTTTTTAAATTTGGACTACTTACTTAATCAATGTTTTAGAGTGGGTAGGCCTTTGTCATTGTTGTTGTGAATGCTAATATCTATTATAACTCTTAATGAGAAAATCTTTTTCAGAAAATGCTTATCGCAACTTTCTGTGATTTATTTCCATAAATAATCTAATTGTAATAATTATATTTGTTAATCTAACTTTTTATTCTGCCTTTGCTTTTAAACACTTCTCATTTTCTATTTTTTTTTAAAGATATCCTTTAATAAAAACTACCAAAAGTTGCTTCTATGAATATATAATTTGTCTCTGTGCCTTTGGACTTAAAATTATATAGGTTTCTATTTTTGTCAGTGGTTTCAAGTGTTAATGTTCACTGGCATTGAAGCAACAAAATATTTGTCCACGTATATTGACATTTCATTATGCAGGAGAAAATTATTAGTGGTTTTCGTCCAACAATTTCAACTTATGCATAGAATATTAGTGGTTGAAGTCGGTTTTTATACAAAGAAAAAGACATTTTTGAATCAATGTTATATAATAGTGGTAAAAAGGAAATTGTTTGTTCGGCTTTTTCACAATTTCTTTCAATAAAGTTTGATTTTATATTAGAAATGGTAACTGTAAAAAAGTTCAACATAGATCATAATATATATACAATAGATTTTCTTCTTTCAACAGAGGTACTTAGACTATTCTAAATATCTTTAACAGCTTAAACACCATATCCAATAATAAATGTTTGAGTGGGCTTTTTTCTTTGACTTGCTTAAAATTTACTGTCATTGTTTGACTACCTGCATACGGACATACAAATTTTTTCATTTTATCTCTATACTAGCTTTTAACCGTGGCTTCACTCACGTGGTTATATTTATAAACCTATAGGGAGAAATTAAAACACGCAGCGCCATCTAGAATGATAAAGGAAAATTAAATACTTAGTATTTTCGAGATCTTATAATACAAATGACAATGCAAAAGAAAATATTTGCCTTTAAATTAGGGATTATATAGGAGTGATTTTGTTGCTCCTTTATATAGCATATATAGTGTTTCAAAAAATTACATGGATCCATTGCTTTATTGCTTCGTTATTCCATTTGTGAACTTTTTCAGTCTCAAATAAGAATTTTCACTAAGGTATAAGATAAAAAAATAGCCTATGTTATTTTGCACCCCACCAATTATTTGTGTATAAAATCACGGCCATCTATTGCAAAGTGAAAGAAGAACAAACAAACACACTTTTACATTTATATTATTAGTTTCAGCTTGCTGTGCCCCACAGTTTCTCTTGCGTGAAATTCTGAATGTGAAAAATAAAATTTTCCCTCATATTGTTGCTTTTTGTTAAAAACTATTAAAATACCAAATTTCATCAAAATCCATCCAGTAGACTTTGCGTGATTGACGCAAAAAATAACAGACAGACAGGCAAAAATTCTAAATATGGTTTTCCGGCTTCGCTTATCATTCAATACGCTACATCAATCACTCTTTTTAAAATATTTTCCATGTACAGAATTTTCTCTATTACAATTTTATTATATAAATATAAATTAATCTAAAAATGAACAGATGGTCTGATTTCAGACTTTTTCTTAAGGATGACTGTAAGACCTATACTTAGATGGCTATTCAACTGAAATTGTTGTTTGTAATATTAGAAAGGTCTCTTTATGGAATTATGTTTTTTTAAATGTTTAGTCTTTGACATTTTCGATTTCATATGAATTAAAAATGATTGTTATATCACGTTGATCTGTCACACTCATGTAATGCGTATCGCCATATGCGAAGGGCGTAATTGATCCCAATTGCACATGTTAGTTTGATACGTAGAATAGGTTTTAAATGACCATTGTTTCAAATCTATCTCGTTACGTTCAATTATTAAGAACATTTCCTAGTAAAGGTTTTTCCTCATGATGTCATGTGTGTCTTAACAAAATGCCTGTTTATGTAGCTCTTGAGATAATGAGATATCGATTTAATTGCAGTTAGGAGTTAATCTATTCTACAACATGTTGTTATGATTCAAATTCTCAGAGTTATTTCCTTAAGAGTCTAATTTTTCTACATTAGCTCTACACAATCAGCTTTACAATAAATAAATCCCTTATTTAATTTTGACTTCAGAGCATGGATGTTATTCTTATCATACGGTAGTTGACGCATTCTAAATTTTGATATTTTTCGTACAATATTGTGAAATGTAAGTTAATTAAAAACCAGTCTTGAAAAAAATTAAAAAATTGATTGAAAAATAAGCCAGTTGTAGGCTTCTAAATTTGAAGATACGGATAGAGTTGGGTATATCCCTGTCTCGTTTCCTCTCGTAGAATGTTATGTGCAATATTAAAAATGACCTCACAACACAGTATTTACCACAATATAATATGTGTACAAATTCAATTTAAAAATCTTATCCAATGATACATGCTTGATTGGGTATTTGACTACATTTTTTTTATTTCATTAATCATAATTTTAAGGCTGATGAAGAGTGAAAATTTTTTTTAATAGTCTTAAAAATTGACCGAGTTATGAAAGTTTAAATTTAACCTTTAGAGAAGGACGTCAATAGCAAATAAATACTATTTCTCAGCTTTTAAATGTTGTGTAGAGATGGTACATACTTCTGTCATTTTATCTTAGTTTTAACGAGATATATACACAAACAAAAAAAAAGAATTTTAGATTCGTGATTCCTTTTTTTTATAAAATATCTTTAATGTAGACTTTTTAACTTTTGCTTATTATATTTAAACATAATATTTCAAATGGTCAAAAAATAAACTTTTCGTCTTCACTAATATTTTAATAGTCCTATTAATACAAAACAAACTAAATATGAAATTTTTATAGTATTGCCAACAAACACAAGGACAAAAACAGGGTTAGTTTTTTTCTCAAATTTATTACAATTTCTGTTAACTAGTAAAATAATATCCTTCTGAAAAGGAATTAGACATAAAAAGTAAGAAATAAGTTAATTCGTCCAAATAATAACTGTTAAAAAATAATAATGTAATATCTAACATGTGTAATTAAAATAATTAAACTATCACAGCTCATTTATAAAATTAGTTTAAAAACTACTTCTTTCCCTCGATTCCATCGAATCGAAATATTTTAAATTAATAATATAGATATAAATATTCCACATGAAAACTGCAAAACATTACCTGGCCACAAGAAACCTCTACATCGGATATTATTAGCTACATAGGAAAAAAGAACAGCGGACATTTTTTTAAACTATACACTGTGTCTGGAAATAGATGTCGGACAAAGAAAGACGCTATTCATTGGCTAGAAAGGAATAAATTGTCGTTGAAATAAAACGTAAAACACTCCTTTCTCTAATTTAGTCCAAAAAAAATATTATGCATAACTCTTTTTAAAAATTTTGCAAGCTAAGGTGTGACAATAAAGACAGTCATATAATTTATCTTACTACTCAGTCTTTTAGGCCTCAGGTATCTTTAATTACATTGATAATAATGTTTAATAAAAACTGTAATAAGTAGTTATAAAGTGCTGTAATTATTTTCCTATTAATTCACAATAACAAACAAATTATCTTCACAATTATTTTTTCTTTATAAGTTTTAATGGCTTAGTAATACATTAGTCTTTAATAGTTTAGTAGTACATCAGTATATGGTTTAGCGTTACGTTTATATCTATATGAACAGAGTTTCTCACTTTTGTCCTGGTGAGCTGCGTTTACATCTTCATGAATATGCGCAGTGTATGTATGTATGTATGTATCTATTTTTTATTTTTCAGTACTAGAAAAAGTCTAGGGAACGTGTAACTAATATGATTTCTTTTTGACGACTCATTTTGCATATTTAACAATGTCGAATCAAAAGATCAGTTTCTCATGATGCTCACAGTAATTGTATTTTAATTTTTTATTTAATTTTACATTTCAATATATGCGAATATATATACGTACGTCATGTGACCTTATTGTTATTGTAATAAACTGTTAGTGGCTGAATTATGATAGTGGCTAATTTTTTAAATATATATTATTTAAATGAAAAACAATGTGGAAAGTGAAGACGAACAGAGTAGGATAGGACATGTAAGAAAGGAATGGGAAATAAAGTTAGGAATGACGTTTTCAAATAACTTTTGAAGACATTAATCGACAACGTGTTTTGAACCTCGTTATCGAGTATTTCAAGAGAGTTGGAATTTTTGAAGTTAGTTTAGAAGTTACGCGAGTAACCAATCATGTTGATGTATGTCATGTAGAAAAGCTTGGGATTCCATTATTACTGTTGTTTCAGGTTATTCTCCTTCGAGGTATGAAAGACAACAGTATAATGTTGTTATGCAAGGGACTTTTTTGTTAAGATGCTTTCTGAGAAAGGCGGTAGCCATCATTTCATCGCTTTTTGGCAGTAAGAATTAATGTACAAATGGATATAAATAATATTGAAATTTGTTGCCATTTTTTCGTTACGAATATTTCATTTTATATATTCGTTACGAGTATTTATTTAAAAAAATTTTATTTTCCAAAAACTACTATTTTCATTGTCTGAATATATTAGTATAGATGTCAAATGTTGAAGATTGTTTTTTGTCATGCATTAAGGGAATTTTGTGTGAACAGTATAGTAATGAAATACAAAAATTTCTTTTAATATCAATATTATTTTATACTTTTTTGTATTTTAATATCAGTCCAATAATCAGGTAAGCTCTAGGTCATTTACTAAATGTTGTCTCTTGTCGTCAAGTGTAATTTTGAATAAATTAATATTTATAGTATTTAATACAATCAACGATCCCATAAAGAATGCTTACATTGTTTGAACTTTTATAATCACATAAGCTGATACGTGATGTAGTACAACAATGTGTTAAGATAACTCCGAATTATATATATTAATTTTCGCTGCAAGCCTTGCCACCTGCGTTCCCAATGCGTTTTAAAGGTACATGATTTACGATACCAAGAATTTTAAGTCGTCATAATCACATATGATTATTGTACAATTGTAATACATATATTTCATTGTCTGATTATTGTCGTGTCAGTTATCACATCTTGTAATCTTTCTTTGTTTGACAACATTCGTTTGAGTGTTTTGGCGTGTTATCAGTCAACACGATAAAGGCTTAGAATCAAATGGTTCCTAGTATTAATAATAGGGTTTCGTAGATAAACAAGACGTGCTCTTTCGCAGAAGATAACTTTTTTAACCTTCATGTGAAGTGTCTTATTGAGTAGCTATCTGCGGATTAGAGTTTATGCGACTATAAATCTATTGTGCGAGTTATAAGTGTTCATAGATTATCTCGACTTCAAAGCGAACAGTTAATCTGTTGTAATATTTATTTATTTCATCTGTTCATGTTTTTGATGATTTCACCTGTCCTAGTTTTAAGGATACAAGGTGTGGATGGGGACTTTTTGTATAATTTTTGGGTGCTTTCAATAGTAAATAACAATATGAACAAGCTAATTTCTTGTGTTGGTAGCTCTATGATGGCTAAACACAAAGATATTTCGCAATTCATGTCATGTAGTTAGAAGCTGTCGATGAGAAATGTCTCATTTCGTTATTAGAAGTGTTAACATATGATAATATTTTTAACTACTAACAAATTATTAGTTATTTAAAAATATTTAATGGAAAAAAATTACAGTTAAGTTTGGTTAACAATAAAATGTCTGTTTTAACATTCGCTTTTTTTAACTATTAATAGAGTCGAAGGATTTTTATGTGAAGTTTATTATTTGCATAACTAGACTAGATTACTTCTCTGAGTGAAGTGTAAGTGATTTGAAGATTTTATTGTTTACGGGTCTTTATTATTAAAATTAATAATCAAGAACCGTAAACAATAAATGGTATATATAAGAAGTATTTGTTGTTTTGTTTTTTTGTACATAAATTAATAATTCTGGGACTATTTCTTTAGACGACAAAATAAATTAATAAAATGTTTTAGACTATTAGATATATATTCTATTTTGCAACACAGTTTTTTCATCTTCTTCTGGGGTGTGACTGAACTTTTAGATAATTAATGTGGGGATGGGTTTTGTTAAATTGCAGACTTAAAATATTAATTCTTAATATTTTAAAATATTAGTTTTTAATAAATAAATATAAATATTAAGAGTGACAAGCGTTTTTGGTTTCGGAATGAAATATTTGTTTTGAACCTAAATATTAAGTGGCTTTTAAATTAAAATAGATTGCTGCTAAATTAATTCAAAAAATTATTTGGAATATTGTTGATTTTAATAAATAGCCTAATGCCATTTGTTTGTAACTTTCATTTATGTCATGAAAAACAACAGATATATTATAGCTAAATGGAAAACTAGAGCAAATTTTTTAGTAGTTTTATTTGTTTTAAGTTCTAACACTGTAATTCTCCCATTAGAAATACATTTTATATTAATTTTCTTAAGTTTTTAAGTTAACATTGGATGGTACAAGTGGAAAAATATAAATTGTAAGATATTCACTAATTCATTCACTGTAATTTAAGATTCTACTCTAATTGTGTAATGATTTTGAGAATATTTTTTAATTTTGGAAACTTAAAATAGTACATATTTATTATAAATACCTAGTACCACAAAACTACATATATTAGTAAATTAGAATTGGTGAAACTTTTTTACAGTTTTGTATGGAAATTTATAACAGCTCTGTATCCGAAGTGCACCCATTGGAACCCTATTGTTGTGGCAACATTGTTTATCTTCTCGTCTGTCCATCTGTCTATCAAAAAATGTGGAATATCTTTGAGTAGAGCACAAGTCTTTTTTTAAATATTACACCACACTATTTGGTAAAGCATATATAGTTTTAGACCCAAAATGGGCTCATAATGGTTATCTGGTCTGTCTCAAAAACACCTTTAGGTAGGAATTTGTTGTTCTAAATATGTAATAGTAAAAAAATTATTAGTTATTAAACCAAAGTATTGTTGAGAAATTAACAATCTTTTTTCACACGCAAAAGATATACTATCCAATATATTTATTGGCGTAACTATTAGTAAGTAAATAGATTATTAGAAATACTATGTGCCAAAGTCATATACAAGTGAAACCTTCGAAGAGTGTGTTATTATCATAATTAATTCTATTATAATTTTTGATCTACTATGTATAAATTTATTTCTATTATAACGATTCTATTATTTGTTTAAATAGCTTTAATTCACTTTGTGACTTATCTTGATATAATTAAATGAGGGGTTATTTTTAAAAGCAATAATAAACATTTTATAGAAGCCTTTTGTTCTAGTTTAAGTTGTTGTTGGTAAAATATACTCAGCTGTCTCTCGTCCATATAGAGGATACTCGTCTGAAACGATTCATATTGCGCTTATATTTTAAAATCTGCTATTGTTCTATTTCTGGAAATCCTGCTTCATGCTTTGATTAAAATATAATTTTATCAAGTTCTCCTTGTTTATTCCTTTTGTACATCAAGCTTACTGTAATTCTTAGAAGCTATCTTGTGCATTGCAAAACATATTTAGTTTCCAATAGCTCATAACGGATAAGCTTATCTATAATGTTGTTTTACATCAAGCTGTTGATTCCTTCTCTGGATATTATGAATATTGTTCTTTGAATACATTTATAGCGATACTGCAAGAAATTAGAGGTCCTTGAAAATTACAGTAATAAGAAATTTTGGTTACGTCTTTGTCTATATCAGTGCAGTATTTTATAGATAGAAAATATTAAATGTCATTGTATATAAAGAGCTTATGTTACGAGTGAATATGAGATTGTGGAAAACTTAACACTGTATTGTTTTTTTTGAATTTATTAAAATACTTTCATACAATACACTACACCATTTAGGTATTGTAAATAATTTTGATTGATTACAATATCTACGCTATGGGGACTTGAAAAAAAATTACAGCAGTCTAACCAAAGGTTTATTAATTTTTTACTAGATGTCACTGATTGCATCTAGCACGGTTCCAAAGAGACAGTTTCTGGCATATAAAATGTATTCTTATTTTTAATATTAAAATAAATAATTTTAAAATTGATTTAAGTCCCGTCGAAACATGCATTAAAGTAGAATTTTGCAGAAGTTTACAATTAGAGGCTGTGTTCAATATTTTCTTTTACAATTTTATAAAAAAAGGTAATCATAAAATAATATTTAAAGTGGAAATATTCATATAGATATACCAATGACGGTATAAGTCTCGTTTAGCAGAAATGTAAATTTCCCAGGTTTTTGTTTAAATGGAAGAATGTACATAAAAAATGACATTGATTGAAAATGAAGATTTAAAAATTACAGTTCGGACTCTATTATTTCATTATAAACAATTGATTTGAAATATGCTCTTCCTATGAAGTAATGCCCATCCATTGGTTGTCAAACATAAATTTTATAACCTCACTCCACCCTTCCCTCTAACAATCCCCTTTGCGCATTTAAATTTTTCGTTTTGTTTTTTTTAACCGATTCCTGTTTCTATTTGCAAATTCATTCAATTAAGTCGAAAAATATTTTTTTACTTTTTAACACACCCAGTACTTGCTTGGAGCACTTTGCTTGTCTTCGTTGTTTTTTGTTGTTTATTTCCCTGAGCAGTGCTGAACAATGTGCGCAAGTATCGCGTGTACGAAAAAGATGACAAATAATTATGAATATTATTTTAAATTTTCTGATAAAAGTCTTTTTTAAAATTTTATTTTGATGACGATAAACTATTTTTCACTCATCTTCATTGTCTTTCCTTGTTCGACACTATGTTATATATGTTAAATATACTATTTTATATTCAATATCATATTGCAGAAATAAATTAATCTAATGATTGGTATAAATGTCTTATATAATCAATAAAATGTGCAACAGTATCAATTTCCTAAATTTGTTATGATATCTGTTGAATAGATAGGAGATTTTTATTTATTTTATGAAAGAATATTTAGCAACTGAGTAAAAGTACAATGCTTCTCAAAGCGTATCGCGTGTTGCAAAATAAATTATGGTCGTTGTGAATGAATGCATTCGACTGCTTTTGCAGAAATTTGTTGGAGTTTTGAACAGAAAATCGATAGGTAATGATTGTTGCTAAAAAGCAATGTGGTATTCGGTTAGACACAGTTTGTTTAAAGTGAAAAATGATTTTTTTAGAAATTATTTTAGAATGAGAGTATTGTTAAATAGGTCTCAAAGAGTATTTTTGAAGGTGTATAACACATGTATGTACGAAACAATAATAAGTTACAATTCAGCACAGAATTCGTAAATTCAATTAAGTACCCACTTAGTTAAGTACAAACGGTTGATTTTAAATAACATGTTTTATTACAATTTTATTCAGTCCAGTCAGAGAGTATTAAATGAAAGGCGTTTAAAAAAAAATCCAATACTTAACACTACTTTTTGTCCGCTGATTGATTGATTGGATCGTGAAAGTCATACACTATCGTCATGGTAGTCTGATAATTTTTCATAATTTTTTTATTATACAGCATCGTGTTAGTAATTTACAATATTAATATATAGTGACAGTGTTAATATATACAGTTGTATTATTCCTTATCATATATATGTGACAAATTACACTTATAATGAAAAATATCGTAAAAACGTTATGTTAATACTTTACGAATTGTCAGCTGATCTTCTATGGTTTTAAGTTTCTTTCGCTGAAAGTAGCAAGATTTGACGTACTAAAGAGATCTATAATGAAACTTTGGAATTTTTTTAAGTGTCAAACTTTGTTGGTGATTATCTCGGAAATGGTTGGGTTTGTCACATTTACCAAAAAAAAATTATTTTTGGCATGAAAAGCGGTATCAGCCCTGCGGAAATAAGCTGCGAGCAAAAAATACAGCTGTATAATAAATAAATCATAATTAAGTTTTGAAAATAAAATTGTTCTCGGGATACAATACTTACGCTTCTTTAAAGTTTAAACCTGTGTCCTGCAAAATCTTGATAAATCCTTTTTGGATATGAACTTGATAAATTGTAGGTTCTTTGTTTATACCTACACGGTACTGATTGATTTAGTTAAAGTCAGTAAAACATTTTGGAAATTTGCTCAAAAAATGGATATTTTTGGTCAAAAGGATAGTAAGCTGCATGCATTGCTGCACGCATGTGTTGTGTTGTTGTCGTTGCTGTGGTTATGTTGTTTGACAGTTTGAAATTCATGTGTTGATAAATTTTATTACATTGATAAATTGGTTTGCTGAATTTTCCCCCAAATTGCTGTTTTTATGGTTTCGTACTTTGAAACGAAAAATAAACCTTTATAGGATCACTTCGTTGTCCGTCCGTCTGTCTATCAGTCTCTCAAGACCCTTTTTCTTAGGAACGTGTGGAGGTATCAAGTTGAAATTAATATCAAATAATTAGGTTTATGGTCCCTTGGAGCTGTAAAAATCAAGTTTCTAAGTCAACGCTATCAAGAAGAACCCTAAAATACGGCCATTTATGCCGCATGTTTTGACATTCGCAATTATTTCAAGAACTATAGGGTACTTGCCGTTGACCTAGAGTCATGAAATTTGGCAAGAATTTGGCAAGGTCTCATAGCACAAGTAAAGGAAAAATTCCGAAAATCTTTAATTTGTAGTTATATCACATAAAAAAGAAAATTTTTTTAAATATGCGCTTGTAAAAGATATAGTTCGCAATATATTTTTGTTCTGGTCATTTATTCCACATATTTCGATACTCGCAAATAAATCAAAACCTATAGGGTACTTCCCGTTCACCTAGAATCATGAAATTTGGCAAGAAGCAAGGTCTCACAGCACAAGTAAAGGAAAAAAACTGAAAATCGTTAATTTTTAATTATATCACATAAAAAATTTTTTTTTTTAAACATCCGCCTGTGAGACATATAGTAGGCAATATATTTTAGTTATAAAATTTTTAAATTTTTTTTAAATAGTTTCATAGGAGTATTATGTGCCATTAAATATTTATAAATGCTTAAATATGTGCAGAACCCTCGTAGTGCGAGTTCCACTCGTGCTTGACAGGTTTTTATATAGTCCAGATTTTTGTAAATACATCTATGTATTATTATATATTGACATGTAAGAATAAACTATTGAATTACGACATGACAAAATCTGTTTTGAGCTTGTTTTCGTAATTTCTTTGTTAGTGTAGTTGGAGATTTTTTTACTGGAACATGATTTGTTAAAAATTTCTCTCGAATCTTAAGTAATACTTTCTGCTGTGCACTGAGTCGCTATTATTATATTGCAATAACGATAGACTGTTTCGATTTTATGCTCTGATAACGGCGAGCGTTTTATTGCGCAGAACAAATTAAATGTCCGCGGACGTTGGATTCGGCTTTCTGTCGTCGCGTGTCGCAGGGTTGCGATGCGGACGCAGATTGGTCAGCTTCGAACTGACGTGTGGGCGAGAGGGAAGATCTATTTGTCAATCTAAATTGAGTAAACATCGATTACAGAATATAATATTGCAATACATTCGGATGCTGTAACACTGCTGGTTTGATAGTAATAAAAAGTGACGTGCGACAAATTTTTATCGATATCGATTTTAGTAATAGTAATATTTTTAAAAACCTATTAAAAACGCTTAGAAGTCACATTACGACGGTTCCGTATACTTTAGGTTTATAATATTGAAGGTTATAAAACCATTTAAGGTCACAGAGTATTTCTTGTAATCTATTTACAAATATAAATAAATATATTGCATATTCTAACAACTCTATCTAACAAACTATCTAACACTATCTAACAACTCTATTTTTGGAATTTACTCCTCAAGAATCGATTTTCATGTATAGCGCCCGGTATGAAGTTTTATAAGGAGTATAATCAGAAGTAGATAGTTAAAAAAAGTGTGACCGTTAGGTTCTGATCGTACGAAGTTCTCAGCGTTAAAAAAAGTGTACCCGTTAAGTGGCCTCTCCGCGCAACATTCCTGTGCACCTTTAGAGTGAGTTATCAATATATTTATTTGGCATTCTCTTATGGCGTAATCGCAATGATGGAGTGTGATACGCATAGTTTACTATCGTTCGCTTATATCAAGATGTAAACATTTAATGTTATTTATGTGTGAATATTTGGTGTTTTCTGTCCTACAAAATTAAAAAGTCTCTTAATTTTATTTAAATTTAGTTTACCTAAACCATATTAAGATTTACACTCGTTTCTATGTATATGTAATTTTTGAATCAGTTTAAATAAATACCAAAGTAGTGGAGAGGTAATTCAGCAGGTTCACATAGATAAGTTTGTTTTGTGAAGTCTATGGGAGTTACATATTTAATATAAAATTAGTTATCGACATTAATGTGTCGCATCACTATTCATTTCTAATAAACAACAAGTAGCTAACATACCACTGATGTACAAAATTGAAGTGACTTAATATAGGTAAAAAAAAATAAAACGAATTTATAATAATAATATTTTATGAAATTACAAATCACACAACAGGCATTGGTTAATTGGTAACAGCGAGAATTTTTTTCGGATTCCTTTAGAAGTATAATTTAGAATATATAGAAATTGAATTTGGCTTTTTTCCCAGTTATAGTTATATTTAAATATTTCATTATCATAAACATGAAAAATGAAACATGAGAAAAACGTTGATAATATCAGTGTGATAAGTTTTTCTTTTTATGAAATAATATTCCTATCGCGCTTAGTATCCAAGACTGAAAAAGGACAAAGAAAGACGCCATTCATTGGTTATAAACAACTAAATAGTCATTGAAATAAAACGTAAAACTATTTTTCTAATTGAGTGTAAAAAAATATTACACATAACTCTTTTTAACACAACCAATACTTGCCGGAGTGCGGTATTTACCCGTAGTGGCGATGTCTTCGCAGCTGTTCGCGGGTTATTTCCCTGAGTGGCGCTGAACAATGTGCGCAAGTATTGTGTGTACGAAAAAGATGACAAATTATTATGAATATTATTTTAAATTTTTTTAAAAAAATGTTATCTTTTAAATTTGATTTTAACGGCAATCAGTCAACGAATAACGTCTTACTTTGTCCGACTCTTATTTCCGGACACCGTGTATATTTCTTTGACAATGCCGCATGGCGCCCGGTTTGTTTGCACTGTAGGATACTTAACCCTTTTATTAACGTTGAAATAGTGTATCCCAAAAAGGGGATATTATGCGAAAAAAATAATATATATATGTATATATATATATATATATCTATATATATATATATATATATATATACATATATACATATATACATATATACATATATACATATATACATATATATATATATATATATATATATATATATATATATATATATATAATGTTACGATTGATGCCTATTATGGTTTATATCAAAATTATAATTATCCGAAATATTTTACTTTAAGTTTGAGTGGTTCATATTTACTGCAGCTAGAACATTACCCATGTAGATAATGTTCGTGGTTGGTAATGATATATCAAACGTGAATAATTTTTTAATGTTTGTTGATATTGCAATAATTGTAAAGTTTCTTTTGTCATGTTTATACTATCATTCTTGCAATACTCTTGTCGTTTGTTTAGAATTTTACATTATCAGGAGAGCACAGGTCGTAGCTGTGGCCCATATTTGATAACAAGTAGGGATGGTAGCATGCTATGCTAAATGCTAATTACAAAGTACGTATTAGCATGATATTTACATCTAACTAACGTTAATAAATATTTAACTAACGCTAACATGCTAATGCTATTTAAGCATTACCTGTCGATGAAACATATCCGATACGTTGTTATAGCAGATTTATTGTTCACTTTTGGTTGCTGTAGTATTTACAGTATCAAGTATCAAGTTTGTTTTGGCTACCTTGCTTACTAACAATGCGAAAGAGTTTAAGTAATTCACCATATTAGCTCAGATGTGGCCAGATTCGGCATTAGTATCCTACATTCTTTTAATGGTCCAATACAATTGTGCTTCGTTTTTGCTTCGTAAGACTAAGCTAATTTTTTGAAGTTGTACTTCTTTAGGCGCGTTATGAAAAAGTGATGAGAGTAAATTTTACGATGCGCGCACGATGGAACAACAATTGACAGGATGAAGTTGCTCACTAAACAAATATTTATACGCGTGTAATGATTGATACTATGTTCATGATAGTTATTGAGGTATTTGTGAATTGTATGAATATAAAATGTGTTGTGTTTTATATTCATACAAATCTTAGTTATATCTGTGCTTTCAAATAAACATTTTTAGTAATTCAAATTTAATTGTGGTACATACAACAAAAAACATTTATTTATTTTGAATATTCGTGATAGTAATAGTGCGCATAAGCTTTTCAAAAACTATTTTAAGTGTATTTCTGTAAGTGAGGTTAACTTTCGGTATGTATTTATTTATATTTGAAATGATAAATTTATTACTTTATCATTTATTAAATACTTAAAATTAATAAATTATAATAAATTTTTAATATGTTAATTGATTTTCATCATTAATTAAACTTTATTTAGATTGTTTTAGTAAATTTAACAATTCATTATATACATGTATTTATATTAAATTTAATGCTGAGTATTTATCTAAATAATTAAAATAAAAAAATTGTAAATAATAAAAATAATAAAAAAATTGTAATTAGTATTATTAATAATGATACTATTAAATTATTAAATGATAATGATTGTAATTCTGGATAAAAAGATCAAATTTTTTACTACTTTGTATGAGAAAGTAAATTTAAACGTAATTATTTGATTGAATTTGGATTTTCCCAACAGTATTTATAATCAGTCACGCTCCAGTCCCTTTATTATTTTAATTTCATTAATTATTTGCGTGCTAAATAAAGTTGTTTTTGTATTATCCCAAAGAAGCATAATTTCTAGCGCGCCTACAGGTGAGACGTCTTGAGCAATTACCGTCTGAGAGGTAACACTATAACTCCGTTGCCATTCAGGTTCAGGTAATTCTATAACTCCGTTGCCATTCAGGTTCAGGTAATTCTATAACTCCGTTGCCATTCAGGTTCAGGTAATTCTATAACTCTGCTGCCATTCAGGTAATTCTATAAATCCGTTGCCATTCAGGTTCAGGTAATTCTATAATTCCGCTGCCATTCAGGTTCAGGTAATTCTATAACTACGCTGCGAACAGCGTCTGCTATAAAAATTATTCCCCTAATTTGATGATGCGTTAAAAATTATGGGTTTTTCTTAAAGATATTTTTCGGATTATTTTGCTTGCTTTTAATCGTGTACGTTTAAATATTGAATCATTTCTTCGAGCATTTTAACTTGCTGTAAATTCGTAGAGAGTAAGTTGTGTGAAAATGTCGCATTTCTGCAACTAAACACTACAAGTTGTTAAATACCAAACTTGAGAAAAAGAGAAAACTTAAATAAGTCAAAATTAATTTTAAATTTGACACATTATAATCTTTTGTCAGTAGCAAAAAAACACTTTAAATCGATTTTCTTTTAATAAATTGTTGATAAAATAATCGATTTTCTTTGTAACTGATAAACATGTTATTTTTAAAAGCGTTCTTTAATAATAAGGAAAAACAGTAAAAGCGCATCTTTTCTAAAGTGCACTTAGAACACACGGGGCATCTAAATGTACGTATCTTAAGTGTATTAGATGTTCAGTGAGGATATCCACGTAAAGAGTTTACTTTGTGTGACAGATGTTGATAGATTGTCAACATCCAAGTCCTGTCCTAAGTTTCGTTTATACCTGAAAAATACATGGTTAAAAGTAAAATAAATGAAGGTAATTAAGAAAAATATAATTTAGAAAAATAAAAGTTTTTCCCGTCGGAATCAATGTGGAGTAGCGAGTCAAAAATTGCGTGTCACACTGAATGTTATCATATGTGGCCCTGGGGCGTCTCTGGCGTGGGAATTCATTTGTATTTTTTGGGGATTTTGTATTTTTTAGGGTTTTGTATCTCAAAAAGAAAAAATGAGTCCGTATAGGATCATTCCGTTGTCCATCTGTCGGTTTCTAAAGGCCCTTTTCCTCAGGAACGCGCGAAGGCGTTGAGCTGAAATGAATATAAAATACTTAGGGTCTATGGTCCCTTGGAGCTGTAGAAAATCAAGCTTCTAAGTCAACGCAATCAAGAAGAACCCTAAAGTTACGGCCATTTATGTTGTATATTTTGACACTCGCAAATAAATCAAAACCTATCGGGTACTTCCCGTTCACCTAGAATTAAGATATTTGGCTAGAAGCAAGGTCCAGAGCACGAATAAAGAAAAAAATCGGTATTTTGTAGTTATATCACATAAAAACATATTTTTTTAAATATGCGTCTGTGACAGATATAGTAATATATCTAAAAACTTAAGTTTTGTAAATAGTTTAATGGAAATCTTATGTACCATTAAATGAGCCCTACTGGTGCGAGTTTCACTCGTGATTGACAGGTTTTTATATTCACTTGAAACCTTCAGGAAAAAGGTTTTGTATTGTTCACGATTTATTGCGATATCTCTGTAATGCAATAGTTACTAGTGCCCCGGATTTGCACGAATAGCAGATCTTTCATGCGTAGACGGTCCCGTGTCAATGTGTACACACAGGCTGCGTGTACAATTTTGCTTACTTAAAAACGCTATTATAATTTTTAAACTATTCGTTACAAATCTACGGTACACAAGGGAAATGTCATCTGTATAAATTGAGCAAGATCTCATTAAAATTTAATTTTATAAAGATTATTAGTTACAGAAAAACGCGTTAGAAAAATGTGTTGGAAAAGTAGTTTTTTAAAAAGTAAAACGTTTATTGATGATTATATATAATCATTGTAAAAAATTTTGAGAACTATATTACCGTACACTATTTTTGTGTATTTAAGATACATCTCCGACAAATACTTCTTTCCGACTTCATCGATATTCATCATAGTTTATTAATTTTCACAATATATTCGTAAATTATACATTCTAACCTTCCTTGTGAAACAATCTACCCATTAATGGAAACCGGAAAAATATCCGTTTCCTAGTTACTGAGAAAATCGCGTACAAACAGACCGAAGTCTGTGGACTTTGTTTTATAATATATATTTGTTATATTTAACAGTGATTGACTTTCTATATTACTCTGTATTTGCGACGCGTACATAGCTTTTGGTTCTGTACTGTAAAGTTGGTCGAGGTTTGAATATATAAATTAATTAAATTTTAATATAATTTTATGACAACAATTTCTATTATAATGACGTAGACATGATCCATCACATCCATTGCTTGCCAAGCCGAACATATCTAAAAGGCTAGAGGCCTGACCACAACTTTAACATAATTTAAATTATGTAAACGCTCTGTAACACGTTGTGAGCGGTCATACTATTCATTTCACGGCCGTCAAACCGACCTGACCTTCCGACAGGTGGACGTTAATTGCGTTACTCAACGCATACGAAGCAGAAAGAAAAATGCGCCGCGCATTCAGATTAAATAAATACATCGCAACATGCATTCAATTGTTGCCGAGTCAGCGACGAGTCACCTGTCGGCGAACTTGAATTAGGTTCAGTACAGTTTGCCGTGGATTTCCTCATTTTTTTCAAGTTCCCAACAGTTAAACATGAAATTTGGCAAAGTGATAAAATGTATTAACCCGCACATATCTCAATAGCTAACACTGAAAAATATTTATATGGAAATTTTAGGAAAGGAAGGCATATTAACCTGCACAGATCTTAATAGCGAACACTCAAGAATATTTATATGGAAATTTTAGGGAATGGAGGCATATTAACCTGCACATGTCTCAATAGCTAACACTCAAAAATATTTATATGGAAATTTTGGGAAAGGGAGGCATATTAACTTGCACATATCTCGATAGCTAACCCTCAAAAATATTTATATGGAAATTTTAGGAAAGGAAGGCATATTAACCTGCACAGATCTTAATAGCGAACACTCAAGAATATTTATATGGAAATTTTAGGGAATGGAGGCATATTAACCTGCACATGTCTCAATAATTAACACTCAAAAATATTTATATGGAAATTTTAGGAAAGGGAGGCATATTAACCCCCACATATCTCAATAGCTAACACTCAAAAATGTTTGTGTGGAAATTTTAGGAAACGGAGGCATATTAACCCGCACATATCTCAATAGCTAACACTCAAAAATGTTTGTGTGGAAACTTTAGGGGGTGGGGGGCTCGGTGTATGTGTGCAATATATAATATACATATACATTATATACTCGTATATAAAGTGGGATATCGTTTAAAAGATTTACTCTTTTAAGCGATACTTCTAAAAAGGTCTACAAAAATATATTTTTTCATAATTTTAGGTAGTATAATATGCAAAAAAATACTTTCCCTCCATATTTTCGAAAGTACTGAATCTAAAATTATAATAAATAGCGTTTTTGGAAAAATAGGGTTTTTGGAAGCCAACGTAAAGGTTGTATGGAAACTATAGCGATTATCCTAGATCTTCTAATTTTTGGAACATGAACTATATTTTAACCCATGCGAAAGGTATGGTGGGCAAAATATTTAGGTTTATAAGTGTCTAAATTTGTACGGAATTCTCGTAGTGCGAGTTCTACCCGTGCTTGGCAAGCTTTTACGTAGGAATATGAGTATATTAATTAAAACGTATTATTTGTGAGAGGTAAAACCGACTACGGTTACGAACAAAGCCAACAAACAATTAAGGATATTTAAAAAGAAAGAAAACTTATATTCATGCTCATTTATATCGCGGCTTATCTCAGAATGCCCATTCCGACTTTGTCCGGGCAAAAAAGAGACTGTGGATAAACTTTGTTTTAATGTTTTTTTTACAAATAATAACTGCGAATGGTTTTATTTCTTCGATCCTTTAGTCGATGAGCTTCGAGTAGGGTTACCATAATAAATTTTAAAAAAGAAAAAGAGGACAGTGTCCGGGGAAAAGAGAACGGATGGCAACCCTACTTTCGAAGGTCCCCTGCATGCTGGTGTGGCATAAGGCAGATCGTTACTGGAGAAACCTTGAGGTAACACGGGTGGTAGAGTAATAGTATGTTTTATTAGAATATAGACCAGTGCGTCTCTATGCTCTAATATAAAAACGATTGTAACATAGTATCTGTAATAATTCCTTGTTTGCGTCCTCGAAATTTTCGTCAGTATTAATATTATCTACAACTTTTCCACAAAATATTTGAATGTTGTTATAATGTTTTAGTTTGTTTATCTCACAGAAAATTGGCGCCGCGCCATGTCAACAAGTGATTACGACACGACGCGGCGAACCCCTTATTAGGCTTTTAATATTTGAGCTATATCAGTATTATTTCTTATTTATATTCCTATTGATATGTTAGAAAAAAAACTGTCTTTATATTTCAACAGAGCGTTGCGTAGTGCATGTCGTTTTGTTTTTTTTTTCTAAAATCTGGTACATCCTAAGTCATTCGCACTAAAATACGAATTCGTTAATACCTTGTTTGTGAAAATTGGCTAATTAATTAGGCTTTAGATACAGGGTGGCAAACTAACAAAATTATTTAGTAAATCACATTCCTATAGATTTTGGAAAAACTAACATGGTTTTTTTAACAAATGCGTCTATTTCTGATTATTGTAATTTTTTTTTCATTCACACCAAAAATACTTATTCGTCAACACCTTGTTTGTGAAAATTGGCTAATTAATCAGGCTTTAGTAACAGGGTGGCAAACTAACAAAATTATTTAGTAAATTATATTCCTATTGATTTAGGAAAAAAATTACATGGTTTTTTTAACAGGTGCCGTCTATTTTTGATTATTGTAGTTCTTTTTTTTTTGAGTGACAAATATAAAAGTTCGTTGCCCAATCTGTCGAATTTTGATCAGAATCAAATTGTCCAATGGCACTTACACAGTTTCCGTAACACTATGTTAAAATACCAATAATACGTGCTCGTGTGATTTGGTCAAGAAAGCGATTCTAGATTAGTTCAATTATAAAGTATTAAGTCTGAAAGATGATAGTAAGTGATGAGTAAAATTTTAGTTAGTTTTGGTGAGATTTCTCTTCAAGAAATAAGTACCCATATTATATTAAAATTGCAAATAAACCAATTTATTAATTGCAACGGGTAAACAATTTTTTTTAATTATGTACTATTATAATTTTCTCTTATTTTTTGCGTTTCTTTGTTTTGAGATTTTAAAAAATCCTAGATTTTGGATTAAATTTACTTTACATTAGGACAGTGCGCTGAGAGCGCGTGTCGTTTTGTTTTATCTAAAATTTGGTACATCCTGAGTCATTTACATTAAAAATACAAATTTGTTAATAGGTCGCTTGTGGAAATCGGCTAATTATTATATAAAGTTGGCTTCAGTAAGAGAGGATTTAAAAATATTTATTTATCAATTTGTTAGTTAGTTACTAACAAATTAATTAATAAATATTTTTAAATCCGTCATAAGATTAGCCATGACTTCTTCTTAGCTTATTCATATAAATGAAATACCATCAAAGTTTGTATGTATGTACGCATCAACTGAAATCATTTTGATAAGGTTTCTCTGTTTTGTAGCTTATTTTATGATAAGAGGAGGCTATACGTATAAATAGTATAGAATTTTTCCACGTGTGTCGGGAAGTGAAGATGGACGTGCAGAAAATTGGAGAAAAGTTTTTATGGCTATTGTTGATCTTTCTGATTTTTTTTAATGAAAAAAGCAGTAAAAACAAATGCGCCAATGAATTAACGAATGAGCTATGACTGTTAATATGACATTGTGCTAAGTTCCAAGGCAGTAGCTCTACGGGAAGTAAATGAAAAATGGATTGCAAAATGAAACAAAAAATATAACGATTATTGGTACCCCGGGTCTATTATGCCCATACCACGAAACGCGAGTCGGGTGTCTGTGAACTTGAACTGTGAGTGAAGTTCATTTCCCGCTTGCGAACGATCGCCTTTGTCAGCGTACGCCCGCACAATGCGGCGTCGGCTTTTCGCGCCTACTGCCGCCATAGCGCCATTGTTGTCTAGTTGACCGGCCGTCGTTTTTGTGGGTAGTTTGTAAACAACGCGGACACTGTCGCTTTTGGGCCGACGTTTTTGCATTTAGTTTGTTGTTTGAGTATACCCGTATATTTCGACTAGTGTAGCAAATCGGCTTTTACTAGTTTTTTTTATATTGTATTCCATTCTCGAAATATACTATATCAACGTTAATATAAAGGTTATGCGTTTTGCAGTGAACGCCGTATCATCAAAGCGATACGACGCGACGCGACGAACTCCTTATTCGGCTTTGATAATTGAGCGATGAGAGATTTATTTTGCACAAAGAAAAATTCGGTTATATCGTCGTAGTTCATTGTTTGCTTCGGCGTTTTTTGTCATGCAAGTTTGTTTATGATAGTGAAATGTTTAAGCGTGGTCATGATACGGGACTCTTCATCTTATGAATGTCTATAAATGCACCATCCAACAAAATTGCCTCCCGATCGAATTGCGTAGTATCGCGTAAATATACATAAGGATAAAATATTATCGTATATACTGTTAAAGGAACAATCAATTGTAGTTAAATGTAGTTACTTGACAACACTGAAATTTATTTACATAAGGGTTCACAATTAAATGAAATTACGTGATGTAGTATTATTTCTTTCTTTTAGAACTTTAGAACTCTTAAAGAAAGTAGAAATAATACTACATCACGTAGATTCATTTAATTGTGAATAATGAATTTCTACGAAATTAACGCCAAATATATTCAATATTTGAAAACAGTCGATTTGGCTATATTGGCAGTATTGTACTGTCGACTCCGAATTAAATTTCAGAAGATGATAAAAAGTATTTAAATAAAGTAGAAATAAAGTAGTTTCATTAATTGTCGTTAATTAATTGTCAGTAGTAGTAGTGTAGTAATTAATTGTCGACTCCGAATTAAATTTCAGAAGATGATAAAAAGTATTTAAATAAAGTAGTTTCATTAATTGTCGTTAATAAATTGTCAGTAGTAGTAGTGTAGTAATTAATTGTCGACTCCGAATTAAATTTCAGAAGATGATAAAAAGTATTTAAATAAAGTAGTTTCATTAATTGTCGTTAATAAATTGTCAGTAGTAGTAGTGTAGTAATTAATTGTCGACTCCGAATTAAATTTCAGAAGATGATAAAAAGTATTTAAATAAAGTAGTTTCATTAATTGTCGTTAATAAATTGTCAGTAGTAGTAGTGTAGTAATTAATTGTCGACTCCGAATTAAATTTCAGAAGATGATAAAAAGTATTTAAATAAAGTAGTTTCATTAATTGTCGTTAATAAATTGTCAGTAGTAGTAGTGTAGTAATTAATTGTCGACTCCGAATTAAATTTCAGAAGATGATAAAAAGTATTTAAATAAAGTAGTTTCATTAATTGTCGTTAATAAATTGTCAGTAGTAGTAGTGTAGTAATTAATTGTCGACTCCGAATTAAATTTCAGAAGATGATAAAAAGTATTTAAATAAAGTAGTTTCATTAATTGTCGTTAATAAATTGTCAGTAGTAGTAGTGTAGTAATTAATTGTCGACTCCGAATTAAATTTCAGAAGATGATAAAAAGTATTTAAATAAAGTAGTTTCATTAATTGTCGTTAATAAATTGTCAGTAGTAGTAGTGTAGTAATTAATTGTCGACTCCGAATTAAATTTCAGAAGATGATAAAAAGTATTTAAATAAAGTAGTTTCATTAATTGTCGTTAATAAATTGTCAGTAGTAGTAGTGTAGTAATTAATTGTCGACTCCGAATTAAATTTCAGAAGATGATAAAAAGTATTTAAATAAAGTAGTTTCATTAATTGTCGTTAATAAATTGTCAGTAGTAGTAGTGTAGTAATTAATTGTCGACTCCGAATTAAATTTCAGAAGATGATAAAAAGTATTTAAATAAAGTAGTTTCATTAATTGTCGTTAATAAATTGTCAGTAGTAGTAGTGTAGTAATTAATTGTCGACTCCGAATTAAATTTCAGAAGATGATAAAAAGTATTTAAATAAAGTAGTTTCATTAATTGTCGTTAATAAATTGTCAGTAGTAGTAGTGTAGTAATTAATTGTCGACTCCGAATTAAATTTCAGAAGATGATAAAAAGTATTTAAATAAAGTAGTTTCATTAATTGTCGTTAATAAATTGTCAGTAGTAGTAGTGTAGTAATTAATTGTCGACTCCGAATTAAATTTCAGAAGATGATAAAAAGTATTTAAAGAAAGTAGAAATAAAGTAGTTTCATTTAATAGTGAATAATGAATTTCTACAAAATTAACGCCAAATATATTCAATGCATAAGAATTCGTAAGTTTCCGCATTTTTAATCTATGATATGTATTAGCTATAAGCAAAATTTTATTTAAATCACAAGATACATTTAAGCAGTTTGAAAGAAAGACAAACAAAAAAAAAATTTTCACTTTTATTATAGTAGCGGAGACTAGTAATACAAATTAAATTTCGTAGGAATACCCTTATTGCGTAGATTTCGACCGCTGAACATCGAAGAGATTTCACTGTATCTTCATAAATCATGATCACCAGATTTAAAATTCAGCGTATTTCTCATTTGATCGGATGAAACTTGCCATACAAATATCTTATATCACGATCTAAGTTAAGTTCATAGATGGATGAAATTGTTACATTAGTTTGAAAGTGGCGGGTGGTTTAAAGATAAGTCGCCAAATACATCGTACAATAAAAGTATATATGTGATACATCTTAAAAAGACCTTTCAAAATAATACAACCTTTGCCTGGAAAATTTTTTCCATCAGTTATTTATAAAAAGATAAGTATATAAAAAGATAGTTATTTATATTTTCTCGTGTGACGTAGGTAGATAACGTTACAAGACTGCTAATTAAGTTTCTATTAGAAATTAACTAGGTAGATGGCGCTATGTTTCATCGCAGAAATAATGAATTTCTTTTTGTGAAATATTATTTGCAGATCAAAGCTGCCAATTCAGCTGTAGAATTTTGTATAACTAAAATACAAAATATTTTTCCCCCGTATACTGTTTGTCATTATTGCTTTAACGTACAGTATAAACAGTATTAGTAATCATAAAATGTAAAATTCATTTTTCCATCTGGCGCCTATTTTATTATGGGTTTATTTTATATTTCAAAAATCGAATTTGTTCGATATTTTGAATAATCGAAAATCGAAATAGAATTGATCGAACCTCGATATTTCGAATATTCGAAAATCAAAATATCGAACGTCGAATTTGTTCGATATTTCGGTTATTCGATGTTCGATATTTCGACCATCGAACATGAGTAGTGCAGTCTGTGGTAGGAAAATTTGTTCTCTGTCAAAGTCTTCGTAACAAAGAAAACAGGTTTTAAATTGCCTTCACAGCAAATCAAGTGATGATATCCAAAGCTCGTGCGCATTTGATATTCAAATAAGGTTGGTAAACCTTGAGATCCGCTACTGTATTGATTTTTTGATTCACGATGATTGTATCAATGCTTCCCGGTAGTAGATATTTTACCGAAAGCCACTTTAAATAATTTCGTAAATCGTTTTTAGCAATCTGTACTCAAACGTTAAAGTTAATACTACGGCAAAATTGATAGGCAACCTTTTTTTTGTAGAATATTCAATTCGCTGCTTTAATACATTAACGAAAGGTTGTATGAAAATAGTTTCGTGAACCTGATACGCATTAAGAACCCATATTTGTGGACAGATTTACATGGATAATTTTCCTTCTGCAATCTAACGAATCGATTTCTTTTATTTTTTTTTGGTAACTTCAAATTTCGGGTAATCGCCATATAAAAAAATTATATTTTTAAGAAATTCTTACTTCATGTAACTTCGCATATCGTTTCAAGAATTATTCGTACATTTGTTAGAGTTTCTTTCGTAAAGAAGAGAAAACTAATAAATAACCGTATTGGTCGTATTATGTCTGTGGGTTCGTCTGTCGTCTGTCTCAGTAATTATTATGTAAATTACTTTATGTTGTTCATTGATTGTTGCCATTGTTTTCATGTTTGCACTTATTGTTGCCATATTATTATGTAAATTACTTTATGTTGTTCATTGATTGTTGCCATAGTTTTTATGTTTGCATTTATTGTTGCCATATTATTATGTAAATTACTTTATGTTGTTCATTGATTGTTGCCATAGTTTTTATGTTTGCACTTATTGTTGCCATATTATTATGTAAATTACTTTATGTTGTTCATTGATTGTTGCCATAGTTTTTATGTTTGCACTTATTGTTGCCATATTATTATGTAAATTACTTTATGTTGTTCATTGATTGTTGCCATAGTTTTTATGTTTGCACTTATTGTTGCCATATTATTATGTAAATTACTTTATATTGTCCATTGATTGTTGCCATTGTTTTTATGTTTGCACTTATTGTTGCCATATTATTATGTAAATTACTTTATGTTTTTCATTGATTGTTGCCATTGTTTTTATGTTTGCACTTATTGTTGCCATATTATTATGTAAATTACTTTATGTTGTTCATTGATTGTTGCCATTGTTTTTATGTTTGCATTTATTGTTGCCATATTATTCAGTTATTGTTACGTTTATTTTTAATTTTTTCCTTTTTTTGTTTTTAAATTATCACTATTATTTCGTATGCCATTACCGTTGTTTTAATCAATCATTATATGCATCAATAATCAAGGTAGATTAGTGTCTGCATGTGGTAATGCTAGCATATAAGTTTGTCTAGTTAAAACTTATACAATGTTATTACGTCATGACTTGTATCTGTTTTTTCTCCGTGTGAAATAAATAAATAAATAAAAATAAGCTATCGATGACAAAAATTAAATTCCCAACGTTCGTTACGCAGTACTTAGTAGTATTGTGTATCAAAAGTTGGAAACAATTTTTTTTTATATTAAATAAAACGTATTTGATTTGGTTTAATAAAACAAAAGTGAAACAAAAGTAGAAGTTAAAATTTTCTACATTGCGGGGGTGGTTCATGAAGGGCAAAGTTTTTAGGGTTTCGTAGCCAAATGGCAAAAACGGAACCCTTATGATTTCGTCCTGTCCTGCTATCCGTATGACCGTCTGTCTCTTCGTATGTCAGAACCATTTTACTCGAAGGTTTTCAGCACTATATAGATGAAATTTGGATGGTAGGTGTCTTCTGTGAACTGCTGCTGATGAAAAAGGAAATGCATTGCACACAGGACTATGGGGTATCGTTAGATAGGTTTTGGAATGATAGAGGTTCCAAAACTAACTTTTATTTATTTCAATAGCTGATCAGATATGCGTTTCTAAAGGTCTTAAAAAGTGTGTCTCTCTCTTCTAATTTTTCAAGTAATGTGTGTAAAATTGTGAAGAGTTAATGTAGTAGGACTTAAAATAAACTTTCAACGAAAATTGGTTTGCAGAAGTTGTGTAGTTTTTGAGAAATGTGATATTCTCGGTACCGACTGCAGCAATAGCATTGTTTTTCAGTGTCTTTGAGAAATGAAAACATACAAGTTTAATATCGTTTGGTGCAACGGTTTGTGCGAATTCCGTAGCACTAAATAATATTAATTGAGTTTGACTATGCATTTGACCGATTCTTTATTTGTGTATAAGTGTCATATATATATATATATATATATATGTATATATATATATATATATATTCTATAAAATAGGATAGGAAATGTTTCTTATCGTAAGACGTATATGTATACTTAATTTTATCGAGATAAAACTATATTTCTGAGAACATGAGTTGTGTTGAGATCTGAATGAATGCCAATATATATTAAAATTACTTACTGATCTATTAAGTAACTTACTGGAAACTAATATTGTTTGAAAAGAAAAAAAAATTTTGGTTACTATTTAATTTTTAACTAAACGAGAAACTGGATATACGGTCAAACAGTTGAGAGAAAAACAAAGTATCACTTTACTAACGATATGAATTAATAATTAACCACACAATTCACAATGTTACTTGGTAAATTATCTAGATCACGTAACCGAAATCGCGGATAAAGACCTAGTTTTTAAATAGCTATGTGATCATTTATGTACGAGTACGTGCTCAAACGCACAGTCGACTATTTTTTTGTATTTTCCTGCGTCACTTTGGTCGCAGTACTCAGAAGTCTTCTTGTATGACAATTATTTCAATCCCCTATTAATATCTCGTTTATTGTACTTCAATTACACGATAAATACGTGATCGCATACACGACGAGGAAAGTGTAGTAAAGCGATTCTGATAAAAGATTTGCGGCTTTTTTGACGTGCCAGCCGTTACCTAGAAACAATTATTTTATCGTTTTTTCGAAGAGGAAATTGCTATTGTATCCGTGACTGATAACTGCTTTCTTTTAAGAAGTTGTAGGCAGGTTGTATTAATATATGATTACTGTTGTTAAATTCAGATGACTATTTAGCGTCTTTTGATATGTCAAGTGGTAGGTATTTATGTTCTGCGGTGACTGTTTCATTTTGCGTTTTTCAGGAAAAAAATTATTGATAAAAATTATGATTTAGAATTAGTGATAATTTTCATACAAAAACTAATATAATTTGTGATAACCTAGTTATATCTCTCACAGATGTACGAAAAATAATAGGTTGCTTATATATCTTTAATAGATTTTACCCGTGTCTTCGCCCGCGTGGTCTTTGGAAAATACTGCTGCTTGACAGTGCCAGCGAGATATCATTATTTTTTTTTATTTCCATCTCTCTATTTTCACTTCATGCACATGCGCAAAAGCTCTCCACCTGGTCGAAATATGTAGGATACGTGAGAATAAATGATAACTACTAAGCTATAAGTGATAAATAAATATATAGAGTTGAAGAAAATTTTGTAGCCAAATGTGTTTACTTACACTACATAAGAGTTCATAAATTTTCGCAATAAACATCCAGGAATATGATGTTTAGCAATAATATTTTTATTTATCATTAAAACGTTTGCTACGTATAACCTGTTACAATAGGTATATATTAGTCGTCGCGCGCTTTTCCTATAGTTTGGCAGCGCATTCAGTTTTTCGTGCGCGGGCGTTACGTTTTAGTATTTATGTCTACTGCTCTTTTCCTTTAAATGCTCTGCCGTGTCACTTTTCATGCGCAGTCAATTTTCTTTTAAATGCTCTACTTTGTCACTTTCTTGCTCTGTCATTTTTCTACTCTGTCACTTTTCTATTCTGTCACTTTCGTGCTCTGTTATGTTATGTGCTCTGTCACTTTTCTTTTAAATGCCCTGCTCTGTCACTTTCTTGTTCTGTTATTTTTCTGCTCTGTTACTTTTCTGCTCTGTTACTTTACTGCTCTGTCACTTTTCATGCTCCTGTCACGTTATGTGCTCACTTTTCTTTTAATTGCTCTACTCTGTCACTTTCTTGCTCTGTCATTTTTCTACTCCGTCACTTTTCTATTCTGTCACTTTTCGTGCTCTGTTATGTTATGTGCTCTGTCACTTTTCTTTTAAATACCCTGCTCTGTCACTTTCCTGTTCTGTTATTTTTCTGTTTTGTTACTTTTCTGCTCTATTACTTTACTGCTCTGTCACTTTTCATGCTCCTGTCACGTTATGTGCTCTGTCACTATTCTTTTAAATGCTCTGCTCCGTCACTTTCTTTCTCTTTACTTTTCTGCTCTGTCACTTTTCTGCTCTGTCACTTTTCGTGCTCCTGTCACGTTATTCGCTGTGTCATTTTTCTTTTCAATGCTCTGCTTTGTCACTTTTTTGCTCTGTTACTTTCTGCTCTGTCACTTTTCTGCTCTGTCACTTTTCTGCTCTGTCACTTTTCGTGCCCTGTCACTTTTCGTGCCCTGTCACTTTCCTGCTCTGTCACTTTTCGTGCGCGGCCGTTATTTTTAGCACTTATTTCCCTGCTCAACTCCTTTAAATGATAGCGTAAATATGCATAGCCTGTTATTTAATCTAGGATGTTTGCTATCTATGGGCATATTTTATTGAAATCCATTAGACGGTTTTAGTAAGAAAATGCGGGAAAAGTGAACAGGGCTTCGTTTTTATTTGACATTAATACACAATACATCACTTTCTAGCTGAGTCCAAAATTCTCTTGTGCAATTGGAGTAAAATAATAACATTAATGCATTTCAATAAATTACATTTTTATAATAAATTAGTGGAATTAGAAAAATGGAGCTATTTCCAGGAATTGCAATTTTGAAGTGTTTTCTCATGCACGTTTATATACAGTGTACAGTAAGTAACACATGATCAGTTCGATCTTTATTTTTAAAGACTATATAAATGTTTATTAGAATGGATTCATCATAAAATTAAATAAATGTGTATTAAAGACGGTACTGAACAGGTTAATAAAGACTCTAAGAGTCAGGAGTTTTGATAGGAATTTTAGGAAATTATTTTTTTTATTGGCAAAAAAAAGGTCTAGGTAGTAACTTCATACATACTGTATCGATGGATCGTTATTTGCTCGATATGTCGATATGTGCGTATAAATTTTCCGTATAAAACCATCCAATAGCTGCACAAGATCCAACAAGCGATGGTTTTTTCTTATAAAAAATTGATTTTTGTGAATTAAAAAAAATATATCGGAAAAAATTGCTTTCCACATAAAGATAACACACTGTACCAACGGTTCTCAAACTTTTTTTGGCGACGGGACCCTTTTGGAAAACCAATTATTTGACGAAGCCCAAAAAATAATCAAAAATTGGTTTTATGTGTATTTTTTAATAATCGATTCGATTTTCTATTTCGAAAGTTGCGTTTAGTTAACATTAACTTAACTCCTTTTTCGTGAGACAAATATATTTCACTGTGACATGATATTCCTTAAGACGTAATTCATTCCGAATACTGTGAAAAAAATTGTGGCCACAACTTTTGTTTATTTAATGGAACTACCCTTGTGGCCACAGCCGATTAAATCATCGAAATTAAGCAACTTCGGGCGCGGTAAGTGCTGGAATGAGTGAGCGCACAGAAACACTGCGCGGCGGCGGATAGTCACTTCGGGTGACCATAAATTTGTTTTATCCTAATAATAATTACATACGCCAATGATTATATCAAAGTGAGATGAACGTAGGGTCAAAAATTGACGGATTGACATGTTGTCATCGTGACATGCTTTTTCGGAATTTGCGTGAAAATAGCAAGAGGCGATGTTAAAGATAATGCCTATTGGCAATTGGTGATATTAAAATGTTATCAAATTGATTTGAGTGGATGACAAACAGAAATTATCGAGCCCATTGTTTGAGAATCTTGTCAGAGTCTTGTCAGTTCAATCGACGTCGTTATAAATGTATACGTCCCGTCCCTCAAAATGAAAAAAAAAATGAAATTCTTATAGGATTTCTATGTTGTTCGTTCGTCTGTCATAAAGTTGCAATTAATATTCTATAGTGAGACCTATATCCTTACATTACTGTAAATTTCAAGCTTTTTGGTTCACGCGACAAAAAGATCTTACTCATTTAATATCAAAACTTATATCACACTTCCGGTCGAAAGACGGGATAATGGGAGCTTTTAAAGTACAAGTAAACGGAAAGATCCAAAAATCAATTATTTGTAATTATATGTGGAATTATGCATTTTCATAATTAGTTTGTTTTTCCGCCTGTCAAAGGTATTATCTATACATATAATACAACTTTACAGTAAATATCTTTTCAAAAAAAACAATTTATACACGTTGTACTTATGTTACCGAGGCCAAAAAATAGTTTTTAGAATTTTTGTCTGTTTGTCTGTGCGTTTGTCCGCACTAATCTTAGAAACGGCTTAACCGAATTGAATGCGGTTTTCACTGATGTATTGTGACAAGTTTCGTAACATTTAGTGTTTGTTTCATTTAAATCGGTTCACAAACAAAAAAGTTATGTTAATTGAAATAATACGCTATTCTAGAAATGCGCTTCGGTCGATTTAGCTGAAACTTTTGTTAACTGTAGTTAGTAAAACCATGATTGGAAGTATGCCTGGTGTTGGAAATATATACATGTCCAATTTAAGTTAAACTCTCATCAATATGATCGACCACATTAAAAAAGGGATCAGCTTACAGCTTCTTTGTGCGTTAGTGGGGCGCGGCTAGTCTACGAATATAAAAAGCGTACCGCGAACCGCGGCGCGTCCTGTACCATTGGATGATTCACAGCGAACGCACGTATTCGAAGACGCACGGAGCACTTTGGCAAAAGCTAGGCTCGGTAACGAAGAGTCCATCTGGCAGTAGCCAGAGTTCATTCAAGAGAGTACTCTTGAATGATCTGCAGTATTTAGTAGTTTGAAAATCATTAAATAAATAAAATTATTTCATAAAATTTGTGAAGACTATTCTGTCTGTTTATTTATAAATATACTTATTTGGGTAACTTTACATATAACTTTCGTTGCTTTTATTGTGTTTGACTAAAATCCTTTGTTTATTACTTCATTCTTACACATAATAAATGAGCGCTATTAAGTTGGTAGGAGTTTTTATATTTATTGTGTGTTTGTAAATATATTTTATATTTTATTATATGTATAGATTATTATGTGTTTGTAAATAAATTATATCTTTCTATTTTGTTATAATTTTAGTACATGTAGATGGACAAATAGTTGACAGCTTTCGCTACAAAATCTGTTAAAACCAAAACTGAAGTCCACGCGAACGCCATCGCGGGCAACAGCTGGTATTCAATATATTTACGTTGTGAAAAATTAATATTTCTAAATAGTTTATTTAGAAATACTATGTACCTCTGGAAATGTTTTTGCGATTAAAAATAAAAACAATAGGTACCATCCATGGACTAATACGAATAGCCTGTGATTTGTCTGGTTCCGATCTAATTCGTTTTCCTTAGTTTTGGTAGGACATAGGTATAAAATTTTGGGGTGCATAACTTAAAGGCTGAACTGATTTCTGAACTCAGAAAATTACCTTTTTTTCATTCCGCTGAGCAATACCAAATAAACAATGCTCCTACCCCATGCAGATTTTTTAAGCCTTCGAAAGCGCATATACGTATGTATATATATACATACGTATTTACAGAAAAGGTAACGAAAAGAAATTTTAAAAATCATAAAAAGTGTATAACAGAATAGAATAATTAAAACAGCCAAAAAGATACATCAAAATTTATAAAAATGGAAATTAAAAATTCTCATTTTACGTTAATACCGTAACAAAGTAAAGATGGTGTTTATTATCATTACACAATAATAATTACAGTAAAGATGATGTATGTTTTCGACAATTCTATTAGATGCGTCAGTTGGAATTTTGTAAATTGGCGAGAGTTTAAAAAATAAAAAATACTCAAAGCTTTCTTAAAAAAAACTTGAGTTCCATTAACTAACTTTGCGTTACACGTGCATATTTCTGCTATTGTAATTCTTCATATCTGGAACGATTCTTATGCCACATATTAATTGTTTTTATAGCTAATGTCTTATCACATAGTATCTTTAGACCACAATTTAATCAAAACTTGACAGTCTCCAAAACGGAAAAAAAATTGAGCGCGTACACGTACATGTGAGAGAAGTGAAACTTCTTTGGAGATCTAAACCTCGATTTGTAAGTATATAGTATGGGGTTATTTATAAGTATATAGTAAGGGAGTATTTGTAAGTATATAGGGGGGCAGAGAGAGATGTTGAGAGTGAGAAATATGCGAAGTGTGAGTACATCGATTCTACTAAATTCGTAAAATCTTTTTATACGAATTTAGTACTGTATATTCAGAAAAATTAATAAACTGTCATTACACGTCACATCTAATAAAATCTTCATATAAATTTACATAGACAATTGTCAAATAAAAAAATAACCGCGATGCTAGTACCAGAACACGGCTAAATGCGGCTGAATGAAGTCGAAATGTATTGTTCCCTTTGTAAATTATATTCACAACTACTTATGAAGGTTCGTTGCGGATTTATGAATAAATTAAGTACATATGTTGTTAGTCTTGTAACGGATGAAGGACATGTAAAATTAGTAATAAATCCATCATAATGAGATAAAAACCAAATGTTTACGATCACCTTTAAAATACATTTTGATTACCAGGTTCCTTTTGATAATTCTGACACATAGGCACCTGGAACTTCTGTTCTTTAAATAACATGTATGATTGTATTTAACTATTACAGTTTATAATTTGTGTTTAATTATTACAGTTTATAATTTGTGAGTAATAGAAACATGTATTTTGAGTGCATCGAATATTAAACAATTTACTTTAGAAAAAAAGATATTTATTGTGTTATCGTAAATGTGACCTTAAGTAATGTAGGTACGGAATCTTAATAGTAACAACTCGGTCCATCCTTAACCTGTTATTATAATTCTCTAGTAACCACTGTTAGCCTGTTGTTAGTGATATGTTAAAAAATTAATGTCTTAATACTCATTAAGACCTTATTCTTCCACACCTGACTTCTTGATAACAACGTTGTGACTGTCTATTATAATAACTGTTATCTGACCTTTCACCACTGCGTGTATTAATACAACGCTTCCTAGGTCGTTGCACTTGTTTTTATACTTCTACAAGGGGCAGGACTTGGAATGCACCTGCGTTTTAAACTTTAGCACGTCTAGGTCTTGTAAAGGACTTGGGTCTTTGAAAGACTTGGGTTTTCTTTAGTTTCGTTTCCCCAAAAAATTGTCTTCGGTTTTCCGCTGCGATAAGACGTCATTTGCGTAGTAAGATAGAGACAATTTGTATAATTTCTGTTGGAGATTTTAGAATTGTTCCAGTTGGAAGCTGTTTAAACAGGATTTTTTTTTAAATGAATTGATGGTTTCAAATCCTTTTTTTTTCTTTTTTCTATGGATCTATAGTTATCTTCCAGATATTTTTCTATTAGTTCAGTGTAATATTGAAATTAGAAATTGAAATATATTTTCTGCATTACAATGTTGAAAATATGTTTTTGAGCATGATAGCGATGGCTTGTGAGTACAGTGTTTTCCCCTGTACTCGCAAGCTATTGCTATCGTATTCGAGAAAATAGGCATTGGAGCATGATGTTGGTTCACAATACCCATGATTGAAGCCTTCGGTCGGTTTGAAGGAATCTTGAAATATAAAAGATTTTAGATACAATATTTCAAGAAGTTGACTATGCTATGACCAAATAAGTTACCCTATGACCAAATAAGTTACCCTATGACCAAATAAGTTATAAAATTTCTAAGTTTTTTTAGTTATGGCACTAATTTGAATAAATTTATGGGTTAATTTAACATAGATATATTTTTGTGTAGAAAGAAAACGTAAAATTTATTTGTTGAATGCAAATTTAAGAGTGATCTTCTCAGAAATGGTTAAGAATTTCAATACGGTTCGTGTGTTTTATCTACTCAGTTTGACATCGAGAATCATGACTTTGAATTTGGGAAATGCTATTTGCTACTTTACTATACAAGTGAAGACGTGATAGCTATTTGTGAAAATATTTATTTTAAGTTTCTCTGTACTCGGTGTACTTATAGCTACTATTTGTCATTGCAAATCCACAATAATCTCAATCTTTCAAGATCTTGTATTGATTTGTCGGAGAAGTGGTATTACCCAATGTCTGTATCGAGCCAACGCTCCATCAAGATTGCGCCACAATCGGATTCAAGATATGATCGTCACATCATTTTATTATTTTTTGTCAATCATTTCTCCTGCAAAGATTTTTGTTTGGAAATTTTACGAAATGTGATTTCTTTTGATATCTCTGTTTAAGTCTAACTACTTTGTTGAACAAAATATGTTTGTGAAGCCGCATAGAGACTGCTTTACTGAGATTGTGGAGATAAATTCTGCGTAGTCGCGGACACCGAGATGGGAAAAATTGATAAGAAATACGTTGGTATTGAAATCTGTGGTCAGGGAGGTAAAGTATTTCGCTATGAAAACAAGGTAAGAGAGGAAAGTGAATCAAAGGAACTAGATGTCTAAAATAATGGAAAAAAAATCAAGCGGGTGTCGGAACGCGGAAAAGTGGCGTTCGTTCCACGTTACTTTTAAAAGAACTCGCTTATTGAGCACTATTAATTGAGATTTTTTTAACTAATTTTAAAGACCTATATGGAGAAATAAATATTTTTTTTTGTAATTTATATTGAGATTTACCGTAAAGTATTTATCTGTAAAATTTTATACGTTTAGATCTATACTCCATTCCATTTGAAAGTATAATACTTGTAAACAAACCAATTTGACAGTTGTGGTATTGTCAACCTTTTTAAATATATTATACTACAACTTTCAAATTAGTTTGTTTACGTTAGTAAATTGGCATGGATTTATTTTGTATTTGTGACTAAAAAATAAAAATTTTTGTTGGTGTACACATTTACGCTGTATACGCACGTAACTTAAAATAAATAAGATGATATCTTTTAAATAAATTATAAATATAATCGTTATTTGACGAAAAATTAATTATAATACAACAAATCTCCAATTAGATAAATTATTTATTAACACCCAAATACTCTGCCGAGATCTAACCCTTAGCCATTTAGACGGGCGCTAGCGACATAGTCACTGCGCTAATGGCCAGTACTTACTATTATTGCCGAAATGCATAATTTTTGTAATATTTTCTTTTTAAATAAACATGTCAAATATTAAAAATATTCATCGAAAATATACAGAGAAATATGAGTAAAAACTTAGCTATTAAAACAATGTCGTATTGTGCCTATAAAATATGTATTCTAGACTGAAAAATAAACACTTATTTCAAAAGAAAGTAATATGTTATATCTTTATCCTCAAGCCGTATATATAGATATATTTGTATATAAAGTCATCGAATTGAAATCGACTCATTGTGGCTATCTCAACTGACGTTATAAAATAAACATGTGTGTATTACACGAGTCTAACATGAGTCTAAACGTATTACCCGTCGAAATTTCGACAATTTTCCCGAAATGTTTTATACCTCTGAGTTTTGCGTGATCAAAAGCAAGGGTTGTCCACTCTTTTCACTTAAATTTCACAAATAATATTAATGAACTAATGGTGTAATACATATATTTATAGCATTATTTATCGTGACAGTTTGTTAAATTAATTTAGTGTTCATATTATATTGTTTAATAACATTGTGGATGAAGTACAATGAGTTGAGTGTAAATTGGTATTATTGAGTGTAACTGTAACATTGTAAGAGAGAATTATAAGTGTCTGTAATATGACTATAGTCCTCATTGGAATAGAACCTGGTATAATACATTTTAAGAAACACCCTCATGCTATGAGAACCTGACGACTTTACGTAGCATAGACAGACTATTGCTCTACCTCCAAGCTTTTATTTGCATCACATGGTTGACTGCAACACATTGTTATGTTAACAATAAGTGACCTCAGTCTATTTAGTTAACATTTGTACATTAATCTATCGCGAATAGCGGGCTTTAAGTTGCTTAAAATTATCGCGAATAACGGAACCGTGAAAAGCGAAGAATTACTGTATTTTAGTGCAAACCAAGGCTACGACCTATGTATTATAGAGCGTGGCCGTTAAAGTGTTAAATATCATACGTTATGTTATCTTCGATTATTGTCGGTCGTTTGCTGTACGTGTAACTCATTTTACGCCTTATTGTTAGTTTTCTCATTCCGTTCCAATTCAAAGCGATATTTTTATTGGAATTTTATATTATGTGTAAAATACAAGTGATTGTATATTATTATTTTTTCTTACAACTTAGAAAACTAAGTAGTCAGATGCTCTTGAAGCCAACCACTGTACTACAAGTGTTAAATCCGTTTACAATTTCGACAATTTTTTCCAGAATCGATTGAAAACCCCCATGGAATTCCTTGAATGGTATTTTCTATTTTCTTCGCGCAAAACATGTAAAGACAGTAAACAAACACAGGGGAATTAAAGATTTCGATTAGATATCAGCTTGTTTGTTCACTAATGACGAATAAAAATAATCATGAAATCTTTCCTGAATTTCTTTGAAAGATATTTTCTATTTTCTTCGAGCAAAACAGGTAAAGACAGTAAACAAACACAGGGGAATTAAAGATTTCGATTAGATATCAGCTTGTTTGTTCACTAATGACGAATAAAAATAATCATGAAATCTTTCCTGAATTTCTTTGAAAGATATTTTCTATTTTCTTCGAGCAAAACAGGTAAAGACAGTAAACAAACACAGGGGAATTAAAGATTTCGATTAGATATCAGCTTGTTTGTTCACTAATGACGAATAAAAATAATCATGAAATCTTTCCTGAATTTCTTTGAAAGATATTTTCTTTTTTCTTCGAGCAAAACAGGTAAAGAGAGTAAACAAACAAAGGGGAATGCAGTATTTCGATTCGATATCAGCTTGTTTGTCCATTAATGACACTGGCGCGAAAAAAATATGTGGCTTTGTGTTATTTGTCCCGATAAATTATTCTTGTGAAATATTTTCGTGATAAGAATTATATGTATGTGAGTAGTGTTTTATACTATTTCTCCTTTTGGCACATGCAATCCAATTGGCACATGCAATCACTGCGGCATTTACGTTAAAATATTTATACTTTTGTTGACAAGTTTTATACGTAGCTTCTGTTCCTTGGATTACTTTATTAGGGTACCGTATTTCAAAAGGAACCGTAAGGAAGTTCCGGAATTTGGTAACGTAATAAAGCATTCACAATTAAATGAAACTACGTGATGTAGTATTATTTCTACATTCTTTAAGTTCTTTACCACGACCTAAGTTTCGTTGTATTACAACATCTTTAGGTGGGCTATTAGCAAAGATTAGAAGAAATCTTACTTAGATCAATATATGTTACTTAATCTTTACTAATAACCAAAGAAAGAATTCTTTGCTAATATCCCACCTGAAGATGTTGTAATACAACGAAACCTAGGTCGTGGTAAAGAACTTAAAGAAAGTAGAAATAATACTACACCACGTAGTTTCATTTAATTGTGAATAATGAATTTCTACAAAATTAACGCCAAATATATTCAATATAGTAATAAAGCATATTAATCCGCATACAGCTCAATAGCACCCCCCCCCCCGCACATATCGTACATCACTCAGAAATATTTATATGAAAATTTTAGGAAAGCGTCATATATTAATCCGTACATATATATGAAATATAATATATATGAAATAAAATATAATATACATATCAATATAATATAATATACATAATATAATATACAATAAAATATAATATATTAATCCGTACATATATATGAAATAAAATATAATATACATATCTCAATAGCTAAAACTCAGCAATATTTATTTGACATTTTTTGGGACAGAAAGACATATTAACTTGCACATATCAAGTCTGTCTCAATCGAATAGTCTCGATTGAAAGTTTTATTCCAAAGTTAGCTCTTTTAGCCTGGTAATTCGCATTGCATATTTTAACCGGAAAAATAATCTACGCAACATTAAGGCGCTTGAAGTTTCGTCGAAATGAGTTTATGTGATAGCACTGGTTTTATGTGATAGCGACACATTGAAGCACTGATACGTATGTATTCTATCGAGTCGTGTCGGGTTCCGTTGGCTGGTTGTAGCTATATATATCGTCCAGCGAATATATCGAAGCGTCACATTCTCCCAGTAAGAAAGTGGTGAACCCTATGGTGAAAGTGGTGAGCTTTAAGAATAATCCGGTTTGGAAACACGTGAATAACCTGGCAAAACCATGGAATTGCTTTTAACCTTGAAATATATGGGAAATTTCATAGATTTTTAATACTTTTCCTGGATTTTTTCAATTAACGTTCATGCTTAAACGTTATTTCTAGATCTAGTCGTAAAATGTAGATGAATTGAGATAGTGGTAATGAACTAGATAACAATACAGCGTGTAATACACAGTAGGGTGGGTTAATTTTGTTTTTCAATTGATCGTGATTAATATTTAAAAATCTCTTAACCTGTCTGACTTTAAATTTGGAGATTCCTCTGGTGTGAAGTAGTAGACCTCTGGACTTGCACATCACCAAAATTGTATTCGCGAAAGTTTGGATGTTATTACCTAATGGTTCGATATCCCTACCTACCTGATGGTTCGTTATTTGTTGCAGAATTACAAATAACGAACCACTACTTTATTTGGCGTGAGTATATTTAATATAAAGGAGCAATACATGGCCAAGTATTATCCGCGGCTTTGGCACATGTGGGATATTAAAAAGTTTTTTTGTGTTTTACTCAGTTACGCTTAAACGGCACTACAGATAAGACTCATAATTTTGATTTGAACTGACATATTGGTAATTTTTAACTTGGGAAATGGTTTTATTCCGGTATGTGTTTTTGTTCAATAATAAAATTTCAGTACTGTATCAGGTCAGTAAATGGTGCAACGTGTACATTATAGATAGATGTTGCGTATGTATATGTAACAGGTCAGTAAATGGTGCAACGTGTACGTTATAGATAGATGTTGCGTATGTAGATGTTGCGTGACAGGTCAGTAAATGGTGCAACGTGTACGTTACAGATAGACGTTGCGGGTGTAGATGTTGCGTAACAGGTCATAAAATGGTGCAATGTGTACGTTATAGATAGACGTTGCGTATGTAGATGTTGCGTAACAGGTCAGTAAATAGTGCAACGTGTACGTTATAGATAGACGTTGCGTATGTGGATGTTGCGTAACAAGCCAGTAAATGGTGCAACGTGTACGTTATAGATAGACGTTGCGTATGTAGATGTTGCGTAACAGGTCAGTAAATAGTGCAACGTGTACGTTATAGATAGACGTTGCGTATGTGGATGTTGCGTAACAGGCCAGTAAATGGTGCAATGTGTACGTTGTAGATAGCTGTCAATAGGTTAGAGGCAAATCCCACTGTCTTAATCCAAAATCTTCGCAAACGATGCCAGGAGCAAAAAGTTGATAAAACATATTTTTAATCTCCATCCATCGACTTATTACATAGACCACCTAAGTTTAAAATTCCGCGTAACCTTCATTGAATTGTTTGTGTATGTGTAAATGTACGATAGGGGTACGTTTAGTGGTGTTCAATACCATAATATCGACAGGATGTCGATAATTTTTGTGTATTTTTAACAGATTCTATTTTTAAAACTTTTAATTTGACCATATAACTAAACCAAAACAATTTTCATTTGGATTAACAAATATTTTAAAGATTTAAAAAAAAATTAAATTAGGTTGAAGACAAATTAAAGCTTTCATTCAGGTTTTTATTTACATTGAGAAGGGTTTTAAAATAAAATAATTTGAAAAAAGTTACTTTATTATAATAAAAATAATTAAAATAATTTAACACAACAAAATTATAAAATTAAAGTTAATTAGTATTGTACAAGGAATTTGTAATGATTTAAAAAGTTATTTTATTTAAAGTAAATTTAACAACAATGAAATGAAAAATAAAAAGTACACATTTAAACATTTAAAAAAGTTAAATTAGATCGAAGACAAATTAAAGCCTTCATTTAGTTTTTTGTTTACACTGAGAAGGGTTTTTAAATATAATTTGAAAAAAGTTATTTTATTATAATAAAAATAATTTTAAAATTAATAGTATATAAAAAGTTATATTATTTAAAGTAAATTTTACAATAATGAAATGAAAAAAAAACGTATCTATTTCCACCTGTACCGAATTGACTACAAACGAAGTTACCTAGAAATTGTTTGTAGGTATGAATTGAATGCTATGAAACAAAATTTTTGTAGCGCATGAATAACATTCGTATTGTTACAGAAGTTAATTCGTTACGCTTACATGATCAATGCTCAAGTTATCCAACTTCAAATAGAATTAAAATGTTAGCATTATGTTGCATCAGGCGCGGTCAGTACTTGCACGAGTGACAATACGGAAACAATAAAATCCGCTTCATATTAGAACTTTTCACTTCTTTAGAACTAGTTGCATATATTTTTTAGAATAGTTCATTTATTACATATGTTTAAAATTTTTTTTAGTTTGTCGCATTTTCGATATGTTTTAAATTACTTTTTATTTTAATTACGTTTTGTCGATATTTTTTAAATTACTACAATAATTGTGATTTTTCTTAACTAAGGTAACTTCCAGAAAAAAATTATTAATTATTAAAAAATCAGACGTTTAGTCATTTTTGGGTCATTTCCCACCAACAAAAATTTAACTACACAAACAATAAAGTAAAACTGAATATTGTGCATGTATGTGCAGATATGAACACCGTGCATGAATATGTGCAGATATATGAACACCGTGCGTGTACATAGATCGTGAGTCACTATGACCCCTGGACATGACAGGGTTAAGACTCCCGTCCCAGTTATAAATGATAAGGCGAGTTATGCGCCAGAGTGGCCTCGCTTTGCCCTTTGTCAAGTGATAAGTTGGCGCTTTGTCACACTCGTCGTACGATTGCGAATCGTGATTGGTGCCAACGACGAGCGAACCATGTCGAAGAATATAATCCAGCAAAGCAACACAACTAGAAAATGTCACAATTCTTTAGTCATTCAATTATATTCACTAATCAATTAATGAAAACGATTTCGATATTCTGAAAAATTCCAACGCTCTAGAAACTCCATTATGGTTTTAAGTTTTAGGGACTTCACCGGAACCGGGGCGGTCGCGTTCGGTTGTAACGGAAGGACGCACTTGGGGAAAATGTTAATAATTTTAATTAAAAGCTACGCCGGTACTGATTGTAATATTATTGATCATTATCGACGAATATATTATATTACTTTTTCATTTATTGTAACTTTAAATAATAAATTTATAGATAAGATTTTATTGCTTTAAGAGCAATCTTCCAGCCAACCAAATGCAACAATTCTGAAATATTATTCTCGTGGTAGACTATACATGATTAATACGGGCTATTTAATAATAATTGAAGTTAATTAAAACAAGATAAGTTGCACGATATCAAGAGGATGATAGTGACGGATGAGGTATGGGGGGGGGGGGGTTTCGACTACAGATTGGGTACTTCCGACAATTTCTGAACTAAGGGTGCACTGTGTATATTTATGTTTATTTGATTATTGAGTTAGAAAAGCTAGGTATTTTAATCGGATGTACGAAGTTTGTTCAAAAAAATAACGTAACTTTTTTAGTTATTATATTTATCATACAGCTTATTGGCCCTTCTACGCTTCAAAGTGCTCCACTCTTTTCACATGCCATTTTACCATGTAGTATTGGAAAGTTTATTTTTGTAATATCCAATGGTGTCAAAACGACGTTTTTCTTAGCACCGACTTTAAATACTAAAGATTAGGGAAGCTCGGAAGGACAGTTACCTGATCTTTGGCATAGAATTTGCGAATTGAGGCAGAGAGGGCAACGCATTGTTATGTTGAAAGAATAATGAGTTGTCTTGCCATAATTATGGTCTCTTTTTTCTCATTTTTTTACACAACCTTTTCAAAATGCCTTACTGCTACTGTAGCTCGATATTGAGCTCGAGGCAAAAATTCGAAATACTCGAATTCTATTGAAATCCAAAAAGTTGAGGTCGATGGTTTCCTTAGTGGAGAGTTATCTTCAATCGATTGACAATCACTTTTGAATCGGGTAAACTGTTCGTAACACTGCCTATGACAAAAGCTTATCATTTCCGTAAGCTTGCTTCAAAAGCTCAAACGTTTTTGTGAATGTTTTCCCCAGTTTCACGCGAAGTTTCACGTTGATTTGTTGCTTCCATAAATAGAACACTGAAGCACATCGCATTCAAAGAGTGGAAACTTCGAAACTAAGCCGGATGTAAACGATTTAATAAAAGCAGATTACTCAGAAATTTATGACGGTCGTGATGCTGCCAACAGCACGTCTCTAGAATGCTCCTTTACTGCGTAATTCAAAAGGTTTTCTTATTATAACGAAAAAATTTGTCATGAACAGCAAAAGTGAGCTAATAAAAGTATTAGCTCACTTTTGCTGTTCATGACAAATTTTGCAATCAAAATTTCGACTAGTTCAAATTGTAGTATTGATTTGCAATTTTGCAAACTCATGCAATTCAGATGACATTACAATAATATAATTCTTCGAGCTAATATGACGATAAGTGATCACAGGAACTTCTCAATGGCTAACAGTAAACCAGTCGAGTTTCAGCTCATTTTAGTTATCTCAATGGATCTTTTGCTGTAAGGAAAGAGTGTTTTTTAGTTTTTTCTTTAAACTACCTCGTACGAAGAAATGAAGCGATGTTGCATAAAATATAAAGGAGGCCTTCTAGGAATCTTTTAATAATTTAGTCGTGGCCGATGCTCAGATGAAAATGGTCATATTTTCTCTGATCAAAAATAAATCCACATTTCGTTTTGGTTCTTTGTAGGGCTATCTACCTTAAAAGGAAAAAAAGGAACCCTTATAGGATCAATACGTTGTCCGCTTGTCGGTCTATCGAGACCTTTTTTCTCGGGAACGCGTACAGGTATCAAGTTGAATTAATACCAAATGATTGAATCTACAATCCCTGTAAAAATATCAAGCTTCTAAGTCAATGTAATCACGAAGAACCCTAAAAATATGGCCATATATGTCGCCTATTTCCCTAAAAATTATTACATTATTAACCCTAAAAATATGGCCATATATGTCGCCTATTTCCCTAAAAATTATTACATTATTAACCCTAAAAATATGGCCATATATGTCGCCTATTTCCCTAAAAATTATTACATTATTAACCCTAAAAATATGGCCATATATGTCGCCTATTTCCCTAAAAATGATTACATTATTAACCCTAAAAATATGGCCATATATGTCGCCTATTTCCCTAAAAATTATTACATTATTAACCCTAAAAATGTGGCCATATATGTCGCCTATTTCCCTAAAAATTATTACATTATTAACCCTAAAAATATGGCCATATATGTCGCCTATTTCCCTAAAAATTATTACATTATTAACCCTAAAAATATGGCCATTTATGTCACAAATAAATCAAAATCTATAGGGTACTTCCCGTTGACCTAGAATCATGAAATTTGGCAAGAAGCAAGGTCTCACAGCGCAAGTAAACAAAAAATTGGAAAATCGTTAATTCGTAGTTATATCACATTAACCTTTTATTTTTTAAATTTGTGCCTGTGAAAGATGTATAAAAATATATTTCGTTCTAAAAATTACAATTTTATAAATAGTTTAATAAACATATTATGTATAGCTAAATGTTTATAAATGCGTAAATGTGTACGGAATCCTCGTAGTGCTCGGTTCATTCGTGCTTGACACGTTTTTTTGTTTATTGGGTTAAATATAGATGAAGCACATCTTCGTAATTCGAGATACTTAGGTAGAATAAGTTTGCCAAATATGTATATTCATTTGATATGGGAGACATTTTTATATTATCATATCAAATGTAGTTCAATCAGTAGGTCTTACCTACAACATACTTCGTAAGACATCCGGAAAATATTTTATTGGCAGAATTAAGAGTATTAACGTTGTAAGTTCGCTTGCAGACTTATTATGGAATAATGGTCATAAATTGTAGTCTATAACGAATGTCAATGAATCTAGTGAACAATGAGAGAATATCGATAAACAGGAATCTTGCGATATACTCGTGTATTGATAACGATAAGAATACAATGTAGCTAGAGCAATTGGAGTGCCATACAAATTACGAAATATATCATAGTGAGGTGATTTACATTTAATATTTATATCGATAAAATCGCGTATAAAAATTACTATATAGGCTCCTAAATGCCAATTATTTGTTCGAACCCCAATTTTAGCATCGAACTATGTACGTTTTCCTGGTATTAGGTAGAGGATCGGTTTCAGAGTGGGATACAAATAAAATATATCTTATTTTAATTACTTAAATAGAAAATCGTATAGTTACAAAAAATACGTCATTAGGTGTATTGTATGGTCCAATTTGTAATAAAACTAGACGGGCATCGTGGTTTTATTGGAGTAGATTTAACTTAATTATGCTGCTCTCAGTTTCCGTTACGTTCGCTAAACGATATAGATCGTCGTGACCAGGGGTATATCAGTGAGAATACTTAAGATGATCTTCCTTCTACCTTGCGCTATTTAAGCAGTGTTCTCCAACTTCTGTTACATTTTTCATCTCTGATCTGCTCCTACGAATCCCAGCGTGATATCATATAGCCTATACTCGTCTTTAGAGTGTGGACTTTATAAAACAATTTTTGTTTTTAAATCGGATGCCTGGTTACAGAGATTTTTAACTTTGAAGGCGATTTCCTGCAAAATTATTACTTTATGACTTGTGAGATTTTATACGCAGAATGCCATAGTTTACTATCTAGCGGAGTTTATTAGTCTCTAGTACTTTTTATCATTATTATGCATATTTAAGTTGGTAAAGAAATAATATTTGTTTTGTTCTACGATAAAACAAGTCCTTTAAATCAGTATACTAATATAAACAATTTTTAACATTTTTTTTAAACACTAGCTGTAAATATAAAATAAAAATGTTTTACCCCTTTAGAAATCTCACCTCTAATAGTATCAGTTATTTTTTTATTACACATTCATTAAATACATTTATAAAGTAATTTTACCCTTTATAATAAGTTCAAGGTGTCGGTTATGGCGTATGGGTATTTGGCAACAAAATATAAGTAATGGTACTTTTAATAATATAATTTGTATTGGATTTTACAACTAATTACAAAAATAAATTCGACACTAATTACGATAGTGTGCACACTTTACAATTGAATCACTTTGGATGAAATATAGACACAGATTACGCAAAACTTTAGCGATTCGTCGAGGACGTGGTGCGCGGCTTGTTTTTTCAAAAAGGTACACTTCAATATGGCCGTCGCCGATCATCGACACGACGCTCCGCTAGATAATGACAGTTGCGTTTATAGTTATTTCTATGTAACAAAGATGACGATGTCATATTTATTACAATGTACCCACATTATGTAGATTAAATTCCGTAGACGAATTTAATAACAGATAAAAAGTGTCTCGATAAATAAGTTATTGTTTTTATAATTGTTTTGTTGTTTTAGAATTGTTCTTTAATTTGATTCAATAAATTCTTACTATTGTTGTTATAAGAACCCGATACGATTTATTTAACAGTACATTTTAAAGAATCAAGATTATCATAAAAAAAAATCCCTAAAAATTTGACGTTAGTGTTGAGTACAGCGTGTGTAGTAAAGTTATTGTTTATGGTACATATTGTGAGTGTCTGTTTTTATTTCTCATGTTAGTATTTCTCACGTCTGTCGCAGTAATATTGACAACGACTTATATCGAATTGAGTGAACGTACCAAAGTCGTACGAGTTGTTCGATATTTTAATAAACTTGAAATTGTTGTTCATTGAGGTTGGCGTGTTCCATAATGTTGATAGGTAGAGGTTCTAAAGATTACACTACATGATATATCAGACATTATTGAAAAACTAGTGATCGAGCCTAAATGACATTGTCTAACTTCTATAGTCTATATATAGATATCCTCAAGGTTTACTCTAGGAATGTTTTACTTTATTCTAATGTATTGATCGATTATAACAGAGTTTCATTGCGGCACAACTACTTTCGATAAAATACTGTGTTCCTTACGCCCGTATGCACCATACACGGTCAGGACTCTCAGTCAGATTAACTGACAGTTAGAAACATATTTTGTCTGAATACTTTAAGGATTGATCCGTACAATAGGGCACGGTCGGTAAAGTGGACTTTTGTTTCGACTCGACTGACAGTTAATGAGAAACAGAAATACGTTTTTAATTGTTGGTAAGTCTGACTGATAGTCTTGACATTGTGTGGTGCATATGGGCTTTAGTGGTGTGAGCGTTCTTCTTTGGTCTGCTAATTGTATGTAGCGTCATGCGGATAATGCAATATATTAACTCGGTCGAAAACGATCCAACAAATTGTTTGTTATTATTTATCGCAGTTTTCAATTTTTTGTTAATGTTTGAAAAGTTCAAATTAATTTATGTTAAGAAATTATTTAAGTCATAAACTTTGAATAATAAAAAACAATTTAAAATTTTATTCCAGTCTGTAATAAGCTCCAAGACACCCAATAAAGCCCTGAACACAATATTTTAAAATTGTTGAGCAAATTTACGTTTTTGGAATTGTTCTTATGACAGTGCTTAATTATATATTCTCAGCACATTTTATATTTTTAGAAAACATACTCTATCTCCAAAAGCTCTTGTAATTTATTTCTTCGTGCAGTGGAAAAATTATGTTTTTTTTTTAAATAATGCTTATTTAATCCAGAATGATAAAAAATGAAAGACAAATAAGGCCAATTAATCATTAATAAAAAAATTTTTTTTTTTTTAAATAATGCTTATTTAATCCAGAATGAAAATAAAAAATGAAAGACAAATAAGGCCAATTAATCATTAATAAAAAAAATGTTTTTTTTTAAAATCATGTTTATTTAATCCAGAATGAAAATAAAAAATGAAAGACAAATAAGGCCAATTAATCATTAATAAAAAAATTGTTTTTTTTTTAAATAATGCTTATTTAATCCAGAATGAAAATAAAAAATGAAAGACAAATAAGGCCAATTAATCATTAATAAAAAAATTGTTTTTTATTTAAATAATGCTTATTTAATCCAGAATGAAAATAAAAAATGAAAGACAAATAAGGCCAATTAATTATTAATAAAAAAATTGTTTTGTTTTTAAATAATGCTTATTTAATCCAGAATGAAAATAAAAAATGAAAGACAAATAAGGCCAATTAATCATTAATAAAAAAATTTTTTTTTTATTTATTTTCTCATTTTGCTGGAATTTAAACTTTAACAAGCGTTTTTTTAAACTTTAACAATATTATTGACGGAAACTTTTTGTATTTTTTAAACCTTTTTTTTTAATTATCTTCTTAAATTAATTGTCACCAAGAAGTTTAAACCAAAACTCACAATTGACCTGCACGGTTTCTCTTAATTGTAGATTATAAAGATTTATAATGTGACGACGTATGTATAAAATATTTCAACAGTTGTTGGTAAAAGATACCTTGAATTTATTCCAAAATTATATTTTTGATCTCTTAATTCATCATATCAAATCACGTTTTATTTATTTTATTTGAGTTTTTTATACGTCATTTCTTCTTAACCTGTCCCTTTATTTTAACCCTTAATATGTAAATTAAATGCTAGACGCATTTAATTTTATTTTCTTATAGCAATTACTAGTAAACTTTACTACTCAAAATTTTACGATTATATTATATAGTATAAAAGCCGTATATGACTATGCTTTGTAATGTATTATAATGTAAACCAAAATTTCCATAGACAACCTCTCGATATGTTTTGTATCGGAAGTGTTTATGGAAATTTTGGTTGATACAATTTTGAGGATTCTATTTTGAAATCAAATTTCATAGGTATATTTGCTTTTTTACAAAAATTGTTTTCTGCAAATGTTTACAATCAGATTAATTTACTACAGTACAGATCTTGTAAATTTCTACAGTACAGATCTTGTAAAGATATCTTTACAAATTGCCCACCTGAAGATGTTGTCATACAACGAAACCTAGATCGTGGTAAAGAATTTAAATAAAGTAGAAATAATACTACATCACGTAGTTTCATTTAGTTGTGAAAAATTAAATTAAAATGAATTTCTACAAAAGTAACGCCAAATATATTAAATAACTCAATGTAATCAAATATTTATTTAATCGACAGCCATTATAAGCTCGAAGCTCTCTTCAAATAATACTCCTGAATTCTTATGCTTAACTTTATCGATACGTGTTTCGTCTATTGCTGATATCGACGTCAATTGATATATGACAGGTACATCTGATCAATAGGTATATAGTGATGTTCGCGATTGTTGTCTATGATTATGGGTAGTGAGGTCGATTGTATGACTTATCAGTGGGTTGCTGACATGATAAGTTCGGGAATAGTGTAAGTATGTGTCATTTTGGGTTATATTTATAATTTTATGACTAACGTGCTTCGAATAATGGGATTAATCTTAGTCTTAGAACTAGCAGTATTTTGGACGAACGGATGGTTGGAATTTTTGTTACTTTGTGCATTTTATATTGTGGCTATGATCCCGTTATAGAATCATCAAGATATGCACGATAGAATCATTAAGATATTTATATATTTAAAGTTATAATTAGTGACCTAAAAACCTAGCATCCAGAACTCCTAGAAATGAAGGGCTTAGCGCGATGAGCTTGCGATATACAGCCGTAGTTATTTTCCACTTATTATTCTAAAAAAAAAGTTTTTTAACATATGGTGTTTCAAAAATTTTTAAATAATGAATTATTAGTAATTATCAAAAAATAATAAATAAGCAACGATAATTGTGTTACACTTAATAACTATGTTACGAGTTAAAAACTTCAGGTCGTAATTATCTCAAAAAGCGAAACTTCAGGTCGTAATTATCTCGAAAAGCGAAACTTCAGGTCGTAATTATCTCGAAAAGCGAAACTTCAGGTCGTAATTATCTCAGAAAGGGAAACTTCAGGTCGTAATTATCTCAAATAGCGAAACTTCAGACCATAATTATCTCAAAAAGCGAAACTTCAGATCGCAATTATCTCAAAAAGTGAAACCTCAGGTCGTAATTATCTCAAAAAGCGAAACTTCAGGTCACAATTATCTCAAAAAGTGAAACTTCAGGTCGTAATTATCTCAAAAGGCGAAATTTCAGGTCGTAATTATCTCAAAAAGCGAAACTTCAGATTGTAATTATATCAGAAAGCGAAATTTCAGGTCGCAGTTATCTCAAAAAGTGAAACTTCAGGTTGTAATTATCTCAAAAAGCGAAATTTCAGGTCGTAATTATCTCAAAAAGCGAAACTTCAGGTCGTAATTAACTCAAAAAGCGAATCTCAGGTATATTAATCAGGCTTATTTTAATGCAATTTTCTTCCCCATAAAGGTATAACAAAGACCGTGTATACTATTCATACTTGTGATGCTGTATACCAGAGTGTTAAATATTAAGAAATCGTATGAAAATCCCAACCGTTTCTGAAAATATCAATGAAAAATTTAACGATATGGTTTCAACGAAAAAAAATAATACGTTTTTAGGGTTCCCTCCCTAACATGAAAAGAACGGAACTCTCAATAATGATTTCTAATTCTATTTGGAATCATTTTCATATTTTAGATGCTGATGGGTTGTTGTACATTTTGACCATTTGAGGTTAGAAAACCTTTGAGGGTTTTAAAAATAGACAGGAAAAAGTATAAAATTAAAGGAAATACTTAGAATCGTTTTTTAACCAATTTATTACATAATTAATTATGGTGTAATTAATAAAATACTTTATAATAATAACACTTTAAAGGAAGCAATTAAAGTTTTATCAAATAACTATACTATTATTGTTTACTATTTTTTTTTTCAAAATTTCTCATGCATGTAACACTATTTTACACGATGCGCTTACGATTTTACATAATCATGCGCCTGTACATGATTTTGGATTGTTCAGACTTTAAGCATATATTTTTGCGTTGTGAAAAATCAATGCTTGTAAATGATTTAATATGAAACACTAAGTATACTTAAATGTTTATAAATGCCTAAATGTGCACAGAACCCTCTGAGTGCGAGTTCCACTCGTGCTTTACAGATTTTCCTACAGTTGCATGCTTCAAATATACTCAGTTTGATGTACAGATCCGCCTAAATGAATAATAGACACGCTCCTTGTTACGTTTTTATGTATAGCTTCATTTCCGATGTAAATTCTTAAATTGTTGATCTTTGGCCTAGTGACTGGTTAATTCTTCAACTGTTTATGCTATTCCACTGTGAATGTGCACAATTGCTGCAACGCACAATATTCAAGCACGTTTCCTGTGTTGCCAGCGAGAACATATTTACCAACCGATACATTTTTGAGTTATTGTCTCTCGTTTCATTTCGTTGCGTTAATGAAGTTACCGTTGACAAACAATTTTGGTGACGTCCAATTTGACTAAGTCAAGTATGAATGTGTGTTTGTATGTATACTTATATGAATTTTATTTTATTTTTTTTTATTTTATTTTATATAAAGGGGAAAAAAACAAATTATAAGAAATGTGTTATGGACATTTAACAAGAAATAAGCTCGTGTTCTAATAGTTTCACAAAGAATAAAAAAAGTAATAAATCCGTTTATGAGATATCCAATTAAATACAGGTATAAATGTAAAATTGATAACTTAATTAAGAGAAACAATATTTTGTTTCCAGAAGACATAACAGCAACACCAAAAACACATGTAATTAAGTTATCGATTAAACAAAGATGCATTTTAGATTATAAGTTAACTATGTAAGGCGTTACTAGTTAGCTAATTTGAACAAACAATAAATAAAATAAAGCGAAAAATAAAATTGCTGGTATATCCGCTGTGCATGCATTTCACGGAGTCTGTTCATTGCACCTAATTTAAACCGGGGGCGCGAACTTGTAAGGATGTCAAAAGACAACATCTCTTTATTGCACAAGTAGCACAGCCGCCGTAGCGGTGCTCTGGTATCGGCATCCATTTGTCGCTACGAGTTAGTTTAGGAGTTCGAATCTGTATCTGACTCAGTAGGGATTGACAGATAACATTGATTGACAGATAGATGGCATTACGGTAGTGTTATATGTCAGGGAAAGCTATAATCAATATAATACAAATTTCAGTTCAAAAACTAAAAATGAAAAAAAATATTTTCCTTGATTGTTGAAGACATGAAATTTTGTTTATAGACGTGTTGTGTTCATTGATGGGCGACATCCGTCTGGAAAGCATAAGGAAAAAATGGTGAAAACTAAAATAAATTGGACACGAACGGAAAATTGAAAAAGAAGTTGTTTTCTGTAAATTGGTACATAAATGGGTAAAATATGAGAACTAATTAAAGCTGGGTATCACGGTAATTTAAAAAAAAAAGAAATAACAGATTTTTGCCGGTTGCTTCATCAGGTTTAAAAAAATATTTAAATTTCTAAAAACATCTGAATTCTTAAAGTCTGAACAATCCGAAATCATGTACGGGCGCATGATTATGTAAAATCGTACGCGCTATATAATAGTGTTACATGCGCGACAAATTCTGAAAAAAACAATAGTATAGTTGTTTGATAAAACTTTAATTTCTTTCTTTAAAGAGTTATTATTATAAAGTATTTTATTAATTACTCCATAATTAATTATGTAATAAGTTGGTTGGAAAACGATTCCAGGTATTTCCTATAATTTTATACTTTTTCCTGTCTATTTTTAAAATCCTTAAAGGTTTTTTAACCTAAAATGGTCAAAAGGTACAACAACCCTAAACGGTCAGCATCTAACGTCCGTATGCACCACGCTCAGTCAGGACTGTCAGTCGGATTTACTGATAGTTAAAATCCTACTTTATCTGGACACTTTAACCGATTGGACCGTGCAATAGGGTACGGTCGGTAAAGTAGACTCTTGTTCCGACCCAACTGATGGTTAATGAGAAACAGAAATACATGTTTAACTGTTAGTAAGTCCAACTAACAGTCCTGACTGTGTGTGGTGCATATAGGCATATGGCAGTCAGAAAAAGTGGTCAGAATGCTTTTTGCTAGATTTAATTATCCTGTCTATATTATCGGTATTTAAAAATGAAATACATGTGATATAGGATATTCGTAGATTTCTTCGAGTAGGCTCATTCCGTAATTTGGTTATCCTGATTGTTAGCAGAGCTGATTCTCATAAAATATGAATTTTTTTGCAGTTGGCGCCGCTTCCCTCAGGGTACTATTGAGTTTTGCCGTCGGCGGTCTTCTGGGCGATGTCTTCTTGCACACCCTGCCGGAGGCTTGGGAACACGACTTCAAGAACAGAAAAGGTATATATTTATGTTGTCGTTCACAAGGGAAAGATGGTAGCGCTATGTTTATTTTAAACCGAGATATTGAAGTCTGAAATTACTTCGATAGAAATTGTCGCTCATTTGGGCGCGATTGCCACCCCATGTCTGGTATGAATTTGAAAGATGTTTCATATCAAGATTATTCCTCTTCTAATTACACGCTAGTATCACTCCGTTAACCTCCTGTTTCCTTTATACTTCGTATTTTTTCTTATTCCTATTGACTTATTATTTTTTAGTTTCATTTAACAAAATTATTGTTAGTTATAAAGATATTTAGTTATAATAGTTAGTTATAAATACCTCAGCCACACTTGACAGAAAGATATTGGTCTTGTAGAAATAAGTTCGCTATATGTATATTTATGTCGTATTAAATGTGAAATAAATAAATAATATGTCAAGAAAACGTGGACAATCGGCGGGCATGCAAGACATGCATGGTAAGAGGTTTGTAAAATAATCGATCGTCAATAGCGATCGCGTTCGGTATCATATTTGCATTGTCTCCGTTGGAGAAGGCTATGTGAAGACCTTGGAAAATCTTTGCATGTTTCGATTCGATCTAGGGTTATAGCAAATAGATATCAGAACTGAATGAGATTTTCTAAAAGTGATACATAAAAAGGGTATCTTGAACGCATGCCTTATTGATGATTCTAAATAACTTTACTTTTTCATTAAAATTAAATAAGACAATTCGTATTTTTAACATTGTATTTTGTCTTCAGTTTCTTAATGTTTAAATAGGTATTGTACGTAACCAGAGGAGTTGAGATATTACTTGCGCATGTTACTGCGATGAATAGTCTGCTCATCCTCAAATAATGCATAACGTTTAATTGTTTTGAATCCGTCAACAAAGAATAATTTTTGGGTTTCAATTCCAAATATCAAAGACGATCATGTAACAGATCCATTTTACGATTGACACAATTATATATTCACTTAAATTAATTCTAGTGATTAAATTTTACCATACGGCCCAAGTGAAATAAGTTAGACGTGCCTGTCATTTCTGAAATTTCTTCGTTAAGATACCATCCCATCCTCGGCTATTTCAAGATCGTGGTATGATGTAAAGCATCATATCAACATCAATATGTAATTAAGGAAACTAGAAATTATAAATTTCCCAAAAATGTGCCAGATTTGGTTGATTCTCTCCATTATTTGCCATTGACTGTACCACCAAAGTCTGGCTGCTGAGAGCTCTTCTGATTTTTCAGGTGTAAATGATGACCCTTTCAAAGACGAATTATTTTCAATACTCAATCAAATAGCTTTTAAGTTTCTTCTATATTCGATTTACGACATATAAATCCATGGAACTGACAGTATACTTTTCCATGGCATCGACCGCATCCGTCACGGATAATTGTAAATAAATTTACCTTTTATCAAGAAACATGAGTCGTAATAACAAGTTCTTGGATATCTGGGACCTTTTAGGGAATTACGTTATTAACTGCGGCCATTTCCCAATTCTTAGCAATTTCCTTGAAACCGTAGAATGTACGTTGTTCTAACCAGAAGATGTTGGTTATTTTGAACGTTTTTTTTCACTGTCTATATCGTAATATCAACGAAGTAGAACAGGGGGCGATAATAGAAAATCGAAGATGCGTAGTATACTCTTATGTCTTCTTACTAACCTCCATTCTTGTACAGTAATTTTAATCTGCTGAACGTAAAGTTAAAAAGTGTAATTATGGTCATTTTCACATTGCACCAGCAATGTTTTCTAACTCCGATGAGATCTGGACCCACGCTTGTGTTATTAAATCTGTGTCTTTCTACACCAGTCACGGCTTTGTTAGAATTTGAACATAAACGATTAAAATTGGGAAAAAAAAGTGGTTAGTTTTTATCACGTATTGAAAGGACGTTTTTGTATTATTTCTCTCCAATTTTTATGACTACTCTTTTTCTTGTGTTTACAGACAGACGTCTGCTGTCTGTAAAATACAAGACAAGACAAGACAGACATTTGTTTTTATATTGTTTTATTTCAGATTTTCGTCTTTCGCAACTTTGATACGTTTAGATCATCTCACCATTATTTAAGTTATTTGCACAATGTCTGTAAGATATCTCTATGGAAACTCTTTTGTACCTAGATGGACAATATGAAGTATTATTATTGGACTCCGACCAAAGGTGCTTGGGGTATATATAACTCATTTACCCAGCTGTGGACAAGGCCAAGCAAGGCTTCTCTGTTCTTTTCTTCTGAGCATGTTGTCTGAAGGATAGGGCGAGTACTTTGCTAATGACGTATTTGCATCAGAGCATTTGTGCCAAAAAACTCAGGCTCGACAGCTTAGTTAAATTGAGCACGTGGTAATAATTTTATTGAAGTAAGTGCAAGCCTCGAACTCAGAGATATTTCTGTCGATATACTTTAAAAGGCCAGTTGTTGAAACTTAATTTCGACATGTATAATTTTATATTTAAAATAAAAAAATAAATTTTGTATCTTTTTCTTATTCATTTATATTTTCATTCATCTCAATGGATTCCATAGTCGGCTTAATAAAATTTAGTTGCATTCACAATTTGATATATCGTTTATATGTAAATTTTGTTCTTACACAAAATATGGCTTGATGGGATTATTAAAACTGTATTGATGCGTGAAAAATAAATTTTTAATGTTATATGATCATTTTACATGAGTGAGAGAGGGATGTAAATAATTTAGCATTGCCAACTAACTGCCTTTCGTATCGCTTCTTTGTGGTGATGTCATATTTTCGTTACGCGCTCTTATTTGCGTTACGTATATCCTTTTTTATTATATATTTTGTTCCTGTCCGAGATGAATTCTTACATCTCAGCTTTTTTTTCAGCTATGATTTTGATCCTCTTTTCCAGCAGTATACGATGTTAATCCTCTTTTTGCGCGTACTCGCGGCTTTTTGGGCCAAGTTTGATGGCCATCCCGTGCAAAGACAGTAACAGAGCTGAAAATCCTTGGATGAAAATTCAAGTATTACATCTTTTTCTTCTCCATTTTCATTTATAACGATAGAGCACTTCACAAAACTAGTTGGCGTTGAAAACATTAAAATAAGTCCATCAACGCATATTGAAGAGTAGCATCATCCAGCATAAGTTTTTCTTCATTGCTTCCAAGTTTTTTTGTCGATATGCTGCTGAAAGATGCATCGTCGATTTCTCCAGTTTTAGTATTAAATGATTGTCTCCCTTTTCTTTGCCTGTCTTTTCTTTTCCCTTTGGTTGATCAACTCTATGAACTTTATGCGGCTTTATTTTGAAATTGAATAAAAATCTCGGAACAAATTCACAAGGCACACGTGTATGATCTTGAAGCAACTTCATGGTTCAACGAGTAATGTGAAAGTAAAGTATAATAAGTAACACTTAGTTAGTCAGAGAAAGGAGGGAGAGAGACAGACAACCGATAGTTATACAGCTGTCTCGATATACCTGCCTCGGGCCCGGCTGGTTATTACCACCGAGGAAGTTCCCAAGGGCTCTCTCTCCTATAGTTTTAATCCGATTGACTTAAAAATTTTGGAGAATATTCTAGACATATTGTACTGTAAGATAAACAAAATATGAAAAAATTATTTTTGAAATTTCCAAACCCATGTAACGATTACAACAGGAAACGTGTTAAGGGTAACACATTTCCTGTTGGCCTCGTTTTGTGATGACATCCGCTTTTTCATTTTAGCAAAAACGAATTTAATATATATATATATATATATATATATATATATATATATATATATATATATATATATATATATATATATATATATATATATATTTAAATCAAAGAATACTTATAAAAGTAACAAATTTGATAGTTGTGATGCGTCTTTTTACGCATTTCTTTTACTGGTTTCAGTTGTTTATGTGTTTTTTATTTATTTTTCTCTTTGTTAAATATTTAACAGTTTGTGTTATTATTTTTGTACTAAGAGTAAAAAAATTAGTAGGGGAAAAACAAATTATTCGTTGCAAAAAGGTAATTTGTATGGAAAACATTTTGTTGATTTATTTTGTAAAATTAACTATGAGTGGCCCTTCTAACTATCTACAAGGTTTAGTATAATTATTAATATATTTGGGTAAAGGAAAATAGTAAATAACTCACTTCTGCTAAAGGCCATTTATTTCCATTCTGGGCTGGATTCAGCATTAAGAAAGCTAAGCTGGTTGCACGGCCTTCGGACAGCAAAACACTTCATGGGATCTTCAGAGTTTTTTAACTTAGCACGCGTGGCGTTGTCCATCTATTGATATGAGAAATGTTTTTCATCTGAAAGATACTCCCAGAAACACAAAATCCGTGTATTTGTAAAAAGAAAATATGAGCCGTCGTGAGACGCCTGGCAGATGTGAAACTTCTAAATTTTTTTTATATTTATATAGTAAAATATTTTTATATGAACGAATTGAAAACGAAAAAAAACAAATATTCAGATATAATAATACAATTTTAATTATATTTTATTATTTTATTTTTATGAAATAATTTATCAGAGAAATATTTCTTAGCAGTTAATTGAAAATATATTTTTAATTTTATAATACTGTTAGTCGCCAAGACGCGACGCTGGCCGAATGGCACGGCGCGACGTGCCATCGGAATGTTTGATTCAAAAAAATAAGGTACTAACACAAGCGAAAATCTTTAAATTTGAATTACTGACGACATTGGTTTTGGAAATACACATTTTTGCCATCAGGCGTGAGGGTAGATAACTTAGCATTTTTTTAAAGTTGCGTGGGTACATCGATTACCCCCGGGTATATTACCGGCGAATAGTGTCGTTTATTGCTGCTTATTGTTACGACCCGGTGATGGGATGTACACTGTTCTGTGTTCAAACTTTGCATTTTTTAAAGTTGGGTGGATACATCGATTACCCCCGGGTATACTACCGGCGAATAGTGTCGTTTATTGCTGCTTATTGTTACGACCCGGTGATGGGATGAACACTGTTCTGTGTTCAAACTTTGCATTTTTTAAAGTTGCGTGGGTACATCGATTACCCCCGGGTATACTACCGGCGAATAGTGTCGTTTATTGCTGCTTATTGTTATGAACCGGTGATAGGATGTACACCATTCTGTGTTCAACGTTTACATGTCAACATCCGCTTATAGTTCATCGGTTGGCGTTGTGTGACGTAGAATCCTATTTTAACCTACTCAATTGCTAGTTTACTTAGTCCAAACTAGGTTTTCTCTGAGACCTTATATATATATATATATATGGATATAGCAGAAACTTATCAAGCACTAGTAGAACTTGTACTAAGAGGGTTCTGTACACATTTAAGCACTTATAAACATTTAAGGATACGTAGTATTTTTATTCAACTACTTAGAAATATTAATTTTTCACAACTTAAATATATTGCGTAAAATTATGTTGCATTTTTCAGAAATTATAAGATCGAAGATACTTGCTGTAGTTAACTTCTAGTTAGATTTTACCAACCTTTTTTTTAAATGTTTTTTAATAATATAATTTTTAAATAATATCCACGTAAAAATAAAAACAAAAAAAACTTCGGATTCTTTATCCTCTCTTTACTTCTTACACGAATATTTAGAAAAAGTTAACTTTTGCAAAATTAATAAGACATTATGCCTAATTTTAAGTTTCTAGCTTGCATGGTTTCTACGAAAACCGTCTGTTTTTTCAGTTTGAGGTAAAATGAAAAATTTTTGGTATACTTTAGCAAAACCTTTTTATTTTAATTTCTTTACAATAATACAAATAAAAATTGAATAATCTCTAAAGCAAAAATGAAGGCGATTGGACATATAGGTCTCAGAGATCTTAGTATACCCCTGAGGGTTAAAGTAGATTTTGTAATTACGTTTTGTATTCGCTTGTCAGAGTTTTAGATTCAAAGTGTTCAGTGCAAGAAGATGCCAAGAAGAGGTTTCCAGCGAAGTTAGGGAAATCAATTCGAGCATTTCTGAGGTTAGTATCATAGGATATATCAAGAGGTTTGTGTAAAGTAAAGAAGTTAATGTTACCATCTTGATCTTGACAAGTTAGATTTATTTTTATTTAACAATTGCTTAATAAATTAGTAAACCTTCAAAATTTATGTTACGTATTGGGTTTCAAAGAACATGACCACATTTATGAGTTCAGATCACGTTTTAATTGTGTGGCGTATCAATGTTTAGCTTAATATTCATAGTGTTTTCATAGTTTATACTTTTAGTGGTAGGAAGACCTTCTCTTACTTTGATGTCAGATTCACGGATATATCTATCTCCTGGGTCTTCTTTCATAAAACTTAGCACACACATAAATATTCGTTATCTCGTAAATATTCGTTATCGTCACCTCACATAAATATTCGTTTTGGTTTACGGTATGCCAACTATGGTCACCGTCCGTCAGCACCCAAACTACAAGGGTTATGTGCATAAAACTTACGATGAGATCATGCAAAATATTAACCCAGGGTCGTAGTAGGAGTACAATTTGTAATTCATTAATCGAACTTGGGAATTTTTCTCATCAACCAAAGCAATAGAAAATGTCATGTGACCTCATCTTCGCGGGATACGAGTCTTCACTGTGTTTTGTAGTGTGTGTCCTACCCCAATTATTTAATTTAGTATGACAAAGATGTGAAGGATTGCGATAACGGCATTTTGTAAGTAATTCAATGCAAAATTATTTTCGTAAGAAAAATGAAGGAGATGTAGAACAATCAATTATTGTTCGAGCACCTACAGAAGATGTTGTAGGCAGATTTACACAGTGCAAAATAATATTAATATTTATATTAAGTATTTACCATATTTAATAGAAATACCATGTGCCCTTGAATGTTTGTAAAGCTGTAACCAAAGAACGTGTATATTATTTCGTACAGTTGATTCTGTGCATTAAACAGATTAGAAAATAGTAAGGACACATACGAAAAATCACTATCGCGTTTGAAAAATATAACTGCAGAACTTTAGATTTAAATGAAAAAAAAATCATGTGTGCAATTCACACGTGGTAGAAGTGAAACTTTCAAAAATTTTAAATTTAAATTTTTAAATATTGAAATCCGTAGTTTCACATCCGTACATCACGTAGTTTCATTTAATAGTATTAAATTTTTAAGTTTAATATAAATTTGTAATTTTGATAAAAACTAAAATAATTAGAAAAGTTTTTATAATTCTCCTTCCCCTTCACCTTCCCCTTCCCCATCCCCCTTCCCCCTTCACCACCAACCCCCTCCCCCTCCCCCACCCCCCACCACGTGTCTGTTATCCATACAGGTAATTCTGTGCATCAAACTGAGTAGACAATGTTAAGGGCTATACGATAATATCGTTACGTTTCTAAAAGTCAAGTTGCGATTTCAACGAAAAAGAATTATGATTTTTACAGAAACACCCTTCAAATACATCCAGTTTAATGCACAGAATCATTTGTATAAACAAAAGACACGTTCTTTGTAACACATCTATATATGCAGATATAACACAACGTGTCTCTTATCCATACAGGTGATTCTGTGTATCAAACTGAGTAGAAAATATTATCACATACACCATGTGACAATTCTTAAACGTTTCTGTAAAAATCATTGTCAAGTTGCGATTTCAAAGAAAAAGAATTACGATTTTCACAGAAACACACTTCAAATGCACCCAGTTTAATGCACAGAATCATTTATATAAACAAAAGACACGTTCTTTGTAACACCTCTATATATGCAGATGTAACAAAAATGTGTCTCTTACCCATACAGGTGATTCTGTGTATCAAACTGAGTAGAAAATATTATCACATACACCATGTGATAATTCTTAAACGTTTCTGTAAAAATCACTGTCAAGTTGCGATTTCAAAGAAAAAGAATTACGATTTTCACAGAAACACACTTCAAATGCACCCAGTTTAATGCTCAGAATCATTTGTATAAACAAAACACACGTTCTTTGTAACACCTCTATATATGCAGATGTAACAAAAATGTGTCTCTTACCCATACAGGTAATTCTGTGCATCAAACTGAACAAGTAGAAAATGTTAAGAAACTTTTTGGCAATTCTCAACCGTTTTTGAAAAAAATGTCATTGTTAAAGTTGCGATTCGAACGAAAAAAAAAAATTTCCAGAAAAATACTACGTTTGATGCACAGAATCACTTTTATAGATCCGTTCGTTTTTGCCAGTTTTGTTTGTATTTATCAGCTTAATTTTTGTTTATTCTAAGACATTGTTCCAAATAGGTAAATGTTATAATTGGGGCTAAGGCAATTTAAGTTATTCTTCTGCGGTTTATTACAGTTTCCTTTTTGGTACTTTTTAATACTCTCACTCGGAACAATGTTTACAAATCTAATTACGTAAACAAAACGCACATTATAGTTATAAATAATCGCGTCGAAGGTCGGTCTGACTGTCGTCGAACTCGACGCGTGTTGGCAGCGTGTACGCCTTTTGTTTCGCACACTTAACGCGTACTTCGCGGATTCGCGTGAAATTCACGGTTTGAAAGGAATGATTGTATATACTTGTTTTGGGACATCGAATTAAGAAAATATTATATTTTTCTCAATTAAATAAAACTATATGATGTAGTATTATTTCCACTTTATTTAAATTCTTAACTACGGCCTAGGTTTCGTTGTATGACAACATCTTCTGGTGGGCTATTTGTAAAGATCTTTACAAATTGCCTACCTGAAGATGTTTATGATGTTAAGAAACATTTCATTGTAATGAATTTCTACAAAATTAATGCCAAATGTATTCACTATAAGAAAATATTGATATTTTTGGAACCCTTAAAAATATATACTTGTTTAGAAGTCCCTAAGTTAATTAAAAATCCCTTCTCAGGACGCTGATCTAAAGATCTTTACAAATTGCCTACCTGAAGATGTTCACGATGTTAAGAAAAATGTCATTATAATGAATTTCTACAAAATTAACGCCAAATATATTCACTATAAGAAAACATTGTTATTTTTGGAACCCTTAAAAGATATATACTTGTTTAGAAATCCCTAAGTTAATTAAAAATCCCTTATCAGGACGCTGCACCATGTCCGCTTTCAGATCGCTAATGTCGTAAGTTCTTTCGAAGTATAAGCTGCTGAAAGGAGATCAGTGAAAATGGGGCAGAAATAGAATATAATTAAAAAAAAACTTCTTTTTTAGAATATAAAAGACCAAACAATTCAGCGATTGATTATCAGGGAAGAGTAAAATATACAATATAATTTGTAACTCATAACACAAAACAAAAATGTTAACTTCATGAACGTACATAAATTATATTTTTAATATTTCAAGAATTGTTAATAAGAAATAAAAATAAAAATGTAACCAAGTACACAATAACTTTTTAGAAAAGATTACAAAAAATAATCCATACGGATTGCTTTTTTTTAATTTGTAGCCATTTCCTAAATTAATTAAATATAATCTGTTAACTGACATTCGTTCTATTTTTATCAAGCGAAAGTCGATCCGCATGGAAATTGAACTAAAATAACTAAAATAATAAAATAAAATAAACTCGTAAGATATCGCTAATCTCAAATTTGTTTTTAAGTCTCACTGTAACGATGAATTTAAAAATGTTTCGGGTAAACTTAATAATATCAATATTACGATTCTTTTCGTAACGCTAAAATTATTTATCAATGAATGTATTTTTGGCGCGGAAAAGATGCAAGTTGGCATACGCGAGATCATTTGCCTAGGAACATTCTGAGAAAATAAGCGAAACGGCGACCGTCGTTGTGACGTGTGAGGAATATGTAAGAACAGCATGACAGACAGTTTTCGAAGTACGTATTTAGTTTTCAGCTACTTTGTACACCTATCGTCAAACTATACGAAGTTAAGATAACATCAGCGAGTGAAGTTCAGACGCATTGAAAAACTACAGCTGCAAATGTCATTTTGAGCATTTCAAGCCAGCTGTTCTCTCAAATCCTATTTCGCTAGTTTCCCTAAATATATGAATAATAGTCGACAAACCCTGTATAAAATACTCGATAGATCGTGTGCAGGCATACATATTAACGTCAGTCGCTTACGGCAGTGGTCGCAAGCGGTCATGTGTAGGCAGAGAATTTTTTTAAATATAGTTTGTAGTATCCAATATAATTTCAGGCTCATTCTCGAATTGCAAAACACCACTCGTAACACAATGAGAAGAAGAATGTAACATTCTGCGTATAAGTCCAACATATTAAGTAAATCATAGTTATTTGAAAATGATTGCGTGTTTTAACGTTTCCAAAATGGAGTCGACACTAAGGGAGAGAAACAATACGAATGCCCCGAGTGTAAGAGAGACGAATATGTTTATTCACCTACTTATGGTTTAGGTTGAGTGATGTCTCGCACATAGATACCGTATATAGGGACCTCTTCTATCGCGGTATATATATATATATATATATATATATATATATATATATATATATATATATATATATATTATTTAAATTAATGAGTTAACCCTATTCCTCCTTACTTTTGATTACACGTCGTTTTTACTTTAACGCAAGACTTCAGCGGGGTTTCAATATAAATTGTAGTTATTAGAGAGAGAGAGATAGAGAGATCCATATTATCTTAACTGGTACACTATGTCTATTGGCTTAACTGGAGTTGACGAGATGGAGCGCTCTGCTCGCAGTCACACGCGTCTATTACGATTGCATTTAAAATATATCGAAGCACTACAATTACAACAGAGGACGCGCTCGCCACAAACCTTCGTTAAGCGCTCCACAGCGCCATGTAATGTGAAATATTATAAGTTGTACGTGGGCGTTGAACGGTGTCTTCAAGTATAAGCACTGTCTAATGTACCATACTAATATCTTGTGAATTTTGCCGTAGAAAAATCGAATTTGTTCATGTATACGTGCTGTCTGTACCGTGCAATTAAGTCAACTGAACATAACGAACGACGTTTCATGCGTTTCCCCTCCAGCGGCACTAGTGTGGTGGTGGTGGAACTTTTTGCCATCTGCGGATGAGACGTAAAATTTTTATTCAATCTGAAATACAATAATTTTTATATTTTGTAAGGCACAAATTACCAAAGCATATTTCTGATCGTTACAAACTTAGACCGACGTTACTATTAACAGGCAGCCTACTCAAAAGTATTAATTTGCGTATTGTATTCTGGTATTTTGCAGATGGGACAGTTGCACTCTCTCAGTAATGGCAAATAATTGTATAGACGCGGGGGCGTACCGACGACGCGCCAAGTGTTTATTACGCGCTCCACAGCACCGCGAAATCGTCTATCGAGTTCGATATCGCATCCGACCTTTGCGGGCCGGCGTGGGCGTTGCAAAATGTTGTGTCGTTATGGTGAACATCGATATTGATTGAAGTTGTGTGCATTAGTGGGAATAAATATTATAAAAAAGTTCTATGGCAAAACGGAGTATTATACGCATATTTTGGAAGTCAAAATTAGTTCAACGATGCTGTTAATATAAACGCGTTTTAACTTTGCGCAGCACCATCTGTTATCAGATTGGGAAAATGCGGGTCGAAAATGTTTTGTACAGTTAAATAGTTTTACCCAAAACTTCTAAAAGTTCGTTCTGACAGAGATGATGTTTTTTTTTCATAATTTTCTTGCCATTTGCTTGGCTTGGACGACAGAATTTAACCATTGCAACAGGCGTTTGAAGTTATACAGGATCAACTTGAAATCCTACATGATCAATCAATTCAGAATTCTTCCATTTTTGTATCGGTTGAGTAGAGGTTCAAGTCTTGATTGATATCTCTTACTGTCAATCGTGCAACTCATGAGTCAGCGTCGTTCAGTTCTACGTTCAAATGATATGGTGCAGATAGAAATTTCCATAAAATATGTGATTGAACCATTATTTCTCTATACCTTGTTGATCATTACTATTTGCACTATGTTATTTCTATGAAGGCACTGGTATTAAATCAATGATGTCGCAGAAAACCCACCAAACAAAACAAAACTTCTAAAAGAATAAAATTTTGTTGGGACTTCTGTTTGCAGTGTTATATAACGTAACCATAGCAACGACGGCAATGGAATGACAGCCATTTTTATGCTATACGCACCCGGTTTACTTTCCCTTTTGATAAACCTAAAAAAATTCCGTTTTTTGGTAAGATCTCTGGAACTGATTTTATCATTTAATTTTAATAAAAAAAGTGTTTCTATCTCTAGGTATCGAACAAAGACACTAAAATCTGTTTCGTTTGGACTCAGTAACTGTTTTCAACTTTTTCTAGAAATATATCTCGTGAACAATAAGGTTATTCCAATCTGGAAATACATCGTTATACTTCCTTCCTTTTGATTGAAGGAACCAAAAGTAATGTGAATTGTCAACTTGTCCACGAGATTATATCCAAAGAGAAGAATATTACAGGAAAACAAATGAAGGATGAGTTTTAAAAAATAGAACACTATGGTTTTAAAACAAAATATATTCAAATTTGGAATTCAAGATTAAAGCAAAGACAATGGAATGGCAGCCATTTTTCTGCTATACGCACCCGGTTTACTTTCTCTTTTGATAAACCCAAAAAATATTCCGTTTTTTGACAAGATCTCTGGAACTGATTTTATCATTTAATTTTAATAAAAATAGTGTTTCTATCTCTAGGTATCGAACAAAGACACTGAAATCTGTTTCGTTTGGACTCAGTAACTGTTTTCAACTTTATCTAGAAATATATCTTGTGAACAATAAGGTTATTCCAATCTGGAAATACATCGTTATACTTCCTTCCTTTTGATTGAAGGAACCAAAAGTAATGTGAATTGTCAACTTGTCCACGTGACTAAATCCAAAGAGAAGAATATTACAGAAAAAAAAATTAAGGATGAATTTTAAAAAATAGAACACTATGGTTTTGAAACAAAATATATTCAAATTTGGAATTCAAGATTAAAGCAAAGACAATTATGCTAATTTTATAAATAAGGAAATTCTATTTATTGTATATTTTATACTGTCTAGTGTTCAGTTTGCAGGGTATATACATATAAGTATATTTTCTGAATGTGTGGGTAACGAAGAATAACGACTAAAGTGGAATGTGTTAGGAAAACAATTTACAAACATATTATAGACAAACGAAAATCTATCTGAGTGCAATGACTAAGTCCAATTTTGTAACAAAACATTATTCATAATAGAATCTCAGATTTCTATTATGAATAATGTTTTGTTACAAAATTGGGCCAAAGAAGTATTTTTGGGTTAAATAAACTAAACCTTTACAGATCCAAATAATCTTGAAAAGAATTGTTTACGAAAATGAAAAGTATAAAAACGTTTTAAGATGTATATATTAAATTATTATAGATTGTATTTTATAAACGCTTTTATATTACAAAATAGGTCCATATGGTTCTGTACTGGATTACATAACTAAATTGTTCAGAATATTGTTAATAATTATATAAAAAAATTATAAAAATCTTATATAAATTAAATTATTAAAATAAAGCGCAAATCATGGTCAATTTTATTACCAGCTAGTATATAATAAAGTCGCTAATATGAACATCGGCATCTTTATATTTAAAATTTGTAAAATGAGGTATTGAAGTAAAAAGCATAAAAAAGCAAGTGGAAGTTACCATATTCTAAGGAGACATTGTCGATAATAAGTACATATGTTCAAAGGATCTTCTAACACTGCTGTATTCCAGTTTGTCAGACACTTTGTGATCATGGCATAAGACAAGATTTTTATTATTCCGTTTAATTTTTTCCTGTTATCATGTGTGCAGAGATAAAGTATGATAATTTTGTATAATAATGTTGTATATTATAATTTTAAATGACATTACAACGTCTAGACACAAAGTATGACGGATGTTGCCATTGTTAGTGAATCAAATATTGATAATTTTTACCTAATCAGTCATAATGTTTATTGCCATAAATGACAGAATTTAAATACGCTACCTATAACTGTCAGTGAGAACTTTAAGTTATCTTTTATCTATGTAGTAATTACGTATAATGCAAACATTTGCCTTATCTATAACCACATTATAAATATTGTGACTTGCGTTGATGCATAACCGTTTTTATTCCTATCTATCTACAATATTTATGCGATACTCTATATAAACAAATACCACAATAAGATAATGATTTTGAGAAAAGATTTTATATTAATATTGAGTATACCTAATACAAAATGGAAAGGAAGGTATTAAATTTTTTTTGTTCAGGTCTTTATGTTAAGTTTTTATTACAGATATTTATTTCTTTCTTGAAAATCCCATGGCTAACTTATAGATTTACTTAAAGCTCTGGGTATGTGGAAGAACATAAAAACAAATGGTTATGAAACAATACAATATTAGAAAAACATAAAGATCTCACTATTCAAATATAGAGTTGTTGAAGTATGAATGCATTAGTACAGAACTCAGTCCTTTTCCAACATCACATTTTCTGTCGTTTTAGCATATAGAAAAATGGCGAACACTAATGCTTGGGAGTGTCATGCTTTCGTGATATTTCTGATGTTATTATTCTTCCATATCTTCCTCAGCTGGTCCATACTTGACTTAGTAATCAGAGTAGGCCTTTTGATTTCATTAGTACGTCTGCCATTATTAGAAATTAATGTCCCCAAATGGACGTATGATTGGATCATCTCACAATTAATTGGGTTTTGTGACTTCTAATAAGTTATCGTTATGGCGCTCAACAAAAATCATTTTCATCGTCAAAATTAATATTAATTAAATTTATTTTGATAAAATTTCAGAAGGTGAACCAATATCGATGAAATGCGGTCTCTGGGTCCTCTTCGGGATGCTAGTCTTCATAATCGTGGAGAAGCTCTTCGAGGGTGTGCAGGATGAGGACGAGGAAGAAGAAGAAGAAACTAACGAGTCTCTAGAAGAATCTGTTGATGAGAAATCCCAGATTCAAAACAAGAAAAATGGTGAAATTCCAGGGTCTCTCGAAATTGAAGATATCCACAACTTGGTCGCTGAAGAGAAGAAGAATAGATCGAAGTACAGTTCAGTTATAGAAGGTGCTGCTGCTTTGCCGACTTGCAATGGTGTCGAAGAGAATTCGAAGTTGCTGTACGCCTCTTGCCTTTTCAATAATAATTCATTGGGTATCGGTGCGTGCATAGAGAATGCTTGTAATGGGAGTTTGTCCAACGGGGTATCAAAGGGAAGGTGTGTGAAGGGTAATAGGTGGATGGGACGTTGTCTGCTGCGTGAGGGAAAGGCTAAGTTGGTGTCGAAGAACGCTGATGGTGAAAATAAGACCGCTAGTAAGGGAAAGCACGTGAGTATGTCATGTGTACTCATTTATTCCATTCTGAAATATATTTTTGGGAGTATGCAAAAGTTTTAAATGTTAAAATATGTCATTTATTACTCATGTTGTAACATCTAACCTACGGTGTTGGAGTTGGTAGTATTCTCGAAGTGAAAATTTCTTTTGTCTCATCTTATGCAAAATTGTTTAATGGGAAAAGATTTGTAATCTTCGGGTTTACTCTGAAGTAGGCTGAATAGAGCCGAACGGTTTGACACTTTGGGTATATTCGGTGTTAGGCTGAGTATGGCTAAAGGAGAGCCGATTTAGTAAGTATATTTTGTCATTTTGTCTAGTGACTCTTTAGTGCAGTGGTAAAGCACCGTATTATGTACGGAACGGAACGGATATCTGAGTTCGAACCTAGATGCTTGTGTTTTTATTCTTTGATTTTTTTATAAGAATAATATTCATTATTATAATTAAAAAAAATTCCCTCTCTTCCTACTCAGTATATAAAGTATAAGTTCGTAATGAAGACGTATATTTTTTCTTAGACAGTTGTATTTATTTATTATGTAGTGTTTTTTTGTATATAACTGCATAATGTTTTATAAATTAATCAAGTGTATTTGTATGCATTAATATATTATATATATTATGATATCATTTGGTAACAAAGTGGACAAAATATGATTAGTTGAAAGTGCCACTGCATTGTTATGGTTTGTTCACATGTCTCCATGAATGTATAGATCGTACCCTACCACTATTAATAGTAATTATTTTTTTTAAGTTAAAGTGTAAGTTGTATACAATGATGAGGTAACTAAGTATTCTACTGTATTTCTATTGATTTACATTTTCTAATTTCAATACTTCTACATCATATTATGAGATGTCATGCAGTATTTAATTAATTCTCAGATATTCGCTTTCAATTCACGTGTTACTTTACAAGAAGTTTAATCTATTAATAAAAACATTACTATTGGATATACTTGGTGTTAAATTTGTAGAAATTCATTATTCACAATTAAATGAAGCTACGTGATGTAGTATTATTTCTACTTTCTTTAATTTCTTTACCACGATCTAGGTTTCGTTGTATTACATCAACATCTTCAGGTACATGTACATCTCTTCATTCTCTTATCATCAAAGAATCTTTGCTAATATCCCACCTGAAGATGTAATACAACGAAACCTAGGTCTTGGTAAAGAAATTAAAGAAAATAGAAATAATACTTCATCAAGTAGTTTCATTTAATTGTGTACATTATTCTAGTTAGGAGATTTAAAAAATTATGTTTATCTTGATTTGATCACATACTATTGTCAATATGTTCATTTCTTCCTTGGGGGAAGGGGAGGAAGAATTATAAAAACTTCTAATTATTTGACTATTTATCAAAATTAAAAATTGATATTAAACTTAAAAATTAAAATTAAAAATTTTTGAAGGTTTCACTTATACCACGTGTGAATTACACACATGATTTTTTATTTTTCTGTCTGCCAATATTTTTTCTTGTTTTTTTAAATTAAAATATATCAATTTTCTTTTTTTTTTAAATAATAACAATTTAGTATTTTTCAGTCCATCTCAGAACTAATTAGTTACATTTCTTATTTCTTGGTCTTTTTTGGAAAGAAGTCCACCATATGTATAAATGTTGCTTTAAAGACTAACAGTGCTACTAATAAATATAAAGTCCATTTCTATTAGTAATAATAGTAAAACAATGCTATTTATGAATTTTTCTAATAACTCATTAGGTTTTAGTAAATTATTAGTTCGCTTGCATTGTACAGTGACAAGTATTTTATATATTATTCTATATTCTGAGTTAATAATTGAAAATAGATCCATTATGACTCTGTTTTACTGTTTTGTGCAATGCCAAACAGATAGTCATTAATCATTTGTGTTATAGCCTGGGATCTGGCCATTTGAAATCCTTTGTTATCAGCAAGAAGAAAAAAACATATTATAAGCAATGTAATCAATTATTTTTAATGACTAGTGAATCAAGGATTTAGAAGAATGTTTAAGCTTTAGTTTAAAGAAAAGATATTTCCTTTAAACAAAATAAGAATACATTAATCATTAAAATTGGTTGAAACGTCACTCATTAAAAATAGGTTTGTCAGCGGTTTAGCGATAGGTAAGGGAATACGTACCTTGATATTCAGTTACAAGAAAGTCTTAAACTTAATTTAAATAAAAAGATCCTTTTTTCAAAGGAAACCTAAAAAAAACAATTGTTAAATATTTACGAGCCTTGTGCCGAAGGTTTCGTCATAGTTTGCATAAGGCACAATCTAACCTATACTTATCATCATTTCTAATATTCTTTGTTCTATAAACCAAAATAAAACTGTAGATTAAAAAAAAATTAAAACTGTCTAATTTATCATTTTAGGCCTTGCTTCAGTTCCAAGATACCTGGCCTGCCATGTTCTCCTATCTCTAATATCATAATAATTTTTTTTATTCTTATGTATAATTTTGATTGAGTAAATACATAACGTTGGGTTTCAAATAGTCATATCTCGACTTATTATATATGTATATATGTAAGTGATGTCCGTTATACTGAATGTTTCTAAATCAAGCCTTTTTAAACCAAGTGTTGTCTCTCACTTCATTTTACAATTCAAATTCATCTCGATGCCTTCATCTTGCAGGTTGCTGGTTACCTCAACTTGATGGCCAACTCCATAGATAACTTCACGCACGGATTAGCTGTCGGTGGTTCGTTCCTGGTATCACTGAGGGTCGGTCTCCTCACAACATTTGCGATTCTAGGTGAGTGTGTTGTGTTTGTTTAAAACATTCTGTGTACTCAGATCATGTCTGTGATTATGTACTTGTGTCTGATGATGAATATAATAGAAATAAATTTTTGATTTTTGTTGTAGGAATGACATTTTTTTTATTATCGGTGAAATAGCCGCCTCAATCAGCACTATCTATTGGATTTTTTACCTAACTATGACAAATTCATTTTTGTAAGACATTATTTTAAGGCTTCTATGCAGAATCTTAAGGATACACAATATGAAGACTGAATTTTTATCATACATGTATCCTGTGAAATGACGTAAGATGAAATCTCACCGGTATTCCTCATAAATATCACCGATAACCGATATTCCTCAAAATGACAATTTAAAAATTAAAATTAAATATTGAAATATGTTGAAGTACTATCTGTGGGGAAGATAAATAGATATAATTATTATCTAATAATATTGTTATGTTTCATCATTTCCAACATGTTTCCTGGCGATACTGTAACCAAATTATCACCGAGACTACTTCAAGTTGCATCCAGATTGATGTATTCGTTGAGCAGTTATAAGTGAATATTTAAAAAATATATTTAAGGGAAAAATGTGTTTCATTTTATTATAAATGAGTCAATTAATAAGATATATAATATTGGTTAAATACTAAACGGAGAGTCTTATGCAGTTTTATTGGTTCTTTTACCTTTGTCATTTATAAAAATTACAAACAAATGTGTTTTGTTTATTAAATTGAAATTACATAATAATATTGATTCCAGTCCACGAGATACCTCACGAAGTAGGAGATTTTGCAATTCTACTTAAAAGTGGATTTTCACGATGGGAAGCTGCTAAGGCCCAGCTTGTGAGTATAAAATGTGTCCTGAACTATCTTTGTCATTCTTATCAGTACACTGACATTTATAACACATTCTGTTAAGGAGACTTTTTTCTTTGATTCTAATATCGAAATGAAACGGAATCTTAACATTATTATTTTGGTATGTGGTCTATATGTCGCAGGTTCACATTTTATGAACCATTCATTAACTCATAATCACTTTTTGTTGTAGTGAACCTAGTTATTGAAGGTTCTTTTAACCAGTCTTTTTATTGCCTGAATAGATGAATCTGTTTGATGTATTTTGTAATTTAAATTAAGACTTATTATTAAAAGATTAAGATCTGTCTAGGCTATTTTGAAATTTTCTTACAATCTGAATATTTGCCCGGATTTTAAAGAAATAAGTACTAGGTATGAGTATCAAAACGTAACTACAAACAGTACCTTAACTATCATATTGTATCAATATGCAACAAACAAGTAACAGTTATCGCTGTAACCAAACTCAACCCTTCTGCCTGTGTGAATTAAAACGACAATCAACTGAAAACTTTCGACAATATGACAAAACCCGTGACCTACCTAACTAATAAAGTGCAAAATATTTGCCATCTAGCTGTTCAACAAAAAAGAGACGATGCGAATATCAGCTGCACTGTCAATGCGTTTGGTTGCTGCTCCATTTTAGTTAAAAATATTAAGTTTATAGCACATCAGACTGGTGCCAACTGAAGATGTTGATCATTAGTTAAGCCAACTATTGTAGATATAGATATCTGAAAACAATATTTTAATATCAATGTAATAACTACATATCGGTTACGTAACTGTTTTCGGTTAAAGGCCATAATGCGCACATCTAATAAGTACCACAGTGGCTCGAGTCATACTTATACTTGGGAATTTTTTTGTCTTACTATAAAATTAATATTTTTGTTTCGTTCTTCCATGGTGGAATACAAACTTGTTATAATTCTTTCCAACTTCCTCAGTTATTTTTTATTTTCCACCTGTTCTGAACGAGGAGCAATTTTTGAAAATAGTCTTCCATCATGAACTTTGAAAATTTTCATTGCGTTTAGTCCCATTTTTATAGCTTGTTGTTTAAATCAAGTTTCAACATACAGATAATGAAGATTCAATTTAATGGTTTCAGGCTACTGCTTCAGCCGGTCTGATTGGCGCTATGACAGCTGTCTTCTTCAGTGGTGCAAGTAACACACTAGGTAAATATATGTTGATACTTCCTATGTTCGTTTTTAGAGTTTTATATGCTAAAAAAATAAAACACTTATAAAATTATTCATGCGTCTGTTTGTCTATCCATTAAGAAATTGAAATTTGCCATAGAGGAGGTTAGGCAGGAGGCATAGTGGAGAATGAGATCTTATTGATCCATATATTTCATCAATGGATCAATAAGCTCTCAATAATAAGGTAAAATTCTAAACAAATTAGAACATGTTTGTAAAAACTTTGGGGGGCAAGTTTGCTATAAAAAAACTTGGGTTTCGGTCGTGAGGTGTAAATAAAGGATGAATTATGAGATATTTGAACGATTTTCCTTTTTCAGAATATGAGATAGGTCGTCTTATTGTGACTGTCCATAAAAAACATTAATCCTTTTCCCTTTCCAAAACATCTGAAATTCTGAAAAGAAAACAACAGAATAGTAATGATTCTACTTGTCACAATCTTTGATGAATTCACAATAATTTCATGCTTGTGAAAGATATATTAGATTATTTATTTGTATAGCGATAAATAATATTAACCTTTATAAACAGGTTAATAGAAATATTATGTATCGTTGATGTTGCAACTTTCATATGTAGCTAATTCTTGAAGTTTTAATGATATTTAACAAATATTTTTAACAAAAGTAATAGTTATTTAACCGTTTTAGTGCCATTGTTTTTTACTCATATATACTTAGAAATGCCGAAGAAATATTTTGTTTTTGATGTCATTTACCCTTGTCTCGAAAAAATACTGTGTCTCTTCCAAAAATTATCCAATTTTAATAATTGTTTCGGTGTTTTCTTATAAAAACTTGTACAAGGATAACAAAATACAAAGAAATTTATGGAAATATATATCGTGAACAAAAATTATAACAAAAACTGAAATCAAGGTCACATCGTCATTTTTGCAGTCCGGTACATGCTCCGTATCAGCAAAATAATTGTTATCGTCGCTATTATCACTATCACTCAAAATTTGCATTACGCCAAATTGTGAGCGCACCACAATGTCACTCCCACTATCACTTTCTTCACAACTTTAAAAACAATTATTTTCACTCGAATTATTTTTGTATTCCGACATTATGAGTTAAAATTGATCTTTTCCTGGATCCTTTTTACATTGTAATTACTAATGATATTATAATTTGAACTTTATGTAACACGTAAAAAGATAAAGAATTAGCGATGCGTGCGAGTGACCTCCCCTACCGTGCGCTGATTTCGCGAGCGCCATCGTGCTCATGCCAAATTTAGTTAGGACGCGCAAATAAAATAAGTGTCATTATTAAATATCTAAAATTAGAATGTGGTTGTATTACCCGTGATCACCGGGACTTATTTGATGGGCAATATAATTCTTCTAATCTATTGGTTGTGTTCTCTCCACTGTATGATTTTTCATGCTGAATAATATATCTGATGAACGATGTGATAAAATATGAGACATTTTTCAAAACTTTACGTATCAATAATTTTTAATTTCTTGTCCACAATAAAATTTATTTTATGTATATAAAAGTCTGGTGCATGGCAATAGTTAATTAGATCCACTTTTATATATCAATGGACAACAATGACAATGCATTATACTTATAGATGGTTTTTAATATTTTTTAAATTTTGTAACACAGATTTTTAGTCACGTCTGTAATCCATTACACTTTAAATACACAAAAATAAACACTATTGTTAGATAAATGATATTAGCATTTTAAAATAAAGTAGTTGTATTTCATGTAATTGGTATTATAAAGAACCAAATATTTTTTTAACAATTAATAATCAATTAAGGATAAATATTGTTTATACTATTGCAATACTGAGGGCATAAAGAAAATATTTTTGAAGCCTTTACAAAACAGTTACTGCATAAAATGTCAAAAAGAAATTACTTTCTAAATATTTACAACATTCCGTAGGTTTCAGACGTGCCACAAATATAATTAAATATCACCAAAAATTGAGTATTTTTTTGGTGTACAAATCAATTCTGTCCTTTCTGGTGTTAAAAGTGGACTTAATTCCACGAGTGACTTCCACGTTGTTAGTATTTTATAAGCCAAACGATATGCAGTAACTCACTTTCTCATAAAAAATCTGATTAAAATTCTTTTCATACAAAAGTCAAGTAAATTTTTTATTGTTTTTGCGTTGCTTGAAAGAAAACAAATGATACAATTCAAAATGGTATTTTATTGAAGGATTGTGGTGGTTATATTTCTGGTTATCTTTCATTTTCTCCCAAACTTTTACAATTACCTTGATTCCGTATACGTATTAGGAGAGTTTTATTGAGGTTAATGTTAAAAAAGTAGGCACACTATGACTGGGAGTGGGTTAAAACTATTTGTAACAATACGTTAATAATTACATTTAAACGGAATTGCAGAAGCTAAAACGTCTTGGATCCTTCCATTCACGGCTGGCGGTTTCCTTCATATTGCTCTCGTAACGGTGCTGCCCGATCTGCTGAAGGAGGAAAGCAAATTGGAGGCCCTGAAGCAAGTGGCTGCTTTATTGTTCGGCATCGCCGTCATGGCTGTAATGACCATGTACTTTGGATGAGCAGATGATGTTACTTACTGATGCGCTCCAGTGTTTGGTCGGCTGGTTTTTTGGGGCGTCAATGTGGATAAAATATAAAATTTGAATTAGTAGTTTTTGAGTTTTTTTGACATGTTGGAATTTTTTATAAATGTATTATTTGAACATTTGTCGGTCTGTTTACAATTTGTATTAAATTCTGTGACTGATTCGTTATAGCTATGAAACATTCACCAGACGACCTACGAATTTATAAAAATAAAAATAGATGAAAAAATATATATGTTAAATAGTTTTTGAAGAAAATTAATCAGGGGTTAATAAGCTGTAGAACAGAAAGGCTATTGTTGTTCATGTGGATCTTTTATTAAGACCTAGGTCTGGATACGATACTGGTCTCAAACCCAATGGTACCATCGCAACATCTCTATATAAATAATGTTACATCCTGCATGTATAAACATAGCGCCACCTATTGACATGTTGCAGTACTATAATTTTATTGTCGAACAGAACTACTCGGTTCCATTCTACAAAAATAATGTTCTTACTCAAGTTAGAAGTCACCAATATGTTAGTTTTGAATTATGAGCCATCTCCATGTCAACTTTTATGAGAATTTGCTATGTTGTTTAGTATGAGTGGGTAACAAACAAACAAACACTTTCCATGGTTTTAATATTCTATGTGTGTGAAGTTGTTATATACTTATTGCTGCAAGAAGTATAGGCACAGCAAATTTGGTAATGATTCTTCATAGCTTGGTTGTGCAGTTATCGGGTAACAAACATCCAAACTTTCACAATTACAATATTAGTTATATGCCAAACAATGGGTCCTCTATCACACGAGACGCACCTCTAAATATAAAATTATACCGATGCAATTTTTGATTTTGTAAATATTCTATCGTGATAATAGAAAAAAATGTTTTTTTTCTTCTATCTACATATGTCTAATGGTTCCAATAAAATAAACACATTAAGGTTAAATTTTTTATTAATTCTTCCACGAATAAAAAATTTAACCATATTTTGTATCGGTAATAGAAACTCTGAGAGGCAGTTATGGAGATTTAACTATATTGTGATGCCATCTATCAGTCGTATTATGTACTAATTGACAGCAATGTTTTCACACAATAAACATTTAATGGCTTATTGTCATTAAATGTTTGTTGTAGCATTTCTTTTTTTGATAATATTTAAATAAAGGTCCATAATTAATAAAATTATAGTCTATTGTGTACTCTATAATATGGCTATTAAGATAGTACTACAATAAACGTCATTTAAAAATGCTATTATATATCACTGCACATGCTACATTTTCATTACATGTAATATTTTTAATTACATTTAATGAAATAAAATGAAACTGAATGAAATTTTATTTCTGCAATCTGATCCATAAAGCATACACTGTTGACTCTAAGATGATTTATAAAAACATAAAAACTACTTTTGATGAAAAACAATTATGCCCCAAAATATGGGTCTACCTTAAACACCAGACATGGGCGCTCTAATTAATGGCTGACTGTGTTATCTTGTACAAAAAATTACTATTTTTTAAGAAATATACCTACTATGTAAATCATGTATTCTGATATTAGATTAATTATAAAATTTCAGACTTTTTAAAATACTTGTACTCAATTTTTTAATATTTTTTTTTTATGATTAATTTACGTTGATACCAAAAATGTCAACATTTGTACGTCTCGCTGCTTTCGAACAAATGATTCATATTGTTAAAGTCAAAAAAATCTCTAAAGTGAGGTTAGGAAAATATTTCTGTATAAATAGACAAAAACAAAAAATAGAAATATTTCAAAATGCCTTTAATTTTTTTGTCCAACATAATTGAAATATTTTCAAAACTTCTCTCAATGAGGCAATATTACTAGTTAAACAAGCGAGATATATGAATAAGACCTAGATTAAATAAATTTGTTGTTCTTTAGTGATAGTCTCTGCATTTTCTGTTTAATAAAAAAATTATAAGTTCATAGTTTCAGCCCTTGCTTGAAAAAAATTCTTATAAAATAGTGTTGTTGTCACAGCTTTTGATTATAACTCAGTGAAAAATTTTGATAACGGACAATGAGGGTGCTGCAGTCCCCCTAATATTGTCTATGGTATAGAAGTATAACTGTCAAAGCTGTCATTGTCACATGACAAATTTTAGCACATCATAATATTATGATAAGTGTTGCTACTGTACAAAAAATTTTTCATTCTCACTAAATAAAGTAGATGTATATTTCACTTGTGGAAGCGGAATTTGTTTCAAGGTGGGACTGGATTTATAAACATTTATATTAGGATTAGAATGTCACTTTAATTAAAGACTATGTATGTATTGAAAATACAAAATTTGATAAATTATATATTTTACAGTATTATATATTATGTACAAAAAATGTTGCCATATTATATTTCTTTTTTGTCTATTATGTGTTTATATATTATTGTTTGGTGAGGCAGACACATATGTTTGTTGAGAATATGAGAGAAATTTTTGTGGAATCTTTTTTAAAATGTCTAGTTTTTTTTTTAAATATATTAACTGTCAATTTATTTTTGACAGCTGGCAATATTGCATCACAGTTGTTAAAATATTTGTCATTTTGTAATCAAGTATTCCAGACTTACCATATTGCAAATTGTAATATGATGGAACTATTACCAATGATAGTCCAAATAGAAGTGAAGCCCGAAAATGGTTTTGACTATTAAAAATGTATTTATTCCTTTATGAAAAAAAAGAGAAATTGTTGAGTGAAAAGCTAACTCAATTTGTTTTGTCACTAACTGTCAAAAAAGTATATATTTTTTAAGTTTGTAATGAAAAATTTTCATTTGTGAAAATTTAAATAAAAAATATATTTCAAGCATTGCCAAAATCTCTAAAATCTATGTAAAAAAAATTAAAATGACCAAATTAAATAATTCTCTTAAACACCGATTGTCCTTCTGTAATCAGGATATTGTAATATATTGTATAATAATAAGTATATGATTGTAAATAATAAAAAAAAATGAATTTTACTAAACATTTTTATTTTATTTGATATGAGTAGGTTAGCGAGTCATTTTAAGTCAAAATATTATATTAATGATTAAGAAATCATTATTTCGTGTCATAAACGTAGTTTAGCGATTGTTATACATTATTTTTATTACATTTAACTGTAAGTATTAATTACAAAAGCAATATTTGAAAAATTGATTCTTTTCTTTTACCTTTTATTTGTTGACTTAGAATATACCAAAATTTCCTTCTGTACTATATACTGAATGCCTTGGTAAAATTCCTTGTGTCCCAATTACTTGTATATTAGATATTTTCTAATGATTCCAAAAATAAAAAAGCTACTGAAAACATAATGACTGAGCTGAAGAGGCAAGTTAAAAAAATTATTGAAATAGCATTCAAAGCTAGATGATGTGTAGAGAGCAATGTTTGTGTCTGCTGTTTTGTGGTGAAGTCGGTTCGGTATCAAGTTGAAATTGGTATAATTCATGACTATGATGTGATTTCAAAGGTGAGGTGTAATTATGTTTGTCTGTTTGAAATTTATTGATATACGTTCTGCATAAACTAGCTGGAATCATTAAAAAAAATTAACTGCTTAAATGGAATCGTTAAATTTTTTTAAGCTTGTAGAACCTTCCTTAATAACCCTAATAGGTCGGTCTCGAAAGTTGCTCTACGAATTTTATTATGAATAAATTAGTTGAACAAACAATTTGCCTTAAATTTTGTGTATCAAACAAAATTTCTTGCACCAAACCATTAAAATTTAAAAGGCCTATGGTGACTCGACTGTGTCGATAATTCAAGCATATAAGTTGTACACATCGTTCAAAGAGGGGAGGGAAGTGGTCGATAATTTGCCTCATACCAGACACCCTTCAACGTCTACTACTGACTATAACATTGAAAATATCAAAGAATAGGCCATTTGACAACATCGAAAATATACCACAATTCAGGGTCATCCTATTAGATTATAACGTAAAGAAATCACAATATTTTTTGAAATTTAATCAGCGTCGCAAACACCCTGTTAATGGTTAAAAGTCAGATGATGTCACAGACAAGTTTTGAAATCTTTAAATTATGGTCCTCTTTTCTTTTTTTTCTAATTTATAACTATCACTTTTGGTATAAATTTTTTATTATATAAATTCATTAAGTATGTTATTCATTACGTATTATATTATATAAAAAGAAATACATTACAAATGATATATTTAATTGAAATAACTTCCGGTCATAACTAATGTATAAAAAAATTTATTTAATACCCATGCAATGCATATGCTAATGTATATATCAGCACTATAATTTTATTCCAAACATAAATCATAGACAAATAGACTTCCTGAATGTTGTTGGATAAACAAGATGTTATTGTTAAAATTGACAGATTAAGTAAATATTCGAGTTGGATAATTAAATTTACTATATTTATATTGTAAAACAATTTGTAAGAAATTATATTTTTAATTGTCTAATAAGTGCTTAGCGATAAAAGATAAAGCGAATTGGAAAAAAAGGTTAAAACATATTCCATCGCAAACAAAAGTCATCAGGTATGAAATTTTTTAAATTGACTTTTTTATAATAAATAATGGTCTGCTGCAGAATTTTTTTAAACATATCGTTTTAATGTATATTCTTTCATATCATATCAAAAATTTTAATTTAGATAAATACTAACAATTGTCAAAGTATCATTGGTACTAAAATTAATATCGATAATAATGTTTAAAACACAAATATTACTGATATCGAAATGATCTTCATACATAAAAACATTTGAGCAAACTACAATGCTGTTTGGATCTCTTTGGGCTAATTGCAGCCAATTTTTTCGTCTTTTGAGAGGCACTAAAACAAACACTTTATGTCGACTTTTTATAGACATATTTATGCATTGTGTCACTACACACCATTTTGTATGCGACGTCACATTAGCCGCCATTACAGAAATTGTGTTTTTAGCGCAAGGTCGGAAATTCAAACTTTAAAAGTGATTTATATAAAAAGTACGGCATATATCCTAGAAATATAAATGTAGTGTGCTTATAATGCAAAATAGAACAATTTAAAACAAATTGAAAATTCAAGTCAAATAGCCTATTAATGCTTGAAAATCGTCATTTCTGTATTAGAGAGTTAAAACAAAATAAAATGATCGGCATATGAGAAGTATATGGAAGAGTGGATCCGACGTTATTACAGTTCTATTGCAAATAGATTGGAAGTGACAAATTTAAGTTTATTCCTCAAAATTTATTATTTTGAGGAATAAACTTAAATTTGTGCGTTTTTTAACGATTATGAATAGTTCTTATAGAGAAGTTATGTAATAACATTTGTAAGAAAACTTGTTTGGGTCACTGATCCTTCTCATTCTCTTAAAACATTACTACCAAAAAAACCAAAAAATAAATTAAATTCCCTAAATGAAAGTCTATGTGTTCATGCATTTGTAACACCTACCTATGTATTGTATTCTACATCTGAGAAACTTTTGGCTATGGGTTCGGTACGACCCTTGCCTGCATTTAATGATACTAAAAATTACCTCAAGAACTCAATTAAGTATCTGGAAACCAGTTTTACGAGAGGTTTTCAGCAATAAAACAAGCTTTTTTTTATATGTCAACATTTTAATCTCTATGTTTATCAACACTCCATAGCTTAACGGGATACATTTTTGTAAAATATTATAATAAATTCATTTTCATTCCTCTTAAACAGAGTATACTGGTGCGATCATGATCAGGTGTTTACGGTTTAGTGTCGTGGTATAGTGGAAAATTATTATTTGTTTAGAAAAATTAGTAGACTGAAAAATTTTACAAAATTAAGATTACACTTAAAAAAGACAAAAAAATTATAATACAAAACGTTGACATGAGTAAGGCTACCTGTACATTGGAACGGAGAAGAGAGGAGTGGAGCGGAGCAGTGCAAATTTTGAAAAAAAGAATTGCACAAAATCTAAACTCCACTTCGCTTAGCTTGAGTGGACATGGATTCGCAGAGTAGATTAAAATTTTAATTTATTCCATAATTTAATACATTTTAAACGCGGAGCAAGGATTCAAAGCGGAGAAGTATTGTAGCCTTAGGGTTGAAAAACGTAAGGGCAGGATGGCAGAAATATTAGAGGTCAGGAGAGGTAGGATTGTGTCACTCTATCCTTGAAAATAATTCTTGAGGTTGTTTCCTGGTGCAAATCGATAAATGGAGCAAATTTATACCAAAATTTTGGTGAGCAGACAAATCTTTAAATTTGCCAGTAAGATAATTTGGGGTCTGAAAATTTTAAATGTATTAAAGAGAAGTAAGCATAAGTATGTGAAGTTGACATTGATCATGAAACTTTAGTCATTTGATTTGTGACTTCTGTTTAGAAATATGTATTTTCTGAGGCTATAGATGTACCGGATGCATAAATTTTGAAGGCGTTCTAGTTTGTTTGAATATATATTGTCACTAAGATAAGTGGTAGGGGTATTAGCAACTAGTGGTAAAGGTCATCAGTAGAGGTAATAATAGTAGAGGTCTGAAGAAAATTTTGAAGATTTTTCAGAGAATGTATCCTGCTAAAAACAAAACAAGTAACATCAGTTACTTGAGGCTGTCAACAAAGGTTTTGATCGATCAGGTACCAGTATGGCAGAAGATAATGGCCATGTGAGAACTGGAATCTATTAGGTATGAAGAGCGAGAGGTTTCTCCACAACACAAAAGATTCCCATTAAACTTTTCATCATCAAGCGCATATATGTATATACATACATACATATATATTATATATATATATATATATATATATCTATATATATATATATATATTTATATATATATATATATATATATATATGTACATATATATATATATATATATATATATATATATGTATATATGTATATATATATATATATAATATATATAAAATATTTAATAAACTGCTAATATATTTAAAAATATGCTAATAAATGGCTTCTTGTCGATACAATCGCTTGGTGTTGAAAAGTTTAACAATAGGAAGATATATTATATCAAGTTATGGAAGAAATATTTATCAAGTTACAAACTGAAAATCTAGTATGTTCAGGAAAAATCAGCAGGAAATAGTGTAGGGTATAGACACCCTAAGATATATACACAACTAAGGTGTCTACGTAACTTTGATATATATACAACTATAGATACAACTAAGGTGTCTACGTAACTTTGTTGTCATATGCAATAATGTTACAATATAAAACTGAACTTAGGGCAGATTGATAAACCATAACTAGATTAAAATCAGTAACGTTTTTATGTGCAACATTCACTACATTTAATTATATTTTTTTAAAAGTAGCTGCTGCAAAATTCACATGCCACTACTTGACGGTGATAATTGTTTACTATTTTAAATGGAATCCAAAGAAGAGTATCGAGGAAATTAATGTGAAATTGGGTGAGGCTTGTACTTGGCAAGATATTTTTTGTATGTGGTTTAGACATATACAAGATTGCTTAGCATGCAATGGAGATTATTTAAGGAAAACTGATCAGCAAGTGAGTATGACAGAATTTATATAATGGCCTACGTATAATATTATCTTAATGGGAAAACAAGCAAATATATAAATATAGTAATAAAAAGTACAATATTTTATTTATGTAGTGTATTATAGTTTTGGTAGTAAAGAAAGTTAAGTCACAAGAAATCTCTTTTAAGATTAAGATAATGGACTAATTAGTTAATATGTAAGTAAAAATGTTTTAGAAAAAATACCATCAATATTTGACAAAATGTTATATTGTTCATTGAATATTGATACGTAAAATTATGATTTAACTTTTTTCATTACCAAGAGTACGATACGCATAGTCCAGGCATAAGACAGGTAGATACAAAATACATTTTTGGAAAATGGTTGGAGTAAATTGTAGTATATCACGTAAACGGTGAGATTTACAATAAAAAATACAAAAAACTGTTTTTATAGACAATTTAATTTTCTACAACTTTTATTTAAAGTTTTTTTTCATACAATGAATATTTTTTAAATTACGGCACTTTAAAAGTTCACAAAAATAATTTTCACAATATAACTCCTCAATTCGTCACATTAATGATATGGCGGGCGTTAAAAGTTTCTACATTTCATTTGTATTTTTTTTATATTTCACAAATATTCATTGGCTGAAAAATGTACTTTATCCATTTCTTCAAAACTATTTATGTCAGTTAGGGCACAATAAACATTTACTAGTGCCGTCGATATGTTTTGCAAAATGTAACCTTTGCCAATTATTTATTCCAATATACATAAAATAATGATGCACGAAATGAATATCATGTATCCTTCTTACTTTGCCTGTGACGATGAAATGGGAAAAAAACATTCATCGGAGAGGTATCTTGGCGTGTGCTGCTTAAATCGTTAACAATACATGCAAATAATGTATAGCAACATTGCTCTTCTTAAAAAGTTCTATAATAAAGTCTGGAAAATCCTATGTGTGTATATTACATAAAATCCATAATAAAAGTTTTACCCTTTAAAAATGCATCACTGTGTGAAAAACGTTTGCCCACCTCTGCCAAGCGGATTGTGTCAAAGTTAATATTATCATGAGTATTCGTATAATTCTACTCCATACTTTATATATTTGTTTGTAATATATAATTTTCATTGCAATTAGCATGAAAATTTGAATAATTCAACTTCACAGATGGCGCTGTTCAATATTTTCTAAATTTAAAAGTTACTTTTTGAATAAAAATGCTGAATCTTATTAATATTTGTACATGTATTATGCATAATCTCACATTTAATTATGGGAGTGAGTATAATCTCAGGAGTGAGATAACACCATTTCCTTGTGAATATAGTCTAATTTGTATACTATTATCAATAATAATTAAATCTTATAGAGTGCATAACAAATATAGACCTAATTAAATTACATACAAATCTGCAGAACTAGGAGGATACCGCTAACAACGAAGAATCCCTCTCTGTACTAAGCAGTTACCAACTCCCGCATCCAGATCGTCCCACGGAATTTAGAGAGGGGAGGGGGCAAATTTCGATTGGATGAAATGGATAAGAAGAATCAAAATGCAATCATTCATAAAACATTGTATCAATAAATTGTTAGCAAAGAGATGTTCTTCAACAGACCGAGATCAACCTCCCTTAGCAGTTTATCGATTGACACAGACAATAGAATGGATATAAATGAAGACAAGCGTGTAAATCACTGAAATCAGGACCAAGCCTAGATTGAAGTCAAAAGTAGGAAAAGAACTACAAATAGCCCGGATTCTACATTATAGCTCAGAAACAAAGCGAGCTTAAGTACTGGTTTGCTGCAGCCACCCCCATATCGAATAGTTTTGCAGAGCTTGGTAATGATCCAGTTACAACCGAAATGCAACTACCAAAACCCAATAAACCTCCACCAATATCTGTAGATAAAGTCAGCAATATTCGGTCACTAACTAAAATGTTAGAAGAAATAATACCAAGTGAATTTTAAATTAAGATTCTCCAATCAGAACGGGTCAAAATACAGGCAAAAAAGGCAGAATCATATACGACTGTGTACAGGGAATTAATGAAAAGAAACACTGAATTCTTCACCTATCAGCCCAAAGAAGGTTGGAACTTCAGAGTCGTCCTCAAAAATATCCATCCCTCTACTGTCGCTAAGGACATAAACTCAGCTCTGAGTGATCTTCATTATGAAGTTAGTAATATCTGGAATATTAAACACAGACTTACGAAACATCCACTTAGCGTGTTCTACATCGACCTCAAACCACAGTCTAATAATAAAGATATTTACAACGTAAAGAGTATAATAATTGTAAAATACCTTCGAGATGCCCAAACGAGATCTCCCACAATATTTTAACCGTCGACAATACGGACACGTCGAAACATTTTGTCATCGAAAACCAAAGTGCGTGGAATACGCGGGGCTCATCACACTAAATATTGCACTAGAAAAGAGTGCTCAGATAAAGTTAAATGCATTCTATGTGATGGTAACCATCCGGCTAACTACAAAGGCTGCATTGTCTATAAGGAGTTACAAAAGATCCACTTCGCACCTCCTAGCCAGAGAAAATCTTGGAAACCAATCGCACAAATAATCATACCATAATAAAACGAAAATAATCGTCAGACAGACGTCAGTCAGGGTTATGCTGAGGTATTACAGCAGAACCTGTCATCAAAACACTCTAATGCAACCCAAAATAAACAAAATACTGAAGATGCTCTACTGATATTATGTGAAACAATGCAAGTCTTAATGAAACAAATGCTAGTCTTAATAAAGTTACTAACTGACCTCATGTCCAAGATGAACTCACACTCAAACCAATAAACATTTGTGTATGGAACGACCTGTCAAACCACTCCGAGGAGTTGAACCTATTTCTGAAAACACAAAAAAATGACTCTTCACCAGCAGAAGCCACTTTAAAATACCCGAATACTTACTATACCACACAATGCACCCGGATGGACAAGGTCATGGTGGATTAGAAATTCCAGTCAAGACTAACATCAAACATTATCAGTCAACCCCCTTCTCCCAAGAATACATTCAAGTCAATAGCATTGTTGTATCGGACTAGTGAATTAACCATCTCGGCATCATACTGCCTCCCAAGACATAAAATCAAGAAGGAAAATTTTGAAGAATATTTCAAATCACTGGGTAATCAATTCATAGCTGGCGGCGACTATACTGCCAAGTATACATATTGCGAATCAAGACTAATACTACCACGTGGGCGTGAACTCTTGAAAGACAACAATTTAGGTATACTCTCAACATGGCAGCCTACATACTTGCCCACAGAACAAAATGAAAACCAGATCTAATAGATTTCTGCGTAATTGAAAAAAATAACTAAATCACATTACTAGAAAGCTCAAAAATGCACGTGAACGAGATCGTGACACAAACTTTCTGTCGTACTTGAGCGGTCTCGATGCTATTGCTTTTTCAGACTGCGAAGCGTTTTCTTACTTGGCTGAAGAAGTGGCGGATTAAGGCGAATGAAAATAAATCACTCAACGTCATTTAGACGAGAGTCCGTCTACCAATTAAACTAAACAATGTTGAAATACCCTAAACAGGCCACGTACGTTACCTTCGTCTACACCTGGACAAAAGACTAACTTGGCAAAAGCATATATCACCAAACGGAAACATTTGGTCTTCAGCTCAAAAAACTCTATTGGCTCATCGGGAGTAATCCAACTATCACTAGAAAATAAGTTGCTACTCTATAAAGCAAAACTTAAACCAGTTTGGAAATACAACATTCAGCTGTGGGGTACAGCTCCAATATTAAAATAACCCAAAGATACCAGAATAAAATGCCGCGGATAATTACAAATGCTCCACAGTTTGTAACCAACCAAAAATTGCATAAGGACTACAAATACCTGGAGTTAGAGAGGAAATCGATAGGGACACAAAGTCATACAAAAAACAGAATTATAAACCACCCAAATAAATTTGCGCAAAGACTTATGGATAATACCTGAATCAAACGCCGATTAAAACGTAGAATTCCCCAAAAAGTGCTACAATAAAGGTATATAAATATTAAATTTGGGATGCGACATAGGTTGTCCTCCTAAACCTGTCCTAGCGACAACCTACAAACTTACCTCTCATTGTTCCACTGTGTTGACAGATTGGAGTATAATTAAAACAAAAAAAAAATACATAAATCATCACAATAAAGAAGTTTTACCTCGAATGCGCGGATTTCCCGTGCACGTCTCTTTAAAAATGACTGAGTTTTATTTAAAATTTATTTTATTGTAGGCTATGTATTTTTATATTTAATCAAATTTTTTATTCCGTGATTTTTAATATTTTATCTTCTGTAGTTTATTACAATTTATATTTCCAATTTTGTTAAGGCTGACTGGAACATTAATTCTCTTACATGTTTCAACATCTCAGATCGAAGTCTCAATAGAAAAAGAAATAACGATTATTGGCCGCGTACGAATCACAGAGTGGGGGTAACGAAATCGATCGTAGCGCTGGCTGTAGCAGAAATGGGAATGTCTAAAGGCGCCTGTTAAACATTGTCATAGATATTATAATTTACTTACGTATATTGTCATGTTTACTTCTGGAACCTGCACTGGTTCCAGCCATTCGCATTTTTGCTAAACCTGCACTGGTTTTGCAAAAATGCGAATTTCACTTGTGTCATAATGAAAGAATATACATAAAAAACGATATATTTTAGAAAATAGGTTTTCATAGTCATTATTTTAAAATGAAAAATTGATTGGTTAAACAATTATAATAATACCTCCATTTTAATATTTAGAATTATAGATAGATATTACATATTTAACAAACATATAAATATGGATGATGATAAAAAGAAAAAATATAAATAACAATTTACAAAATTTTAAAAAGACGACGTCTTAATATTAACAAAGCATTCAATTCTACCACTCGTAAAATATTATTCTTAAGATTATATATAATTAAATTAAAATATAAAAATTATTTTAAGAATTTCATTGTTTATCAGCTTAAAAAAACAAGATATAGAGAATCTATTAAAAATAAAAATTTAAAAAATTTGTGTATAATAGATTAAACAGGTAATATCATAATTATTCACCTTTTTAATACTTTGTAAATTGTTATATTTGTTTATTATATTGTATAGTAGACATTGTTGTTTTATAATTGTTATGATTTTTGCTTGTTATGTTTTTTGCTAAGTGTAATTATAAATTTAAAGTGAAAATAGTGAAAATTTTTTCAGCAATAACAAAATAAAAAAAAATTATAGTAAGTAATTTTTTTATCATTTAAAAAAATCACTAAAATTAGTATTTTTGCTGTAGTGAACTCATAGCTAATTTTTTATGCATTGAAAACAATTTTCCTAAATATGACACGATAGTTATTTTGTATAAAATTGTAAAAATATTTCAAGACATAACAAACTATAATTTCACAGATTTTCAATATTAAATTTGAAATTAGATAAAAAAAATTAATGGGAGCTGGTATAAAATGCATTCCGTCTAACATTCTTTGTGGTTCAAATCTTATAATATGGGTAATACATTTAATATTTTACCCATTTTGTTGAGCTTAAAGCAAATGGATGTTATATATTCTAGGTACGGCCAACAAAAGTCTTGTTATCATTCGTTAATAAAAGTATTTATTTAGATATTTTCCGTTATTTTTATATTATACACGTAAACATTAACCAGAGCAATTCATTTGACTATGAAATAGTACGTACTAATAAAATTGAAGCGCCTATAAAGTTGCTGACGCTAGGCGGCGCTGATGTGACGCACGCAGCGAATACGCTGATTATATTCACATTTATAACATTCATTGCATGTAATCACGTCCCTGTCGAAGCTGCAATAAAACCGACGGTCACATTTCCGTGGGTCGCTCTGAATTTGACTATTTAATTATAATAGTCAAATTCAGAGCGACATATTAGAACATACTAAGGTATGTGTCTGAATTATTAAAAGTATCAACGGTATGCTTGAGATTTTAAACTATTTATGCGTATGCTTGAGATTTTAAGCTATTTATGCGTATGCCTGAGATTTTAAACTATTTATGCGTATGCCTGAGATTTTAAACTATTTATGCGTATGCCTGAGATTTTAAACTATTTATGGGTATGCTAGAGATTTTAAACTATTTATGCCTATGCTTGAGATTTTAAACTAAGTAGATAAGGCTTGAGCTAGGTTTTGTGGAAGCAAATATTTTTTTTTGTATTTATGTGGTTGTAGCTTTTTTTTGTGGTTTAGCTTTAGGAAATTTGACTATTATAATTATATTATTAAATATTAAGGTAAAAGTCTAAAAAATTGCATGCATCTAGCTTCATGCGTATAAGACTTGTGAAATTTTTAACCAAACTGTAAACGTCTGTTAGGTTTTGTCCAAAATATTTTTTTTTAATATCTAATTGGTCGTCGTTCTGAATTTAAGTACTACAATAAACACATACCGAATTGGAAATGGTCTGGCAGATGATTGGCTTACACTAGAAAGCCAGTAGAAAAAAAAATAAGTTTAAATAATATTTACACGTGTTTAGAACTGAGGTTATACAGCTAACCGCGCACGATGCTTGCTGCTCGAATGTTGATACTTGCTCAAACACACACACATACAACAGTATATAATAGAAAGAGACAGAGAGAAAGAGAGGTAAAGATCGCCTGGAGGTGGCACAACGCTTTTTCCTTACGTGACGATTTCGACCAGTTCGCTCTACTGTAAGCCGCGTAAAAGAATTTCGTTCCAAAAATTATGATTAAAAATATTTCGATTCCTTGTTTTTATTTGAGAAAAAAATTCGCTTATGCATTTGCATAAATTACGTGGTAACAATCAGATTCTTAGTAGATAATTTTCTTATTAGAATATTAAATAATAAAAATAGCCGATGATAAGATTTCTACGAGTATTTTAGTACTATTTTGCACAACGATAATCATTTTTTAACTCGCACGCGTATTGGTTACTATATAGTATCTAATAAATATCTTCTCATGTATTGATTTATCAATAGGATATTTTTATTGAAAAATAAAACGCCGATGGCAAGCGCCATACGGAAAGATGAATTTCACAAAAAGTTTTGATTATCTATTGTGTTTGTACCGATAATTAAAATATAAAACTGAATAACGGTGTATAAAGGATAAACACAACAAAAACTGTATTTAAATTATATAAAAATATCCTTTTGAAGTACTTTTAATTCCGAATAAAATTCATAAAAAGAATTTCCGCTTAATTTTAATTTCATTCTATATATATATATATGTCATCTTTTAGTATTAATCTTTTATAATGACATTTAATTCGTGGTTAATTTTGTTATACGACGTTATCTAGGTAACCAATGTTTTTGGCTTACCTATCTACGTCAAACGAGAAAAATAAATATACCGTTTCTGAAAGAAACATTATCAAAATAAAATGACGTTGTATGGATATACGATATGTATCAAGTGGGTAAATATTGCGATGTATTACTTGTGTGCTTTTATTTTTATATGAATTTTTGCATTTTTTTAAATTTTCAACAGCGAAAATCATTTTTACAATAGCGGCGGAACAAAGATTACGTACGGCTTTTTAATTTGATACCTTGAAAATGATCGTCTGCATAGAAATGAAATTGCTTCTATTTAAACCACAGATATACAATACTTCTTAACATTATATATCTGTGACTCAAATCTTGAAAAATATTTGCGAATGATTATTTCAGTTACAATGCCAAAGAAACTAAAACTATTCTACTTCGCAGTACTGACATTCGAAAACAATCTGATTTATGTTACGTTGAAAAGCATCGACAAATTTCATTCTCAAGTTGTTTTATGCGAAACGATTGTCAAAAGTTATTTGACAATGTTTGCATTTCTACCCGAAAGTTTGACAATGTTTGCAGCTATTGGGTACGAAATGAACTAAGGTATGGAAAAAGAGTGCAAAATATACAAAAATATTACTAAAGAGGTACTAAAGAGGCTAAAAAAAGGGTGCGTGTACTTATGTACGCGCGTGTGAAGTTATACTTCTTTGGCATCATTAAATAATACATACGGATAGATAACCTCAATTATATTGGAGCACTTGAAAAAGTCTATAAACACAATTTTTCACTAATATTTACGAATAGTAAATATATTAATCAAAATATTGAATTTAAATCACTACTGAATATAATTTATCAGCACATATATAAATCGCACTTATATGAAACTAAAACACGTGTGTGAATGTAGACACTAGAAACATGTGGATAAATACTATGAATATGAAAACAGTGAATAGAGGCGACGATGGTGCCAATAGCTTTTATTTCGAGACTGCAACCGCTGCAACTTCATACTGTAACTTTTGTGTGACGAATCTTCAAATTTCACTCTTATCACTTTTTCATAACGCGCCTAAAGAAGTATAACTTCAAAAATTAAAATCTGCCAAAAAGGAATCTCTGTCAAACGTCTAGTCAAACGGCCAGTTTCTGCAGAAATAAATGGTCGCTATCAAGTGGTCTTAATAGATATATAGTTTAACCTGATGGAGACTACAAGTTCATAATAGTATATCGATATCATTTAACGAAGTTTATCTATATATGTGCCTTAACTTTAAACAAGGGTGAAGGCTGCCCATAAATAAATAGACATATTTTATATTTCTGGTGTAACGTCAATACTTTAAGTTCGTTAGTCGTATGAGTGAGGAGTTATGTTCAATGATAGGGCTTAAAATCTTTGCCACAGCCAATTCTAGATAAGCATGGAAAAGCGAAATCAAGATCTGCCAAACATGCCGATGACCGGAATAAGTAATGAAATTATCAAGTATGATCAGGGGATACACACTTATAGTGTACATGTGTGTGTATGTTGTAAATTATAGTAATAATTTATTGTGTTCAATTACGTGTCGAAATAGATCGGCGTATAAGAATAGCGTAGGCAGATATCTAAAATTGAATTTACCTTCAAAATTAAAATTGCAGTCCCAAGCTTTCTGTTACATACGTGACCAGTGTTTTTTACTAGTATTTATCTATGGAGGTGAAACCTAGGTGTTTACACAATACATCTTTACGAAGCTCAGAGTGGCTCAGAGAGCAATTGAAAGAAAACTGGCAGGGATCACCGGAGACACGACGATCACGTCGTTAAACGTGTTGCGAAGTTTAAGTGGGCTGGTCGCGTCGCCATAAAGCAGGACTCGTGGCATAAAGCGTCTGTAGAGTGGAGACCGTGGGACGAATACCGCTCGCAAGGAAAGTCAAATATGGTATGATGGCATCAAAAGAACAGCTGGAGTGAAATGGTTGGAAAAGCACAAAATCGAGAGGGGTGGTATAGAATGAAGGAAGCCTAGATTTATGATTTAGAACATGGCTAAAGATGAACAAAGATAATTTACTATGTACCAATTGGATATTTACATTTGGTTTGTATTGTTGTGTATTATTACTTAGGTACTACGTATTTTCACACGAGTCATTTGGTTCATTACTTAAAATATTAAAAAGGAAGAAAATAATTCATATATTGAAAAACAATTCTTAATGTTTTCATTTTCTTGTTTTTGATATCCAGAATAATGTGACTAATTACAGCTATTATCAAAGTTATGAAAGGAATCATATCGACATTGCTTGACATCTGCTAATCTTGTCGGTGTTTGATTTTGACAAAAAGATATTTGGATAGTATTCAAATCTTTATTTTTCCAATTGTTGTAGGATTGTAACAAATGTATTGAAGCGATTTTGTGGTAAGAAATTTGAATATTTTTGTTAAATTTTGGATTTTAAAGGCGATTATCTCGGAAATGGTTTTCACATTTACCGAATACGTTTTACGGGTTTTTCACATTTACCAAACACATTTTACGGTCAGTATGATGCAGGAATCCGACTTGTGTAGGTATGTTGTTGGAAAGAAACTATAATGTTTATATACATACAGTACGTATATATTTATTTTTAGTTATAATTTTATTATATTTTACTAAAATACCCAGTTCCATTAATGTAGAAATACTCTATTTTCTTCCTCAAACCTTTTTATTTTTTCGTAATTAAACGATTTTCGAATTATACACAAATTTAATGCTAATACTTTACAGGCTAAAATATTATACGTTAATATTTATAGGCTAAAATAGTTCCAAAATATCAGTCCAGAACGCCTCTCCCGTTTCTGACTATCTTTCAATTAAGACGCGTAATTAATTACATTGACACTTTCCGTAGATCGCTGTTTTTTTATTTAACGATGAAGTCAACAAATTTGACAACATGATCGAAATTTCCAATCCATTTTTTCGAATAATCATTTATAATTTTAATGCATTTAATCAATATTATTATTCGTTTTTAAAGAAAAACATTTAAAAATAAGTAATTATGAAATTAATATATAATATTAAGAAGGGAAATATTTTTAGTATTTTTATACTGATTTTGTGATTTCACTTATTTCATGCCGGTTGCAGTTTTAATAGATTAATTAGAAAATTCAATATAACTGATTCTAATAGAGGTTTATACTAAAGATTTATGAAAAATAGTATTGAAAATTTCTAGATATATATATACGTTTTAGGTTTAAAATTATATAGTTTTCGACTAATTACTATTGGCTGACATCAGCGTCACCTAGCGTCAGCAGTTTTATATGCGTTTCAATTTTATTAGTACGCTTCAAATTAACGGCTCTGGTAAAGGTTTACGTGAATAATATAAAAATAACGGAAATTATCTAAAGAAATGCATTTATTAACGAATAATAATATTCATTTGTTTTAAACTCAACAAACTGAGTAAAATAATAAATTTATTACCCATATTATAACACCTGAACCATAAAAAATTTTAGACGGAATGCATTTTATACCAGCTCTCCATTTATTTGTTTAATCTAATTACCAATTCAAAATAAGTAATATATAAAATTAGAATTCGTTATTTCTTGAAGTATTTTTACAATTTAATACAAAATAACTATCGTGTCACATTTAGAAAATTTATTTTAAAAAATTTATTTTTAATAAATAACTTTATTTTGTTCTTGCTGAAGTATTTTCCCTATTTTAAATTTATAATTATATACCAACACTCAACAAACATCCAAACAAAAATGTTAATAATAACAATTTACAAAGTATTAAAAATATTATAATAATTATGACCTTTAAATGTTTAGTTTATGCTATAGAAATTTTTTAAATTATTTTTTCATGTATCCTTTTTACTTATTTTAAATTTCTTGTTTTTTTGGGCACTTTAACAGTGACATTTTCATTGTTGCTAAAATGCATTATTAATTTATAATTAAAAAAATCATAAACTAAAGATTTAATAATACATTTTTAAGATAAGTAGAATTGAATGTTTTTGTTAATATTAAGTGAGATAGACGTAATTTTTTTTTAATTTTGTAAATTGTGATTAATCTCTTATTTAATTTTTTCTGTCATTATTACCATTCATATTTATATGTTTGTTAAATATATAATATCTAATTATAAATTTAAAGTGAAAATAGTGAAAAAAAGTGTTGATTTTTTTATCCAATAAATTTTTCATAATAAAATATTCACTACCGAGACCTTTTTTTTAAATACATCGTTTTTTATGTATATTATTTTATTATGACATAAGTGAAATTCGCATTTTTGCTTAACTGCACTTGTTCTAGAAGTAAACATGACAATATACGTAAGTAAATTATATTATCTATTACAATATTTCACAGGCGCCTTTAGACATTTTCATTTCTGTCACAGCGAGCGCTGCGGTCGATTTCCTTACCCCCACTTTGCGATTCGCACCCGGCTAATAGCCGAATATACATACGGTCAATTACATACAAATGCATTTCGGCACCAACCATAAATTCCTATTTCTTTCTTCTTTTAATGCAAGAGTATATATAAAAAACAACGTATTTAATGAAAACAATGTCGCTTGTGATTATTAAAAAAAAATCGATTTTATAAGTGCTTTTATTATGAAGAAACGGCGGTTAAACATCAAGATAGCAAATATTGTTAAAAATTTTTGGACTTTTTATGTATCTGAATATTCAATTGAAAATGACAATTAAGTCGAAAAAATTAAACCAAGTAGTTTATTGCAAAAACACAGCTTGCGTGGGAAATATTTTTCTAAATAATTTTTTATAATAAAACAATCGCGAGTGGATATTATTTTCATTAGATACATTATTGTTAATCCATTTTCTTAAATTTACAACCAATAAACAATTAAATTTTCATTGGTGTCAAACTGCATTTGTTTTGTCAATTATTGTTTTTTAGACTTTTATCAAATCTAAGGAAAAAATGTCTGACTTAGGTAATAGTTTCACTAATAGTAGGCGATAGTCTGCTTATTAAAAAAAATAAATTTGAACACTTGTCAACTGACAGCACGTTCTAAACCGATGGAAGCGACATTTGAAACACGAAGAAGAATAAAAACAAGCGACTGACACGTCTGCGCCATTATTTTGCACTCGTCAATTCGCAAACTGAACTTGGAAACGAAATATGGCAAACCTTTCTCTGTTTCTAAACTTATTTGTCTTGCTTATTATCAACGTGCTCCTGCAAAGCGAACTCATTTCAGCTGACGACGGTGCCGGCGATGACAAACGTGAGTGTTGATATGTTTTGTTTGATAAATTGCCGTAAAATGTTTGGTAAGTTCGTCTAAATAGAAATGTCTGGTAAGCCTATAAGAGTAGAAACATTTAGAAAAGTCATGTTGAGTTACTATTTTGTAATGCGTTTAGAGTTATAAAATTGTTGATCAGGAAAATATCAAACTATATGTTATAGGTATATTTGTTAATATTTATAGATATATATTAAAGCATAGGTACATTATTTAGGTGCATTATTTATTATAGGTAAATTTATTAATATTTTCAATTATTTTTTAAAAGTTCTGCGAAGTTGAAAATTAACACCTCTGTGTCTGTGCGTCTGATACAGTTGTTTGTCAGAGCCGTAACTTAGAAAGTTAAAATTTAGCTTAATTATAGAATTTTTAATAGCTCAAAACTATTCCGGGGAAAGAAATTACATTATTTTACTTCAAAATACGTTTATTGAGTCGCCATTTGCAGATATAAAAGAGTAGAAAGGAACGCTTCTGTTATTCATACAGGTAATTGGGCGATGATATAGCCGTTTGAATAATATAAAACACTGTACAATATTTGGTATAAATGCACTTTACAACCAGGAATATTTCGATAATTTGTAATATCACATGAAAGTATACACATTAAAAACTACATACGAGGAAAGAAATTGTGCAGCTGATGTCGAAATTTGTACATTACTTGGTTATTTCTCACTATATTTACAAAAAATTACACATTTGACACACACAAAAGAATTAAAAAATTAATGAAATTAGATCACTTAAAATAAACATTTAAAATTACGTTAAAAAATTTAATTTTTAAGTCTTAAACGTCAAATAAGAAAAATTATCAATTATACCAACTTAATAGGTTTTACTATCTGTAAATCTTTAATTGATGGTTCTTTTTTTAATTTATGACTATCAAATTTTGCATTTGCTATTACTATAAAAATATAATTATGGTTGCGCTTGAGGTAGTATGCGAAAAGTATCAATGTATGATGAGGTAAGTCACTTCTAAGAATTGTAGGTACGCTTAAAATTCCAGGTTATCGGGTGTACCGTTTTCACTTAGTCTACCAGATTACTAATGTCTTTTCCAGGCGAAAAGATTAAAAAATCGGACTATGTGTCCTGTCTTAAGTCATAATGAAAATAAAGCAATTTTCTCGCGGGATTTAAAATTGTGAATGCATCACCGCTGACTAATAGCTGGCCGCGTTCGCAAGTAATGGGTAAACATGTTAGTTTTGCGCATGGGGTTGTGCTTTATTATGGCTGGTGCATCAGCCTTGAGCTTTGATGAAAGCAACTATTACTCGGGTAATTTTACAACTAATTAACTTCTAATGTAATAACTAATTAATTTAAATAGATTTTTAAAATATATCTTTCTTTGTTATGGTTTAAGTTTATCTTTGAAAAATAACAGGCGTTTCCGTTTGTTGGTCTGTGCTTATGTTCGTTTGAGAACACGTTATGGGTAGCAATTTTTAACCGATTTTAATGTCTTTTTTTTTAATCCATTGATTAATTATCACAACAGATAGTTTATTTATTTGTTAAAAATAGTTTATATATGATTTTCTACAAAAACTCCCTTTATTGGCGCAGGAGACTATTCTTGATCTCCGTGTTGTGCGGAACTTTTTATACATTCCCTCCATTGTCTGCTGCTTTTAATTTTCTTTTTGTTTTTGACTTTCTTTTATAATTAGAAATAAACGCTTTGTTGCACTTTTAGCTTCATCAACAGTTTTAAACATCAATTAATAGTTGATTAAGTTTTGAATTAATAAAAAATTCTTGAGGCGAAAGATGAATATAAAGACAGAAGATCTATATCTCTTTTATTCCACTTAGGCGATCTCCAACGAGATGTTTATGAAAGGTGGTGCACAACTAAGTGCGTTATTATTACCGTATCGTCTTATTGCCTTTGTAATACGAAGGTTTCTATATTTTTTTCTAAAAAATGGCTAACTTATATAAAGACAAATTTACCTAATTTTAGCTTTTAAACTTATTTTTCTTAATTAATATTGTAGATACGACAATGAGTTAATTTTTTGCACCTCAACTACTCAACCTTCTTCTCGAACCAACCGCTCACTGAAGATTGTGGCTCTCTTTTTTATAACACCTTTTTTATACTATTCCGTCATAAGTTCCTGTTCTCGGTCTAGTGTAAGGCATCACGTACCGGAGCATCGATTCTTCCTCGATTCTGGCCAATCCAGCGTCTAGAGCAACTTTCCAGCGGTTCCTGCCCTTCAGCCATGCTGATGATAATGAGTTTCTCAATGCTATATCGGTGGTAGTAATGTAACTAAAGTATTCGAGAACTTCCAGAGCCAGATGGTGAATAACCTTCAACACAATTAAATGAAACTACGTCATGTAGTATTGTTTCTACTTTCTTTAATTTCTTCATAATTTTAATTTATTAATTTCTTTATATTCTTAATGAATTTCTACAAAATGAACGCCAAATATATTCAAGAATAATCTTGTTTTGCTTCCAACCTCTTTCAAAATAGATATTTTGGTTCTCTGTTCGGTCCATGAGATCTTGACTATCTTCTTTCAGCTATACTTTCCAGAGATGTCGTTTCTTGTATGACCGACCATCTTCAGCGTCTATGACTCAGCATTGTATAGAAAAATGAACTATTATAGTAAAGTCGAAGAAACGTTTAATCCAAAATTAATTTTTTTGGTAATTAAAAAGATCATCCGGTAGGAATAAGATCGCGGACATAAGTAGAAGCGTAAAAGTAACTGTAATAACAAATCACATCAGCTTATGGCTTATTACTGTAGCGACGCGCAGATTTTTGTCTTTTATCCTCGCATCCTGCACACCTAAACTATAAAACCGTTACCGATGCTATGACCCAATTCTTTTAAAAGTACATTTTTTTATATTTCTTCACCATGGCTCTATTTCTCGTACCAGCGATGCCGCGTGACAAAGCTAGTTAGGTATTACCTAAACTTGAAAACCTGAATTCACAGAGTGCGAGTTTATTGTTACGAAAGTAATGCTTCTCGTCAAATTTATCGCAATGCAAGAAGTGCAGAAAAGTAGTAGGTTACACATAATAAATTTTCGTTCTCACTTTATATGAATGGAATATAATTTTTTTTTAATATTTATTTTTATATACTCTAAATGAGATCTTCATGAGAAGCATATGGGTATCCAGAAAATTTTATTCACATAGGGTTAAAACTGCAGAAAGTTAGGTGACAATAGTTAGGTGACAGGTGAACAGATAATATAAAAAATAAGCAGTAAAACAACCTCACGTTCTGATAGGATTTAAGTATTACAATTTATGGTTAATAAATACTTTTTATCTGTAAGAGAATTAATATTAGCTTAACACATCAATTTATGTAATATTGAATACTTGAATAGATTAATTTTTATAACTCAATCAACCAACAATCTTTTTAAACCTATTTTTGGCTCCAGTAAATTTAATACGGTTGAACTAAAATGATTGCGTAATATACATGAAACAGTTTAATTAACAAAAGTTAAAAAGGCAGATATTCAACGAAAAGGTGATAAAGTTAAAGAAAGTGTAAGGTTGGAGTTAAATACAAGAATTTCGAGATGGTTTGGTCGTGTTGAATGTATATAAAGGAACGGCTGACAAAAAGGTGTAGTTACATAGAGGCAGTGTGAACATGAAAACACGTTGCTGATCGATAAAGACGCGGATCAATCAAAGCGATTAATGTGTAACATTGTTGGCAACGTAATGAATCAAAGCGATTAATGTCTAACATTGTTTGCAACGTAATGAATCAAAGCAATTAATGTTGTAACATTGTTGGCAACGTAATGAATCAAAGCGATTAATGTGTAACATTGTTGGCAACGTAATGAATCAAAGCGATTAATGTTGTAACATTGTGTGCAACGTAATGAATCAAAGCGATTAATGTGTAACATTGTTGGCAACGTAATGAATCAAAGCGATTAATGTGTAACATTGTTGGCAACGTAATGAATCAAAGCAATTAATGTTGTAACATTGTTGGGAACGTAACGAATCAAAGCGGTTAATGTTGTAACATTGTTGGCAACGTAATAGATCAAAGCGTGTAATGTTGTAACATTGTTGGCAACGTAATGAGCTGTATAAATAATAAAGCTTACATGAAAGTATTATCGAGAATTAATGAGGCCAAAAAAGTGTGTTGGGATAGCAGAGTATGTCGTTCCACCGTCACTGTTTATTATTTCCAACAAAATATGACGTAATGCAATAAAATGGGCAAAAAGCATGCAAAATATTAGGATTTATGAATAGTAAGGGGGTTTTATTTACTTCCTACCAAAACGGAATTGTACTGATGTCTTCCATTATGAGATATCAAGTTTAATTGCTATTAAGGCCGTTATTTACTAAACTCAGCCTTGTTAGGCTAAAGTCCATATGTGCGTAAAGCTAATTGAACTGGGAATGTTTTCGAAACAATATTTGCAAACAGTCTATTTGTTGTCGTCATAGAAATATTTTCTATGATAATTACCATTACTGTACTTTATAGTCGATTATTATCCATTGTAATTATATTAAAAAAAATAGATTGGCTTTGTCATGGCGACATGGCCCCGGGTGTTGAGCGTGACAATGTCTATAATGAGAGGAATAAATATAATTTTTCAATATACCATCGCCCAAACCCAATATTCTATCTATCCGTCGACGTGGATAGCTATTTAAGGTAGTTGATATCTTTGTATCTATACTTAGTTTGCTTTCCACAAGTAACATTGATGTTTTAACTGTCTAATCGACGTAAGTCGCAGATAGCTTTCTATCCGTGCCCTCCCGCACAAGGACGTGTTCCGTTAATATATATGATAAATTAGAAATTAAAATTATATACGCACAAAATAAATTAAAAATAACTAAACAGAAACCTTTTAATTATATACAATTAGTTGTGATTGAAATGATTTTTTTAAAAAATAATTCGATAATTTTACATAAGACAGACTGTTGATAAGCGTTTATCTCTCGAAAAAGACAGAAAAGTCGCTTACTCTTGATAACCTAACCTATCAAAGATAACTATCAAAAAGTAATTGGAAATAAAAATCTGTCACTTCTATATGATATTGGATAGCCAATGAGCGATTTGCTCTCCCATTGGTAAATGGCGTGCGGAGATAGTAATTTCTATCCGTTGATATGTTGTTAGTATGCAAAACTGAAACGTCAGTTAACATTTTTATCCCTAGTCATGAAAAAGCATACATAAATAGAATACTGGTTTTGGGCATGTGCTTGTTTTTAATTTCTATAATGTAACAGTACATTAAAATGAATGATAAAATTGGAACACAATTTAATTTAATTTGTGTAATTGGAATAAACGATTTAGTATAGAATTGTGATATAGGCGGATATATTCGGTATCTGTGTTTTTAAGCGTTATACAGTTTTATCGTGACAGAATGACTCATACGTCGCTAAAGAATGTTCACTTCAAAAATTGTTTTTTAATAATTTTTTTTGGAATGAATAAACGTAGTTTGGTTTATTAAGGTTATCTAAAATGCGTTTTTGTGGAAGCTAATAACATTGTTAAGTGCGTGTGAAGTTTCAATATTTCCGATTGTTAATAGTGATTCATATAGTCATCTGATATCCATTTTAAGATATTATAAATACATTAAAAATACAGAATATAAATTAATAATGGTGTGTAATTAATAGTTTGCATTTATTAAATAATATATATAAACCTTTTTTCAATTTTTTAATGTTAACAAAAATAAAAATCAAATGCAGGTAGCATTTCAATTAAAAAAGAGGACGTAAAGAAGATAGGTCGAAATAAAGACTGGCGAAAATAATTTTTCATACTTAATTATGACTGTTTCCGATTTTTCATAGAATATAAATAAATACATGTAATATTTTGCATTTGACATTAGTACAAGTAATAGAATGGAAATTATTTTGTACACAGCTTCTGACGAAGAGTTTCTGGCCGAGCAGCTGAACCAGCATACGACCCAGGCCAAGGTGCGTCGCCTACCAGATGACAATGTGGATTCAACGAGCCCTCGTCCAGACTTATCGCAGATTTTGAAGTACGTCTCGACGAAGAAATCAAACCAGGATAAAGAAGAAAAAGAAGAGACGGTTAGAGAAGCCGTCGGAAAACTGGTCAACTTGTCCGCCGAAGAGGTCCGCAGAGATTTGAAGAGTTTTATTTCTGAATATGAAAACAATCTCAAAATACTTCTGAATGATAACTCTGAAATGGTTGAGCAATACGTTTTGGTTGATGTCGATTCAGATACGCCTTTTGAGGTAGTGTTGACATTACTTAAAATAATAAGTGCTTTAGATCAATTGTGCAACAAAAATAACGGCGTCGGTGATTTCATTAATTTGAGCGGATTTGAGCGAGTCATTTATCCGACTTTAGCGAACGGAAATAAATATATTTCCGGTGAGATTTTTGTATTTCTACATACGATGTTTAACAACAACGAAATGGCTAAAGAATATGCGTTGAAGAGTGGGTGTATTGAGAACTTTATTGCGTCTTTCGACAAGGCCACGTCTTTTACTTCGAGGCGTCTAAATTTGAAGGCCTTGTCCGTGCTTTTGCGCAAAAACCCGAAAGCGCAGCAGGCTTTTGTAGACGTAGATGGACATAAAGTATTTTACAAATTCATGACAAAGAAAGGTTTGAAGCTTAAGTTGAAGATTATAAACTTGCTTATTCAGATTTTAAAGGAGCATCAGGAAGTACTTAAGCCGGAGAAGATGGTTAACTTGACTGATGAACGGAAGGAGTTGAAGAATCAATATTTAAAGATTAATTTGTGGCGGCATTTTGCAAACGAGGAAACCTGCACCTTTTTTGTTAATATTCTGCAAGAGGCTTTTGATACTGACCCTGATAATGTGGCTGACATTTCCAAGATTATGCAGGCTGTCGAGTTGATGGAGCCGGCTTGTTTGGAGTGGCACAAGGACAATTACACCTTGGTCTTGCTCTTGCAGAAGATGCATGAGTATTACATTCGTCAGATTGAAAACACTGGCGATTATGGCGAGATGACGGATGAAACTGACCGAATCGTGAGGCTGATCGCTGACGTGGAACGCTATGGGAAGTCTGTCACTAATTATTTCGTGCCTGCTAGGGATGAACTGTAATTTTTTAAAAATTTGTTTAGTTCGATGCAGTTCAGTTTGTGTAGTTGTGCGAATGTGTTTTGCTTTTAATTTATTGTATGGATTGGTTGTAATAAAGTTCTAACATACTCATTGCTTATTTGTTTATTGTCATCGGAAAACCAACATTCAGAAAAAAATTCCATAGACATTTTAGTCGTTCTTAAAAAATTGGCAGAATTAGTAATTTGTTACGTTGAAAGGGGGAGAGAGAGATGAGAGATGAGAGATTACAATTTGATTTATTGTGCTAACGTGGAAACTAATATAAAAGTTATACCGATCCTCCATTGTCTATGGTTTTATAATCCGAAATTGTGGTTGAAACTACAATTTGAAATTGGGTGAGTTTGAATTTCTGATTAGTTGCGTTATTCTCTCTGATAAGTAGATAAATTTAGGCATTTTTGAAGTGAAAACTTTTTTAGCATCGTTGTGATTTAAAAGTCGATGAAACGAAAAAGCGACAGTAAAAAGAGACGGGCACATAAATTCATAAGATTTAACGTTGGAGAAAAAGAGATAGGAAGCATTATACAGTGTTTCTTATGTTCATGGATCTCTTTGTGCTCTGCTTCGTACCCCCTCCACTCGTGTTTACCAATGCATAGCGAGATTTTGCTTGAGTCTCAGCGTTGTACGTGTGTTAATATGTGTTTATGCGCGCATGCGTAGTACAAAGCTTGAGAATAGGCATCACACAACCGTGGTGTTTTTATTTTAGTTTTCACTTCTGTTGTGTGGTCATAAGCACACACCAGTCTTTTTTTTAAAATGAGTTTTTAATTTAATCATAGCAACTTTTATCCAATAAAAGTTGCAATAGAAAATGGGCAAAATCTTTATGCTGGTAATAAAATGCATTTTGCATTATAAGGGCATGGTTTTATGTCCGTTTTCTCGTAATAGGAATAGCTATATAGGTATTATTAAGTCTTCAACAAGCTATAAGGTACATGGATTAATAGCATAATACAAATGGTGTAAACGTAAGTTAAACTATGAACAGATTCAATATTCCTCCAGCGCCATGTATAATGAACACTGTTCTCGCCGCATGAGACGCTGTTCTTATTTAGGGAAAATCTTTGTAATTATATCTAATATTAGGGAAATTTCGTAAGGAGCTTGATGTATATATGTATGTATATATATATATATATATATATATATATATATATATATGTGTATGTATATACATCCACAATAATTTAATTTTTTCCTTGAGGATGTAAAAGGTTGTGATACATAGGAGACTGATGTTGGGAGTTATTTATAATATAATTTCCTTATCGATTTATAAGGATATTTTTTAGGATTTGGAAAAGGAAATTCGTATTACTTCTTATCTATAGATTAAATCACTTAGTTATAAAATTTTACGGCTGATTTAGAAATTCGTGTAATGTACCCAAGATTATTATGAGTGCAATATTTTCCGAGTAAATCGTAAATCATACGTATAATACGTATGTTTATAACTGATACAAGTTAATTAATGATAGTAAACGTAAAAAGATGTCAATATATATGTGCCTGATTTATATTGCTGCCTTTTTATTGGATTTTAAAAAATATTACAATTTTATGATTTCACACTGAACAATGAACTCTAATGTCCGTCCGTCAGTTTGTCACCATCTTACAGTTTGAAATTTTGGAAGTGGCTTCTGAAATGGAGATCTCATTTAGTATTTAGTAATCTATTAAAAAAGCTGGGGTGATTTTTTTCCCATGTAAGTGTCGTAATATTGAAAAATAGATCGAAAGATCGTATGTATGATCGATGTCGTATGATTAGATAAAAAAAGGGACCGACTTAATTCACATATTCCATGTGTTCTCTTTAATGTCCTTATTGAAGAATATAGTCAGTCTTATCTCAATTCTAGATTCAAAGGGCTCTTTACTTTGGATTACGTTCTGGATACCTCCACTCATCAGTGGAGTTCCTATCTAAAGGGACATACGGCAGTGTCCTTCCATCGAAACAAAAAAACAGTCATTTCAATGTATTTATCTAGGCATACTTTATTTTCCTAAATGTAAGAAAAAAATTTGTTTACTTTATGATTTAAAGTTTCCAATATATTCGATAAAATAAAACAGACGAAAAATGGCTATTCAAAAATGAATACAAACGTAAACGATACCAGATTACGCAACAAAAACCGTATATATATGTACTTACATACGTCATCCTCTATACTGCAGCGGTCTGCATAAAATATTGATGAACAGTTATTAGGGGTATCATTGATGAACAGTTAATTATTAAGTTTAGTGTCATTAATGAACAGTTAATTAGTAAGTTTAGTGTCATTAATGAACAGTTAATTATTAAGTTTAGTGTCATTAATGAACAGTTAATTAGTAAGTTAACAGCCAAATTCGCGATTTGTGTGGCACGCTGTGGACACAGACCCAAAAGTTCTTTTCACTCCAAAATTAAATGACTATTTTTTCTACGATTAAAAAGTATTATTATAATATTAAAATTTATGTTCATTAAATATTTTCTGGTGAAATTATCTTCAAAACTATGTAGCCTTTGTTCATTAATATTATTGATGCTAAATGAAATACTGTCGAACTATTCTGAGCACAACTTCCGCATAATTTCCGTAGGCCTCGTTCGGTCGGTGCTCAGAAAACACAAAAGTCATTCCGTCCAGTACGACTCACAATTCGCACACCTAATTATTGTTTTCTCCAAAAACTATCTTATTGTTAATGCTGTATTCGAATTAATTAATAAAGTAAAAAATAATTCGAATAATATTACTAAAGTAAATTGGTATAAAGTATTAAAAGCGGTGAATTACTGTCGTTTGATAGAGAAGTGGTTTTGAAGAATTTGGGCCTTCCTAAATTTGTTACGAAATTGTTCAATAAAATATAAAAGTTTTATGGGTTGTTTTAATACAAACGTTTACAATAAAAAACTCGTGAATTTGTTTGTACAAATTGATGGTTTTTTGTTTTTCTTAAACATCTAAATGAAAAAAATAAAAAAATAGTACTATTTAAATCATGATAAAATGAAGTGTTATTACTGGATAAAAACTATATTCGAATAACAATATTGCAATTAGGTAATGGTTTTCGGTCATCTGTTTATGGCGCTATTCTTAGGTACGAATGTTTTAATTTTTTACTACAAAATGAATCCGACCATTTAGTAGTAGTGCTATTCAAAATATTGACCGACAGCAAATTTAAAAACAGGCTATTTTATATAAAATAATACCTCATGTAGATTTTTCTTTATACACGGTGTCCGGTAATAAATGTCGGACAAAGAAAGACGTTATTCGTTGACTGAAAAATAGTTGATCGTCGTCAAAATAAAAATTTTAAAGATGACTTTTTTTCAGAAAATTCATAATAATATTCGTAATTATTTGCCATTATTTTCATACACACGATACTTGCATACGTTAATCAGCACCGCTCGGGTTAATTCAGTGGCTGCCGCTCGGGTTAATGTACGACTAATGTGAGCTTGTGTGCATGCGTTAGCGGTATTAGGTGTGTTAAAAAGAGTTATGTGTAATATTTTTTTTGCATTTAATTAGGAAAAGGGTGTGTTTTACGTTTTACTTACAATTTGTTCCTTTATAGCCAACAAATAGCGTCTTTCTTTGTCCGACATTTATTCCCGGACACCGTGTATATACAAAAATTAAGCTAATTGTTTCAGAAGTGTATAACATTAATTAATTCTTTATTACTGGTCTATCGAAATACTATAATATTGAATACGCAAAGTAAAAAATGTCAAAAAAACTGTTTATTTACCATGTCCAGATAGAGATTCGCTTGGTACATTATCGAAGCAGATAGAGATTCGCTTGGTACGTTATTAAGGCAGATAGAGATTTGCTTGGTACGTTGTAAAGGCAGATAGATATTCGCTTGGTACGTTATCTATAAAAGCAAATAATTGAAAAGCAACTTATTCGCAATATATTAAATTTAAATGACCAAGTGGTAGAAGTTTTCACTTATAGTAAAGACGAAGAATGGATTTAAAGTAATTTGTAATTAAAAGTATTTTGTAATTAAACATTTGTTAATTTGTAACTTAAGATCTTTGATAAACTGAAGATCTATATCTGATGCCTTGTTGTGTTAACGAAGCTATTTAAGCTTTGCTGGGTGTAGACTTTTAATTGTCATTGAATATTGATTAGTTTTAAAAACATGCCCATGCGTTTATGCTGTCATTAAGAAAGTAATCATTACGCGAGCGCCGCAAATAACGGTCATCTTTATTATTAACGTACATGTTTTTTTTATTTATTTGACATTGTACATAATATATTTTCCTAATCATTTTCCTAATAATTTTTTAAATTTGGAATTCAAATTTGCATAAAATATCGCTCACATGTCAAGTGTCAAGAACAGAAAAAATGTCACCAATCCTATTTGTTTGGCGCTCATTTTCTCACACGAACGAATGACAAACTTCAAGAAACTAATAAATCGTTTGATCATTCTCTTCCTTTTTACGAAGCTAAAACTCAACCTCCAGGGTATTATATGAAACGAGCTTACATAATTTAACCATCATTGTGGCCATAGATGAATGCCCTATAAAAATATTGACACACCGATCGCCACTCCTCCTCACTCTCTTATTAATAAACATAATATTAGCTTCTACGAGTATTCCTTAACCGTGAATGTTGCAAAATTGCGCAATAAACCTAGTCCTAACATCCAGAACTCAACTTCGATTTTTGTTTTCGATAATAATATATCCCAATCTCTATCACTACCCCATTCCTTCTTCTCCTGTCCAACCCTTTTCCCCTATACGCATTGATACCTTAATGGTTAGTTGGTTTAATTATTGTTAGGTTATTCTTTATTACAGAATTATATGATTATTATTAAGGAATAATTAATTTGATGATGTTTATGCAAACTTGAACAACACTAAGTTCTGGTATGTCGGTTGACTGGAAGAGATTGTTCATGTAGTAATACGGTCGGCGAATATACAGAAACGATGAAGTCTACAATTAATAATTAAATAAATATACCATTATTCTTTTGATTACAATTCTACAACAAAAAACCATTAAGTTCTGCAATAAAAAATTGTATTAGTGAATCAATTTTAATGTCTTACATTGTGATGCATTACTAGAAAATTTCCCTTTTTTGCTAATAGAGGGTTGAAATCTTAATTTAAATGCGGTCAGTAGGTTTGACATGATGCATATATAAAGAGATAGGCAAGCAGAGGAAAAAACCAAAAATATCTAGTTCTTCTTCATAGTACTTATAATTTTACGAACACTTTTTAGTATCTTTAACAAACCTAATTTTTTGCACTAATTTGCTTGTTTGTACAGGTTACGACGAGGAATTCGGTGAGCCAGCAGATAAAAAATACAAATATGTCGAAGATGATGACCGTAAAGCTATAAGGCATAGAAAATATTGGCGACCACTCCAGTTGAAGTCCAGAACACCACTCGTAGACCTACAACTTGATCCAGATGAAAAGGGCCTCACAAAAGCTCAGCTTTTGAAAAAGAGATACGTTTCTTATTTTCAGGAGACGAGGAAGAAACGAGCTGTCCGCATCGTAGACATGAGGGAAAAATCGTCGACCGACGATATGAAAGCTCGTATAAGAAGGTTCGAATTTCTGGATCATGTTCTGCAGTATATGAAAACTGAGCTGACAGAAGACGATAAAGGAACTTATGAAGATAAGAAATTTAGAGCCGAAATGGAAATGGCTACTGTACTTTCGGAAATAAATTGGTATTGCCAGAACAAAGTTGATTACGTTGAAAATTTCATCGAACTTTATGGTTTAGAACGCATCATTTATCCAACTTTCCAAAGTCCGAAGAAGTACTTAATGGCTGAAGCTTTACCATTGCTTAATACCATAATAAGGATCAGTCCGGCAACACACGATTACGCCCTTCAAACTAACACGACAGACCAGTTGGTTAAAATACTTTCATATGAGAACATTGAAGTAATCAGGATTCGCGCCATCAACGCGTTGCATTCTCAGATGACATTATATAAGGAGCCAAAGGAAATATTGGCAAAGAAAGGCGTTGAAATGTTCAATGAAATTATGATCAACGGCTCGCTGCCAACAAGACTTTCAATATTGAAGGTTTTGGCAGACAATGTTTTAGAATATGTGGTTCAGTTTGAGAGGGATATAGCTGAAGAGGCTATTTTGGTTAATAAAACTGAAATCGATGAGAGTAGAAGGGAATTATATAACAAAACTTGTCGAATTATTAGAAATTTGTTATTGGAAACATTTGAGCTAAAACCGCGTAACGTCTCTGTCGTTGGTATAGTAGTTAGGGTATTGGGTTTGTTTGAGGAGATCTGCGCCGAGTTTCACGTCAAGGATGTACTGCTGCAAGCTGTTTTTGATAAGATGGAGAAGTTTTACATGGAGGAGCTGCGCAAAAAGAATTGGGGCAGTCTAAAAAAGGAAAAGGTCATTGATGGTTATGTTTCCTTATTATTGTATTTGGATGATTACAAGAAGGCTATAGGCGGTGATGATTTATTGGATAAAAGTGTGGAGAAAGACGAATTGTAATATTTTTATGCTTTTTTAATCAGTTCTCATTTCGTTCAATTTGCTGCGAAATAAAGTTATACAATTCCTGAAGTTATTACTGGAAATTTAAAATAAATAGGCACTTTTTCTCCTCATTGTTCGATTGCAAACTTCCTTCATACCCTATAGCTGTCACAATAACTAAATGATATAACTTTCAACAGTACCGACTATCAGGTCACCGCTCATCCAATAAATAATCTTAACAATAATCACTCGAGATAGATGAACAGGGAGCTGCGGTCGTGGTTTCCAGTTGACAATAAATATATTTATACGTTCCCATTGTCCCGTATTCCCCACGTCGGTTCGGACCACCTAAGGCGATTCTTTCAATAATTGCATAATATGACAGAGTTAAGGGTCGCGATGCAATTTGCGGAATAATTTAACATTTATATAACGACCGGCTTTTGTTCGCAGTTTTGTTTGTGTAGAAATTAGAATGCGGTAACATTATTTTCACATAGAATTTTCGATATATTTTCGTTAGTTATATTCATGGTTGAAACGCTGAGGAGCAATTAGGAAGGTTTCATTTAAATATGATGCTATTTTAACGCCATCTACTGGCTAATTTATGTAAGTATTTCTAAATATTTTATAATATTCAATGAATTTAATGTTGAGATTTTAATTACAAACCAAAGACGGCGATTTTAATTTTTTTTTTCAAAACAGAGATACTTGTTTAAATCAATATTTTTAAATAATATTAGTTTTAGTACATTTATCGTAAATCATATTCATATTTAATAACAAGATCGCGATAGTAAAGTCAGTGACATCACAATATTATTAATAGTTATCACTATTTTGCACAACGTTTTGCAATTAATATGTGTAATTAATTTTTTTCTTTTGTATAAAATGAAAAAGTTTCTTTGTTCATTTTTTTGTTCGATTTTAAAAGATCATTCGATATTAAAAACCCTTATTTGGAGAAAGATGATAAACATGTATGTGATCACGTTGCGATTAATAAGGACAGAGCTGTGATAAAAAATATAACTGAAATCGGGGAACACTGCTTGAATGGTGCATGTTAGACAGAGAGAGAGGAAGGTCGGTTTATTTATTGATTGATTATCCAGAGTATTCCCGCCGATACTCTCTCGACGACCGATGTTATTTGGCGAACAGAACGGAGTCGTTTAGTGACCGCTACAGGTTCATGTAAATATTTTCGCATTTTCAATGATAGCTGTTATTCCTCGTAACGTGGCAGGAAAATCATTTCCAATGATAATTTTCACGTGTTGCGAGAAAATGAACTTCTTTTTTTGTCCGTCGCTTATTTGTGTTCCTATTCCTTTCATTGGTATTAAAATTCTGATTCGAGAGCCATTGGCAGGACCTTGATGAAATTTGATTTGATAGTCACTTCTTCAGATGTGTTTCATTTACACCTTAACAAAGACAATGGTATAATATGCATGGTTCAATCCTGTGTAATTAACAAACCATCATATGCCTCTCACGAAATTATTTTTATTTTTGTGTTATGTATTCTTATTCATTTATGTATTATTAAAAAATAACCAATAACATAATTAGGCAATATAACGGACAATCAAATAATATAACATAAAAGTAAACTAAAACAATTGAAGTTAATAAATTAACTTACGTTTAATTATTATAACCATAAGCATAGAAATACTCTAAATCTTTATGTATCATATAGGACTTCCTCGTTTATGCTATTGATAATAACTAAACCTTTAGCTCTTCTAAATATCAGTTACTTGTTAATGCTATTGTCAATAACTTAAACTTTAACTCTTCTATAAAACAGTTACCTGTTAATGCTATTGTCAATAACTAAATCTTTAGCTCTTCTATATATCAGTTACCTGTTAATGCTGTTAATAATAACTAAACATTTATTTCTTCCATATATCAGTTACTTGTTAACGCTATTGTCAATAACTAAATTTTCAGCTCTTCTATATAGGAGTTACTTGTTAATGCTTTGTCAATAAGTATTTTTAAAGGATCAAAAGACCTAAAGAAACCCACATATGTAAAATGTTCATTACGGAAAAACGCTCTATAAAAGACGGTATCAGTAATTAATTAGTTTCTTGTTTATCCGTACTTAGTCAGAGAGGTGATGTAAAAACAATTAGTAACTAGCCATTATTATAGGTGGTATATCACAGGCGGCAAGAAACCGTAGCACCAATTTATTCAGGACATACCTATATAACCGTATTTTTGGATATATTGTACATGTATAGCGTAAGTTTTTACTTACGTTACACATTTGTATAATTAGCGCCAACTAGTAGCGCATGATCGCAATTAACATCTTCAGGTTGGCAATTTGTAAAGAAGTAGTATCATACGTAATATACCCATACGATCACCATATTATTACCCATGAACGCACTCTAAAGTAATTAGCCATTCACCTTAATAAGACACCAACCATCCATCAACCGTCGCCCAAGCCCTTGCTATTATATAAACATATTATTGAGAATAACATTCATTTGATTTATTACATACATCGAAATATTTACATTGTATAATTTCATAGAATAACATCAATTTAATTTATTACCCTCAATAAAATACTTGTATAACTTTCGAAAATATAATAAATACTACATCGTCCTCTACTATAAACTCACTAACATAAACAGTGAGAAAACGCGCGCAAATCCCGCTTCCGCTATTGTTTTGTGTAATATATAAATGCTGTTGGAAGTTGCTAAGATTCAATCTTTACAAATAGCCCACCTGAAGATGTAATACAACGAAACCTAAGTCGTGGTAAAGAATTTAAATAAAATAGAAATAATACTACATCACGTAGTTTTCTTTAGTTGTGAAAAATTAAATTATTTTATTCTCGTAAACCGCAGAAGCCGGCTTGCTATATCGACTTGACAACATTCTGCACGTTTATGTGCAATTCACAAACGTCGCCCATCTTATTCATTTGGGGAGTATACAAATAGAAAAAGTATGGCCCCTCACTCAAGAATAATGACACGAGAAATCGGAAGGAGATTTCTCGCATTTTAACGATCAAATGTGGCGTTATCCCCACTTCCGCCGCGCCGATTCGTAACTTCCGTCTGACATGCCTTAGCCGACTCGACAGCACGTAACGAAGTTAAACTTAAAAAAAAACACTGGTATGTGCTTATGACCACACGATTAGAAGTGAAAACTAAAATACAATACAATACTCGTATTATATTAAACTACTAAACTGCATACACCGGAAACATTACACTGATTATATACAATAGCATACGTGTATTATATTAAATTATACTTAAATAAAATTTAATAAACATTAAAAAGTAATTCTTCAAACGATGAAATTCTTGTTAGACAGTAAACTCGCTCGGTGGATGCCAAAGGGAACCGAGTATACCCGAACAGTGAATTTGCTTGGCCGATGCCGAAGGGAGCCGAGCTTATCCGATTCAGCCTCACCGATACGAGCGTGATGGGTCAGTTTCGTTTACTACTAAAGAAGTTTTCATTTCAAAAATTTGGGTTGGTGTTCGCTTCGATACATTTTTGTTGTTTGTTTTTGTCATTTACAAGTTTTTTTTCTGCTCTACGCTAAGTTAAACGTTTCAAAATTGGGATACGTAGACAGACTGATAACAAAGCTTGACAATAAGAGTTTTTAGGGTTTCTTAGTCAAAGTGAGAACGTTTGTAATTTCATCGCCTCTGCTGTCCTTCTGTCACAATCTTTATAATTTTAGATACATTCACCGGACAATTTACCGGTAAATATTTTAATGGGAATAATGGAACATATGTTAAATTCAGCAAAGGAGACCTTAAACAAAGTATGAAAATTGACACATTTCAAAATAAAAACAAAAACGGGATTCAGGTTTTACGTGTCTTAGCTTGCACTTGAGCGGTTTTACTGTTCTTTTTAACGTTCCAGCTACATTAAAACATATAAAATTAGTAGCTCGTGCGATATATCTCCCTTGCGGATTGTTTTGTTTTAGTGGTTTAAAGTGAAGTGAATTAGCGGATAAGATCAGACAGATTTCAAATTCCTTGCTGCTGCGTACTAAAACAGAGAACAAAAAAAATAATACAACATCGCAGCCATACCAACAAAGGATTCCCAAGGATGAACACAGGGGTTGGGGTACTTCAAGCTGAATAGTCTATTGAAAAGGAAAAATGAAAGGAGTCAAGAGAAAAATAAGGCATTGAAATTTTCCAAGGCGCTTGCGATGTTTGTGAATTTTCTTTTTCTTGAAAATTATTCATAAACATATTAAAGAGGCTAGGTAAAATGTCTTCTTTTTAATTTGTTTTTTTTTGCTTGTGATAAGTTAATTGTATATTAATTAATATATTTAGAAATTAGCGTTAATCCGGTTAGGTTGAAACCAGAATGCAATCAACCACTAGCTTATAACTACTCTGTTATCGATTAGATGTGTTACCGGGTTTGGTTTTACGCGGATGTGAATTTCACAAATTAATTAATATGTATTTCATTAAAATATTAGTGATAATTAAATGCTCTTCTAAGCCTTGCTCGGCTAAAAAAGTGGGCGTGAATACAATTACAGTCACTTTTTTAGCCGTCGTTTTGTTTCAATCGGTTTTTTAAATAATACTTATTTATGGTTAATCTATCATTACTGTATTCTCAAAGTATTAGTTATTTTTTCCGTATTATAGTCGAATACGCATCGTTAGTAACATATTTATTCCGATTATAACACAAATATTTTAAACGTATTTTTTTACAGAAATTAATTTCTTTCTAAAATTTGTACTATAGTTTATAATTAATGGTCTGTAAATAACCAAAAAAAAAAAATAATAAAAACCATTTTTGCTCTTTAAATACAAAAAAACACGTCATGAATTTTTATTTAAAACTTTTTAATATTTTGTAATCCTAGAAGAAATCGCGACAGAAAAACCTGCCAAGCAAGAGTAGAAGTCGGACTTCGATAGTCCATTACTCATTTAGGCTCTTATACATTTTTAAAGTTACATATCATTTCCACTGAATTATTTAGAAATATTTTTTTTTTCACAAATGTATTGTATATATTTACTATATATTTCACAAGCGTTACGGTATGAAATATTATAAGTCCTGCGCTATAGTTTTCTTACAACCTCTGCGAACTTCTAAAAACCTACTTTTTCATAATTTTAAGTTGAGTTGTTTCAGAGATAAGGGTGGAAGGTGACATATTTTTAAATTAAGCAACAAAAATAGTATCCAAAATTTTTATTATTAGCCTTTTCAAACTACCCTCCTTACTCTACATAGAATTAAAACAAAATATTTCGAGTGCTTAATTTGCCTTTTTTTTCTATCTCATCGTCCCAGCGTTTATATGATCACGTTTTCTTTTACCTCTATAGGTTCCTTCCATAGCGTCACTGTTTTCGTTCATTTGGTTTCGGGAATCCTTGCAACTAACCATCTCATTGCCATTTCTGTTGCATACAGTGTTCCACTGCGTCTATTACTTTTGTCTGCTCTCTTATTGAAGCGAAACTTCTTTAGAATCGTTGCGATTTGAAACTCGATGAAACGAAAATGCGTCACAACAAAGAAACAAGTGAAACTTCTTTAGAATCATTGCGATTTGAAACTCGTTGAAACGAAAATGCGTCACGACAAAGAAACAAGTGAAACTTCTTCAGAATCATTGCGATTTGAAACTCGTTGACACGAAAATGCGTCACGACAAAGAAACAAGTGAAACTTCTTTATAATCGTTGTGATTTGAAACTTGATGAAACGAAAAAGCGTCACGACAAAGAAACAAGTAAAGCTTCTTTAGAATCGTTGTGATTTGAATTCTAGGTCTCCCCTTTCTGCAATGCTTTCCAGTATTTTCCTCTCGTCTACTAAGCATTGTACATATGTGTGCGCCTGTATATTGCCGAGCTAAAGCGAGACAACAAGCGTAGGTGTGTATCTATATTGCACACTGTCTAATACCTGTTCTGGTCCGAGCATTCTGCGTGTGTATATTAGTATGTGTGTTAATACGTGTGTATGTGCTGCGTATTACAAAGCTTTAGTAAAAAGCCAGCGTGGTGTATTACTTATGTATATTTTTATTTGTGTGAATAAGTAAGTGCTTGAATACTGAAGTTTCACTTCTACGGTGTGTGAATTGTACATACACAAAATTTACTTTTTTATAAGCCTAATATAATCCATACGTTTCACTCGGAGAATATTTGTCTTAAACTACTCTCTGGCACGTTGTTATTTTTGCTTCTTTAGTTTGTAGTTCTTATTTTCAAGTCTGACATCCATACGTCAGCGTTGAGAGAAGATAAGAATCGATTACCTCCTTTTTAGCTTCAGCGGCAATGGACTTTTAAGAACTTCTGTCAAGCTTCAGAATTTGCTCCAGGTTTTATTAACTGTAAAACTAAGATAAAGAAAGGAGCAGAAACAAATAACTGGACACCACGCAACAGACCGCGAGTGTTGGAAGAAGCTAGAGGGGGGAGGGGGGGGTTTCTGCCAATGGGGTGCTAAATATATTGAATAATTTATATTTTTTCCTAATATTATTATTATTAATTTTTAGTTACGGAAGAAACATACTTTTTTATTTTCATTTTATTTATTTATCTATAATTTACCATCTTAAAATTTCCATGTAAATGAATATTTTTTAGTATTAGCCTGAGATATATGCCGGTTATTATGTTTTATTATATATACAGATCTTTATGTCAAGCGGTTTTCGAGAAAAATGCCTGATAGATTGACAGACAGAAACGGAATTTTATAAGTGTTCTGTTTTTTGAGGCAAAAAGAAGCTTAAAAATATTTTACGTATAATTTTAAAAAATTAGAAATTCATAGGTAAAAAGCAGCCCTAAAAGTTTTTATCATGGCTTGATTTAAATCTAAACTTATGAATGAAAGCTTATATAGGAATGATTAAAACATAGTATTTCAGAATACCGAAGTGTGGCGTTTCATCATGGCCAACTTGTCCATCAAACCGAGAGATACTGTGAAGTTATTTATGTATATTTATACATAGAGACAGAAATTATACAAATTTCTGTCTCTATGTATAAATATACATAAAAACCGGTCAAGTGCGGGTCTGGCTCGCGCATTGTGGGTTCCGTATCTCACTTTAATTGAAATTACTTTATTTTTCATAATTTATCACTAATATGGACTTGTTAGCGAAATAAATATTTAATAACACCTAATATAATTATTAGCGAAGTATATACATACATCATTATATTAAGTTACGAATCATCGTTTATAGTTTAAGGCCATTATTACTAGCTTTTCCAAACCCATTAAATATGGAATTATAAAAAAAATATTATTATACTTGTTTTCCGCCCCTCCGCCGTAAAACAGCCATATAAATATTTTTGAATAGGTATTAGATATTGAGTTATGAGCGGATGAGAATGTGGATAATAAATGTATGCGCCAAGGGGTTACTGAAAAAAAAACAACTGCGACAGACGGACAAACACCGACAGACAGACACGTGAATGGTCTTATAAGGATTCCGTTTTTCCTCTTATGGTATGGATTTGTGAAAATCGGCCGAGTGCTTGTCGGAAAATACAGTTTAACTCAAATTTCTAATAAAAAACAGTGAACCGTCACGGGACGCCTGGCACATGTGAAACATCGTGTTTGTACAAGTAATATGTATAAAAGACAAGATTATTACAGGAACTAAATACAGCATAATGAAAAAATAAAGTATTACGAATTTGTTACAGAAAATGGTGACTTTATTTTATAAACATTTATTTACAGTTAATACAAAAATAATAAAGCACAGGTTATGTGTATCGTAGTAAACAACAGCGTCGAAGTGAGTGAGGAGGGGGTCGCGTAGTCTGTTGTCGCCATACCATACACTCTACTATATATATACCTTAGTATAGCGGGGCGACCCGACGCCACGGCAAGCGTCGCCACGCCAACGATCCGGCTTATACCTGCGCCTATAGATGTTTCACATCAAAATGCAAGTATCTTAAAACACTTTAAGTCCGTGCTCGAGACAGTTGAGGACGGGAGGTAGAGACACATTGCACGTGCTTTTACGTGCAATTACGGCTTAAGAAAGAAAAAGTGGTAAATATAACTTCATTTTAATTGTAAAAGACCTCTCTAGTTGTATTCTATTAGACGGAAGGCGCCAAAAATTATCGAGTCGTTACATGTATAACATTGTAAATTTATTATTTTTTTTATTATTTTGTTATACATAGAGTTATCAACATTAAATATCCAATCACATAATTTTATGCATATGGATCTAAAACTATAGGAAATGTGAAGTTGTGATAGACGGAACGACGGCCGTTTCGAAATTAAAATTTAATTACCGGTCACTTTGCCAGTGTGACATCAAATATTTCATGGACAATTTCTAATTTCATGGACAATTTATACAAATTATATTATCTCTTAGCGGGATGTCATCCGCATCACAATGCAATCCTCGGTCGGGTAGTCAGTGATAACAACATTACATTATGCATCCGCTTGCGTCTTCCCCTAACCAGCTTTTCCCCCCTGCTGGGCTGCTAAAAGTTGGCAACGAGTAGGTTTCCTAGCGGCGTGTTGCAAAACTAACGTATGATAGTTTATGACACTGTTGTTTTGCAGTGGGTAACCTTCGTAAATATTTTTTTAAAATACTTAAAATATTGTTCTATTTTGTGATTATTCGTGTCTATTGTGAGTATTCGTGTCTATCACGTGAATTTTTTACTATTCATGTCTATTGTGAATATTCGTGTCTATCGCGTGTATTTTGTGAATATTCGTGTCTATTGTGCAGTATCTATTTCGTGAAGAAGTCTCATAGTATTTTTGATTGCTTCTTAGATATTTAATAGCAAAATAATGACATAATTTTATGGCGAATCCTCCACCGTACATTTTACTCGATTGTGGAATGGACTGACTACAAATATATAAAATGCGCCCTCGTTGTCTGTGTTTAAAAGTCGTCTGAAAATACATTATCTATTATAATTTTGAAGATCCTAATTTCTCCCTACATCTAAAGTGTCGTTTTGCTCTGGTTTTTAATTAATATTATTTTATTACCACATAATATTATACACTCTTTTGCATAAAATACGGGCGGTTTTGATTTTGTCATATTATTAACAAAATATTATTTATTAAGAGGTTGTATTAATTGTAATTGTTGGATTATTATTTATTAAGAGGTTGTATTAATTGTAACTGGCAGGTATAGTGTATTCTGGCACATAACAACGAACGTTCTAAATTTTAAATTTATTCTTTTTTAATGAAAATTATCTTTCACTGACAATAACGTATTTTTTGGCGGTAAATGAAATCCAACTCTTATTAAGTTGTTTTTCATTTGTTACGTTTTTTATTTTAACGAATAAATTTTAATTAAATTTCTGCAGTTTCCTACATTAGTTCATTTCTGTTTGCTGTTCTCAGTATGGTTGAAAAAACGATAAGAGCTAGTAAAATTATTGCGCTGCTTGAAGAAGGCTGTAGGCAATGTTATGTGTCTCAGCAGTATAATGTGAGCCGTTTCACCATCCAAAGGACCTGGTAACGATACCAAGAAACGGGCTCGGTCAGTAGAAGGCCCAGTTCTGGAAGAAAACGGTGCACCGAGTCACGAGACGATCACTTCATAGTCAGTCAAGTGCTACGAAATCGTCAAGTTACGTACGTGGATCTCAAACAGAACCTCGAAGACGTCAGAGGTACACGAGTAAGCCTATGGACAGTCAGAAGGAGATTTCAGGCCGTCAATATGCGTAGCTATTGTCCAGTTCGGGGCCCTACATTGCGCCGTGAGCGTCGGTTGCCAGATAGAGATTCATCGTCATGGACTCGACAAGACTGGAATAGTGTTTTATTCTCCGATGAAGCTCGTATATCGATTAGTAGTGAGGATCGACGTCGGAATCATATTTGTCTCTATCTTTGCCAATATCCCACCTGAAGATGTTGTAATACAACGAAACCTAGGTCGTGGTTAAAGAAATTAAAGAAAGTAGAAATAATACTACATCACGTAGTTTCATTTAATTGTGAATGTTGCAGTACGCAAATAATCATAATATAATCTGATCATTCAGCAAAAAAATTTGAAACATCACTAATACTACTTTAACATCCGCAATCAGCAGTTATTTTTGTAATTTTAATACTAAAATAAATGTTTGAAAAATTTTAACAAACTTTTGGTTCCCTTCCATTTAATTCTGTCGTATCACTAAAAAAAATCTTTAATATTATAGGACATTTAATCTTTTCGCTACTAATTTTTTTTTAAACTTGGCTTGCTCGCCGTCGCATTCGGAAACTTGTTTCGAGGATTTCGTTCACTCGATTTGCAATATATTTTTATGTTTAATATGCGCTAAATCTTTAATTGTTAGTAGTTTTAAATAATAGGTTTAAATGACATCCTGCGTAAGGAGACATCTAGCAACACTAATTGTAATGAAACAAAACTTTAGATTCTACCTTAGGTTATAAAAAATACGAGAATGCAAATCCCAGTCAAATCTGTTTAGAAGTATTTGAGTAACGTAGTTTGAATAGAATTAGGTGTAGTTTTGAATAAATAAATAAATAAATTGAATTAAAGGAAAATGTGTTTTTTTAACAATATGTAAAATAAACAAGAAAATTTAATGTTATAGATGTATCCAAGTTTCAATGCTCTGAGCCATAACAGAATATAGTTTATTTATCGTATAGCGCAAAATTTTCTACAAACAGACAAAACAATCCGTTTTCATTTAATAAAGTTTAAATTTCAGTACTTAGTTTTAAAAATGTATTAGCATAGAGGAATTAATTTGCAGCAGATACACATTCGCAATAATTAATCGTTTAAGATGCAAGTGATGGTTTAAATATCAAAGGCCATTATCGGTTTTTTTATGGTGAAAACATCTTTGACTCAAATAAATAAAAAAACCCGTAATATTTATATATAAAATTAATTGTTTGTAAAAAATGTTTTTCTCACATTTTCTAACAAGCATTGTTAGAAAATGTGAGAAAACCCATTGTTTTGTCATTTGTTGAATTTTATTACAATATCTTATAACAAATTTGTTTCAAGGAGAAAATTCATTTGGTAAAAAAATGTAATTCCAATATTCAGACCATTAGGCCAAATATATTAGGTAACACAAACTCATTAAAAAAATAAGTTATTAAAGAAAACGGAATATCTCTTGAATATTATGTATCTAATTTTCGTCACCATTTTTTTTAAACTATCTTTTTATAAAAATGCTAATGATTTTTTTGTTTATGTTTTAAGAATATATTAAATTTCTGAGGCGGTCGCGCCATTGATAGAGTATACAGAAAATTATTGTTTATAATGTTTTTCAAAATTTTCATTTCATTTTTTTCCGAAATCTATCCACTTTTGAGAGTTGAGATTTTGCGTAATGATACCGAAAATTAAGGCAAACGAAATAAGAAAAAATCGAAGACCTTTTTTTATAAAAGGCGTTTTCTCTATAGAACCCCGTAATGCCCTTTATTAATGTATTCCGAGTGCACCAATTTATTCTATAATTCCGATAAAAATAAATTCATAATATACCAATGCTATTCAAACACGGTCCATCTCCGATGCAAAAGCGAACTCAATGGTCTGATTTGATTATCCTTTAAAAAAATACATCAAACCAAAAAACACCCCCGCCCAACGGATATGTCATATTGGTGAATTATTTCTTGGGTATACGCAATTTCATTCACAAAACTGCCCGAGTTCACTCGGCCCGCCCCGAAAGGACGAGAAAAGGAATCTCCCGAAACGCCATTAATCTGGCTTCAAAAGGTCGGGCCCTCGATCTGTTTGATGAGGATTTGTTTACACAAACACCTATTATTTTTGAGACCTTTTTCGTGTTATATTCGGGCATATAAATGCACAGCAGTAGCCAATACTCGTGTACAGGATGTGTGGAAGGTTTTTATTTTTATTTATCTCGATCGATATAGTTCTGCAATGTTTTTATTGTTTGTGTCTCAAAACTATGACAAGTTGTTATTAGTCCTATAAAATTTTACTTTTGTATTCACATTGTTAATGTACTTAAAAAGCGAGGTAGTGAATTAATCGTGAATGTACATAACGTCAAGTTAAGCAGAAAGTCTTGATGTGCTTAGGATATGTGGAGTGATCTATGAGGAAGGTGGAGGAATCCATGCCAGGCTTTATAGACTACGCAATCTTTTTATTTTTAAAGCAATCCGCAATTGCTAGAGAAAAGCCCATTGAAGCCTGCAGGGAATAGAGTGGACGTGAGTAGGTAGAAAGGCTGTAGCCGGGTAAGAAAGAAAATCTGCTCGAGCTCGAATATTTTTTAGCAGTACTTTCAATATTATCCCCAAATTATTGCATTCTTCATCTGCAAGGTCCATAAGTAATCAGAAAGGTCCATAAAATTTTACAGTCCAACTGACTTTATTAAAATAAAAATCGATTATAGACACACATTTTGTGACGGCGTATGACGATATAATTCCTGAAATATTTAATTTCTGTACATTTTTTTCAGAGCATTTGGTACAATTTATTTTGTCAGAGTCTTTGGATATAATCTTTTTATAAAGTACAATTTTTCGAATTTTTTAAGATGGATTATTTGGCATACAAAACAGAAAGAATGTTTTTTTATTACTAAATTAATTATTTTTTAAATTTGTTAAATAAGTAACAGGGCAAACCAGTAAAACATCCTTATTTTTTCATTCTATTTATTATTATATTATTTCCAATTATTGCTTCTCACTTATTTTCCCCCTTAGTCATCAGAAAGATATATAACGAAAAAAAATTATATAGCCCTTTTGATGATTTTATGATGATTATATTAATGATTATTTATATTAATGATTATATTAATAATAAGGAAAATTTTAAATTAAACAAAAAACAATTATTTGTGGAAGCAACTTAAAATCAGTTTGTAGCTGATTGACTAAAAATAATAATTCTGATATTACACGAATATTGTGATTTTAAAGATATGTGGACCTAAATGTAGCTATATCATTTTATTGGTGTGAAAATCTACTTAAAGGAAAGATTTTAAAGTATCCTTGTCAGTGGTGAATAGTTCCTGTAATGCAGTTCTACGACGAGCCGCCGTATGCTATATATGTGTAATGAAAATGAAAATTTACAACACCTGTTACATTAAGAACATTATCGATTGAGGCCACAAAAGATATTGATGTCAGAAACGACTTAAATTATGAAATACTTTGTTTTTGAATTTTATATACTTTACGATATTAACTCATTAATAATTAAAAAAACTTAAAGTTTTTTTTGGTTTTGCATTCTACGCCGTGAAAAGTGTTTCATAAAAATGTGTCTCAGCCATACGTACAGAATATGAATTCAGTTTATTGAAATCGGTGAAACCGATCCAAAGATATAAATGTTTTTTTTTTTAAATTACTGTTATTCAATTCTACTTGCGACGAAAGCTGTATTAAGGACTAAGATTGGAGGAAGTTAAAATTGTTATAGGTAGCTACTAAAAATACATTCAAATTCAATCTGAGCGAGGAGCCAATTTTCGTTCTTTTTTTCTAGTATACAGTTCCTTTTTCAGGGGTTCACATTTAATAACCATGGATGCAAATATCAACCGGAAGTACTTTTCATCTGTAGCAGATGAAAAGACATATTTTGTGTGAATACCAGTGTGTATGATAATTTGTGAACCAAATTAAATTTTGCTTTCGTTTTTATACCTTTAGACTAAAAATTAGAAATTTAATATATTTAAAAATACCACTTTTCGCCTTTTCATAAGTGTCTTTAGTTCCAACATATTTTAGTTCTTGAGAGGATTGTTTTATGAACTAAACATGGTTTATAGACGTTACAGACGTACTTCTAAAAACAACTTACCTTGTTAAGTTCATAAAGCAATCCCCTCAAGAACTAAAATGAGTTGCAACAGAAATGAGTTGCATTTTTTTATTTTTTTTGTTAACTAATTCAGCTTTGCGTAACAAGTACTACTTTAGGTTTTTTTCAATTCTAACCATCAGGATTAAGGGGATTGTAATACCAATAAATAAAACAATGTGATTTTCTGATTCTGATCTGTTTAGCGAAGTCAGCAACTAAGTGTTTTTATACTCCTTAATCATATCCGTGCTACGCTGTGAAGACTATACAGACTTACTGCATTTAAAGCAATTGTAATCGTTCGAGGTATATTGCTTACATTAGTTTTCTGATTTCCGCTTCTCAAGGCGTGAAGATGGAACTGTTGAGAAAACTTTTCGCTGTTATGATCGTGATTCTCTTCCTATTTTATGTTTTCTTGAAGGAGTTAAAGACTACCATGGTTTCGCCATGCTGATTGATCTTGGTGATTACGTTTTGCTCATTACTTTTCTTCTAACTTAGTTGATATATTTTCACATTAACATGGTAATTTTAATTTCTAAAGCACGTCTATAAATTTTATTATTGATATCTGTTTTTATCACGCGTATTTAAAAAAAAATTACATTATCTCGATCCTCATTTTTAGCTAAATTGAGAAAAAGATGATTCAAGAGGTTTTTCGCTGACGCTTAGTACAAAGCATGATGTCTCTCTTTTATGTGAGCTTAACATTAAATTATCGCAGTAAATACCGACGGTAAGAGATGCATAATTAACGCGTTTACTGAAAATGTTGCAACTGCAAGATAATAATTTTTACTCTTAATCTTTTTGTAAACATGCCAGCCAATAACACCTTATATATTTTACATCCCTTCATATACATTTTATCGAAGCTCTTTAATTCTACTTACGGTCTCCCATTAGATCTGTTTCGAACCGAATTTGAATGAGAAAATTTAAAGGAATTTTTTTTTCTTCCTTTAGAGGAAAATTCCTTTAGAGGAAATTAGGAGAAATTCGGTTTAGGAATAGGGAACTTCTTTCCTTTCTTCGCGGCATGGGATTAATTCAATTCCACTTGTTACATTTTATTATTTCTACCGAAACTTTCTTACATGATTTTGAAATGTCGTTAAATATCTTCTCGGGATAAAATATTTGGAGATTATATTTAAGGCATTTTCACCTATCATTACCTTCCATGTCTTGCATCTTCAGAATAGTACAGCATTGATATTAGCCTTAGTGTAAATTTTTGTGACTGCTATACGGGGTTAAATTGCGCGGAGATTGCTCTAGACCCCTTAAATTCCTCCTGTCTCTTAGGTGACACTTCCAAGTAATATAAATTGATAAACGTTCTCTGATTGTTTCTAGCTCGTTTTGGCGTGTAGCAGTAAGTGTTTGGTGTTCTTTAACAACCTGGCCTTTTCCACATGTAGATTTTAAACTCTCATCGTAAGTATTTCTATATAAGCTGACACACTGGCTACATGCTTTTAATTCAGCAGATAGAGGTCATCGATCGTGTGTCGCAAACTTATTTTGATCGAAGTAAAAGTGGTTTTTGTTAACCTTTTAGTATTGTGAAGTGCATAGCAGGTACAAAGCGAAAAACTAAATTAAAAATGTAATTAACCACATTTTTGACATGAACGTCTATGAATTCAGTTCGGTAACCAGGTCAAAATTTTCGATGCCAAGAAATTTTGCCGAATTTCGTGACGCTAGTAACTCTGTACATAATGGACTAATAGGAAATTACAGATTAAATTCGGAAAGCCTACTTTTTTAGGATTATAGCTAGGTAGGTTATTTCAATAATTTAGGTTATCTAAGAGCACAGCGGCTGTGTGCGAAAGAACAGAAATATAGAATTAACGAGAACCAGAAAAGCGCCCAAACGATTTTGACTTTAAAAACAATAATCAAAATGTTATGTTGCAAAGTTGAAAAATCTTATTTTTCCAGAGATGTCGGCCTTATAAGACGAAAATATAACTAGATATGAAGGAAAATGATTAGCTCTATCTGCTAAGATCATTACATAATACAATAAATTAATTACTAAGAGATTTACATAACACGATAAAATGACACGAAACTGTATATCTCAACTCAATTTGGCCGTGCTAACAAAACTACTTAGTCCGTCCTGCGGTTCGGACACGACAGAGTCCATTTCGTTTTTATCAGAATCGTATACCTCTGAACGAGCACCCTGTGAGTTTTGTGAAGATGATTGTATAGTGTGATAGAATTAATAACACCAACGCTAAGGTTCAAATCAGCACCTGTACCAGACGACTACCAAAGGTTCCCACGCGACTTACCTGAACGGGTGGCGGGTCATAAATATAAGGGAATTTGTTAAAATGGGGGCGGAGTGTGCCCTTCGCGACCTCTAACAATGCTTAAAGGATTTTATGTCCGTTTTTTGTTCGTTTTTTTAAAATTGATTACTGCGTTTGGACACCAGTGTTGAATTTGTCTTTGAGGCATTGAAAAAGAAAATATGTGGATAAAAAATTCTATTGCCCCATTGACTTCGGGTTTATGTATATCACAAAGGCAGAAATGGATTTGCATATTTTATGAGTTATTTTTGCATTACATTTTGGGTTACGTTTATTTACTAAACTATTCGGAGATTTCAATACGCAATTCATAATCATCTTTAGCTGGTGTAACTTTTCGTCTTTCATTTTATTTGTCAGAGTATTTGTGGAGAGTGCTGTTGGCATTGGACGTTTTGCACGATTAAGTATTAATTTTATTTTAATACTTCAAATTGTGTTAAGGACTTCAAACTTGATATTCGGATAATCCAATTTTGTTTGCCTAAAACTTTTACCTAGGAACAGTTTTTTATCTAATTTCCACAAGAAATTATAACAAGTGCAAACAATTTGTGGAAAGTACACCTTGAGTCCATCACTTCTCTAAATGAATTGGCTCAATGGTAAATTACCAGAGTCTGAATTCGAAAGTACTGGGTATGAATTTTGGAATGAACAAATACAGAATAAAAAATTATTTAGTGTTAATTCTGATATATTTCAATTCTGACAAAGCTAAAAAACAACACCAATTTTTTCCTTTTATATTTGGGAAATGAGTAATTTTCATTTCAGCGCCATCTATTTCGCTTCCAATGTTAATCATAGGTTCCAAGAAACTGAATTTGTACTTAAAAATTTTTAATGCACTTGTAACATTGTATTTTTTACATTAGACCAATGACAATATTTTTTTTATTAATCATTGACAACAAGTTGTGGCAGTAAGTTTTAAATAATGGTAAGGAACAATTTAGCTGTATGATTAAAAAAGCCTAGGCAAATTTTTTCTTTTCACATTTTTTTAAAGACATTTTTGGTTTTGGTTTTTTGGTTATTTGTTTTTTTTTTAAACTTTTTTGGGTTTTTTCTGTTTCATTTCGACGAATAATTTGAAATTTACTTACAGCATCACATATGATAAAAAATGGCGACTAGGAAGTACCTATACTATTGACGACAGCACCATTCTTTTGAGACCGTTTTTCTTGGATTAGAAGGCTGAAACTCTCGTAGTACTCTACGATACTAGAGAAAAAAACATAGAGAGTATAAAACACTCGTTTATTCATGTCTTGTTTTGGTACCAAGTAAATCTTGCCCAAGTAAAACTTTTAGTGTTTATGATATCTATTCAACAAAGAAGGTAAATTATTATTCAATAACTTTAGAGAGTCTGGATATGTTAGTCTGGATATATAATCTACTGGATATGTTAGTTTGCCGCCAGTTAAACTACCATTGCCTCATATAGTTAAATAGGCAAATTGCAGCTAAAAAGCTTGAGATGGTTCAACTCTAGAAACCTAGATTTTTTCAAATTTTTCTAAAATTACGTTGATCTCTGTGGCTCTCCTTAGTGGGTAGAGTTGTATGAAGGCTGCGTTTGCCTTGCAATTTATCGCCTTGACATCTACCCCTCCGCCCTGGACGATCACACTTCTGAGATATATGTGAACTTCTCTACCTTGTTTACGTCCTCGCTATTCCCTCATGGTCTCATCATTGCCATTTTAAAAATGAAATTGAAGTTTTATTGTTTTTTTTTTTCATTTTGAAGCTCTGTTTGCGGAATATTAAGATGACCACAATGTGTCTTTCCTTCTAAAATTTTCTAACTATCGGATTGCAAAATGGGAAAAAACTTCAGATATTAGATAATTTGAAATGAAATAATTTCGCTAAACTTGCATTGGGTAAAAATAGAGAAAACGGCGCAACCCTATTTAGCGCGTGTGGCCACAAGCACTTGATCGGTTTTTGTTATGTTCTTTCACCGTTTTCTTATAAACTCGTATCATCGACGTTTTAGATATAAAAAGAAGGTGTGCAAGGGATTATAAATAAACAAATCAGTATTTGTTGTTCAAAATATGAATAGAAATTGTAATAAAAACTGTCAATGAACGTAGTTAAATATTCATATACAGCGTTGTATGCAGTTGTATACAGCGTTGTATGCAGTTGTATGCGTTGTATGCGTTGTATACAGCGTTGTATGCAGTTTCAATTTAGTTTAAAGTACGTATGTGAAAAAAATGGCGTGTATAATGTAAGGATCAAATCGTGGAACAATCAACTATACAGGCCAACTGGCCTTATGACTTATGAAGATTAAAGCTTTTAAAGAAAAAAAAAATCATAACAATAATTTTTTCCATCCTTAATATCCAGGTATCGAACTCCGCTACAGCGCCATTGTGCTGTGACTTCTACTACTCAATGGGATTCCTCACGCCCTTCATTCATAAACACCCGCTACCTGCCGATCTCTGCATTTATACCTGTCCCAGACACTATTAGGGTGACATCATGTTTCTAACGATGTTAAACAATAAAAGATGTTAAGCAGACATATTTAAAAAAAAATATGTTTTTCTGGTCATTATCTATGCTAATGTGATATTATCAATGTTAATGTAATAAAAATATAGGCTATGCTTATAGGGTTGTCATTTTGTTAGGATTCCATAGTTAAACATGGAACCCTTATAATTTTGTCATGTCCGTGTGTGTCCGTCGGTCTGTCACAACTTCGTAGTTTCTACAGTATTTAGATACATAATTTTTTTCAGATAAAGCTCTAAATTTTTTTTAGCAAATATTTTTTTGCTACTTTTTAAGTTAATTTTTAGTAAAGGTTACTCGTTTATAAGACACTTTGTCATTGTTGCTCTCTTACAAAAAGAATAATCTACAGGCTGAAAAAAATTAAATGAAAAAAAAATAAAATAAACAAAACTAAAATACAAATAAAAAAAATATTTACATATAAACATAAAAACGTCCATATACACTTAAACACACATACCTAAACGTATAAATAGAGATACACACATACATTTACAAGGTCCTGGATTTTGATGTCGTGCTTTCTTATATGTCGTTTGATTAGTACTAGAATAGCTTTATTGGCAAATATTAGAAGATATGTAATGTTAATAGATAGTTGGATTTTATATTTTAATAATTTATAATAAACAATGGAAATTTATTACTTTAAGTGACGTGCAAAAATAAAACAATTTAAATCGCACTCCCGCTTTCCGAAATCATTGACGTTTTCCATCATAACTTTTATTCAATTAACGTTACGTCACTCAACTAACGTCATCAAACCGATTCGTTCGAGTTTGTTTGAACTGTTTCTTACGGTTCTAATTAAACAATGGATAATACGGTTTGCAGACTATCAAGGCCATTGATGTTTGCGTATAAATTTGTATGTTGTCCAATTAAAAAAAACGCCATTGTAATTTCGTCATATATGTATGTATGTCCACCGTTTGTCTTATACTCGTAGTTTTTTAAGGTTCTAATAAAACATTAGGCAATACTGTTTGTAGTTGATGTTTGCGTATAAATTTTTATAGTGTCGTAGTAAAATACAGCACCGTTGTAATTTCATCATATCTGTATTTATGTCCACCGTTTGTCACACACTCGTAGTTTTTAAGGTTCTAATAAAACATTAGGCAATACGGTTTGTAGTTCATGTTTGCGTATAAATTTTTATAGTGTCGTAGTAAAATACAGCACCGTTGTAATTTCATCATATCTGTATTTATGTCCACCGTTTGTCACACACTCGTAGTTTTTAAGGTTCTAATAAAACATTAGGCAATACGGTTTGTAGTTCATGTTTGCGTATAAATTTTTATAGTGTCGTAGTAAAATACAGCACCGTTGTAATTTCATCATATCTGTATTTATGTCCACCGTTTGTCACACACTCGTAGTTTTTAAGGTTCTAATAAAACATTAGGCAATACGGTTTGTAGTTCATGTTTGCGTATAAATTTTTATAGTGTCGTAGTAAAATACAGCACCGTTGTAATTTCATCATATCTGTATTTATATCCACCGTTTGTCACACGCTCGTAGTTTCGTAATGTTCTAATAAAACAATAGACAATACGGTTTGCAGACTATTAAAATGTAATTTCGTCATATCTGTATGTTTGTCCACCGTTTATTACATACTTGTAGTTTCTTAAGGTTCTAATAAAATTATAGACAATACGGTTTGTAGAATATTAATGCAATTGATGTTTGCGTATAAATTTTTATAGTGTCGTAGTAAAACACAGCACCGTTGTAATTTTGTAATATCTGTATGCATATCCACCTTTTGTCACACACTCGTAGTTTCTTAAGGTTCTAATAAAGTAATAGATAATACAGTTTGCAGACTATTAATGCAATTGATGTTTGCGTATAAATTTGTATAGTGTCGTAGTAAAATACAGCACCGTTGTAATTTCATCATATCTGTATTTATGTCCACCGTTTGTCACACACTCGTAGTTTTTAAGGTTCTAATAAAACATTAGGCAATACGGTTTGTAGTTCATGTTTGCGTATAAATTTTTATAGTGTCGTAGTAAAATACAGCACCGTTGTAATTTCATCATATCTGTATTTATATCCACCGTTTGTCACACGCTCGTAGTTTCGTAATGTTCTAATAAAACAATAGACAATACGGTTTGCAGACTATTAAAATGTAATTTCGTCATATCTGTATGTTTGTCCACCGTTTATTACATACTTGTAGTTTCTTAAGGTTCTAATAAAATTATAGACAATACGGTTTGTAGAATATTAATGCAATTGATGTTTGCGTATATATTTTTATAGTGTCGTAGTAAAACACAGCACCGTTGTAATTTTGTAATATCTGTATGCATATCCACCTTTTGTCACACACTCGTAGTTTCTTAAGGTTCTAATAAAGTAATAGATAATACAGTTTGCAGACTATTAAGGCAGTTGATGTTTGCGTATAATTTTTATAGTGTCGTTGTAAAACCCAGCACCATTGTAATTTCGTCGTATCTGTATGTATGTCCATCGTTTGCTACTTAAGCTTTATAATAAAACAATAGACAATACGGTTTGCGGACTATTAAGGCAATTGATGTTTGCATATTAATTTTTATGGTGTCGTAGTAAAACACAGCACTATTGTAATTTCGTCTTATCTATGTGTATGTTCACCGTTTGTCACACACTCGTAGTTTCTACAGTTTTAGACCTATGTAAAATTTTTCAAGTATATGCTTAAGATAAAGATCTCAATAAACATCTAGCAAAATACTTATTTAAAAGGGGATCATAATTTTTTTGCGTATTTCGTTGTGTGTGGTATTATTAGAAAGTGCTTTTGAAATGAAGTTCATGTTTCATTTACCATTTTTTTATTTTTTAGCCCCGTTTACGCAATATTAAGCTTCAAATTCTTTTACAATCCAATTTTGCCCTACAAAAACCCCCCTTGTATTTAACAGTTAAACAAATCTTCAAGTAACCCATTTCCAAACAATGCAAAAAGTCAATCCCTGTGACTACGTAAATGTTTGGCTTTCCTTGAACTCTTTTTCTTCGTCTTTCGGTGCTTATTTTAAAAAGGTGGTATATCGCAAAAATCATCTGTTCGCAATTATGGGACGGCAAATAAGTTGAATATTACCTCGGTATAAACAGTAACAATATAATATAACCGCAATGTAGTTACTTTTGAAATACGCAAGACTAACTTTTGATAAAGAATCGGAGTGTGGCTTTGTCGGGAACACGTTCATGTTTTCTCGCTTCACTCTATCGTATCGTGTTTTATGAGTATCACTGGATTGCTGTTGAGAAGCTCTTATTAACCGTATACGATTTATGTGTTTTGATTTGGCTTTTTTACGATTATACGCCGTCGTTTTATAAGTTTACATTTATATTTACCATAAACATTCCACACTAATGTTTTATATACACAATCGATAAATCTTGACGAGCGCTGTCAACTGAAACTCAAACAAGCGTCATAGCTTCTCGAAATCAAAATTTTACTAAACTGAAATTATGTTACGCGGTGAAACGACCTCAAAATAACAGTGTGTTCCCCTCCACCACGCGCGATGCGTCACAGTCTCAACTCAACGAATTCTTTGATCCTCTAACAATCGAGTGGTGTAATTAAATTTTCGATGTAGATGACGGTTACGTAGCTGTAATGGCAAACTGTGTCCCCCGATTTTGTTATAATTAGGTTTTCGGAATTGTCTCCCACTATGAAAGAAAATTTAAAGACGTACTCATTTTAAAAAATCAAACATTTAGCAACGGAAATAAAAAATGAGGAGTTATTAAATACAGACGTAAATATATATCCTATTTAATTTAGATCGTGAAACACGTCCGTCTACGATCGTTAGAACGCGTGTTGTAATTCACTCGTTTATTTGATTTGCTGAGACTTTTTCCTCCCCTCCATGCTTCCCAAATGGTACTGCTTTTCCGTGGACTTACAGTCTTAATAAGAGAGTCTGTCAGTCCCTCTTTTACTGAGACTCGCTTTATTATTTTGCTCATTATCTTATAAAAGTTTTAAGATATTAAGATAAAGAAAAGTGCGAAATTTTGCTGAAGATATCAGTTAGCAACAATTATTATTTTAACCAAAAAAATTTAAGAGAAAGATTTTAAAAATAAAAGGCAATAGTACAAAATCGAATAAATAAAGAAATTATTTTTTTTTGTGTGTGATAATTTGGAAAGTTAAACGAAACACGAATTATATCCAAATTTTTCGTCAAAACGTATCTACTGTATCCATTTTAAAATTTCATTTATTTATAGCTAGTTACGCATAAAATTTATTATGAAATTGAAAACTAAAATTAAAAAACTAAACTACAAATTATTTAATATTCCTTTTCTCATGGTTTTCCTCTTTCTGTGCTAGAATTTTCAGTGTAAACTAACGATTGAATGATTCATTAAATCGTTCAATTACGTTTATATTAGTGCAAATAAATTTAATTTCCAACAACAATATTAAAAAAATCATGTAGCAATGGTTATTTGTAAATATTATCCAAAGTTATTAAAATTAAATTGTCCCAAAAAAAAAACTATCTACGGTAACCCTAACCGCTCTCAAAACACAACAAAAAACCCAACAAAACACAACATATTTAAATACTCCGCCTACACGAGAGAAATTTCGTCGGATGGCGTTCGCCGGTTTAGAGCTCTGTTTACTTGCGACTGTTTTTTAAAGGGGAAATCTTATTTATTTACATAACACATACATAAATACTTTGAAGGACAGTAAATACTATGTAGAGTAAATAAAACGGAGAGTAAGTAATATGTCTAACATTAGCCGAACAGGGTAAGCAACTTTCTCCGTAATAACCACCGATTCTAGTATAACACCGAAGAACTTTAAAGTAAGTCTAGATATGTCAATAAGGGCTTACAACATAAGAAACGAACAACATTTTATTCTCTTGATGGCCAGCTTAAAAGTCTTACATTGAAATTCTTCTTTTTTGTTCTTCTTAAGCATCACAGCCAATTAAAGCCAGGGCTATTTCAAAAATATTTCGCCATTTAGCTCTATCAGACGCAATGGCTTTCAAATGTGTGATTCCTCTAGAATTTAGGTCTCTTCTAATATAGTCAACCCTTTAGGATGGAGATCGCAATCGCTTTCTTATGCCTATTAGTTTGAAAAAAGTTAATTTTGTAATTTGGTCTGCATGATCATGGACATATCCTAGTCTAAAAAAGCCTTCAAAAAAGAATATAGAGGATTTTTGATTTCAAGTTTTTAGTAATTTCTGTACGAAATTGTAAGCGTCAGCAATATATATGTATTGTAAGCATCAGCAATATATATGTGTGCTAAGCGTCGGCAATATATATGTATTGTAAGCGTCAGCAATATATATGTATTGTAAGCGTCAGCAATATATATGTATTTTAAGCGTCAGCAATATATATGTATGCTAAGCGTCAGCAATATATATATGTATTGTAAGCGTCAGCAATATATATATATTGTAAGCGTCAGCAATATATATGTATTGTAAGCGTCAGCAATATATATGTATGCGAAGCGTCAGCAATATATATGTATGCTAAGCGTCAGCAATATATATGTATTGTAAGCGTCAGCAATATATATGTGTGCTAAGCGTCGGCAATATATATGTATTGTAAGCGTCAGCAATATATATGTATTGTAAGCGTCAGCAATATATACGTATTGTAAGCGTCAGCAATATATATGTATGCTAAGCGTCAGCAATATATGTGTATTGTAAGCGTCAGCAATATATTTTTTATGACTTCAAAGATATTCTAATATCCATATTTATATTTATTACAGAATCATAGATTTTCCAATTATTTTTTTTAATACACTGTAAAATTTTGGCAAGGTTTTTCCTTTTCAAATTAATAATTTAATTTTATCACTTTTCATGCTAGGGAAAGTTACAAACAAGTTGTGTCAAAATTAGACAATGTGGCGATCACTGCAAGTCCTTTCTAGCCTAGCATAGAAACATAAAGAGGTGATATTTAGAAATATAAGTCAATCGTCGACATTATCGATGTGAAACATATAATGGCGCGTTTGGGTGGGAGTTAAAATGTTTTGATGGCACGTCGCGACCTGCAATTCGGCCAGCTTCGCGTCTTGTCAGCTAACAGTATTATAAAATGAAAAACTTCAACAGAATATTAAGGAATATTTCTGTGATAAATTATTTCAGAAAAATTAAATTAATATTTCATTATTAACAAATATCTGAATATTTGATTATTCGTTTCATTTGTTCTAATATTTGTTTTTTTCATAATTTTCGTTTTCAATTCGTTAAAATAAAAATATTTAAATATAAAATTTAGTTAAAAAATTTCACATCTACAAGGTGTGAAAGATCTATGCTGACGACGGCTCACGATTGTTTCCAAGCATACCTTTACTTTTGTTTAAATTAGCAATTAAATACTCGGTCATGCGTTAGAGAGTGTTTGTGAAGGCAAACTGTAGATTGGAAAATAATAAAATACAACACTAAATACTGTAATGTTTGTCATTTCAATTTATTTTTAAATTCTGTGAACTAAAAATAAAGTAGAAGCGCAAGTGAAACATTTTGTGAAATCTTTGAAACATTACACAATGTCCTTATCCTCCAGCGGAGCTTTGCGAGCAGTCTGCAGCTCATTTCAAGCAAATGTTCTGTGATAAGCTACAGTCGAGCGCACGCTCTTCTCTAGTGTGAATAGCTATTGGCGGGACGCCCTTATGCCGACATATAAAAGAAGTTTATCTAAGAGTTGAATTTGATTTGCGTCTGGCTTTTCGTGGTTATTTGAAAAATATAGCGAAAAAGTCATTCAGAAGGTTTGGATTCGTGTTGCGTAAATGCTAAGGACTTCTCTTGTGTTTCTTCAGTTATTGTATTATATTTGTCTTCAGTAAGAAGCAAGTTAGAGGTCAGCTCAGCTCTCATTTGGAGTCCATATGAAACTATTACAGCCCATATTCCTTCGATATTTGTACATCAGATTGTATTGTTCCTTTATTTCCTATATGTGTACTTTTATTTCCTATTTCCCACCGATTTTCTCTTGGATTACCATACGTTGCAGCAAAAAAAGAAGTTTCTTTAATGAAATTTATTTTTTGATTGTCAAATTGAAATATTTTATGCCTTAATTTATTGGAACAACTCTCGTTCTTCATACCTGATAACTAACTATGCTTGCGGAGTCATTATCTTCATGCTATACTGGCATCTAGAACCGAGTAACATCGAAATCCGCCACATTCCTGCTGTACACAAGTGCTCAATTGCCTGATTGCGATTGTGCTAAAGTGTGACGTGTTTATGTGTTTATGTTGAGTGAGAGTAAACCTGTTGAAATACTCGAGTAATTTGATGCATACTTTCTTTTACATTTGCCATTTTGTTTGTTTATTAAAAGGCTCACAAAGCAAGTTATAGTGAGGTGAGTGTATAATAAAATGTTCATAGTGTAAAACAAGACTATAACTCTAGTTATGTGTGCATATACTGGTTAAAATCATATATATTAATACGCTAAGGTTAAGATGTTACTCTCCCTTTTTAGAAAAAACCTCACAACTAATCCACATAAATTATATATCATTTTATAGATAATTGCTTGCTCTACCGGCATCCACAACTAAAAAATTTATTATTGCTATTGTTTTTGCAAATTAATTAATTATTAAAATTATATACACAAAACAGCAATGCTGCCATCTAACGGCTCAACGTCAATATGATTGACGGTCGGTAAAATTTTTGTTTAATTTCAAATCCACTCATGTATAAATAAAGTGGCGCTTTAGCTCAATGCTTTTGATACTTGCGCCTCTATATGTCAATTTTAGTAAAATATTTGTTTGATCTGCCATCTGAGCTTCATAATGGAATAAAAAAGTAATAAGCAGTGTTGCAAAATTAGAAATGAATTGAATACCTGCAATCAATTTTGATTTATTAAATTGAGTTGAATAATTTATAATGCGAAGACTTCGCACGGGTCACGCTAGTATTTAAATATACATTTTAAGGGCTGCTTGTGTTAGAGAATATTTTACGTAATATTTTAATCAATTATTATTGTTAGTTTTAACTTAGAATTTATCTTATTTTATGCATACTGAACTCGTAATTAATCTTATTTTAGCTGGGATTTAAATTTGTAAGTAATTTATTTTGTATTTTCTTGTTTAATGTAAATGATTTCAGTTCAATAATATCCAAAGAAGAATATTCAGAAACAATAGCATTATGCAATCGGCACATTCAAGTTCCGAGGTTATGAAAAGTTATTATTGTTATAAATTTGAGTACAAATAATCTTTGTGAAGGTTGACGGGATCTGAATCGGGTGTTGAAGTTAAGTAGAAGGAGGAGATAGGGACAATCAACATGCGAAAAAATAATTTTGTTTAAAAATAATAAATGAGCGCTTTTTCTCCGTGTAGCTAGTGATGACAATTTTAATCTGTGTAGTTGGATTTTATAGGATCTACATTCTCCACCAAGATGAAGTTCGTAGCAAAGAATACTCAAGGACCTCATTTGTAATTCAGTTCCCTTTACTGTGTGATTTGTAGTGTGGAGATCAAATAATTGACCCATATTCATAAATTATGTCTAAATGATATCACAATTCTTACGATACTTGACGTATTTTATACTCCTAATAGAGTACTTGACATAATTTCAAGGTACAAGCTGATGAGAAGTGAAAAAAAATTGACGAATTTTAAAGGTTTAAACTTAACATTTAGAAAATACCTAATAATGCTCTCTGTATACTACTAGAGCGAATAAGACGGAGGGATGTCCCCCCGCTGTCTCCACCATTAAATTTAGAAGCTTATATTTAAGTAATTTTTAAGTTTGATGATAGTGTCATCAAGTGATTATTTGATAGTCAAAGTTACAGAGACCACATTTGTTCGAATTATCTCAGCTACCAGGCGATTATGAGTTGGTAAGAGAAAATATATATATTTCTTTTATAAGGTGTCATAGTATATTTTCTGCTGGTTTTCTATTGTAAGCCAATCTCTGTCAGACCGTTTCGAATTTGGTATGTACTTATTTGCATTATAAATTATAAAAAAATTTCAGCATATCCATTTATTTTAATTATTAATTAAACTTCATTTAGTTAGCAATTCAATCTTCGCGTTTAACACGGCGACGTGTCATTGACGTTCACTATTTTATTTTTCTGCTGGCTTTCCAATATGTCAAAGAGTATAACTTCTAACGCTCGTACATAAATACACATGTCCTTTTTTGTGATTTTTGGTCTTGCATAATTTCATGATAAGGGATTTCTCTATACTTGTTGTTAAATTAATTCTGATCATAAGGGAATCATCTATTATGCTTAAGCTTATTTCACAAACGAAAGGGGAAAATCGGAAAAGTAACCAAACCGATTTTAAAATGACTACAGTAGGAAGTTAATATTGAAATCGGTACTAGTGACGGACCGCGTCCAGGAAAATGACTCTACGTGTAAGCTGATCGTGACAAGTAAGTTACGCGGGATCGCGTCCTGCAATCCATTTGTGGTGCAACGTGTACATTTTAACTTATCTAGATCGATTACGGGCGTACCTGTCGGAGAGTGAGACCGAACTCGAAATTCTTTACCAAACTTGCACAATAAGATTATGTTGTTACATGAATACGGGAAAACGGGGTACAAGTTGAACATTCTGAGAAATCCTGATTACTTGTTTTTCTTCTCGAATTGCATATAGGTATTTTTGTAACTTATTTTTATCTCGTTTTTCTCACATTTTATTTAATTACCCAATAGTACATGTTAGATTTTTTGCAATCTACGATATTACCAATTTTATCAACATTGTAGTTGTGGTAAATTCCAGATTTATTATTCCCGTGGAAATTCGGTCGAAATGACGGTACAATAACATAATGTTTTTTTTTTATTTTTCCCGCAATTGTATGTGTTCTTAAAAAAATAAAGTATATGTATTAATGAAGATTAAAATTTTTAAAGTTTTAGTCAGTCCAGCAAACACTCATCACCTTTAAATATACTCGATCATCGTGTAGCAGAGACATTTTACAGCACATAACTCTGTAAACAAGATTTAAAGACTATTCAACTTGTTTACTTAAAAGTTGTTTGTTTAAAAGACGATTCTCAAATTTGATATAAGTAGATCTATTTATAACTTTCTAAGATGATTGAAGCTTCGAACGTAGCAGAAATAGCGGCGCTCCCGCGCGTGGGTTTCAGTCTATTTCTAGATATCTGTCTAAGTGAAAACTCTATACACTAACAAGACTAATGAGTTTTAAATCAACTATTGAATAAATCAGCTGTTTCAGTGGATGTCACCCCTCGTCATTCAGCGATTTGCTCGTTTTTTCTTATAGTATCTGAACCTGTTGCAGGACCTCCTCAAACAGGTTATTAAGAAAATTCTGTTGATGATTCATATAGTTTATCCACCCATTAATTTTGAAAAAGTGAATGTTACATAAGAAAAAAAAGTCTAAATGACGAAAAATGAAAAAAAAATTTATAACAAATTGGGAAAAAATAAACTATTATGATAATGATAGAAAAAGGGCTTTAAAAAAGCTTTAGCTTTTTCTCGTTGTTACGCACGTATGGATATGCAGCCTGTTAAAGTAAAATATTTGAAAGCATTTGAAATAAAAAAAGAAACGAGATATCCGAGTACTGTAAGAATTAGGAAAAATCTGCAAATTGACATGAAAAGTCTTTAAATTTTTAAATGTATCTGTCGTAGAATGAGTTTTTCCTGAATTAACAGGAAATGTTATATCTGGTTCGTGAAGGGTGAAAATATTTTTTTTTACGGTGTTGGGTGTCAAACAAATGATCGCTCATATCGTCTTTTTGAGTGTGTTCGCTTGACATATTTCGTTTCTTAGCAAAAGTGTAATTAAATAAATATACGACATTATTTTAATGACCAATTATTCTATATGTTATATAATTATTTGATATTCTCTGATAAGCTTTTAAGCCCCCTTACCCTGTGGAACAGGTAGTCCGTACGTGCATGGACTACGGATCTTTTAAAGTTTAATCTTCCCACGCAATGCACAAGTGCATTGAACGATAAAATTGCACCCTGGTCACGGAGGCAGGTTGCATTTTGCATTGTGCGGTGTGACTTTAAGACGTCGTAAATAGAATTTATTTCAATCATTTGCACAAGAAATAGACTATTTAACGTTTTTTGTTGCGTTTGCAATTTGTTTAAAGGCTTATAAATATAAAGTGATTTTCCTATGTTCTTCGTTTAAGTTAAATATATGTCTGCATATAATATATAATACGTGTACAGGTGCATTATGTCTTATGATATATTTTCCCAGAGATGATTCAGCTTATTAAACTGAATAAAAAAAGGAAGAAATTAAATATTTTTAAAATTTATTTTCTGAGAAAATTTAAAATACAGTTTTCAGCCATTTATCAGTTAAATATTAAAGAGCACGTGTGAGATGAATAAATTATATAAAATAAACTATATAATTAACGTAACATGATTTAATTCTCAAAGAGTTTTAATACTTCTCTAATGTTAATTAAAAATACCTCGTTGAAATGAACTATCAAAATGTTAATTAATAATTAATAATTTATTAATAATTATAATTTATTAATAATTATAAAAACTGCAATACAAATTTTAGCTATTTAAAATTTAAAATGTACAGAAATTATTAAACATCATTCAACGTGAAGAAGGTTATGACAAGAGTAAATTTGAGATTCGATTTTTAAAAAACTAAACATTGTATTGTTTTTGTAAATTGTTAAGGTACTTTTGTACATCACAATTATTTATTATTTAGCCATTATAAATACTTTAGAGTAATTACAATATGTACGCTATGGGGACTTTACAATGAGAAAATTACTACAGTGTAACGAAAAGTGTATTAATTTATCACATGATGGCACCTTCTATGGTTCTTATTGAAACGGTCCTTGTTAAAAATTGAAAAATAAGACCGGAAGTGTCGGTCTACTAACGATCACGACATGACAACTATTAACTTCATATCTTACTTTCACCGACAACTGGGTAAAGGAAGTACCCACAAGTGGGTGAATGATGCACCGATAACTGGGTAAACAATGTACCGACAACTGGATAAACGAAGTATCGACAAGTGGGTAAACGAAGCACTGACACCTGGGTAAACGAAGTACCAACAACAGGATAAACGAAGCACCGACATCTGGGTAAAAGAGCACCGACCACTGTATACACGCAAGCGAAATTGCTTGTAAAAAGTTTGTACTTTGCAAATTAAATTTTCATTAAATTAATGTTATTATTTGTCTTGTTATAATTTAGCACGAAAGACATTCCATGAAGGAAAAAGATCTCCCGGATAACATGAATATGTGTTATCCTTTCAGCTCTTGGTTTTACCTCTCCAGTTCGCAATATTCATTTGTTTCAGGCTAACATTTACTTTACCCAATCTCTTTAATGTTTCCGCATATTGTTTCAATATTTTGCTTTTAACATGGCAACATTTCTCTTCCGCAGAGTGTATTTTCAGGAAGTTAGCATTAAGAAAATTAGCTTGTCCATCCTAGGATTTTTTTGTCAAACTATCGGTGATATTTAAGGCGTGCAAAAACTGGATGGCTATCGCAAAGTGCAGTCAAAATTATCAAAATGATGGAAGCATACCATAATTATAATTATAACACATTAACCAAGAGTTACAGTATACATACTAATTTATATTTAGAGGACATGATAATAATTATAGTATGTAAAGAACATATGTAAATAATTTACGAATAAAGAGGTTAGTTTTTATCATTATCATATTTAGTTTCACTGGTCAGCAATAGATGGGACCATGTGTATTTTAAATCGCTGTATGGTTTCTTAACATATATAGAAGCACCGTTAATGTTGCTAGCAAAAAGTTGCATGTTAAGAAAGAATTGGCTAGTTGAAATTTGGCATTTTTTTAATTACGTGAGATTATAGAAATTAAAAAAATATATAATTTTTTTGCAGTACTTGAAATGGAGATGATTTTTTATATCCTGGAGCACGACGAGTAGCATTTTGTTGAAGATCATTTTCGAAATGCAGTTCAAAAGGTCTCTTTAATGATATGCCACTCGACGTGGTCCATAATAAAAAAACGTATTGTTTTTCGATGTACTATTTTTTTTGCGAGATATGAGTTTTCAAAGTTTTGCACAGTACACTTCACTTTTTCACTACATGTATCAAAAATCTGGAAATATCAAGATAACAGCATTCAAAGAGTTTTTCAATTAATTTAAGATTCGTCTCGTCTCGAATTTTGGTGTTATTTCTTTTATTTCTTATGTTGGTAAAGTAGGGTTGTCTAAATTGTTTATATTATGTCGGCCGTATGCTTGAGTCATGCAATTAAAACTGGAACTGTTCATCTAAGAACTAACGTCCTTCGCCCGACAGGCTACGTAAATATTTTGAAATAATCATTCTTCAGTTTTTATTTGTATTAGTAAATTATACATGTATTTCTGTACATTATCTTCTATAAAATACTTGTTACGATTATTTACCGGCTTCATACTTGATGATCCATTATCACAAAAGTGTATATAAATAAAATATTCACCGGTAATATCAAAATGACTTTTTGAGTATATATTCCGTAGAAACACAAGATTAACGCGATCAACGGCACACCTTGACTGATATTTTGTTAGAGTAGGGGACGTAACGAAATACCGCAAATGTCTTGACAATACCTGCCAACAACAGCGAGTTTACTTGCTCTTGACCTGGTCTCCACAATTACGCGGAGTAGTCAAGATTGCTTGTCTATACCGCGCGACCCAATCACTAGGCCAAGCTGCCAGGGCCGCTAGATGCCGTACCAGCCGCTCAGATGCACACATATTAATTGTTTGTACTAGGAAAAATAATAACGATTACAAATACATATAAATAACTTGTTTTCATATATTTTTTACTTTTCTATAGCAAAAATGTGTAAGTTCACGAAAAGTTGCAAAAATAATGCCTACTCTTTCTTTTTCTCTAATGAAAACTTCATAAGTACAGATATTTGTGAAATGATTCATTTTACAGCACATAAATTAATTTTATACAACTCTTCAATCTAATACAAATCTTCAAATGTAATCTACGTAAATATTTTGAATTTTTAAGTAAATTTATGTAGAGCCCTTGTACCAAAATATATGGGGTAATTTATATTATACGTACAATGCAATTTGTTGGCAACTATTCGGCCGATAGCAGTCAAGCAGAGCCTGGTTTTTGGACGCTATGACTTCTATTAGACCCATATGCACCACACGCGGTTAGGACTGTCAGCCGGACTTACTGACAGTTCAAAACCTATTTCTGTTTCTCATTAACTGTCAGTCGAGTCTATTGCACGGTGCCCTATTGCACGGTCCAATCGGTAAAGCATCCAGATAAAATATGTTTTTAACTGTCAGTAAATCCGACTGAGAGTCCTGACTGTGTGTGGTGGTGCATATGGACGTTAGACTTACGAAACTTCTTCATTGTATACGTTTGTTATTGTATACGTTACTTTTTACTAAGCACTTGTATTAATTACGTAATAACAATGTTTGTCAATGTATTACTTATGTAATGTAGCATTTTTTAAATGAGTTTTCATATTTTTAGTGACAAAAGACTTACATAATAAAATTAATCTAGAGATAACACTAAATATATCCTATTTAAAAAAAATTAAATTATGACTGAACATAAACACGTATATTTAAATAGTCCATGTAACATAAATTTATACAAAGTTTCTATAAATAGCTGTGTTCAATATTGTTGGTATTTTGGAAATAAGTTCCATGTTTTAAGTGAATTTTCAAGCTGTGTATTCATAATTTTTAGAACATAGACTTTTATTATTTTATATTTAATTTGTTATTTTTTTTTCAAATGGTTATTTAAATAACCCACCGCTCATTAATGAAAGTCAAGATGAGGAATATAGTAAACTTGAATAGACGAAAACGAAGCTAATGACTGAATAAAATTTCAAGATGATGTATTTTCAAAAATATTTTTTTGCTCATAGCAGACCCTATGCAGGTACAGCGGCTTCTTTTGAATGCGCAACGGCTTGTTCATGAAACAAATTAAAATAGTATTTTTTTCATTTTAGGTTATGTATGGAGTAATTATTTAATGAACGAATTACAAGAATTTCAAAACTATTTTTTTCAATATTGTTTTTGTAGAACATAATCTAGAGAAAATGTTAAAAATATCCACAAAATATATCCTCTAGCTAGGGTAACCCTATCCTCTATCCTATCCTCCACCTAGGGAACATATTAAATGAAAACAAACTTATTAAATGTTTGTTGTTAAACCTGCTAATTATTCATAAAATATTGTAAGATTTGTATACGCTGTTTATTTAATAATTATAAATTAACTTAACTAATTTTCTTAAATTGTTTCTATTAACAACCTTAGTATTGTTAAATTAGGTAAATATACACTTTAATTACATCCTAATAAATTTGATACGTGATATGTTTGATATTCATTCTTCTGTATATATTTAATATTATTGTCGAGTAAGACCTACACATCCTCGCCATTAAACAGGTGTAGAGGGTATGACTGGTACTGTCTACAGCATTTTCTGTGCGTTGTTAGATTCATGTTAGCTTGCATGTGAGCGGATCATTTTTTAAGTATATATTTATCACCAAATGAAAATACTTGAGGGCATTCTGTACTTTAGTACCAGTTCTTATTCTTGGTTTAATATTGCAGATACATATGCAACACTTTTTTTTATTAATCGAGTAAAAAAAGAACTTTATTTCAGTAATAAGTTAGTCTTTAAGTATGTCAAGTTATATCTGGGACTAAATACGAAAGTTTCAGTTTTACGTTCTTAATTTTTCAAAAATACGTTTAGAACTTATTTATGTTTCGTTATTTTCTAATCAGATATTAATCTTAAGTTAAAAATGAAAATAAATCATGTTTTCCAATTTTTTTGTATAAAAATCTTAATAAAAACTGGATGAATAAGGTGTTCCGTGTAACGACTTACGTTATGTTACGGAGTGGTATAGAGTTAAAGAGATATACAATCACATCTTTTATATTTACTAACTATGTTAGCACTATAGGGTTAAAAATAGAGACAGCCACGTGATTTATTTTTGTTACCCACCTTAGCATAGTAGTGTGAAATATAAAGACAATTATGTTATTTATTTTCTTCAACCACGTTAGCACTGTAGGGTTAAAGAGACAGGCAACCTTATTTTTTTATCTTTGTTAACAATGTTAGCAGTGTAGCGTTAAAGAAACCGGTAACCATATTATTTATCTTTGTTAACCACTTGAGCACCATAAGGTTAAAGAGACTGACAACCACATCATTTATCTTAATTAACCACGTCAGCACTGTAGAGTTAGAGAGACAGGCACCGCATTCTTTATCTTCGTTAATGACGTTAGCAGTGTAGGGTTAAAGAAACCGGCAACCACATTGTTTATCTTTGTTAACCACCTTTAGGTTAAAGAGACGGATAACCAAATTATTTATCTTTGTTAACCATGTTAATACAGTAGTGTGAAAGAGAAAGACAACCACATTATTTCTTTTTGTTAACCACGTTATCACTGTAGGGTTAAAGAGATCGACAACCATAATATTTATGTTTGTGACCCACGTTAACAAAGTAGTGTGAAAGGCAAAAAAAACCACTTTATTTATCTTTGTTGACCACGTTAGCGCTCTAGGGTTAAAGTGACAGCCGACGAAATTATTTATTTGTATTACTCATGTCAGCAATAAAGGGTTAAAGAGACAGACAACCACGTTATTGATCTTTGTTAACCATTTTAGCACTGTTTGATTACAGGGATAAACAGCTACATAATTTATCTTCGTTAACCACCTTAGCAGTGTAGATTTAAAGAGACAGACAAGCACATTATTTATCTTTGTTAACCGCCTTAGCACTGTAGGGTTAAAGTGGCTGATAACCACATTAATTAATTTTATTAACCAACTTAACACTGTAGGGTTAAAGAGATAGACAACCAAATTATTTATTTCTGTTAACTACATTAGCACGTTAGCACCGTAGAGATAACTAACTATATATATATATATATATATATATATATATATATATATATATATATATATATATATATATATATATATTCACAGTCGTAAGAGAATCCCAATGCATCCTTAAAAATGTAAAATTTTTTGTTTACTAAAGTTTGTAAAACACAGTTAGTGAAAATTCCATTCGTCTTTAACATGCGTACATTTATTTAGTGCTTTTTGTGACTAAATAAATACGAGTAACACTACAAAAATCGAATCGCCAATAATCTTTCCACAAATTTCATCGATAGACAAGCGATCTTACGCTTCATAAGGGATGACAATTTTCCTCAATCTCAAGCTGGTCCTCGTGTCGAGAGGGTGCCGGATATCCGCCCGCCTCTCGCTATCCGCGGATTGGAATAACATAGCGCTAAATTAGGACGACAGTTTTCGTCGGCCTTTCGAGTTGAGCCCTCGGTTTCCGGCGTTTTCTTAGAGAGGTGTCCCAATAAATAATACATCGAATCTGTATTCTATACTAAACAAATTTCTTCATTGAATTGCATCTATCACGTTTAATACCGCAGAAGATGTTTTTAACTTGTTAATGTCAGTTTTACTGAAAATATTGTTGTCGTTGTACTTAATGTGTTTTACTTAAAATATATATGTCGTATGGACTTACTATTTATTTATTTATTTGTCAACATTAAAGTAAACTATAAATGATGAAGTGGTGGCTATGGTAGCAATTTATTCCATTCAACTATAAGAATAAGTTTACAAAAATCAGTTGTTAGACTTGTGACCCATGTTAAAATGTAAAATAAAAACAGAGCACTTAACAGTTGCACAAAAGACAAAAAAAACTGAATACGAATATCAAACATGAGATAGGGCGGAAGACGGAAAAAGTCAAGAGTGCAGAAAGACTAGAGTCATTCGGAGAAGTAGGATATTTTCATTCTTGAAAACATTTATCAAGGAATTCTTTTTATTGGCAGAATCAAATTGATTTCATAGTTATGCAGATTGGGCAGTAAAATATATTTCATAATAGGCAGAGATATGCTTGGAAATATGTAGGGTAAGTAAGCTTGCAGAATGTAATCCGAGACATGTAGACAAATCTTTAAATATACCAATGAGATAATTTGGACTCTGAGGGTTATTGTGGCGCATTAAGGATTTAGTATTTCCATAAAACCGGTTTTAACCAAGTTCAAAAAAGGAGAAGGTTCTCAATTCGATTGTTTTTTTATATTTACTACATCATACTTCTGGTATTTGTGTACAGATTTAGACCCTGATTTTTTATTTGGAAAGGTATCGTCGGTATGTTTTCATGAAAATTTGGTTGGAATTTACGAATCATAGAATTCCTCAACACTGAATAGAACAAACAGGTGTCGTGATTGGATGATATAGGTCTCAGGCGGTAACAGGTTTTCAGCGATGAGGAGTAAACTCATCGAGTTTGGACTTGTTTCACTTATCTTGATGTAAGCAAGAAAACAACAAAATAATTTGGTAGATGAGTATATACAGGTATATACAAATACATATAGGAACTTGAATACTAGTAGGAAAATATGTACGTATGTATAGGTATACACAGGTTTGAAGCTTTTACTACGGTGAAACTAAAAGTGGGAACGTGATTTATATGTTCGTATCTACATATGAACATCTACGTATGAAGAAATGTTTGGAATGGATATATATATAGATATATATATATATATATATATATATATATATATATATATATATATATATATATATATATTGGGTTAATGAAATGTTGCAAACATCTGTCAAACTTTTAGAAAATGAGATATCATTATTAATTAATTCATCGTAAGTTTGTGACATTCTGAGTAACATAGGAGATTATAGGCACTAAACATGGCCATTAAATAATTATAAAAAAATTTTCATAATAAAACTGAACGAATAAATCGAATATGAAGCACTGAAAATTGTATAATTATGAAAATACAAGTACTCAGCTGGAATTCTTGCGGTGAAATATAGTTTTCGAACATAAATAAATTTGTAAAATACTGATTATGATTTTTGGAGTTGGTGTCAAGTGAAATGTAGCACTTATATGTGTCTGTGGGTGAGAATATGCATGAGTGGGAGAGAGAGAGAAGCATTGACTTAAATAATTTATCTCAGGTTATTATTATTATTCAAATTATTACTATTCCAATTATTAATGATAGATTGTTTAATGCTGCTATTACCGAATTTATTAATAGATTCTTACGGACAGTATGATTGCGTATGAGCTGGAGAACGTAACAGGGTTGGTCTGGAACCGACATGTGATGGTAAAACAAAATTTGGCTGGGGAGGCTTTTGCACAACAATAACAGTATTTGTAGTATAAACGTTATTTATAATATAAATACTCTTTGAAATAAATGATCGATATAAATACTCGTATGAGATATACGAGCCATATACGTATTGTATAAGATTTATGTGCGATATAAATATTCATACAAGGCATACGATTGATTGAGCCATATGAGGATACATTGTATGGGATATACGATCGACATAAATACTCTTTTGAGATACATGATCGATATATACACTCATATGAGATATACGACCCATATACTTATTGTATAAGATTTATGTGCGATATAATTATTCATATGTGATGTACGATCGATGTAAATATTCATAAGAGGCATACGATCGATCGACTCATATGAGGATACATTGTATGGTATATACGATCGATATAAATACTCGTTTGAGATACAATATAGCCATCGACGATCGTACATCGTATGCGATGTACGATTGTCGATGGCTAAATTGTAGCGATCCTGAATATTTCTAACGGATTTACGGTTTACGACTTGACAAAAATAGTATCGTTATTTTAATTTATACAGCATATACAATATTTTCCCGTTTCCTTACTCTTCAATTAAACCATTGATGAGCGTAAAGCATTACGCTTTTTTAAGTATATATCTCTGCAAGGATACCTATTTGGAATCACAGGTACATAATACGTAAATATTATTAATATAAAAATATAAACTAGCCGGCCTAGATTTCCCTGTACGAGTCTTATTGACCTTATTTGTAAGTGATTTTTCATAAAGACTAATCCAAAGAATAGCGAGTTAATTGCAAATATACATACATAACGAAATTATTTTTTAAACGTTAGAAACCTTAATGGAGACTGCGTGATAACGCAATCATATTATTTCGGCGTTTATAGTTGAGGGCTTTAAACTTGGCATTTGGATAGTATGTGAGTTATATATAAATATATATATATATATATATATATATATATATATATATACATATACATACATATAAATATTCGAAAAAAACAGATATTAATAGTTTTGTAACTAATTTTAGTAAACAATAAAATCAAGTCAAAAATTACGTAGTGAATATACTTTTATCGCGTCACTTTTATAGGCGAGTCATTGGGTCCAGTGAAACAGTACTGGAGTCTGAATTGGAAAGTAATGTCTTTTTGGTTTTTATTTATTTTTTCTAGGCTAAAATAAAATAAAAAAACCTACAGTCGTAACTTCAATATTTAACATGGCTAAGAAAAACAAAAAATTATTTTACTATCTAAAATAATTTTATAAAGCTATGAAATAAATGAGTACGTTTTCACTTCGGTGCTATTTATAATGTTTTTAACATTAATTATCGGGTTCACAAAACAGCACATACACTTATAAAATCTATGCTGACAAACTGATATATTTGGGTTAATCTAATAATAGCTCTTTTTTAACGAGTCAAAAATCTAATAACAGCTCTTTTTTAACGAGTCAAAAATTAAAACAAGAGAACTTTCCTATGATTTTTTTCACATTTTTTTCTCTCAATTAAATGAAACTACGTGATATAGTATTATTTTCACTTTCTAGAAAATAGAAATAATACTACATCATATATGTTTTAAATTCTAACAAATTTTAGACGTATTTAACAACAGAGTCTCGTCACAATATCGTTTAAAATCGTTCACGTCAAGTATTACCATTTTAACTGCAGTAAAGTTCCCACGCTGCCCCCCGCCAAGTGCAATAAACTGCATCTCAGCTCGGCGTTGCATGTATTTATTGCAGAATGCTCTGCCCCGCTGGGTGCAATGCGTCCGTTTGTTAAATGCTGTCCATCGCTAATTTCTTGTTAAAGCGTATATTTAAAGGTTTACGTTATTGTTAATCTAAGGCGTTTTAATAAGGGCAGTTATATTTATTATTTGCTATCTCATGTGTGATTTCGCTCCGTGGATTGTCTTTGTTATAGTCTATCAGAATTGGCTTAGTGAAAGGTACCTATATTTTTATTGTAGTATTTTCCTTTATATGATGACGCCTGCCTTCTTCCTTCGATTCAGCACCCCACATTCAGCATGTCGTCCAGCTGAGGCACTGTAGCTTGTTCATCGTAAAATATTAAATTCCAGACAAGTTTTATAGGTTAATATAGATTTATTTTTATTACAGAATTGTTATTAAAATACACCGATATTTCATGGAAGAAAAAAGATATACTGTGCTTCCTTTCATAATCTTGTTCACAATGCATTTGATATAGGTTTACTACTTTAATATACTAAATTTAATATCACCTTAACTAGTCTATCGCTACATAGGACTATATCTATCGTCTCTTTTTTGTTTCTAAGGATCGCAGTAACGTAGGAATTTTGCTTCATTCAATAGATTAAGCCCAGCGGGTAAAGAATTTCCTTCATCTGTGGATTATTTGAATCTTAAACATCATCCTCGGCAACACTGAAATATTGACCATCGTATAATTTGGCAACTTTAATGTAAAATAGCTGAACGTTTAGTGCATTTTGTGCTTATATTTATAACTATAATTTAACCTGATTTCGTTTACAAACTTCAATTGTCCTAATTTAAATTGTTTTATTTGTCCTAATTTTGGCTGCCAATTTTATTGATTAATTTCGTAACTGATAATGTAAATGACAATACAATATATAAATGGCAACACAATATGTAAATGGCAACACAATATGTAAATGTCCACACAATATATAAATGGCAACACAATATGTAAATGGCAACATAATATATAAATGGCAACACAGTATGTAAAGGGCAACACAATATATAAATGGCAACACAATATGTAAATGACAAAACAATATATAAATGGCAACACAATATGTAAAAAGTAACATAATAATGGGCACAAGATGCTCGATTAAAGCATTTATTTTGCTGTGCCTATTATTTTTGTTGTTGCCACAAAAAAAAATTACTTTTTGTCTCCTTTAAATGAAATATTAAAATTGTGATGTTTAAGAACTTTTTCACATTAAACTATAATTATGTATTAAGAAGTAACTTTTTATCCATGGCTTAGCTTCTAAGGATTTCCTCGTTTATCCAGTTATTATTTTCGTTGGGTAGTGGTTGACCGTGTCACGATGGTCAGCATTTTGAATTAGTTTTTATTTTTAAAATTATGTTTAGTTGTTTCACAGACTCTGAGTAATAGAAAATGAAGGACTGTGCTTAAGTTAAATAGGTTTTATGCAATATTTTAATTCCGCCGTGTGATTTTCAGGTCACGAAAATCATTTCTTGCGCGAGGAGTCTACTTCAAATATCGCTTTATAAAAAAAGTTTAATTGTTTTGCAGATTTAATCACAGCTTACGCCATCTATTGATTGTTTTAGTACTACATTTTTATTGAAAATAAAAATACCGAGTAGACAGCCATTTTTATAATCAACCATTAAATGATCAATCGAACAAACAAGTAATTTTTCCGATAAAATGAAGAGTTTAAATGTGATTATTATGACATCGAGTATTTACGTACACATTTTTAAGAATGATTACGACATAAAAATATTTAGTTAATTAAATTATTCAAAACTTGCATACAAAAGAAAAATCGATTAAGGGCTAATTAAGGGACTTTTAAAAAGTACTATTTACGCTAACATATTTAGAAAATGCGTCAACATATTGTGTTATTGTGTGATAATTTATATAATCAGTTCACTGTAATTAGTTCACACCGTTCTCAAAATTCAAGCTAAACACGCTCTCTGCCGAACCCATATATCTTAATTGTTACTTCAAACCCCTATACAGACAATGTTTTCTCAACCTATCGGTAGTCGATTTTACAAAATCTTGGTGCTATACTTACTTATATGCCATTACAATTGGTACGTCCCTAACAATACTTCACTTCTACTAATGTCTTCAGCGAATTCTTCGTCTCACAATAAAGCTGTTTGAAGTGATGGAAATCGAAGTAGGGTTGGCAAAAATAGAAATATTTAAATTAAAATAGCGTGTAAGTAAATAGTAATTATTATCAAAAAATTTCATAAATTAAAATAGAGATTTTAATTAAATTTGTTTATTTCAGTAATTATAAATCTTAACTATGTTTAACAGAATAAAATTATAAATAAGAAAACGTATTTTGTCCATTAGTTTGTTTGTCAGCAAATTGCTCGATAAATACTTATAAAACTGTTACGATCTATTTATATATCACAATATTTTTTAAATGCCATATTTTTATCAGTTCATACACTTAGGATAAAAAGTAACTTTTCATGTTGTACGTCTTTAAAATTTTATGCTGAAGCCAAAAATTATTTGTAGAAAAAAGTCAACGACTCCATATCCATGCTATATATAACCATATAAAATAAACAAAAATATGGCCTCAAGTAGCACCACGCATGATCTAAAATGAAAGAGATAGAATAATAAAGAAAGCTCACATAAAGAAAGAAAACTTATATAAAGAAAATAATAGTATTGCAATCGTGATAACGTCAATGAAAAGTCATGTTAACATCTAGTACAATTAAAAAGATGGCGCCTTATTATTTTATACGCGCTATGGTTTTCTACTAAAACGTATAATAATCTCTTATATATATATATATATATATATATATATATATATATATATATATATATATATATATATATATATAACCCTTACTTAATTTACTGTGTTCTTAACATTTAATTTCACGCGAGCGATGTGCTATAGGTCTTTGCACAAATAAAGTATCTTTCAAAGCTAATACCAATATTGTTTTATTTATTTCCATCATTTTCGTACTATAAACATAATTTTATTAGAACATAACTCATTTATTTTATTTATTTAACTGTGCACTAGACAACAAACGCAAAGTGGCAAAAAAAACAGAAAAATACTAAACATGAACGTTATAATATTTATAATCAACTAAAATATAAGAATTCTGACGAGTATATAGTAAATAATTTGTTTATATTTTTATGATCATCATATTGTGATAATTTTAATTTGAGTACATGACTTATTTATTATAATGAAATATTTTCGAGTATATTATACGAATAAGACACATTATTTTCAGAAAAAAAATTTGGAATTTTGAATTGATATGTAAGTTTAGATAAAGAAACTAAAAATTATTTAATGAATCTAAACTATCAGAAAACCATTCAGTCTTGTAAGATAATTCTTTTTAATCCTTAATTAATGTGTTATAATTAAAATCTTTATTAATTATTACCAAGTTAAACAGTTTGGATTAAACATAACAAACCGTAAACGCAAAATAGCTTTTTCATGATTTTACGAATTTGAATTTTCTTAGTTTGTCGCTTTATTACAAATTTATTACTTCAGGTTTTCTGAGTTAGTGGCTTTATTATATGTGTCTTGTAAATTTAGTGGTTTACATGTAACGGTTTTTTGAGAAATTTAATTTTTAATTTACACCTTTACGCCATTATTCTTAGCATGTTTTAACCAAGTGTTTAATTTTGAAACATTTCCACATTCAAATATTAACCGGCTCCCTTTAAGAGTGAATCTTAAATATTGGTAACGATAAATAAATTAGAGAAACTTCTCAAATATCTCTGGTAGAGTATATAAAGAGGACAACGTTCGATCTTCTGTTCAGTTGGCAACTGCGTTTTAGCGAGTAAAGACCAAATAAAATGTAACAATTTTACGAAGAGAACTTCGAGAGCTTTTTCTTAGTGAATTCCGTGTATCGCGAAAGACGAACAAAGAAACGCTCAATATGAGCATGATGACAGATGAAGGTCACAGAAGAGTAGGTACTCCTATAATACAAAATTATGAGCAGAATTGGCTCCAAAAATTCAAAGAAAGATATTTTGATCTCTCCGATAATCCTAATCCACAGAGTTTAAATTAAAAGAAATCAAAATCCTCATTGAAAGAGATTTCCAATTAATTTAGAATTATCTGTCATAGTTATTCTCATTCTCTTATTCTATAATGTGAAAACAATTTGGTGATTTAAGGAAGAAGTGTAAATATTCGATTTAGCTCTAGAAGAATTGTAAATATTTGTTTTATCTCTGGAGAAGTATATATATTTGATTTAGCTCAGAAAGAAGTGTAAATATTTGTTTTAGCTCTAGAAGAATTGTAAATATTTGTTTTATCTCTAGAGAAGTATATATATTTGATTTAGCTCAGAAAGAAGTGTAAATATTTGTTTTAGCTCTAGAAGAATTGTAAATATTTGTTTTAGCTCTAGTAAAGTATATATATATATATATATATATATATATATATATATATATATATATATATTTGATTTAGCTCTGAAAGAAGTGTAAATATTCGATTTAGCTCTAGAAGAATTGTAAATATTTGTTTTATCTCTAGAGAAGTATATATATTTGATTTAGCTCAGAAAGAAGTGTAAATATTTGTTTTAGCTCTAGAAGAATTGTAAATATTTGTTTTAGCTCTAGTAAAGTATATATATATATATATATATATATATATATATTTGATTTAGCTCTGAAAGAAGTGTAAATATTCGATTTAGCTCTAGAAGAATTGTAAATATTTGTTTTATCTCTAGAGAAGTATATATATTTGATTTAGCTCAGAAAGAAGTGTAAATATTTGTTTTAGCTCTAGAAGAATTGTAAATATTTGTTTTAGCTCTAGTAAAGTATATATATATATATATATATATATATATATATATATATATATATATATATATATATATATATTTGATTTAGCTCTGAAAGAAGTGTAAATATTCGATTTAGCTCTAGAAGAATTGTAAATATTTGTTTTATCTCTAGAGAAGTATATATATTTGATTTAGCTCAGAAAGAAGTGTAAATATTTGTTTTAGCTCTAGAAGAAGTGTACATATTCTTTTTAGCTCTAGAAGAATTGTAAATATTTGTTTTAGCTCTAGTAAAGTATATATATATATATATATATATATATATATATATATATATATATATATATATATATTTGATTTAGCTCTGAAAGAAGTGTAAATATTCGATTTAGCTCTAGAAGAATTGTAAATATTTGTTTTATCTCTAGAGAAGTATATATATTTGATTTAGCTCAGAAAGAAGTGTAAATGTTTGTTTTAGCTCTAGAAGAAGTGTACATATTCTTTTTAGCTCTAGAAGAATTGTAAATATTTGTTTTAGCTCTAGTAAAGTATATATATATATATATATATATATATATATATATATATATATATATATATATATATATATATATTTGATTTAGCTCTGAAAGAAGTGTAAATATTCGATTTAGCTCTAGAAGAAGTGAAATATTCGGTTTAGCTCTAGATGAAGTGTAAATATTCGTTTTAGCTCTAGAAGAAGTGTAAATATTTGTTTTAGCTCTAGAAAAGTATAAATATTTGATTTAGCCCTGAAAGAAGTGTAAACATTTGATTAAGCTCTGAAAGAAGTGTAAATAGTAATAAGGAATAGGTGTAAATATTCGGTTTGGCTCTACATGAGCTAATACCCTTTTGACTTCAGAAGAGGGCCGAGGCACGGAGTTACTGAGGTCTTATCGTAAAAACTTTTACTTGGATGGACTGTACTTCCTCATCCATTATAATCTTCGGACCTCACAACCTCCAACTATAATCTTTTTCATTCTCTAACTAATTTTGTATGCAATAAAAATAAAGACGCAGATCATCTTAGGGTTTTACAAATGCCTAAATAATTATATGAGGAAATAATTTTATTTGCTTGACACAAAAGCCTATTCCATAGCCCTTCCATCGGTGAAGAATTTTGATTTCTGCCTTGATGTTGGAAATAAGTAATAGATAATGCGATTACAATGGAAGATCAACTTTAGTAATTTACGCAAATATTGTAAAGAAAGAGTATATGTTTGTTTTTTTGGGTATTCTTTATGTGTAAGATGTAAATTCGAAAAATGCCGGACTGATTCCAAAAAGTCTTGCACTTTTCAAAAGTTAAATAATTCCATATAGGCTATGTTTTATTCGTAAAAGTTTAGGGTTATGTAAGACATGCTACCTTTTGTAACTCAATACAAGGAAAAACAACTAAATAATACTTCTTTTTTTCCCTAACACCGGATAAACGGTCACAGATACAACAAAATAATATAAGGACTAATAGTGTATGTCCATGGGAGTTATCGAAAGTTTGCTATAATATATTTCTCTCTTTTTTCTACAAGGTGTTCCTGCTATAAGTATTTAAAAATAATAGGCACATATACCTATTAAAAAACACTAGGCCGCACAAGGCACGCATACTTGTTTTTGGATTTCCTATATTTTGGTATTTGTGTTATGTGAAGGAAGCTAAACAAAAAGCTACAGAAATAAAATCTAATGTAGCGATATTTTATCTTCCAGTGTCTTCTGTTGTATCTTTTGTCACCGGCCTTTCGAGACTATGAATAAACATGTGCGCGCCAAATGTTGATACTCAATGGAGTTGGTAAACTAGAGAGTATCTAGTACAAAGTAAGCACAAAGTACGACTATATGATATAATACCTTGTCCAAGAGTATGACATGTTACGTATATGAACCTATTACGTGGAACGTTTTTAGTTTCATTCTTTTCTAAAAAGAAATTTATATAATTTATCGATAGGAATTTATACGATGAAAGGGATAGCCTGCTTACGTCTGTAATCGCTCTAGCAGAAAGAAAGCAGCGTATTTTGTAACAGGTATTTGCGAAATTTCATCCTCTAGTACGTTCATTCCACGCAAATACTTCGTGCTTGTATGGGACACAGTATATACGTACTACTTCTAACTCTAGAATAGCATGGTATACAAATCTCATAGGAGCGAAGTAGCAGGGTAGTGCTAGTTACATATACAAAATAAAATAACTTTGTGAAATGAGATAACAGGTTTATCAGGTGTCAACCTAATATTTTAACACAATATAATTCTTAAAGAATATATTTTATATTGAACTTAAATAAAAATAAATGCGACAACCCTGTCAAAGGCAATCGTTAACAAATAGCTAAGGGTGCGGAACGAAAGTGCTTGCAGGTCGCTAACGATGCCTTCCGGTCACAAATAGCCGTCACAGGAGCAGTGCTGGCGCGGCGAAGGACATTTGAAATCCCGACTCACCTTCGGTAATCACTGTTTAAACATAAATGATACGGGCACACGTTTAACGGTCGGTCTTATCGCGGTCTGTCGCTAAACATGCGCTATATGTAACAAGCGTTCATTGTTTTATTATGTTAAACAAGCGTTATTATGTAACAAGCGTTCAGTTATAGAAGGTACCTTCTGCATATAAAAATCTGTTATGTAAGAGTAGGACTCGCGCTGCAAGAGGCTCAGCAGGTACCAATGGAAGGTTAAATATTTAAGGATACAACATAATATTTCTACTAAATTCTTACAAATGTTATTAATATTTTAACCACGTTAACATATTGCCTGATATATATTTCATAGGTAAAAAATAGCCGTAGAATTTTCAAAAATTAGAAAATCCAGAATGGGCACTGTAGTTTTCAAGTTAACTGTACGTTAAATTCTAATAATTTTCTTTTGAAAATTTTAATTTTAATAGTTTCGAGAGGGTGAGGGAGAAAATTGTTTTTTTTTTAATTTTCAGCAGTATCTTTCGAACTATCTTACACAAAATTCGGAAAAAGAAAATAATTTTGAAATAGTTACTAGGCCTTGACTTGACTAGTTCTTGTCATTGTGGATGACTCACAATGACTTCGATATATTTTATGTAAAGAACTGTTTGCAGATGATGTTTCTAGTTCTTTTTCTCTGGTCTGTGTATAATAACGCTATTTAATGAGCTTACACTTGACAACCCACATAAAACTGACCATATGAGAAACAGTTTTTACTCAAGTCGATTCCAGCCAATTTTTTATGTCTATCTTTGAATCTTATTCTCGTTTTCAGCTCTTTAAACCTCGAATTAAAAAAAAGCATTTGCAGATTTTTTAGGTAAGAGAAGTAATGCCTCCTCTAAATTTCATATTTTATCATAGTATGGGCGAAATGAATAAATGTGGAAAATGTGCATTTAACTCTTTTCACCTTCATAGCGACGGAAACTATGAAAATTCCTCTGTAAATTGGAGTTCTCTAAACGCATTTTCTAAAGTTATATTTCCATAGTTGTTGCCTGGGTTGAGCTTTGATGTGGCAGACAATCATTTAGTCAGGTTTGGCGTAGATGAAATTGTTAGCCATGCACGTGGCTTCTTTATAATATTTTGATATCACTGATAGCTGACTATAATTATAACGTTAGTTACCTAAGAGTAACCCTACAAGAAAATATTTTCAAATCTAAATATCAAAAAGAAATCAAACCATCAACATCTTTATAAATGGATTGCTGAAATCTGGACTGAGGTAGTGATAATGTCGTCTACAGATAAAAAATTTTTAGATAAAAAATTAACAACTTCAAAAAGATTTTGAAGATCTTCCACATTGTCGCTATTTTATCATGTAAATGATTACCTAGAGCTCTGAATAAGTGATAGGTCGTAGGTAATATTTTATTAAGATGTAAATGTACTAGCAGAATCCAATTGAACTTCTAATATTTTACGAGTATCATGAACATAATAGACTCGGTTTGTAGCTATTCGATCTAATTGATAGTAAATAATCTGCATTCATTGGAGATTCTTCCCGAAGCGACTGCACTTGATTAATGCCCTCGATACTTTATAGCATTACCTTTTTAGTATCCAGTTCAGGTTTGGATACCGAAACTCCTGTTTGTCCAGTATTAAGCAATACATGTGTGATTAACGTATGTAACTCATTTCTTATCAACAGTTTCTAATTGCTTCAGACAATCGAAATTACGTGTAACATAAATAATTGTTGACAAATATTAATTTATAAAGGAGAAGTTCAAGTACGAGCGTATTTGATGTCGGTTTAAATTCTTTTTCTTTGACGTTAAGACACTTGAAGGCTTTGCGATGTCATTAACCGTAGGTACATCTTAACTCGATTTGTTAATAAAATATGAAAGTTTCAATAACTTTTCCTAAATTAAAGTTTATTAGCCAATATTTATTATTTTTCATAAATTTTAAAGTGTTTTCCTTCTCGCAAATATTTATGAATCGCAAATATTTTTAAATATTATTATTGTCTCAAGATTGTTTGTTTCGACTATTAAGTTTCGTCATTTGTCATTTCCGACTATTCAGTTTCGTCATTTGTCAGTTCCCACTATTCAGTTTCGTCATTTGCCAGTTTCGATTATTCAGTTTCGTTATTTGTCAGTTTTGACTATTGTGTGAAATAACGTTGCTTTGGAAATGTGTTTTTTGCGATGTCGTTGTATAAAAATATGTGTTAAAATACCGTAAATTTCAAATGTTAGGTGTCGGTTATTGCTCATCGTTATCGTAATGTATTAAAATATTCTAATAGTAATTTGGGCACAGATGACAGTAATAGACCTTAACAAGTCCCTTTATATTCAAAAAGTTGCCTGTATTTAAGACGGATTTTATAAAGAGAAGGAAAAATATAAGAAACGAGAAAAAAGTTCACATCATAAAGCTAAAATGGAAGATAACGTTGTCAAAAAAAATTTTGCACTAAGTACGTGGAAAACTTGAAGTGTTTTTTTCATAAAAGATTTCATTTCTCACCTGAGACTTTCGTAAAGTTTTTCATATTTCTTAGATTGAATAATTTTTAGACTTTATAAGATTGTTTAGGATAAACTTCTGTAATGCGAGATCGTTTTAAAATTTAATGAACGATTGAAATGTGAAACTATTTTTTATTAATTACACAATACTACCACTAAATAAGGGCGAGTATTTTCATTTTCTTTTATTTCACAAAGTGAATTCTTGGAGGATTTGAAACAGTGTTTAGCTGCAGCAACATGTTTCAACGAGAAAAATTTAACACTGTTTGTTTTTTGTAATCTAAGAACTAATAAGGCATATGAAATGCTTACACAAGTCCCTGGCTAGAGGTTTATATCCATTTAAAAGATCGAAAGAGTTAAATTCGTTTCGATACAAGGAACGAGTTGATCAAAATAAAAGGCTTAACCAAAGTTATGGAGTGAATAATGGAATATGAAATCAAAGTAGTGTGTGGATATCTTAGTGATACAAATTATTTAAGGTTAAATTTCTTATGATATAACACAAGTGAAACGTCGTCTGTTTATTTGTTTGTTTGCCTTTATTTTATGTCTAAACAGTCCAAGGGATTTCAGTGCGATTTCATATACAGATAATGTTCATACTAAATTGAAAGATAGACTACATATATAATTACGTCATAATTTAAATGAGCAGAGTGGTTAAAAGGAACATGGAAGCAAAAAAAATTATGGCTGTGCAAGAAAAAGTATTAATATAAATTATAGAAAGTAGTGGAACTTATTCCATTTAATATACTAAATTGTTGGGTTAATTACTGAAAAGCTTTTTAGTCTAGAGTACCATCGCATAACGCGTGCTGCGCCCTGCACTGCACCACAAGAAATGTTAAATAATCACATCTAGCAAATTATGTTCAAATAATAATTACCTCATAACTTCTGGTTGGAAATCTATTTCTTTGAAAAAAGAAAGTTTTTTACGCTTTTCTAATAACACGCAGGCGAAGTTACGAGCAAAGCCACTAAAATTAATAGATGATATATAGCCTTAAGACTTCTGTTACTTGAAAGTTGCGTACCAGTCAAATGATTCATGGCAAAAACCTTCGGAAAAGATTATCTTCATTAAACACACTATGTTTCATACGAAAAGTATGTTTGCATAATATAAACTAAACCAATGACCGCGTTAGTTAAATGAAAGTAGGGTATGACAGTTGTTTTCTGTCGTAATATATTGTTTATTTTAATTTTTTTTTGCTTTAGATATATATTGCTACCATATTTATCTTTCTATTATATAATCAGAGTTATATGTTGATAAAGCATTCCATTATTTCGGAAAGTCTTAGCTTTCGTGAATTAAAGCTTGATGGCTACCACTTGCTTATCAAAATTACTTAAACCAACAATTAATTTTAAATATACCTCATTCCTTATTGTGATCATATACAATAAACACTATACTTTGTTTATAATTTATTTAACAAAATTAACGAAGTAATACTTTTTATATTGATAGATAATATGCTGAGAACTAATTCCACTTCAATATTATACTATTGTAGCGCCATCTATTACAAAATCTATGTAAATGTCCAAAACAGAAAGAAACAAAGAACATTGTCGAGCTTGGTAAAGTTGGATATTATTTTTTTAGTTGAATGTATTTGATCTGTGGTGCTTTTTGAAACGTCGTGGGGAAATTAAATATATTCAATTAATAACAGTAATATTCTACTCTATTTTCATTAAAATGGGATTATTTTACTTAAAATAATTCAATGATCCAGCTGTAAAAATGATTATAGAATATATTTGGCGTTAATTTTGTACAAATTCATTATTCACAATTAAATGAAACTACGTGATGTAGCATTATTTGTACTTTCTTTAAGCTCTTTACCACGGCCTAGGTTTCGTTGTATTACAACATCTTCAAGTGGGCTATTTGTAAAGATTAATCTTTGCTAATAGCCCACCTGAAGATGTTGTAATACAACGAAACCTAGGTCGTGGTAAAGAAATTAAAGAAAGTAGAAATAATACTACATCACGTAGTTTCATTTAATTATGAATGATGATTATAAATGTACATCCAACTTAGTTTATTGTATCTAACGTTTATAATTGCATTTAATGAAGCAAAATAAATTTGTGTGAAATTTTGCTTTTGCTGTGGGGTTCCGGCAACACACTGTTTTTTTATTTGGTTCCGTACTTTAAAAGGAAAAGCGGAACCCTTATATCACTCAGGTGCCTGTCTATCAGCCCGTGATCCAGATAATTAACTTACAGTGGAAATTGTCGGGAGAGCAAATTACGTCGAAAAGTTTTTTTTCTCTTTTAATAATCATATGGGGTGCCATTTTAAAGGGCTCTTCAATAAGAACTCGAGAATCCCTTTTTCAGAATATTAAATGGCACACCCTCGTAGATATGCACCAACATTTTTCCAAATAGTTACACCCCCGTTTGTTTCCAAAATTCATGAATAAAGAAGAGTGATCTTTGACCGGAAATTGACCGGAATAATTTCAGAAAAAATTGGCTATATTATCACGTTTGTGAAAGGTACGTTAGGCATATATTTGCATCGTGAAAGATAATTTTAATACTAAACATGAATATTATGCATCAAATGTTTGTATGTGCCTATGCACGTATTGATTTCTCATAAAGCGAATTCTAATCGTAGTCAACGAGTTTTTTTCATTAAAAAAAACATTAATGTTAGTTCACACGTACCACTTTCACACGATATCAAAACCACAAAAAACTGTCATATATGGATAGTAGGAAATTAGTATGGAAAAACGTCATAGCACACACTCATCCGAATATTCCACGGTTTCCATGACATTCGCAAGTTGTGGCAGATATCATCCCCAAAATTGTAGCTGGCGTTAATAGAAGGCCACCCACACCTGCAGCAATCGCCCTATACACAGGCAACAGGTTGACCACGATTTTATTTCATCGCAAATATTTAATTAAAATGTTTATAAATAGGCACCTATTGATTACAATACTGATAACGAGAGAAATTATTACTTATGCCATAGCAAATGCGAAGCATTGATCAGAAACCCAAACTGTTCTTTAACTGAACTAACAAATAATCGAATCTATTTTGCTCATTTCAAAATGATTAAAAAACTTGTCACCATATTTACACACACACACACACACATATATATATATATATATATATATATATATATATATATATATGTAACGTAAGTCACAACAGTGCATCTTTGAAATCCACTGTAGTACTGGCTGACCAGGTCAACCAGTACTATAGTCGAAATCGTTACTATCTCGTCTTTTCGTATGATTGGTTTGTGGTTCATCTATTCATAGGTACAACTGCGCGCTGGCCAAATAGTGGTTGAAAAATGGTCAATTTGCGATTGTGTAACCAGAGCACAACCGCCGTTTTGTGATTATGTCGTAGCATATGTGAGTTAAATCTAGGACAACACAGACTTTCAAATTAATAATACAGTTTATAAGGTAAGCAAGAAACCTGAAATATAACGCGAAATCTTAAGTGACTGGACCCAACTTTTACATGCACGTGCCTCTTTTCCACTGGCCGTTGCACAATTGCCCACGTCGACAATACACAGATGCAATTTCATACAAATCGTTTTGTTGTCCCTTGTTGTGACATTTTGTGCCGAGAAGATACCATTAATGCAACTTTCCAATCGCGACCTTGCTTACACAGACCGGAAGTCGATGCTTGACATTTCATTTTAGTCTTTTTTTCGTCAAATTCAATGATATATCTCTTCATGTCTGCAGAGGTCTTTTTGAATCTTAACGACGTTACGGATTCATACGTCATGGGGACATTGGCGTTATAATTGATTATTTCTCATTGTGAAAGAATTTTGGGATTTTGGCATATGACAAGTTTATATTTTTATGTGTAATAAAGTTGTAGGTTTGTACTGTCGGTGGGAATATTATAAACTGGGCGTTACACTAAGTGAAGACCTACACTTTTATCATTTATAATATTGGAATAAAATTTTCTGCATAAATCTGAGTTCCTTATTTAACAAAAGAAATTGACATATTTTTTTCGTTATAACTAACCTTCTGTAGATTTCTGATTAAGAGAACCATATTTTTGGCTCTTAAGACACGTAGGTAATAAGATTTAATACTTATGTGGCGCCATCTACGTATAAATGGTCATACTACATTTTTTTTACTGAGTAAATAAAATCTTTTTCATTCTATATCAATTTTGTTCTTTTTTGAGTTAAAAAGTAGATTAAAGATAAAGTTTCTTAAAAATCTGCCTAGGCTTTTAGCTATGATTAACAAACATCCAAATGTATTAGTATTCCATGTAAGCAAAGTTATGCTATTAATAACCAATTTTATAATATTAGAAGGCACGAAGAGCAGATTTTGCCGTATGACATGGTTAGCTGTATGGAAATATGAATTATGATATAAATTATTGGATGTCAGATGTTGGATATCATCTACTATTATAGTTTAAGTGTTGAAATATTCTAATAACGATTGCAGCATAGGTGACTATATTAGGCAATAACATTTCGCTTATTATTTAAAAAGAGGCTTCAATTTTATAAATATTTTCAAATTAATATCGTGGGAAAAACCAAAAGTTCAGAACAATGTGTTTTTTATTGCCAAAAATAAAAAAGAAAACATTAAAAAATAGTAGAGCGCGGAGAAAAGGCGGAAGACGCATAAACGGGTACGGATGCCAAGCGCGAAAAGGGTGTCTTTTTAAGAAATTGTTTATAAAAATTGACAAATCATTGTGAAAAATTCATGTCTTCTATTCTGATAGATAACCAATCGATAGAAAAAGAATCGCAAAAATCGATTGAGAATTGTAATGTACAGTGTTTCCTCATAGGTATATACAAACATACGTACAGTTCAACGGAATTGAATCCCATATCATTTTTAAAGCAAATTTAGGTATAATATATTTGGCGTTAATTGAATGTTGAAATTAATTATAATTAGATTTTTTTAAGTAAATGAAACTACGTGATGTGGTATTATTTCTACTTTATTTAATTTCTTTACAATGACCTAGGTTTCGTTGCATGACAACATCTTTAGGAGGCCATTTGTAAAGATATAGGACATAATAAATATATTAAACATTTAAAAAATGATATTGTCTTTTTACATAAAAGGCTCCTCTTTCTAAAAACCTATATTGAAAGCGGATTACTTGTAAAATTGCCCGAGTCATAATTACCTCTGCGGTCAAAGCTCAAGGCTGGCGCTGGCGGCGCACAACCGCTGGTTGCGCAATGAGGCCTAGAAATGGAAAACGGTAAATAAATCTCAATTTTATTTCGAGACCTTTAACCAGTCAAACAATAAAACATAAATACGACAACATATCCATAGATGGCGCAATGTGAGTATTAAATCTTATTACCCATTTGGCTCAAGGGACAAAAACATGGTTGTCTTGATCAAAAAGGATTAAGACAACCAGGGCGGAGGAAGGTTAGTTACAACAAATACTACATTTTCATTTCTACTCGAACTGGGGTGCACGTAATAGGAAAAACTGAACCCTTAGAAGATCACTCATATTTCCATATGTCAAAGTCGCTTTTCTGAGAAATCTCTCTTTCATTTATATAAATATATATATATATATATATATATATATATATATATATATTTATTTATATATTTCATGTGCATATAAATATAGATCTTTATGGAAAGCATCTACTTGCAACTTGTTACGAACATAGGTTTATACTCTCTGAATTCTAAAGCTATCACAGACGGACAGACGAACGCTTATGATGAAGTTATAAGTATTCTAAATCTTTAGGCAGCCCTAAAAATGCGGAGAAGAAAATTTCCATTTTTTCTTATATATATATGATAAAAATCATTTATAAAAGAAATATCTCCACTAATTTAATAAAATCTAAATGCCGTCCATTTATTTGTTCGTTTGTCTCTCTTTCACAGTTAAACGACTTAATGGATTTCAATAAAATTTAGCACATAGATAATACATCCTATGTTAAAAAATAGGATGTATATAACAACGTTATAATTTATAGGAACGTAGGAGTGAATACGAACATTAAAAAAATTAATGACCTACAAAAGAAAAACCTGATGCATTGCTAAAACTTTAGGAATATTTCGCGACAATATATATAGCTAAGAGTATATATAACAACGTTATAATTTACAGGAGCAGAGGAGTGGATATAAATATTAAAAAATTGAATGACCCACAGAAGAAAAACCTCATGCAAGGATACCTATGGTCAATAGGTAACACATGATACGCGTTTTAGTGATGAATAAATTGTTTGTTGTCGAACACCACATTTAAGATGGAAACTTATGGACTCTTAGGGGAGGAAACCAGCTTATAAGTACTGTAAATATAACGTTGTTCGTTGTTGTTGTTATCCTTATAAGGAGTTTATTCCCACTCCTGTCATTAGATAACTGGTTAGATGGTAATCTATACCAATTCCTTTGAAAAATAATGGGAATAATTTTCCTAGTAAAAAGGTCGAAGTATAGTAAAGGTTTGAGGAGTTGACGATGAATAGGAAAGTAATGTCTCAATCTAACGGAACGGAACTTTCCGTCCAACAAAATATTTAAAAAATGCGTGAGTTTCACCGACATAAGCTCATGGATGGAGTGAAATTTCTGTAACGGTTCATCTAAGTTAGTAATTTATAATAATCATTAGTTATCTAGAAGTATATTTTTTCAGGGTTCCGTAGTGAAATGGAAGAAAAACGGAACTCTTATAATTTCGTCTTGTCCATTTGTCTGTCCGTAAATCACAGCCATTTTACTCAGAGGCCATTGGCACTATATATTTTCTTCGATGAACCGCTATACAATGAAATAGTAAAATTGTGAAAAACTCCACAAATCCATACATGTAACTGAGGGATGAAAAAAAATTCAATGCACATGGGCGTGTGGGGTATCGTAAGATATATCTTAAAACTGAAATAGAAGTTACAAAATAACATTTTTTAATTAAGTCAACAGTTGGTGATATATGCGCTTCTAAAATCTTAAAAAGTGTGTCCATTTCTCCTATAATTTTTCAACTAACGTTACACATGTTAGTTCTGTAATTCTAAAAAAATTTAAGATAGTATAATTTAAAATAAACATTCCACAAAAATTGGGTCGAACAAGATGTACCAACACATCTTGTTCGACCTAATTTTGGATTAGTAGTTTTTAATATATGGCGATTTTCGTTACCGACTGCAGTAATAACTTCGTTTTTCACAGTCTCTTTGAGAAATACTAACTTATTCTGTAGCACCAAACAATATTAAACTTAAATTTAATATTTTTGGTGCTGTAGAACCCTTCATGCGCGATTCCGACTCGCACTTGGCCGGTTTACTAGTTATTCTAGTTGAAACTATATTTTAACTAGTTTATGGCCATTTCCTTAATAAAGTTCATTCGAAGCTATTGAATAAACGATAATACCACACTCATTTGTAATGTTTGTATTATACCTTAAAAAAACTACTGACGACCTTAAAATCGGTGGCAACCTGCCGATTTATCTACGGATTAGTGTTTGAATATACATTTTGGCATTGTTTGCCGCCATGTTGTTAACACTCGGCCGATTCCGCCGTCGGTCGGGTGCATTCGGTATTTCCCTTACGAGCGTTACACAATTTTAATGTGACAGAATGACTCAGACGTCAGTAAATAAATTTTACACGAATAAAGGAATTTGATTTCGACGAGAACCTCCGATCTTAAATTATCTAATTAGTTTGTTTTTAATTACTAACATCGTTTTGAAATGAATCCGGCAACGCCGGGTACTAACCGCTGGTGTAATATGTAAATATCATAAATTAATTTAATAGAGATATCATGATATGCAATAAATTAAAAATAATTATTCAAAGCAATCATCTTTCGTAACATTTGTTAGCCAGTGGTACAATTTAGTTATGTCAGTAAGCTTCTAATTCGCTACGATCGCTATAAATTAAAAGTTCTTCAAAAGAAGGTCATTTCCATCTTTCTCGTGGTAACACACGTCCTTCCATTAGTATTAATTTATGACGTAATAAATTCGTAATTCTAAGGACTGCGTAATTTCTACAAATCGCAACTGTGGCTTCACAGAGCGAACAGAGCAAATTGAAAGCTGCACGGGGGTGTTTCAATAGAAACTTGACTTTTTTTCTCGTAAACAGCGATATAATTCGCAGTTCAAATGGCAATTCAGACGATTTTCTTTGTCGAGCAAATTTGCGCAAAATTCGTAGTCTAATTAAGTTTGTACGACTTCGCCTTTGAACGCTGGTCTTTTAAGCTTGTTCAACTTTTGTGCGCCGCCCGTTGAATGTGAAAGCTCAAATTGATGCTAAAAGGTTAATATGAAAATCGTTTTGCTGTATTAAAGGTAGGAATAAAGAAAAAGCTCTCTACCAAATAATTAGACGGTGTTTCTTTCGAATGGAACTTATGAACCTTCTCCGTAACTGTTTCTCTTATTCCGCATTATTTTGAACCACTTTAAGCTGAATTAAACTAAAAAATTTTGGCTCACCAAAAACCATTCAGCCGTTCTTAGTTGAAAGTTTGTAGCCGTTCAAAAGAAAATAAACAGAAGGATGGACAAATAGGAAAAGAAGACAAGGGTTAGTTTGGTTTTAAAGTTTCAAACCTCAAAATTGTATTTAGCTTCAAAATCGAATTCAAAATTCGTAACGGGCAGTAATATATTGGTTTTTATGACGCGTTTTTTTTCAAATTTGACCTAATTGTGATCTTTTCCGGCTTTAAAAAGTTTTATATGTTTAAAAAAATCCAAAATGGCGAATTGTATTTCAGATTAAATATTATTTTTTGTGCCAATGACTGTTGTTACGAGAAAATTATGTTTATGTTTTCGATTACTTAAAACATTAGGAAAATTCAGAAATAAATCAAGATAGTATTACTTAAAGCAATAGAGAATATAGTTTCTCAAAAGTAAGTTTTTTTCATAATTAAGTAGGCGCGAAAATTTGGGTGCTTTCACTAATTTTGTCCTCGAGAAGAAAAATGAAAATTAGCTGCAGGTTTTCAGTTTCTTTTTGTTAGTATTATAGTTAAATTACACGTAAATGTTGTCGTAGTGGCAAAAAAGTATTAAAATTTTAATTCAAAATAACTCGAATTTTTTTTTATTTTCACGTCTGACAAGAAAATGTAAGCGACCCATTACGCGTTACATATAGCGTGGTTGCAACAAAATTATATCGTGATTTAAAATTCACGTGGCACCATCTATCGATGATCAGTGAAACTAACTGCCATACTTAATATTTTGGGATATTTAAGTCTTCTGCTCATTTTCTCTCTACTAAATCGTAATTTACTTTTTATGTAGTAGAACATTAAAAAAAATTTAATCTTTACAAAATTTGTTTACGACCAATTTAGATAAAAGTAAACATTCTCTTTTAAATTTTTATTTTTGCAATCGAAGTGCCATATACTTAAATCGTATATAACAAAATTAATAAAATTGTCAGCAAATTATGTTATATTTAAATGACTTAGTTTTTGTCGGAATTGGTCGTTTTTTTCGGGGTCTCGCACTACGAGGTCGTTAACATTTAATAGCTTCTTATAAACATTTAATGGTACATAGTAGTTTGATTAAACTATTTACAAATATTAATTTAAACTATACCTTTCATAGACGTAAAAACGTGATGCATATTTAAACATAATTTCTCACCATTTAAATATGTAAACATATTACCTATTACATTTTTCATAGACATAATAAATGTAATAGGTAATACGTAAACATATTACCTATTACATTTTTCATAGACATAATAAATGTAATAGGTAATACGTAAACATATTACCTATTACATTTTTCATAGACATGATAAATGTAATAGGTAATATGTAAACATATTACCTATTACATTTTTCATAGACATAATAAATGTAATAGGTAATATGTAAACATATTACCTATTACATTTTTCATATTTATACTTCCAGTGATGCGGCTTTTATTCCTTTCTATATTTCATCGATTATTTTTTTTATCAAGCTCCTTGGCAGTATGTAGACAAGGCTATGTCCAGATTTGATTCTACAACTGGCAAAAATAAATATGATGTCAAAAAGCAATATATTTATTAAAAACTTTTTCAAAACATTCATATTCGTGTAGAACTTCCGCAAATTTAAAATAAATCACAAATTTTTTTAATCGATTTGTCACTTCATTTATACATTTTATTTTAAGTGTTGCTACATGCTTGCCCAAAGAATATATCAATTACTATTGATCATTCATCAATAGGTAAAAAACATAAATATGAGCACATGCATATTTCAATGTTATTTTTGAAATAGTTGGTTATAATCGTTGTTATATGAAAATATAAAGTCAAAAATATTATTTTGTATTTAATAATTAACACTATAATATCAAGTGAACATTATTTTTATGGCAACATTAAAGTTATATGATATGTCAAAATGTCAACGTAATTCACTTTTTCTCGAAAGGAAACCTCTGTCAGAGAATCTCTAATTTGCGACTGTGGGTTTGGAGAAAGTGATTTAAATCATTTTATTTTTACATGTTCATTAAATAATAGATTTCCTACGTTTATTAACAAATTATTAAAATATAAAATTCAATCGCCCATTAACATAAGATCTCTATCTGTTGCCAACAAACCCATTCTAGAATTAATCATTCAGTAGATGAGAACCAACGACATCAAAACATAAAATCTTTTATATTTATATTCCTATTTATTTTTGTTTTTATGTTTGTTCGTTTATTTGTATATGCTTATTTTATACCCTTCTGTATCCACAATTAAATGAAACTACGTGATGTAGTATTATTTCTACTTTCTTTAAGTTCTTTACCAGGACCTAGGTTTCGTTGTATTACAATAACACAGTAAATATTCAATCTTTGCTAATAGCCCACCTGAAGATGTTGTAAATTAAATAAAGTAGAAATAATACTACATTACGTAGTTTCATTTAATTGTAAATAATGAATTTCTACTAAATTAACGCCAAATATATTTAACCCGTGTGTATATTGTGATTTAATATATATTTTTAAATTTTTCTTAAATGTATTGAACCTCTTAGTTAATTTTTTGTTTTACTATTTAGTTTATTTTTTTTAACAAGCCACTATGACAGATGTCCGAAATATGATTTAATTAAAGTTGTATAGCGTTTTTTCCACATTTGACATTGGCAACGTTTCTCAATGGAGGGAACGAACGCCATAAAATGAAAGATAAAAGGTAAAGAAATGGCTGCTCATTCGCTTTACTACTGCTTCTGTGCTTTGTTTTAAAAAGGAAAACAAAACGTTCTAGAGCATACTTTATCAACAGACTGTTGCGGTCGTATCCGTTATCTCAGTCGGTTAGGTTAGTGTAAAATGGTCCATGTACTGTCGGCGCTCTGTGAGAATCCGCGCCGATGTCATTAACGTCATGCAGTTAAGTCAAATATTGTGAAAACGCTCTATCCGAGATTGACTTTCGGTTCGTATGATGTTCTTATTAATTAATACACATCGATATTTATCACAAGTTTGGGTGACGCGTATTCTAGATTAGCTTAAATTACTTATTTGAGTTAGACACCCTCGAGTAGTTGGTTATTTATATATTTTTTTCCAAGCTTAGAAAAATAAGTATACAGTGGCAGACTTATTGTTACAAGAGTAATCTCATACAGTCAACCCCAATGAATAAGATGAGAACATTAAGTGCTGTAGCAGACTGTAAGTGATTTTTAAACATTAATTAATTCTATTAAATATATAATATTATGTGGTAATAAAATAATATTAATTAAAATCCAAAGCAAAACGACACTTTAGGAGTAGGGAGGGACCAGGATGGGTTATAATGGAAGGGGTTAGGATCTGCCAAATTATGATAGATAATGTATTTTCAGATGACTTTTGAACGCAGACAACGAGGGCTCACTTTGTATATTGGTGGTCAGTTCATTCCACAATCGAGTAGATTATGCGGGGAAGGATTTTCCATTAGTGATAGTTTATACACCCTTAAATTTTTTTGGTGGTTGGATTTAATTAGTCATGTATAATTCTAGTCAGTTAGATCTATTCATTGCATATACAACGTCAACGCTACATAGCAATCGTAAATTTGCCTTCTCCGTCATTGTTAAGCAGTACGAGTGTGTTTAAAAAATAATGCAAAATCTTAACTTGTCTATTCTTATTTCTAAATTTTACTTTACTCTATGTACACCGGAACGTAAAAGTATTTTTTTATTGTTGTGCACTAAAATTTCCTTATTTTCCGTACAGTTAGGTTAAATTATTTGAGACTAAATATCAATAACAAAAAGTTCAATAAAAACCGCTTTGACTGTTAAAAAAATAGCTGTCAAACGTTAAAGATAATTTTTGAAGAAAATTTTTAATCACATAATTTTTTACGTTTTATTGATTTTATTATGTTTAATACTTGTGAATTTTTTCCTATCGGCATACATAGTGTTTAGTATTAAAAATAATTAGTATTAGCAATTAAATTAAAAAAGTGACTTTGAGAAATTCTTTGTAAATATGTAATTAATAAACACAATAATATGTTATTACTTGTTCACAATTAAATGAAACTACGTGATGTAGTATTATTTCTACTTTGTGGAAGTTCTTTACCTAGGTTTCGTTGTATCACAACATCTTCTTTGGTGGGCTGTTAGCCAAAGAATGACCCAATCTATATTGTGGTAAAGAACTTACACAAAGTAGAAATAATACTCCATCACGTTGTCTCATTTAATTGTGAATATGAATTTATACAAAATTAACGCCAAATATATTCAATAATTTATAACATTTAATTAACGATGCTGTGTCTACTTTTTGTTGTTACCAGAAAAAGTACATGCCCAATGTAATAATAAATAAATTAACAAGAATACATAACACAAAATTAAAAATAATTTCGTGAGAGGCATGTGATGGTTTGTTAATTACACAGGATTGAACCATGCATATTATACCATTGTCTTTGTTAAGGTGTAAATGAAACACATCTGAAGAAGTGACTATGAAACCAAATTTCATTAAGATCCTCCTAATGGTTATTACATATTTTCTTTTTGTATAATAAAAGAACAATCAACCTTTGTAACTACCGAAAATAACATTATTAGAGTCTATAGCACTAAAAATAACTCAGCAATCGTCACGAAAATTTATTTGGCTTCTTTACAATTGTTTTTGTTAATGAATGGAGCATATATTTGAAGATAGAGCCGTATTTGTTTTCCTTTTTAACCGCAGCGAGCGCTGATATCGATTTGGTTATTCTCCCCTGCACTCCGCACCCGGCGAATACTCAAAAATTGGGTTTGATTTACAGTAAATGGGTTGTAGATAAGAAATAGAATATTTAACAAAAAAAATTGTCTCTCTGTTCATTGGAAAAGGCAACATTTAATAACGCACACAACATTGTCTTTATCATTAATTCTTTATTTAAAATGTAAAAAAATCAATATTTTTATTACTTAAAAATTCACAAAATATTTAAATTATATCTAATCGTGTATAATTAAAATGTTTCTGTTTAGTTATCATTTATTTATTTGGTTAGTATATATTTTAATTTCTAATTGTCATATATATTAACGGAACGCATCGCATGTGCGGGAGGGCACAGATAGAAAGGTATCTACGACTGTCGATATACAGTTAAAGCATCAAAATACTTGTCGGAAGCAAACTAAGGATAGAACTATCTAGGTAGCTATCTACGTCGATGGATAAATAGAATATAGATTTTGGGCGCTCAAGACACGTGAGTGATGTTCTAAGAGTTACGTTTCCCTTTTGAGTTAAGAAATCCTACAAATTTTTGATAATGCTTTTGAAATATGTTTTTATCGTTCTTTTAATACTATTGATTTATACTAATAGATGGCGCTAGATGGGAATTATACCGTATTGTCAAAATCGGTCCATATATTAACAGTCATCGCGTCCATTGACCACTGTAACTAACAATCGAGTAAATAAAGCTGCTGGGAAAAAGTTAGAACAAGAATAAATGTATAACATTCACTCCCGTGTTGGATTCCATAAAAACTGAAATTTACTCTGCCCAGACCCATGTTCTCTCAGCGTTCTCTTCAAACGAGTCGCCGAATTGAAAAGTAAAATTCGTACCTCAAAGGAAAATTAATGTGAAAAGTTTGTCGTTTGTAATTTTCTCAAATCGTGAACGATTCCACTGTGTAAACTTCTTTGGGCGCTTGTAAAGAAAATGTATAACGTACAGGCTAAGTGTAAGATCGCAATTTTGATCAAATAAGGCTTTAAAAGTGTATTTTTTTAAAATAAGTTTATACCTGTCTAATTTGATACTGGGTATTCAATATTGATGATATTGAAAGCCTCGTCTTGTTGTAACACATATTGACTTTTGAATTTTGATGTGATTTCACTAAATTTCATAGATCGTGGTCCCAAATTCTAAATACAATTTCATTACAAGACCCTCTAAAAGCCATATTTATTTTTCAGTTGAGATAAATCCCGGCAGAAAAAAACTTACATCTAGATCCATAGATGAACAAAATTGATCCAACAATTTCTAAATACCAATGGTTTAAAGTATAGAAAATTCCCTAAATGTCCATGTTGCGATAGAAGTACACACAGGACACATCTTTGGAAAGAACTTTTAAAGTACTACAACTTTTGTTTATTAAGTTTCTTTCATAAATTATTGGAAAAAAGAAAAACGCCAAAAGTAATTACATATTTCAACTAATACGCCTTCGCCAAACACAGTAGGAAAGTAGTGTGCACTTATTTTAAGACTTTAAACTCACATTTGAACACTAGTTGTAGCAATCTGCCAGACATACTATGTAGATATTTGTGTTCACAGTTAGCGGAAAAGCTGCAGAAACTATGGATGACGATTTTGTGGACGGAGTGTGCCTGTATTATTTATATACGTGTAATTATTTATTCCACGCAAAAAAAAACAACTAAAAAGTCCGAAAAGACGGCGTGAGTGGATGAGTAAAATATATTGGAACAAAACAACATAAGTAATGTGTAGCTTTGTGTTTTTTTTAATTTAATTTTTTTTATTCATTATTCGTAGTTATTACAGGGCTTCAATGAAAAACATACTGAAGAGATTATTCCTAGACCAATGGGTTACTTCAGTATTTTTTTCAAAATGTCATGAAAAGATTTTGAAATATTATTATTAAGAATTTCTACTTTCATTTCGAAACAAGACATAATTTGAATAATTGCTATCCCTTAGAAAGTGAGAATAACATTGACTTTAAGGTTTTTGGCAAGCGGCGATAGTTATATGAGTCTACAATATTATTTAAATACTAGCGTGACCCGTGCGAAGTCTTCGCATTATTATTTATTCCATTATGAAGCTCAGATGACAGATCAAACAAATATTTTACTAAAATTGACATATAGAGGCGCAAGTATCAAAAGCATTGAGCTAAAGCGCCACTTTATTTATACGTGAGTGGATTTGAAATTAAACAAAAATTTTACCGACCGTCAATCATATTGACGTTGAGCCGTTAGATGGCAGCATTGCTGTTTTGTGTATATAATTTTAATAATTAATTAATTTGCAAAAACAATAGCAATAATACATTTTTTAGTTCTGGATGCCGGTAGAGCAAGCAATTATCTATAAAATGATATATAATTTATGTGGATTAGTTGTGAGGTTTTTTCTAAAAAGGGAGAGTAACATCTTAAAACCTTAGCGTATTAATATATATGATGATGATAACAAAAAACGACCGTTTCGCTCAGTGACTCACACGTACCTGGACTTTGCGCAAGTGTGGCAGGCTATATAATTTTTTGAACTTTGTCCGTTTTGATGTGCGCTCAAAAACTGACACGGGAAGATAAAGTATACATGTTTGTTCAAACTTTGTACACGTGGCCAAAAACTAGTACTACACCGCATGACTTTATTGGTATGTGTATATTTGATGCTATTTAAGGTGATTACTAATTAATGTGATCCGATTTTTATCGATATCGTGTGTGTAGTCGTGTCGGTTATGTGAACTAAATATTATGGAGTACATAGTATATTCAGAATATTAAACCTTCTTGAAACATACCAAATATGTATTTGCTAATAGTTTTTTATCTTTTTGGGAAGCTCTGTTCTTTATGTATTCGCTAATAGTTTTTTATTCTTTTGGGAAGCTTTGTTCTTGTATATTTCGTCCTTTTAATCGTTTAAAATGATTTTTTCATCAATATAAATCTATAAAAATCTGTTCTTGTGTATTTCGTCCTTTTAATCGTTTAAAATAATTTTTTCATCAATAAAAATCTTTAACAATCTGTTCTTGTGTATTTCGTCCTTTTAATTGTTTAAAATGATTTTTTCATCAATATAAATCTATAAAAATCTGTTCTTGTGTATTTCGTCCTTTTAATCGTTTAAAATAATTTTTTCATCAATAAAAATCTTTAAAAATCTGTTCTTGCGTATTTCGTCCTTTTAATCGTTTAAAATAATTTTTTCATCAATAAAAATCTTTAAAAATCTGTTCTTGTGTATTTCGTCCTTTTAATCGTTTAAAATGATTTTTTCATCAATAAAAATCTTTAAAAATCTGTTCTTGCGTATTTCGTCCTTTCAATCGTTTAAAATAATTTTTTCATCAGTAAAAATCTCGTTAATTATGTAACAAAATTAGTAATCAAATTGTTACGTGATTCATCTTACCTGCCAGTGGCTGCCATTATTCTCTTTATTTTTATTATATTTTAAATACCAATCGTTATCAAGTGTAAGAGTAAAATTGGTTAGACCAAATTTCTAAAATAAATAACTATGATTGAAACATTAATTTTATCTGTGACTACAAGGTGATTAAATAGCCTATTTGTAATTCGCTTCAATAGTAAGCTAATCGACTTTCAAACGATTCTTAAAAACAGAAATATCTTAGTAAAGGACCTGTTCAAAATGTCCTTACGGCAGTCATTTCGACCAATCATAAAGTTTTACGATCGGTCAGATAGCAGTGATATGCGTATTTGATTTGTCAGTCTATACCAAAAAATGCAAAACCACTTCCAATCTCTTTTATAAGTTTTGAAAGTATAGTTACATTAATTTTCAAAGTTTATTGATTTTAAGTTAATTTATATAATTATTGATATACGTACTTATTTCAATCTTTTTAGCTAGGTTAATATTCTAGGGCTGAAGTAATTTTATTTTTACATTTGTCATAATGGCAATGTTTTTTAAAAAATAACTGAATCTATTTACAATTAAATGAAACTACGTGATGTAGTATTATTTCTACTTTCTTTAATTTCTTTACCACGACCTAGGTTTCGTTGTATTACAACATCTTCAGGTGGGATATTAGCAAAGATGAGACATATCTTTGATATATTTTACATATCAGAGATCATTTTTTGAGGATCAATATAATAAAGAGCTGATGACATATCTAAATAATATAGCCCCTTTATCGAAATTCATTATGCGACGCTGTCCGTTCATCTCTGGTGTATTTACAGCCATTAAAGCCGGTAAAGTTGCGAATGTTAACTCTACCTAGATAGAGTCGACATTACCAAAGTACAGCCGACAAATTAGGATAATAAGCAAAATTTCGTACTTTAACTGGGTCAGGTCAACATTCGCGGATCGATTGCGATTAGTTAATAAAACCTCTTGACACTCCCAGATCCCGCCCTCATTACGCATTGCTTCAACCTAGACAGGATCTTAGTTAATTAATGTACTTATCGTTTTAGTACTTCATGTAAATTGGCGATTACGTTAACTTGCTGTTAAACTATTGACGTTAAGCATTTGTGTTAGCCAAGAAAAACGTTTAAAATTTTGTGACTTTAGCTATTCTACTAAAAGGAAATGCTTCAAAATTTTGGAACTCCATCAGAATTTCAAAAATGTAAACGTTGTAATAGATCGAGCATAATAAAAAGTTAACGTGATGTTATTTATTCATGACAAATAGTTGCGTTACCATACAAAATAAATATGGTAAATCTTATATTGCTACAAATATTTATGTGATTATGAAATGTGTGGTCAGCGTGACAGGCGTCAAGTCGTTATTAAGTGTCTTCTATCGTCACTAAACAAAATGTTAGAAACTTATTAAATTTTAAATATTTTGTTAAGTGAACATAATGTTTCGCGTTACTTTTTTATAATTATGATTTATATGTAAAGTAATGGTCGGTATTAATTTTTTCTCAATTTTTCAAAATAATTTAGAAATTACTTTTTTCTTTCAGAATACATGATTAATATTTATTATAATATGTGGTTATTATTTATTTATATTTTCAAACTTAGCAAAAAAATTACGTATGTAATTTTTTATATATCATACGGTTTAGAGATTTTTAAATAAACAGGTTTTATGTATAAGCCTCTAGGATTAGTAGGAAAGGGCGCTTCATGAAAATTATTTGGTTCCGTAAATTAATGTGATCCGATTTTTATCGATATCATGTTTGTAGTCGTGTCGGTTATGTGAACTAAATATTATGGAGTACATAGTACCAAATATGTATTCGCTAATAGTTTTTATCCTTTTGGGAAGCTCTGTTCTTGTGTATTTCGTCCTTTTAATGGTTTAAAATAATTTTTGCTACGTAACGTTAACTTATCTCTCCAAAATCTTTTTAACTTGCTTCACACTGTTCATCTAAATTTTATTTATTGGCTGGATATTAGTAAACGTAAGTTTGAATATAAAGCTGTTTGAAAATATAGCTATTTCTTTTTAAGTAAATGGTTCTTTTATGCAAGTAAGTTTACTGAAAATTACTTAAACTTTTCAGTAAACTCACGTAATGTGAGTTACGTATGAGTTTCAGATATATAATAAATATTAAATTTCATACTTCGTACATAAATACAAAAATTACACATGGCTTAAATTTAATCAGTATTTTATTTTGGTTATTCTTTTGGCTTCTTAATGTCAGAGTTGAACGATATATGATTATGTTATTTTCAATATTGGCAAGCATTACATAAAACTCAATAATTTAGTTTTATAATTAAATCTGCATAAACACGGTACATGTATATTCTACTCGGTATTATTCCTGGTTTTTGCCAGCAACCTTATCCGCTTTTAGTTTAGTTGAATTACGATTGTAAATATGCTTATGATTTCGATAGTTAATTCAAAATGAAAATTATAAGTCGATTTTTATTTTATTATTCACTTATTCTAAATCATCTCTATAGCCTTTTTTCTGATATTATCAAGATAGCAGATATAAATATTCGAGCATTTGTTTGCATCGGAATAACGAAGCTAAAGTTCGCCATAAGGGAAACACATACCTAGTTAATATAGAGAATGGTAAGTTTATGTCTTGAAGTTAGGCCCTAACATTTTAAACAGCATAATTTGTAATACAATGAAACCTAGATCGTGGTAAAGAATTTAAAGAAAGGAGAAATAATACTACATCACGTAGTTTCATTTAATTGTGAATAATGAATTTCTACAAAATTTACGCCAAATATATTCAATATTTTAAAGAGCCAAAAAATGCGTCACTATTTGAAATCTTAGCGCAAACAAATGGAAAATCAGACAAAAAAATCAATGTTTCTTCATCTATCTTCAGAGACGTCCAAAAAGTCGGTACAAAATAGTTTTCGAAAAGTACCTTATCCTCCATATATAGACATACTCTTATTACAATTTTAAAATACTTAGTGTAAATGTTTAGCTTATTAAAGTTTAATCGAAAGTTTAGTGGAACATTGTACAAAACCAATAGGGAAGAATACAAATAAGTATAATAAAAAATTATAGTTCTAACTTGTGAAGGATATCCAATAAAACATATGAAATGTATAAATTTCTAAATAAAATATATTTCATATTATTGACTTCAGTATAGAATTATGCAAGTCCACATTATTCCTCACGAATATCACCACAGTGTCCGTTAATTACAATATTAAATTCTGTTTATGCGATCTTTGTACAATATTTAAATAATTTTTAATAAAATAAAATTTTAAATTAAATTTGTATTAACTAAGGTGGTTTTTACACGGTATATTGTATAAAAATAGTACAATTGAATGTATGTTACAAATCTGTCTTTGATTTAATTACAAATCTTACATTGGATCGTTACGAAGTTTTTAAACAATAACTGACTTTAGAACTAACGATTTTTTTTTGTCGTGTTCCATATAGATTTTTTATTTATCAATCATTATAAAAACTAAATTTATAAAAAATGATTTAAGAGAAAATCGGTTTAATATGGACATACAATGCTTCAATTGGATTTGCAAACATTAAAAAAGTGGAATTATTTGAAACATTGTATTCAGTAGAAATTCGCTTTTAAAAGTTAGATATTAAAAAAATTTTTATGTTTTTTTTTTAACAAATTAAGTACAAATTTAAGTGTTTAATTACGGTAAAACCTATGGTTTTTTTTAAACTGAACTTTATTTAAAACCCAAAATTTCACACGGGCAGTTTAAAATATAATTGTTTACTGTCACTTTTGTTCAATGTTTTTTAATAAGCATATAAATAGGGAAATGCACTCAAGTGTGGCACGGCAGAAAGTGGAACAAACATCGGCATCATGCGTTCAGCTTGCGCCAAATGAGTTCTGGTGTGCTTCTTCAGATGATCTCTTCTTCCGAATTTCTTCCCGCAGGTAGGACAAGGGTACGGTCGAAGACCCGTGTGAATCCTCTTGTGCCTAGTCAACTCCTCGTTTCTCGTGAAAGTCTTTCCGCATTCTGTCTCGTCGCATTTATAAGGCCGTTCGCCTGTGTGAATTCTGACGTGTCCTTTTAATTGACCGTTGTTAGAAAATCCGACGTGACAGTGAGGACATTTGTATTTCTTCGGTCGTTGCTTGCGAGCATTCAGGATTTTATTCTGAGTCTCCTGATGCATTATTCTAGCGTATTCTAGTTCCATTGCATATCCTTGCGCTAGTGATTCAAGGAAGAGGGGATCAGTGGACGGTATGCCGAGTGCGTGTGCTATTTCTTGCGGATGTGTTAATTCTGGGACATAATTTGGATGCGTTGGTAAATATTCAGGTGGATAAGGTAATAGTTCTACAGGTATGGTTGGGATTTCATTAGTAACTGGATGGCCTAGATGCACGCCACAACTGGAATCTTCATTAGTAAGTTCAGGTATTCTTCTGTCTATTGTTTTATTGCTTTTAATTAAATTTGTTTCTTTCTCTTTGCCGACACAAGGTGCTAGTCTATTACAAATTTCAGATAAATTCTTGACAGGATTTTCATTAATTTTTGTAAAATGTGAATCATTTTCCATCGTCGTAGTTGATATAGTCGCATCTTGATGGGAATCTGACTTTCCTTTTCGATGTTGACCTCTGATTTTTCTCAACCTGCTTTCGCGTTCACCAGTTTTCTTAACTTTCGTTTCGTCTCTCGGCTTTTGCTTAATTTTGGGCGGCGTCTCTGGGTGCAAAAGTTCAAAAGTTTCATTAAGTTTCTTAAGTTCACTTAAACTGTTATAAACTGCTGTTTTTGTATTAGCATCTTCACTATCACAAGTCACGTCCCAAGGTCGAAATAATCTAGAATACGACTGATCGGCTGCTAACATTTTCAAAAGCAAATAAAAAAACGTTCAATGTTATCGCGTTGACACCAAAACCTATACTGAAGCAAATAGCCAAACGCCCCAAACTTTTATAAGCGTATATATGAAGTAACGAAATAATATTAATAAAGGATTTTTTCAAAAGAGGGGAGGAGAACTGCATAGACTAATGAAAGAGATGAAAGATTTTAAGTCGTAATGCATTTGAGTGCGCCCCGTTTACAAAACGTACTAAGTTCACTTAACACAGGCGAATATAATCCTTTTGCCGTGTGTTTCTGTACCGCATTTGTCGGTTTTCGAGTGGTAGTTGTGCCGTAAGGCTCGGACAGAAGTTTAAATGACACAAAAGACGTGGGGTGGATATTTTATTTATTGTTATTTTTGTGTGAACAGGCCTTGGGGCGGGTTGTGAGCGTTTGACAGTTTGGGGGCTGTCGTCGGCCGCAGGACTAATGGCGTTGAGGGCTTGGAGGAGGGGGCTCGGATTCGAGCCCCTCGTATGGCCGTTTTTATGTGATTGCGGTCGCAGCTGCCTTATGTACCGCTTTTGTTGTGTTTTTGCAGTGGCGAGGTCGGAGTTTAGGGTGTGCGCCAGAATGTACGCGCTATGTGTGTGTGTGTGTGTGTATAGCTTTTGATTGAAAAAAATAATTTGTTGAACTTGGCGCGAAATAGTGTTTAAATAAAAATTATTGGTTACATATTTTGTAATTTATTTATATTTTTGATTTATTTTTTATAAAATAATTATGGATATTGAACTACAATTTATAAACTACTTAAAGAAATTGGATAGTTTAAATTTTTTTTCAGTATTTGTATAATCGATGATATATCATAAGTATAAAATAAATGTTTAGTGTGTGTGAGGTCTATTCAAAATTAACTTTTGTTGAAGATTTTTGTTTACATAACGTAGAAATAATTCAGTCCCATCCTCATCAATTTTCTTTTCTCCAATACGTGAAAACTGTTTCCGCTTTTCATTTTTCTTCAGTTTAGAATGTCATTCTTAATTTTCTCTGATGCTACTATCAGTTTAACAGTTATTTTTGTACTCAATAGACTTATGACCTTTTTTAAAGCAGAACATAAAGCGGTTAAGTGTGAGCTTGTTTTACTTGTCAAAAGTTACTTTATATTTGGCAGTAAATAGAAAAATGTTTCCGATGACTATTAGCAGAAATAGGTTTTTAAACGCGTGAAAAAAGTGCTGTCAGCTATCAAGATCATTATAATTATTATAGCAAATATATTATAAGCAATATCACTCAGAATTTAATATGAAGACTAAAAAATAATTCTAAAGTATATACTTAATGAGATAGACTGGAACCTACCAATTTTTCTCCGATTTGCCGTACAAATGTATACTTTGTTAGCTCAAGAACTATATAACATACGTTAGTGATACGTGCATGCGTTGAAATATTCCAAGTGAGTAAATGTTATTGCAAATTCTGGTGGATTCTGAATTTTACATCGACGCAGAATCCATCCAACAGAAGTTGAGTTATAAGGGGACAGACCGATAGACAGACGTTTTTACAAACGTATTAGAATTAGTCATCTCACTTGTATGGTTACTACAATCGTAAATTCCTTAGCTACAGTTAAGTGGAAGAGATGGCCTTTCTGGTAATAAGTCTATCATATATACACATTATTATTTTCAGTATAAAAATTTAATTACACAATAATTGTTATAAAGATGACTAAATTTTTAAGTTTGATTATAGGTATGCTACATATAGCCCAGATGACGAATGTAGCATACATAAATTCTTTAGCTGCGGTTAAGTGGAAGTGATTGCCCTTGTGAACATAAGTCCATCGTATGTAAATATTATTTTTTTCAGTATAAAAATTTAATTACCCAAAAATTGTTATTAAGTTAATTAAATTTTTAAGGCTCGTTACATGCTAAATATAGCCAAGGTTACGAATGTAGCATACATAAACTCCTTAGCTACGGCCAAGTGGAAGAGATTGCCCTTGTGATCACAAGTTCATCGTATGCACATATTTCTTTTTCAGTATAAAAAATTTATTATACAAAAATTGTTATTTGGATAATGAAATTTGTAAGGTTGGTTACATGCTAAATGTAGCCAAGAGTACGAAAGTAGCCTACATAAATTCATTAGCTACGGTTAAGTGGAAGAGATTGCCCTTGTAAAAATAAGTCCGTCATATATACATATTACTTTTTTTAGTATACAAATTTAAATATACAATAATTTTTATAAACATAACTAAATTGTTAAGTTTCATTATATGCTACACGCATATCCCAGAGGACGAATGTAGCATACTTACAGTTAAGTGGAAGAGATTGCCCTTGTGACAATAAGTCCGTCCAGTCGTCGATTACACAATAATTTTTATTAAGATAATTACATTTTTAAGGTTAGTTTTGCGCTAAAAATAGCCAAGATTACGAATGTAACATACACAAATTCCTTAACTGTCTTAAGGAATTTGTGTGGTACAGTGGAAGAGATTGCCCCTGTGAAAATAAGTCAGTCATATGTACATATTACTTTTTTCAATATATAATTTTAATTATACATATTAGCATATTTGGCTATATTTAGCACGATTATAATTATGCTAAATATAGCCATGATTACGAATATACCATACTCAAATTCCTTAGCTGTGTTAAGGAAGTTGTGTGACAGATGACGAATGTAGTATACTTAAATTCTTTAGTTACAGTTAATTGGAAGAGATTGTCCTTGTGACAATAAGTCAGTCGTATGCACATATTACTTTTTTTCAGTATAAAAAAGTTATTATACAAATATTGTTATTAAGTATGCAAAATTCCTGAGCCGTGTTAAGGAATTTGTGTGGTAAAGTGGAAGAGATTGCCCCTGTGAAAATAAGTCAGTCATATGTATATATTACTTTTTCCAGTACACAAATTTAATTATACCAAAAATTTTTAAATTTGTTGATAAGCTATTATTTCAATTAAGTAACGTAACCAATCTTGCTTACCCTAAAGTCTTATTTACTCTAGTGAAATGACAGTGGAGTTTGGCACTCAACTATTTTGCAGGAGTCCAAAACTATGTTTTTGATTGCATTAAATTGTATTTATCCAATAAAAAAAGACAAACAAACGGAATATTAAGATTTGTATTTTATTTAGAATTTAATATTTTTTATTCCTTTCCAAATGTGGTTATAATTTATAATGAATAGAGTAAGTAAAAACTTTTCATGCTATCTTACTAATTGAGACATGAGTTCCAGTTTAAATTTCTTTCTTTATAGATGATACAGGTATTCAATTCTAATTTTAAGTATTTATTAAGCTTATAAATCACATGATTTAAGTGTTACTTGTAGTGACAGAGCGTCGGATAGACGATAAAGTTATAATAATAGATTTTCCTAGCCGCCAACTTTGAATTCATCACTTCAATGAATAAATGAATTCGATAAATATAAAATAAAACAATAATATTTAACCTTCCTGTCTCAATTAAATGAAACACTGTTTTTAATTAAATGAAACCACGTGATGTAGTATTATTTCCATTTTATTTAAATTCTTTGCCACAACCTAGGTTTCGTTGTATTACAACATCTTCAGGTGAGCTGTTAGCAAAGATCTTTGCTAATAGCCCATCTGAAAATTTTGTTTTACAAAAGTAACGTAAAATGTTGTTTTACAAATTCAACAAAACTTAGATTGTGGTGAAAAATTTAAATAAAGTAGAAATAATACTACGTCACGTAGTTTCATTTAATTGTGGTTAATGAAATTAACGCCAGATATATTCAACACTTCTGTTATAAATATTAATATTTATTTAACTATTAATCCCTTTAAATCTTTGCTTAAATATGATTTTATCTTAACTATTTTTAAAAGTTTTATCCTGCGAATATTCTAAAAGTCCTACTTTATTAAATAATCAAAAATAATCAACAAGTTTCTAGATTTGAAAATTACTGTAATAATTGTTCGGTGGTTTCACGAGTTCTGAGTTAACAAGCAATAAAAGTAACTAATTCTGAAATTGTTTTTTTAAACGTCTAAATCATTCTAACAAAGAATATGATTATTATTCATATAATTAGCTCTACGAGAAACGTTATTTTGTATTTATTTCAGAAAATTGAAAGCGATCTGCCCAGCAGTTTGAGTACGTATAGTGTAAGATACATCTTTGTGAAAGTGGGTGAAGCTGTAAAGAGACCGAGGACCGTTAACGATCTTCCGCACACAAGTTCAGCGCGGTCCACAACAAAAGCGAGCATAGGACGAGACTGGTCAGAAAATGTAAAAAAAGTTAACGAGAGGACTGGCTTTTAGCGCATTTATTATCTCTTAAGATTATTAAAAATTGTTTATAAAATTATATTTATTCCTAAAGTTTATGTCCAATGAACACATCTCCATTTTTCTGTTTTTATTTTATTATTGCTTCATTGTATTTTTTTCTAATAAATTATTTGCCCAATTTATGACTTCTTACCTAAACGTTAAGCATATAAAGCTATGCAAATTAAGAGTGAAAATTATCGGGGATCAGAGTCAAACATTGAAACATACATGCGGTATTTCATATAGTGTGTGCCTTTGTGCTTGCTCGTGGCAACTCATGGGACAAAAAAGACTCCAATCGCAAAAACGTCGATTTACTATCAACGTAATTAATTAATATTTTCTACAAATACAGAGAAACACTCTCTTCTCGTTCAAAGAGAGCTACATCCCTTAAAATAGAATGAAAAGCCCTTTTCACATAACGTTTATAAATAAGTGAACGATCTGTCGTTTGCGCTGTATTTGCACAGAAATATCTCGTTACGTAAAAATTAAAAATTCCGTGTATTCGCTTTCAAAGCTTTCACATTTACATACGTTACGTAAAATTGTCAAAGCTCGTCACAAAATATAATAAAGCCGTAAGGGGACCGCGACTGTTAATAGAATGTTATGTCTGGAGCTATTTTTATATAATTTAGATGGCTAAAAAATTCATTTCAGAATTTTTTTACATATTGAAATGTAATATCTCCTCTTGTAGCTTTTCTTATCTACTGTAAGAGTTTTTCAAGCCTGGAAAATTGTTGAAAAATCGTTTACACAAAATAATATGTTGTTTAACGAAACAGAACTTTCAGTACTCGCAGGTTAACACTTTTGAAAGCAATTCGGATACAGTCACGTTTAAGTAACAATTTTAAAGGATTTAATAGTTAGATTTAATAGGATTTAAGTTTAAATTGGAGATGGAAAAGAAAAGTCTTACTTAATTATTTATTTCATACTTTTTTATTTATCTTATCCATTACAATGCTAAACACAAATTGACAGCTAATTTAATATCTTAATTTTTGGTCTGTCTGACTCTTTGGCACTACAAGTAATTCTTACGTTTAGTGATTTAGAAAATTAATAGATACTTAAAATTATAATTTTAATTTCCATTTAGAAATATTAAAGTAAAATTCATGTACCAATTACTAATATAGAATGAAAAGTTTTCATCTTTCAAGTCTTAGTTATAAGCACATTCAGAAAGAAATAAAAATATTAAATTCTGAGTAAAATACAGACCTTAATATGCGTTTGACTATTTTTTTGTTTGTTAGAGAAACATAATTTAATGTTATCAAAAATGTAATAAAAAATTATTGCAAAATAATCGAATAACAATAACTGAAAAGTTTGGTTTCGATAAATCTAAGTATAACGTTAGGGTTGGTTACGTAACTTAATTTCAGTATATCAAATAATTTACGTAACTTAATTTCACAGATGCTATCTGCCTGTTGACTATATCCAGATATAGTCAACAGCATATTTTATAGCAATTTTTTATGGATAAATTTTCCTATTTGAAAGTGTTAATATTTACGTATATCCGACTTATTATTATAATATAACACAATCTTTTTCATTCATTATTAGCTAAGGAATTTAAGCAAGTTAGGACTACTATTCAACTGATAAGTCCTTTCTACTACGTCTATAAAAAGGAACGTCTGTCTGTACACATATAATTTTAATTCTATGGGATAGATTATTTCTGAATGTCTTAATGTATGCATAACTCGCTTATTTCGGAGCGTATTTACATAATATATATAAAAATCTATTCGGCAGTATATTTGTTTGCTTGTAACTTGAGTTATAATGAATAAATTTTAATGAGATTAATATCATAGAAAGTATATATTAAGGAATGTTTATGGGTATAAAATTAAGTGTAGGTGTTCATGTTATTGAGCTATGTCAATAGTTATGGGGTATCTCCTGGAATGCTGATGGGCTGGATTTGTTCTTCAGACTGAAACGTGGACCATGACCAGCGATATAATCTCATTGTTATCACATTCGGTATAAGGGTTGATTATATGTAATGGTTGCAAGCGACTCACGCAATAAACTGCGGTATATCCGGAACCTCAGCATGAAATTGGTTCTGTATAAAAAAACTCGTAAGTAAATTATTACCTTTATTTCATTGTATTTGTTTTATATGAACAAAATATATATATTTGTTATATATGAACATACACAATTTGAATTAAAATTATTTAATATATTTTCATCTCCTTACGAGAAAACTTTCATTCTTGGCCGTAGAAAGTCAGCTTAAGCTGAAACACTTGTGTCACCAACTGTCAATACCCGGGGTTTGGCAAATTTAAGATCGCACTCATCTTCTCGCCCAACACAACTACCTTGTTTACTTTTATGAGTTAAGTTTCGACAAATCTTGTCTTCCAATTTTATTATATGAAAAAGAATTTTTATATAAAAATTCGTAACAAATATTTATCAGAGCATTTTGTAGGCTTAGGGGATAGGATTATTGCACCCTTTATATGTACAACGAAATAATACACGACATTTGTTTATGAATGCCTAATCAGGCTATGTTCAGAAGTACAAAGATTCTTTACCTTGACACCAATTTATCTTGCAGCACTTCCAGTTTACTGGTAGTACTGTGACATTTTATGATAAAATAAAAATAATATCACGACACAAATTTCGTCCTAATCAAATAATTTTTTTACTATTCTGAATCAACTTTATTATTTATATATCAGTACATATCATATCATATATTCCACTATATCTGTCTATCTATATACACGATATTCTCAGCGACTACTAAAGAATTTTTTTCCAGTTTTCATTAGTACATGGATTAATTCACGAAAAAGGTTAATCTGTATTAATTACGTATAAATATTTTGTGAAAATTAGACGATCTGTGACGATAAATGAAGTTGAAATCGGAAAAGATCATGCGTTGGAGACGTATCTCTTTTTTTTTAAATCGAGTCATGTAAAGTATATCTTATAGATCGTAAAACTTCGTTATATGTGCTTTTTGGTATTTTTACCACTGCTCCAAAGAACAACTGGTTAACAATGGTTAAACTTAAACATAACACATAGAGTTTACTAATCCTCAATTAAAATAAATTAAAATAATTTTAATTCAACTGCAGTTTTTTGGCGTTCCCTTTTAGGCTGTTAAAAACGGAATACTTACTGAATCATTTAAATGATCGTCTGTGTGTCATAGAAAATTTTTTTAGTGACTATTTTAAATTGAAAGTTTTGTTTATTTTATGTTGTATAGAGTAGTGGTCCGATTAGAATCAAGCACGAGTAAAACTCACACTACGAAGGTTCTGTACACATTTAGGTACATATGAATATTTGAACATTTAAAGGTTGAAAGTGTTTTTATCATAATATTTAGAAATTTTAATGTTATTTTTCACCACATTAGGATATAACACTTAATACATTTGTCAAGTGAAAAAATATCGTGTTTGTGAATAAAACTGTAAGATCATGCTATAGTTTTCCTCTATTCGTCTATTCAGATCCTACCCATCCTGTTTTTCGTCATTTTTCAATAAATTTTTCTGATATAAGGGGTCGTGTATTTTGTGCATATTTTGATGAATACATCTGAGGGTTTGTTATTTAAAATTCTTAAAAAAAATTGTCCTACCCTCCAAATTGTCATTTAAAATATTTTGAAACGTTATCTATTGAAAAGGCAGGGTGTTTAATGTGCTCTAATACTACGCTAAATTTAAAATTTTTACACCAAACGATTTCTGAGAAGATCATCTGTGAAAAGATAGACAGACAGAAACGTGAATGATCCGGCAAGGTTTCCATTTTTCATTTTGAGGCATGGAATGCTGGAAATAGCATATTGTAAGTAAGACAGAGATTAAACAGAATTCCACACATCTATTATACATTATTCATATTTTCCTACATTTCTCCTCTAAAACCGGAATGTTTTTTTAAATTTTTGGCATAAACAATCTTTTCATTCCTATCTTAATTATAACTAACATACTGATGACGGCGAAGAAATATAAATTGTTATATTATTACAACGTTAAAACAACACGGTTTAGGAAGTACTGTAAACGCATCACGCGATTCTGATATGGTTTTCGCCGATTCTTTAATATATGTTCACTATTCTGTACCACGGCAAGGAACTTGGAAGTTCTGCTTTCATTTGCGAAAGGTGGTGGCAATCTTGGTGTTTTAGAATATCAAGGCAACAAAAAATAACACTTATATAATAATAATAATAACTATTTATTTGCAGAAAAAGAGCAGTTACAAAATAATAATATGCTAAGAAAAATTGAAACAATAATATAAAAATTAAATATCATAACTGAATTATTTATTTTAATATTCAAAAAGGTGGCTAGCTCGGTTTATGCAACTTTACCACAAGCATCACCAACACCGCTCATTTAGAGCAACTGACAATACATCAGTACATATATTAAAATATATTTTTTAAATTCAAATATCAATAAACTTAATAAAAACACATAAGGTACTTGCGACGAATAAGGTCCACTTATTTTAAAGCCAAATATTTTGCATAAATATAATTTGGAATTTAGGAAACCTGCATTAAAGAGAAATTTCGTTTTTTAAAAAAACATAAAATATGTCTCTAATTAATTTTAAATAATTACGATATTACAATGTGTTAAAAAAAACCTTTTCATTGGCCCCATTAAAATATGGTGGTCAAATAAAACTCTGTTATGCATTTAAAAAATGAAATCATGCAACAATTATATTTTACGTTGAAGTTAAATTTAAATTAATATTTAACTTAACTTTAATTTAACCACGTGGAAGAGAAATAATGCAATAATCTTTTCTTTGCCCATTTAATAAGAACATTATGTTAAAGAATTCAAACTTTTAAAAACTTTGAGAGTCAAAATAAGGTGAATCTCGAATCATCGAGCCTTATTAGCCCTGAGACCTTATCACAAACGATATTATTCCCAAAATAAATCTTCCCACTACTGTAAAATATATATGGTTAAAATATATGGAAAAAGGGTCACATGATATTAAAAAAGCAAGTACCATAAAAAACAATATATTAAGTAAAGTTTATGATCGTTTATCAAAACAATATTATAAAACATATTCGCTTCAACAGGCACCGAAGATGAATGCGGGCATTCACTGAAAAGATGGTTTAACCACGAGCAGCAAGCGGTGTCTTTTCGTATGTTGTCCCCTTCTATATACACGAGTTTAAATTATTAAAGGAATCAAATTATTTTAATTGTGGTTTCGGTTTTCTGGGCCTCATTATCGTTTTTATATAAATTTATTTCAATGAATGCAATATAATCCAGATATAATACATGAAACATCCAACAATACAACCGAACCTACCTTCTCAACACAAAAAGACAGACTTAATTTTATTTTAAACTACCGCAAACACCCAAAACTTCTTCAGTTCTTCGATCATAAATCCCAAAAATTAAAATGAAAATCCTACAAGTGCTTTAAGGAAGACGATTTTAATAAACACCAACAATGAACTCATTCATAAAATCGCCACATTAACCGGCGACTCACAGTCTGCGACCCAAACATTCCTTTCGCCATTGAGAAAAAAAGGATTTACAACCCAATTCTCGCCGTCCGATAATAATCCAACCACAATTTATGACCAAGTTGACCCATTTACACTCTTTGTTCCCTCATTCATTCTTTCTTTCTTCCATTTTGATTCTCTTTCGATCTCCGTAACGTTTCTATTATCGATTGAGGAGATGATCTTTGCACAAATTTCTTTATAAGCGCGATTGGACCACACGCGTTTATGGCGTAACGGTCACGGTTAAAATGTGTTTCAAATATGGATTTAGTTTACGTTCGGTTTCGTAGTGAGTGGTGCAAGACATGGTTTGTTTTATACAGCACGTGCTTGGGGTAGAAATTCGTAGATATTATTTAAGAGTGACAATTGGAAAACCTTGGTGCCCAGAAGGAGGGCTTGGAACAGTCTGCTTGAGAAGGTCAGGGTCCACCAAGGACTGTCGAGTCACTGATGATGATGATGATTTAAGAGTGAAGTTCTATACATTAAAGATATTTCTCTATACATTAAAGATATTTTAGAAAAAAAAATGAGTTTTAAGACAATTACTTTATATTAAATAGATCTGTAATCCATACGTTACAATTTGAACAAAACACATAATTTCAGTTAGTGTGTACACGAATAAAAACAAGAGTTAATCATTCATTAAAAAGCATGTATAAAAAAGAGATAGTTACAATTATTAAAGTTTCCATATCTATATTATAAATGTGTGAGTACGATATAAATGTGAATCGGATAGCATGGCTGTAAATCAGATTAACCAATTTCTTACAGGTAATGGCAAAAATATCATTAACGGGAATCAGTTTGTTACGCTTGCTGAGCCAGTGCAAGTGTAATAAGAACGACTAAATATTGCTATTTCACTATCGTTATCTCACTCTCGCTTTCTAGACAAATCAAAATTAAATATTATTAGCATAATGTATGAAATGGTGCTGGACGTATTTAACCCGCTTTTCATAAAACAGAAAGTATTTTAATATATATTTCGATTAAAATAAGACAGTGACAGCAGACAACCGTGTGCTACGAGTCGCAATTCATACTAACCACGACCACGCAAAACTTGAGATAGATAACCCAACATTTGACAACCACTTTAAGAGCGCTAATGACTCACTATTCCGGGCACTACAAGTAAGCTGTGGAGAAGGAATAGAGCCAGACAATTTTAGAAAGGTTTTTAAGGGAGTAAAACAATATGGCATCATTTCGACAAGGCGTCAAAAGATCTATTTATTTTTTACATATTCGTTTATTTGCATACGCATCATAGAAAAACTGTTAGTAAAATTTTCATATAGTATTAAATACTGTATGGCTTAGAAAAAAATCAACAAAAATTTTCATCGTCATGATATAATTTTGGTTAGTATTGCGCGGAATGTATTATTTTGATCGTATTTTTTTTTTTTGGTTAAAAATATTAAGATTATGTTAAAGAACATTTATGCTCAAACAGGCGATCGATAATAAAAGAAAAAAGGACTTCTGCTGTTTGAAACTTCCCAGGAAAGTCGATCTTGCAAAAAATTGAAGCGACTCTGGCCATCTCTTACCGATCTTAACGTTCTACGAGTGAAAACGTACAAACGAAGAAAAGGCTAAAACATGAAGAGCTAATGGAGACGGAAGACTTTAGCTGGCGTTGTGCATGTCTCGTTATATACGTTGAGTCGATGGGAAACCGGCCACCGGCTTAGTTCCGACAAAAGTCGACAGTTCTCGGTCGTCGACGACGCAGACTAACGACTATTTTAGGTGACAATAGTTATTGGTCTGTATTGCGTGTTAAATTTTTGGTTAGTTATTAAATGTAATTGTGATAGACATTAATTGTGCTCATTAAAATATATTAATTCGCAAACATCTATTGACATTAATCTTAAACTTTACAATTAAATGAAACTACGTGATGTAGTATTATTTCTACTTTCTTTAAGTTCTTTACCACGACCTAGGTTTCGTTGCATTACAATATCTTCAGGTGGAAGACCTGAAGATGTTGCAATACAACGAAACCTAGGTCGTGGTAAAGAACTTAAAGAAAGTAGAAATAATACTACATCACGTAGTTTCATTTAATTGGGAATAATGAATTTCTACAAAATTAACGTCAAATATATTCATTACTTAAAATTTACGTTAATTATACGTTCTTTTGCATTGTTGATTGTAATTTCCTTGCGAATAGATTTACTTTCATAGAAATACCATTAATACTGTTTTGACGAAAACGAAGTCTAAGCATTAAAGAGATGTCAACTCAAAGGTATGATGCAACAAAATGTCATAACTAAGCATTTATATATCCGTAACTGACAATCGTGGACCATTAAAAACATGCTGTTAAATAGATTATGCAGTTCAATTTACGATAAAAGTTATTCCTGCCTTTCCACACGAGCTGTCTCATGGTAATACCTCCCTTCATACCAAAATTGTGGACCTTCGAAAGTCCCTTAGGAAGTACCCCGTCACTACTATCCAACGCTTCCATCCAACAGGATTTAGTAACTTTCCCCTGCAAAGAGCCATTTAGGACATCTATTTTTTCAACTATGCTTGCAGCGAACGCCCTAAATGACTAAAAACTCTTCAACCAAATCTTGGTGACAAAAATTATCATGCACTAAAGAGCCTCGCGATTTTATTTTGATATTCAACATGTTCTCAAATAAAACTCTAAATGCATCGTCATGCTCACTGCAGTTAACTAAAATATGTTCCATATCCTGCATCTTATAGCTGTAGGTACGCGCCGGGCTATCGTTTAAGGCAAGTCGATACAAAGCTCGCGCGGAAGGCTCCTTGTCCCGTGAAGAATTGCGACGTATAATAATTGGATTTGAGCCAGGTCTTCTCGATTCACGCGGAAACACTCCGGAAAAATAACCTAATTATCTCGCCTTCGGAAGTTGGCGATGACCACCTTGCTTGCCAGTGAGCACAGAAGATCTCAAAGATGCATCTCTTTCTGGTACAATTAGGTTCAACCTTCCTCCCAAAAGCCAGCTGTGCCCCGTGGTTTCGCCCGCCTAGAGTGATCTTAATTTTACTGCTCTCCTCTACCGCGGTCACTACACGCCTCCGCTCCGTTTGCTTAACAACATCGGACGTCGGGATCGGGTGTATATCAGTAAGAATATGCGGGATGATCAGTCGACAAATAAACCGGTTTCTCTCTACCTTGCACCGTTCAAGGAGTTTTCCCCAACTTCTGTTATGTTTTTCTGTATAAATTATAACATGATTTTATACAGTCTTCTTCATAGCACGGGCTTTCTAAAATTAGAATATTTTAAAAAATTGGATATATGAAATCAGCGTGAATAAATAAAGCAAACAAACATTTCTGCTTTATATATTATTACGTATACAAAAGTGTGGTAAGTTTAATTTTTCTTTTGAATTCCACAACGCTCAGAGCGGCATAAATTGAATATTGCTTCACTATTGCTTTTTAAATGCAGACAGACCGAAGTCATACATATAAGTAGTTCGAACACTCTGTACACAAAATATGAACGTATATTCCTTTATAATGATATGTCTTTTTAACAGAGTCGCATCGAGTGAATTTTTACGCTAAAATGTCACATTCTCTAAGCAAGCCGTTGGACTTGTTTTTTGACAGGCGTGGTAATGCGCTCCGTGCAACCGTTTGGCTTGAATACGTCTTGTGGGTTTGTGAAGACGCGCTTTTGAATTTCGACCCTTGGAGTATTTTAATAAATTTATATTTATCTGCCGTTCTGAAAGTTTGATTGTGTGTTAAGTGAAAATCATTCTAGTATTATAGCGTTGATTATGGACTTGTCCTAAAAACGATGCTCGATTGTGCTTTACAACGAGGAATGTTCATGTAACGGAGATGTCGAAAAAGAATGTTCGCCGCATTGAGAAATGGATGTAATTTTAAAATATATCTTCCAGCCAATAAATATTTGTCGAATACGATAATGTACGTCTGGTAAACGGGAGACATTATTTAAGGTAAGCCGTGTTACAAATCTGACGGAATTGATTTCTCAAACAGAGATTAAAATTACCGAACAAGTAGTTTCGTCCAAAAAAGCATTGCTGTCAAGTACGGGGTAAATTTGTTGGTAAGTAATATCCAAATGTAATTATTAACTGATTATATATTAAATAAGTACAATGAACAAAGGAAAAAGTTAGTGATGTAAATTATTCATTGTTTTCCTTTATTTAATTTAAAGAAAATTTATACTTTATTTTGTTTAGTAACAGATGATAGTAGCGTAATAAAACGTTTATTGATTTATCACCAGATGGTACTAATAGCACTCTGCGTGGTAACTATTTATTAGCCATAATTCATTCATAGTTCAATGAAATAGTTATGAGAAATAAATTGATTTGCTGATAAAATAATCTACATATAATGTAAAACTGCAAAACGAGAAAATCTGTACCGTAAATATTTTTTGAAGAAAATAAATTCAGAAGCATTAAATAAGCTAAAGAACAGGACGTCATGATTTGTAGTGTTATTGTCTGTTTGTCTGACTGTTTCTGGTCGTCTGTACATCACGTAAAAGTACAAAACGTGTTTTGATTGCGTTTTCTTTGTGACAACATTGAGTCTAATTTTTTAAGGTATGTATAAACTCATAGCTATGTTAAGGAGTGAGCAGTCAGAAGTTATAGTTTCGTAATAATCAACTAACTTAAAAACATTACAAAGTGTGATTGTTTATTAAAATATTTCAAGTAGATTTTGCAATTTTCGATTTTACTTAAAATTTCAACACAGTTTTCAAATTAATTTTTTTATTAAGTTGTGGAATACACACAGCTATTAGGTAAAATATCCTTATATCAAATCAAATGAAAACAGAACATTACTTCATCCAATAGATGGCGCTTCAAACAGTTAAATTGCGTAAGCAAAATGTATTCGAGAGTTGAACATAACTAAAGTAATCACACTAAACTTCAGAAAAGTAGAAGTGATAAATTAAAGAACAACGGACGTTGCATTTATGCATTCATAAGCACGGATATTTAATGGAGTTATAAAATCCCTGACAAGTTATCGTAAAATGGTATTTAGTATTAATAATTTAAAATAGAAAATCGCTTTCTTTTAAACCCCGAACACATTAACAAAACCACGGACTGCCACTAGCTGACGGAGGAGCAATAGCTTACTTAGTACTTTTAAAAAGAAGATAGTGTCCGGGGAAAAGAGAACGGAGGACATCCCTAGTAATAGGTGTAATAAATCTATCAATTAAATTTTTGTTATCTAGTTACTATGTGGGAGACATATTTTTTTAATACATTGGATATTAGGAGGCCATGCGTACTGTTATACCCCTGCTCTGTTAGCAACAATGTTGATATCGTCCCGGCGCAGTAAGTCCCTAGAATGTTCTATTGCTAAGACAACACTTCCACGAGAAACGTGCTAATCCAGCATTTCTATGTCTACTTAAACTGAGTACATGAGCACAGTTCAGTCCAAGTGTCTAACGCTCGATGTCTCCATCTCCGTCTCAGTCCTACTATTTCTAAGTGAAGTGCAGTTAATAAGTGCTAAATTCCTAAGTGACATTGGCCTACTAATATTTATACATTTGTAATCAGTTCTAACTTGTTTTTTTTTTTCAATTAAACGATTTTTTGACAAATACACTGTCTAAATAAAATTTCATTTTTTTTTGTCTAATTCAAAAAGTAATATAACAGGACGAAGTCGAGTCGACGACAGGTTTCAGACGACAATTTAAATTAATCGTTTAAGAGGTTTATTTTTCCATATTTTCTGTTTAAGAGCGTTATTTTTATTCTTGTAACACGTGGGCCCAGTACTAAATGGAGTTTTGCCAGTCTTCTTTATTATAAATATTTTTTATGAGAAATACTTGTAATCTTACAATAAACTTAAGTCGACTATAGACGAGGACCAATAGCTTACTTTGGATTATAGGAAAGTATCACTGAAATACGATATCACCTTGGGTTACTGTGAGGTGAGTGTATGTTTTACGTGTAAATTAAGAGAGAAACAGTAATAGAAAAAATGTCAACTGTCAAAACTCATTTTTAGGATTAATAAGGTGAATCTAGAAACCCTCCGTCTGTCACAACCTCACAATTTCTGAATTTTTAGACCTATATGTATGAAGTTAGCGTCTTATAAAGTTAATCGACGCCACGGTGTTGTGTTGTTCACAGATTTACTACACTTATGCGAGAAACTACGCACTAGCATTGCCAACACGCTGACTACTACAGGATTCTGTTATGAGTATGTAAAAATAATAGATACGTATATCTATTATAAAATACTTGAATTTACGCGTAATATTTGCTTATTGGGTGTTCAGTTGGGAGCATGCAACTTAAACATTTGTCCACAATTAAATGAAACTACCTGATGTAGTATTATTTCTACTTTCTTTAAGTTGTACTTAAAGAAAGTGGAAATAATACTAATCACGCAGTTTCATTTAATTGTGAATAATGAATTTCTACAAAATTAGCGCCAAATATATTCAATATTTAAACATTTGTTATAAAGTATTCAATATTGGTTACATGTCGGATTATATATATATATGACGGATATATATATACGAATATATATATACGTATTATGATAATATTCAATATTGGTTATATGTCGGTATTCAATATTGGTTACATGTCGGGATTTCTCAAATTTTGGTCTTTCACTTATTTGAATTAAACGAAACAAAAATTACAGTATTCAAATCGAACGGTTATTGTTATATTCTTATAAAACCTTTGCCACTGCCTTCTGCCCTTTTAATTAAACATGTGTGTACTAAATTTCGATACGCAGCGTAGTTTAGACAGACTAGGGAATACCTAGTATGAAGCAACCAGAAAGTACGAGTATATGAGATACTAGCTTTTCCATGTTACGAATATCAGCCTATTACGTGGAACGTTTTTTGTTTCATTCATTTCTAAGAAAGAATTTAAATAATGAACGAGATAGCTTGCGCACGGTCATAGTCGCTTTGTTTCTTTTACTTTTATAGTAGCTGAATCACAACAAACAGAGACAGAAAGCTGCGTATTTTACAACGAGTATCTGTGTATTAAGGTAGGCTGATGATGATGATGTGGATGATGAAATTGATACTCCATATAAAGATGTTAAAAAACATGTCTTGTAGTAAAATATAAACAAAATATTTTAAGGTATCTCCCCTATACGTAAATTATCGATATATAGATAATGGGGAGGGAGGAGGGAGGGTAGGCCTTTCAAAATGAAATTCTATTTATCATTAGGGTTTATGGTCTAGTGCCAAAAACGGTACCCTTATTATTACGTCATTTCCATCCGTCTGTCAATCAAAAAATTATATATTTTGTAAAGTCCCCATAAAGGTAAAGTGAGGGCGATATTTTTCCTGGCATCTTATGGAGTGTGTCTTTTAAATTGGTACTGAGGTTCTTTAATAATTTTTCATTTTAAGGTTCCGTTTGCGAATATTACACTTCAAAATGACATGAACGATATAAAAAATTTAGATAATTACAAAATTTATGCAAGTTGCGACATTGGTCTATTTCATGTTTAAATATACCTACTGAATGATCTTTTACACTTTATATATATATATATATATATATATATATAGGTATGTATGTAAGTGTGTGTTTGTATGTATGCGTGTGTGTGTGTGCGCGCGTGCGTGTATATGTGTGTGTGTGTGTTTTGTTCGCGGTATCCTTCGTGTGGATTTTCCGTTACGACGATATCACTTGCCTCTAACCCAGTGACATCATCGCGACATTGTAAACAAGAACCATGTTTCTTTTCAGGAAAAATGTATTTGGAAAAATGTCTCAGATTTGAAGTAACCAATATATTAATTTGAATCATGAACCATCTCAATGCCAAGTTTTATGAAAATCTGTCGTGCCGTGATTAGTTACTTGGTTGCAGACTTATTAGGTTACAAACATCCAAACTTCAGCAATTCAATATTAATGGTGTGCAACACCAGGGCCACTACATATAATCAGAGACACACAGATCCAAAATACTTTCTCTGTTTACAAATGAACCTATAATAGGGCTTTTCCAAGTATTACATAATCATAACCAAAAAATTTTTTTTGACTTCTACCCCATAACAAACGGGAAGTAAAGGTTTTCCAACGTAAAGTTTCCGTTTCATCGTATTTAAGCAAATACTGCTAAGTGATCTACTTCGATTAATATCTTCCGGTCTCCGGTCTCCTTAACCCCATATTTTTATATTAATACGCGTTAAACGCGGTGCTGGTTTACGATTATTGTCTGCGTCATAGCGTTCGATCATTAAGATGTAGGTTAGGATGACAAACACAAGGGTTGAACACTATTGTATAATTAAATATAATTTATTTTCAGTATAACAGAGAAAACTTAGGAAATAATATATTTTTTCATTAATATTCTAGATCATCTTTGCCCGCGGCTTCGTACGCGCAGACTACTAAAAATATATCAATGAAGCTTTTTATATCTATACTTCCACTCTTCACATCTGGTCACGTCCATTACTCTAATGTATGTTTGAGGGGAAAACATAAAAGTGCGATTTAAAATACACGTAGCCCCATCTATGATAACAAAAATGTATACGGGATAGTATACGTACGTCCGTGATCGCTTTGTTTCTTTTATTCGCATAGTAGCTGAGTCACTACAAACAGAAACAGAAAGGTGAGTATGTTGTAACAGGTATCTGTGGAATGTATATCCATTCCACGTAAACACTTCGTACCCGTACTCATTAACAGCGCGATTAAAACAGTTTTATATCTAATTTCATCTCGATGGACTAACAAATTTGGTATCTAGCGTATGCATACATTTTTTTATTCCTACAAAAACAAACACGCACGCATGAACGCACACAACACACACACACACACACATATACACTCAAGGAAATTCGGCTTCCAGTGTTTTTTATAACTTTTCTTTCATATTTATACACTCTCGCGCCAGCACGCATGCACACACACGTACACACTCACGAAAATTCGGCTTTCGACGTGTTTATGAATTTTGTGTTAAATTTACGAACACTTATGCTAGTATGCACATACACACATACACTTTTACGCAAGTCCGGCTTCCGACGTGTCTATAAATTTCGTTTTATATTTGCACACACTCATGCCAGTAGAGATTTTCATCACACAGAGCTTTAATCGTTTTGAAGAAAGTGAAAGCGAATATTATTTTCAATTTTCTGAAAAAAAGTCACCTTTTAAATGTTATTTTAACGACGACGATTTTAACGATTTTTCAGTCAACGAATAACGTTTTTCTATATATATATATATATATATATACATATATATATATATATATATGTATATATATATATATATATATATATATATATGTATATAAATATATATATATATATATATATATATATATATATATATATATATATATATTTCCTTCATTTTTATATTAGAGCGACAATTTAATTTTACAGCATGTTTCACATTCTGCATCCACTGCTGTCAAAAAACATCTGTAAATTGTTACATAGAAGTAGGTAACCCTATTTAATCGTTACATTTGGCGCCAGCACCGTCTAGACTCGGTGGCGGAGACGCAGATCAGTACGGAGTAGCCTCGTCTTATTGATCCGTTGGGAACATAATACGCTGGTATGACACAATCACCTACATGCGTATATATACTTCGTATATATACAGCTACTGACGTCAGTCTGCTAGTTACATAAGTTGATGTATTGAAGTTTAATTTTTAAAAATATAGCTAACGAGTAGATCTTTAATGAAGCTTCAAAAAGCTTTTAAAGTTTTTGAAGCTTAATAAAGTTTTTCTGCAGCACTTGTTAAATTTTTGTACCATAAACATGATTGAATTGTTTCACGAAAATTATATTACGCGTAAAGTTTAAAACGCGTTAGGGTAAATTGTTGGTAAGTATTTGTTGATAAATATCGTTAGTACTGTATCTAATTTATACAAAATCATTTTAAATTTCTACAAAAAATTCGAAAATCATATTGCGCGTAATGTTTCAAACGCGTTAGGATAAATTGTTGGTAAGTATTTTTTGGTATCGTTAGTACTGTACTTAATTTATATAAAATCACTAAAATTTCTACAAAAAATTCAACAAAAATTCTTGTTCGTGGTGTTTCATACACGAAAGATTAAATATTGTTACGAGAACATCGTCCATCTCTTCGTCTATGAGAGGTCTCTGATTTGTAAATTGGGTGAGCTGAATTCAAATTTCTCCAAAGTAAGTAGTGCTTTGGCTTAAAATCAAGTATTTTATTTAAAATTTTTTTTAGTTTTGGGTTGTGGAGCCTTACATAAAATGGAGGGAAGGTGACGGTTGATAATCTTTCTTTAAGATTCCTATCTAGACTTATTGAGTATTCTGAAACGAGCGTTTTGAGTAAAATCGAAAAGTAAGAATTTATATTGTTTTTAAATAGAAAATAACAAGATGGGAGACCGCCGAAAAGGCTGGCTTTATAGCTTCTATCTTAAAAAAACTTTCCCTTATAATAATAATACGTAGGAAGCTGTGATGGCCTACTTTTAAGATATCTATCTTAAAAAAAACTTGCCAAGTACGAGTAGAACTCGCGCTACAGGGGCTTACGTATACATTTAAGCATTATATCATTCACAGGCGCATCTTTTCAAAAAAATATTTAATTCCACATAGAATTAGATACCATTGATTTTCATGCTGATTTTAAAGATTGTAAGTTAACAGGAAGTACCCTACATGTTTTGATGATCAGCGATTAAAGCTATGGTATTAATGAAGAAATATTGCCTACCTTTTTCAGTAATTTTTAGTGTTTCAGTGATGTTTAGTGTTAAACATTTATTTAATTGAAAGTTATATATACGAGTTGTAACATATAACAAAATCAAGTGCTTAACTAACGAAATGATAGAGTATAGGAATTGATAATCATTATTCTGGTATTTAATATAAATTAAAAATGTATTTTAACACTAGACATTCTTTCACGGATTACTCCTGCGTATTTCTCGTTTCCCTTGACTACGTTTATATAAAATTATATTTTAATTAACGATTAGTGAGTAAAATATATTTGCGTTAAGATAATGTGAAATTTTTGGATACATGAATTTTCTAATGACGCCATAAAAGTATATGAATAACTTCTTTCATTACTCAGTTGTCGATGACAGTAAGTTATGCAATTAATGGCCGATCATGTGATGATCGTACGCCAACATTTTTTTCATTTCTCAACGTTTTTTTAATTGGTACAACAAGAATTTTCTTCAGGTTTCCTTCGAAAATGAGTGATGAAAAAATCATTATTTTTGCTGTTTTCAGTTATTAGAAATAATTAATTTAAAAAAAAGATATATTTATATATGTATATATATGTATATATATATATATATATATATATATATACACACATATATATATATATATATATATATACATATATATATATATATATATTTTTTTTTTAAACTTTCAACATTTTCCGATCGTAATTATATTTAAACCTTTCATTATCATAAATAGAATTTCCATTAATAAAATTTATTAAAACTCTCGCTATTCAAAATCGAATAAGATGTACATAGCGTGTCGCTTTGATGGTGCCGCTCGACCCTAGTTGTGTGTACTACAAGACGTTTAATCCTTGTGGTGACGTTGAAATAGTATGTCCGGAAAACGGGATAAGACGGGGGAATTTAACAACAACCTGTATATATATATATATATATATATATATATATATATATATATATATATATATATTATATATATATATAATGTTGCAAATACAATATAAATAAATAAAACACCCTGATAGATACGTCAAAAACGTTTAGTGCCTTTTTAAGAATGTAACAGTAAAATCTCTATCTAAATATGTGCGGTAATTTTTAGGTGATGCGTGGTCAAATGGACAGACAGACAAAGATGGTGTTCTGTTCTACAACTTATTTATAGCCACTAAATTCATTATTTTCTAGAAATACTTAACGTACAGCCTCTATTCTCTCTAGTGTTTTACTATGTGCACAGATTATTTGTGTTAAGAAACACTTTAAGTTGGTTTTCACGCAAATTTCTTTTTTATAATATTATTTCTCTAGCTTTTATAAAAGACTATCAATTTTTTTAATTTTCTTGTTTATTAGCAACCCGCTCCGCCTGTGCAAGGGCAGGCAAAGATTTTTTAAGCATTTATGCAAGACCCGTTAGTGTGTGAAAACCCCGCGTACAGTTTTGCTTACTTAAAAACATCGTCATAACTTTTAAACTATTCAGTAGAAATTTACCCGTACGTCCTTAATGTACTCGTACATTAGAGAAAATTGATCTACATCGGGTTAGGAAGATCACTATAAAACTTAATTTAATAAGGACTAAGATAGTTTTGCAAAAATGAATCTTAGAAATTTTAGTTCTAAAGCAATATTTTTTCTATAAATATTAAAACGTTCATTATAGAATTTAAATAATTATGTACACGTATGCTGCTGCGGATTTATTTTATAATTTTTTGACAAAAACAATGTCATCATTAATTTTTTCCAAACATCTCTGACGATTTAAACAACGCAAGCCAAGGTACCTCTTCGACGAATGTTGTTTTTGCGACTTCATCCTGTCAAATTGGGTAAATTAAAAAAAAAGAAATGTAGATGTAAAACTTTCTAGTGAATTAGTCTTTCTATTAATAAAAAATGAAATAACATCCATTCAATCTTTTCTGAGAAAATCACATACATACAGACCGATGGACGCGGCGGGTGACTTTTTACACATATTGATAACTAGCTATTGCCAGCTGTATCATTCGCATGGGATCCGAAACATGAACGAAATCAGTTCTCAACCAATAATCTGCAATCCTCGATTTTATCATATGTGCTTCTTGGTAGAAGACCTTTCATAATATTACATTAATATATATAGTTTTACTTATCTGACTTTCGTTGTTTTAAGGTTTTTTGCAGATTAGGTGCGCTACACGATATACACAATTCCTCTGGCAGTTCTTCTTCGGGTGTACTCGTACAGGGGATGGCCCTGGTTTCGATTTTATCGGAACCTTACCCGTGCCTCACTCTTTACAGTGATGCCGTATTGGCTATCGATATATTGAAGTCTTAAAACGTTTGTACACCACCATCTCGGTCCAATTACATTATCAGGGAGCAAATGGATCTAGCTGCAGAAAAGTTAAGACAAGGAGAAGTAATCTTTCCGAAACACTTCGCCACAGCGTTGGAAGATATCTTCCAGCTCTTGAATTGGAACGAAGTTGGTGTGAATAGCAATGGTGAATATATTACTCATCCTCGAATTATCAACCGTGTGGTAGAATCGGTGGACAACCTTAGCATAATGCTCAGGGACTTAAGCAGAGTTTACCAACAGGTAGGTCTAGAAAGAGACATTGACAAGAAAAAGACCATATCTAACGTCAATGTCGAACCTATAACCCTATATATTATAAGTTGAGATTGCTATTCTCAAATTTCCTGATTGTTATATATAAAGTGGATTTACCTAGGACAAACGGTCCAATTATATAAATCCACTTCCACAAAAGAGGCCAGTAGGAGAATCCAACTCGGCTTGGCAGCATTAGGGAAATTTCACCATATCTTCTTGTTCAAAACACCCCAGTGTTTGAACATAACAATTTTCAGCAAATGAGTGCTACCAGTGATGACATATGGAAGTGAGACATGGCCCCTTGCTGTTGGTCTCGTAAAAATATTCCAAATCACTCAGCGAGCTACGCAAAGGGATTTTTATACGAGATATACTCGGGGTTTCTCTTCTAGATACAATCCGTAATGAGAAGATCGTAAGAAAACTAAATGGCTCGCGGGATTAGCAGACTGAAATGGCAATGGGCAGGTTATCGATCCAGTGGTTGCCGATAACTAGCCTTTTCAAATGATACCCTATACGTGGACGATTTTAGGAAGTTTCCATTTTTTTTCTTTTTAGGTACGGAACCCTAAAAAGGCAGTTCACGCAAGTAAAACCAGGTAAAAATTTACTAACTCTTATCCCTAGTTTAAGTATGATCAGAATTAGAATTGTGCATTTATTAATATTTTTAAATATAAATAGAAAATACCTAGTAAAAATGTCAATTGCAAAGCTACAATAGATATCCGCATACAAGTCGTCAAAAGAATCCTCACAGCGACCGAATGACGACCTTTTAAAGTTAAAGTAGCAACTTGTAGAGACAATAAAACTTTCAATAAATTCTTCGTAACGACCATTGTTAACCTCTTTACGCTCGGTGATCTTTTGTCACTACTAGGCAATATACTTACGTTGTGAAAAATTATATATATAAAAAGTTTAATACAAAATACTATGTACTCTTAAATATTGATAATTGTGATTGTAAATAAATTCTTATGTTGGTAGTCCATGTTTTGCCACAAATTGTGAGTCAAAGGCGACAATAAAACAAGTTTACGTTTGATTTATAAATACTGAAGTCATTCTTATTCGTAAAAAAGACGTATTCGACTTATAAAGACACCACAAGAAATAGTTCTATCCTCCGGAATTGCATCGGAGACGCCAGGACGGACCGGAGGCAGTGATTGATGGCCAGCCCCCTCATGCAATGGACAAAGATATCCAAATTTGTGCGTTCGGACAAAGCGCGCGTCGTCTCGGAGAAAATATTGCGTCTGCCGTGCACTCGATCGATCTCAACGCGCCTTTTGAATGACTACTCCTGTTGTCATCTCGTGAATTGGAGTTGTACGTATTGCACAGTGTAACACTGCGATCAAATCCGCGTATCTAATGTCAGAATTATTTTTTTTGTGCTTCGTTTGTTTGGACAAAAAACCAATTGTATTATGGTTAGAAAATAATGAACGTAAGTTAAAAGTAGTTTACAAACGTATATGACGATAATTATGTAAGATACGAGGAAATAAGGAAAAGATAAATTTAGTGCAAATGACGGATATGCAGATATTAAGTTTGTTATCATTATTTGCTATTTGATTTTAATTATATTTTTTTTATTTAAAAAATTCAAATTAGAACATAATATAGGTACATATCGTCTTAGGAATGAGTAGCGACTGTTATTTTTTTAGAATACATACAACTAACTACATCTCAGGCGTGTTTGTAAATGTTCAAGTCATTCGTGTATCTATATCAGTTGATAATAAATCAGTTTTTTTGTATGATATGAATTTATGATATAAATAAAACTTATTTACAAAAAAAATGGAACTGATTTGGAATATACACGAAACAAGAAGCGTACTGAAAAAATTAAAATAATGAAAATACGGGTATTTAGCTGGAGCATTTGTGGTATAATATTGTTTCCGAATATTAATGAATTTTCGGAATACCGCTATTGTCTAAGGTTTTTGGAATTGGTCAAATCGACGTGTCTCTATCTTACATATACGCACAGACACACGCACGGATGAGTGCTATATTTTACTTGGCACCGACTCCAAAAAGCTTTAGTAGTAGCACTATTTTGGAAATTTATTTATGTTCGGAAACGATGTTGTACCGCAAATGTTTCAACTAAGTTCCTATTTTCATTATCTTATATTTTAGTGTGCTTCTTATTCTGTTGTTATTTGAATTTGTTGCATACCCCTTTTGTTTGTTGTAAAAAAATAATTTCCCATTTTTAGCGCCTGTTTGAGAATTTTACGAAGTTATAATGGATTTATTATTAATAATATCTCATTTATTGAAATCAAAACAGATGTTTGCCGCGTTTAATGCACTTAAATAGCTATATTCATATGTATTTACATATATACATGTCTACATAGACACATACAAACATACATACATACAGACACACAAATCACGTCCACTCTTTTTGATTCGCCGTAGTCAATGCTTTGCGCCTGTATATACTTATTACCTACCTACCTACTAATGTATAATTTCTTCATACATCTGTTTACACCTATATTTACTTACCTATTTACCTATCTGCTAATATCTTAATTGCTTTATAACTTTGTATGAACCTGTATATATTTACCTACTTATTTATATTGTTACTTTCTTGCTTATGTTAAGACAAGTGCATAGAGAATCTCTTTTTTGAAGTCGGTTAAAAATAATAATAACGCGAATACTGCGAGATACACACACACACACACACACACATATATATATATATATATATATATATATATATATACATACATACTAAGACACAAACCATGTACATATTTTAACAAATAATAATATTAAAGAATCATTTAACATATCGATTGACAATATATTTTACTTACTTAGGTCTTAATTAGGTAATCGAATTAGCAGTCACATTCGAGTTGTGGCTAGCTTTTGGTGAGAATTAGGCGGATATAATGAAAATTATTATATTATATATACTTAGATTTGTGTTGCATGATATTAGGGACTTTCGATGTATACCTTTAATCAATTTACTATGCACGTCGTTAGTACAAAGCACGTTAGAAGCCCTTTCAAACATTTGGAGTCCACAAGAGGCCAAGTATAACCGGACGATTCAATGTATCCAAAACTCTTTCGATATCACTTATTAAATTTATTGCCCGAGTATTAAAAAGAAAACAATTATGTTCGTTTTGGTTGAGGATACTCGTTCTTTGTACTTGATAAATTCTCGCGCTAGCGTTTTTGCAATTTTTTGCAATACCCATATAATGAGATGAATTGTACCAAAATTCCTCAATCTCCCACGATATTGAATGGTCCTTTACCTGATTTGAGAAATTTATTCCCACTCACTATAAATTTATCACACGATGGCTGCACCAGGATGTGATAAATTTAAAGTGAGTGAGAATAAATTTCTTGAAATCTTCGTAATATACATTGCAAATCATACCATTGTTAGCAAATGCCTTTCTTTTATGACGTTTGTTTGTTCATTGCCAGTCGGTTTCATGTCAAGCCTGCTATCTCCTTCAGCTCTTCATGCAATTGTTTTTCCAGTCTGTCTGCTGGCTTTTTAATATATTTTAGGAACTCATTCCGTAGTTCAACTTGACCAACGTAACTCTTTGTTACTAACTATTTAAAATAATCTCTTTTCAAGAATGTATATTTCCATTTTACGTTAATTGACTTTTACCTGATGTATTTTTGTTTAAAGCCCAGGTTTGTGCACTATAGGCAAATATTTGTGATTATGAAGCTGTTGAATATTTTAAATTTAGATTTTATAGATACTTTCATGTTTATATATATATATATATATATATATATATATATATATATATATATATATATACATATATATATATTTATATGCGTGTGTGTGTATATATATATATATATATATATATATACACATATATATATGTTCCTTCCTTGACAATATTTGAAAGGAACAGTTTACTGAGATAAACGTAGTTATTAACATGTTTTGTGTTTTCATTTCCAATTATCAGTTTGAAATATATGATGAAATCGGACATAATCTTCATTTTATTGATAGTTAACTTTGCTGAAGCATATGCCCCATGCACCTCTGTTATAGTTCTTGCATACGTTACAGCAGATTCATTGAGAGCAAGGAGGATAGAATAAAAAGGAGACGCGATACAAATTGCGTACGCATGTCCAGTATTGGCACCGGATGTACACACTTTGAATACACTCGATATATCGATCGCTGCCGTGCTTGGACGTGTTACATCTCCCGTTTTATTTATAAAAAACTATTGTTTTGATTTGCAAAAGTTGGTACTATGATTGTTTGCTGTAACAATTCAAGAATAATTCATAAAGGTTCCCATGGAGTTACATTCCATATGCAAGCATTATTTGAAGATTTTAAACATCATAACTATTTCTCACTTCAGAGTGACGCCACTTGTTCATACATATCGATGTGTAGAATGTATTGTTTCAGCTTCGCGCTTATTGGTCAAGTGCGCTCGATATGATCGGTTATTTGCTTTCGTGCTTTTAACGAAAGTGACATGCTTTGCTTGGTAGAAATTACGGCATATATCTTTTTTCCTTTGATCTCTCAATGACAGTTATGTTGTCTGCATTGTATATTAGCTAATCGTCTTCCACTTATTCTTAATCTATAATTTACCCATTATACTTTTCTCAATGGTAGAATAAAACAGTTTGCGCTCTATTGGATTACCCTGCCTTACACCCCTTCCAATTTTGATGGTAATTTTTTTTGTACAGCTGATGACCGTATAATGATTTTTTCATGAGCATTACGTCGACGGGAGTATTATGTATTGTCATGAGAATATTGTGTTGTTTTAGTACTTTTCATAGACAATATTGTATTTTATCATAAATTTAGATCTTCTATTTTAATTGACGGGAATATATGTGTTGTGACATAGTGACGTCTTTCAAACTGTGTACAAATAAATAAACAAATTGCTACTAAAATGTATATCGATAAATTCATTGTGTATAATTTATGCTACCTGGCCATGAAAGATTGAATCAAAATGGGTATCGCAACGTAAAAAAAAACAAAAATTATTTGTCAAAAACTCCTAAAAATCCCTAACCCGCGCGTATTATCGATGACTCGATTCAGACCACACGAATTTAATTCCACGTCAGTTCATTAACCGCACCATTCTTTTCCTGATTGCGTCCATACAACTTGATTACGTTTTCAAAAAATAAGCGCATTTTACGGAAAAATATTTGATGGATCGATCGGGCGGCGCGGGCCATCAATGCGTCGCGTCGCTTTTTCGACGGACGCGGAAGGAGCGAACGAGAGTTGGAGATGTCAGATGAACAAGATTGAGCGGTCCACCGCAATCCGCCGCCGCATTATTTATTTCGTTTTGACGGATGCTGCGTAAAAATGGAGATAAAAATATTTTGGGCTCATGGGAAAATCTTGTGATATTCGTTTTGTGCGGCGCTTCGGGCGTTTGTTACTTGTTATTGTCAAAACGCTCTGTCCGGGTACAAGTTTGCTGTGTAAATATTAAACGGATACAAATAACCTTTGCTTCTTTGTAAAGTGGTGTTATAAAATTGTTATTTCACTGTCAGTTCGTATATTATATGTTCAAAATCTTTTAGAATACAAAATTGTTACAAATATTTGTTTTAGCAATTGTAAAGACTTGTTTACTTCTGTATCGACTATTATTTGTGTACCAAATTGTATTTGTATGTATCTTGCTATGTTTTCTCTCCCAGAGGTCTGATGCCACGATTGCGATGTGACTTCAGATGGAATTTGCATAATCAACCTCAATGTAATACGGTATTTCTAAATTTTGATATTTTTCGTACAATATTGTGAAATATAAGTTAATTAAAAACCAGTCTTAAAAAAAATCGAAAATTGATTGAAAAATAAGCCAGTTGTAGGCTTCTAAATTTGAAGATACGGATAGAGTTGGGTATATCCCTGTCTCTTTTCCTCTCGTAGAATTTAATGTGCAATATTAAAAATGACCTCACAACACAGTATTGCAGTCCTTCTCTAAAGGTTAAATTTAAACTTTCATAACTTGGTCAATTTTTAAGATTAGTAAAAAAAAGTTCACTCTTCATCAGCTTGTACCTTGAAATTATGATTAATAAAATTAAAAAAAATTTTAGTAGAGTAGTAGAATTAAGATGATTGACACGAGCTAGTTAATGGAAATAAATAAGAAAATGGACATTGTTACATACAGACATAAGAGACACAAATATTTTATCATTTTGTCAGATACAGGTATGAACTCCTTACCCAACTCGTAGCGGTTTTCTATTTCATGTCGATAACGCACGAAGAAACGCCAGAATCAGAGTACCGCCTCGGCGGTTGTACGGCTTGTGCAATAAAGAGATGTCTCTTGAAATCCTTACAAGTTCAAGCTCCTAGTTTAGATTAGGTGTGATGAACTGGCTCCAGAAAATGCATGCACAGCGGATAAACCAGCAATTTTACTTTTTGTTTTATTTTATTTATTGTTTGTACAAACTAGTTAACTAGAACGCCTTACATAGTTAACTTATAATCTAAAATACAGCTATATTTAATTGATAACTTAATTACATGTGTTTTGGTGTTGCTGTTATGTCTTCTGGAAACAAAATATTGTTTTACTTAATTAAATTAACAATGTCACATTTATATCTGTATTTAATTGGATGTTTTATGAGTGCATTTATCCACAATTAAATGAAACTACGTGATGTAGTATTATTTCTACTTTCTTTAAGTTCTTTACCACGACCTAGGTTTTGTTGTATTACAACATCTTCAGGTTTCTTTGCTAACAGCCCACCTGAAGATGTTGTAATACAACGAAACCTATGTCGTGGTAAAGAACTTACAGAAAGTAGAAATAATACTACATCACATAGTTTCATTTAATTGTGAATAATGAATTTCTACAAAAATAACGCCAAATATATTCAATAAGAGTGCATTTATTTATTTTTATTTTTTCTTTATAGAAATGTTAGAACACTAAACTTATTTTGTGTTGAGAGTTTAGAGAATATATAATATAAATATAGTTTGTGCTTATTTTTCCGTTTATATAAAATAAGTAAAAAACAATAGAAATAATTTATATTCAAGTTAAATGAAATAATACCAAAGGCAAATAAATTACAGAGAAATCATTTCGACCTGTAGATTATGTTACGAGAGCGCATTCTCTATTTATTGTTGATTACGTAATTTTTTAACTTATAACGTAAATGAAAATTTATGAAACGCAGTTCAATGCTAAAGAAATAAGAAAACCTTCTTGTATTTTTAAAATCATGAGATGATCGGCTTTTACATTAGGTCGAAAATATAAAAGTGAAATGATTGCTAAGACGTCATTTAAGATGAAGTAATTAGATTGTACCGATCATGAAATTGGAACACATTTCCGATGATTTAAAATAAAACATTTTATTCTAGCGGAAGATTATGGATAATTCGCTTATTTCTAAACATTTTAGGAGTACTCCTTCGCAGTAGATGCTGCCGTACTCTAAAAAAACTTGATCGAAATGCAAAGTTGATTTATGTTTTCAAAAGTCGTTTCAGAAAGAAATTCCGATCTTAATTGTTAATTTAGTTCCTGTTATTTATTACAAATTACTGTTATATTGTAATAGTTAATTGTATAATGATTCATCGAGAGTCTGTTATGGTCTTCCACAGCCTTTTCTGTGGCCATGTTGTTAATTTAGTTAATGTCAGTGTAACATTTATTACATATTATTATTTGTTATATCGTAATCAATAGTTAATTTTGTAATGACTCATCGAGAGTCTATTACTGTCGTCCACAGCCTTATGAGTTTTATAGTTCGGTTATTTCTCCCGCTTTCGAGCTGTTTTATCCTTTGTTTATTTCTCAAATGTTCTCAAAATTTACGTATATGTAGCTTCGATGGAGATAAATATAATATTTTTTATATCCCGGAATAAAATTTATCTTTTTATAATTGAACAATCACTCCATTATGGATCAGAACGTGTAAAATAAGTATGTGATAACACATGATGGCGACATGTCAGTCTGCGACTACCTACAGTAGTTATCTACTGTCTATAAACTATTATAGCTGACTATACTATGGCTATAAACTACTATAGCTGTCTATGCTATGGCTATAAACTACTATAGCTGTCTATACTATGGCTATAAACTACTATAGCTGTCTATACTATGGCTATAATCTACTATAGCTGTCTATACTATGGCTGTAGGTTATAGGCTTATTTGTTTTCACACCATTTCTTAAATTCGATTTATCCCAATCTACTTAGCCACTTTCAGCGCTAAAATTCAATGTCTTCACCAGAAAATTATTCACGATAATATATCACGACCTTTTCTTTTTCCGCGCGAGCAGCGCCACGGATCAAAACTAGTTCAACATAGGTTTATAAGTTAAAACTAACTAAAGATAAACTTACAATGCAACATTTGAACAAGTAAACTAAGTAAGTATTGAGTTCACTGGTGATACGGAAAGCAAACGATCGTTACATAGGCGGGCGCTAGTACATAACGAGTGCATACGAAGTGCAATGCGGCGGTGCAACGGCGAGTAATTTGCAACGTTCCCAGGCACTAACAATGTCACTCTTTAAACGCAACGCAAGGAGAAGGAATCAAATGATATTTTTCGGTGTTTATGGTCTTTACGATCATATACTGCTTCGATTTTACTAAACGAATTAAGTTGTCATGAGTGTAAATGCTATAGGATAATTATAATTTTAATTATTAATTGTATATAATTAATATCATAAGTAAGAAAATCATCTGTTGCCTGATTTATAAATAAGTAGTGCTTAATTACCTGTTATGGTGTATTTTTCTTTATTATTTGTAATGCTGAACGTAAAATATTTTTGGTGAATGTTAAGAAACCAAACCGTTTCCGAGATAATCGGTTCCAAAGTTATAAATAAAATCCTTGAATATTCAGCTATAAAAATTAAAGCAAATCCACCACCTCTATATTCTACATTAAACCCTGATACTAACTCTCTCTCTCTCTCCTTCTGCAAAATCAAAAGGTGTTCGATTAGTTTCTGCCAATCTAGAAGAAAATCAAATTAATGATAAAGGAAATATTAATAAAATAAATCATAAATATTTTTGATACTCATAAAATATCATTAAATTAAAATTAATAAAATAGAAGATAATAAAATTAAAGCTATCCTCACCTCATAAGAAATAGTTTGAACAACAGCCATAAAAATTTTTGAATACATTTATTATATCGTTTTCTACTACACCTAGGAAAACATAACCTTAGAGACTTTCAGAAAAACCTTTTTTTTAAATTAAATATCTCTAATAAGATCAGCCGGCGAAAAGCAATTTTTGACGAAAAGCAAGGGATAATTTTGAATAAATATAGTTTCACCACATTACTTTGACTAGGGAAAAATAAAAAAATGTGTTTACTAATAAATTTTTTCTTCGTTTTTAATTATTCCGAATAATGGCTAAATCATTCCCATAAAATATGTCATAATGCATAGTATTATATATGTACAAGTATGCAAATTAAAATAAAAAAATTCTTTAAAAAAGTAATTTTTCTAAAATCTACTTTTACCAATTACAGCCTATTAAAATTTGCGAAAATTATATTTTTAATCAGTAGTTATTGAATAATCGGAACGAAACAATTTTTTTCCAAACTTTACCTAGCTATAATATGTAAACTTCAGTTTGTATGAAAACGAAAATTCTTAAATAAATTATGGAAAATTTAATGTTTCACGAAAAACTCCATAAAATGTTTTCAATTTAGCCTGAACGGTTTACAGTAGTTTTCTCAAAGATGGCGGGTTTAGTATAACTTCCTAGACTGTACTAACTTGGAAAATTACCCAAAACATGCAATGTTATCAAAAAAAATTATACAGTCCTACTACGCATTACAAATATATAGTTTTGGACAGTTTTATTGAAATAAATGTTAGATTTTTGTAACAGTCATTACCAGATGGTATTTTTACATAATTATAAATTCAAATACCAAATATGCACAATACTAATTTATTGCTTGAAATAATTTTCAATATCTGGAGCACTTCACTTTTAAATTACACTGCACCGGTTATGGAAATTTGAAATCTCATCTTAAATGTTACTGTAAATAGTACTGCAAAAGTCTTACTAGTATTGTAATACTTCTGTAAACGTCTTAGTCATTAATGTAAAAGTCTTAGGAAAAGGCAGAGGTTTACTAGGGAAAAATAGTTGAGTAAGTTAGAGGTTTGCATATAGATTTATTGGCCCCAGAGAATAGTTTCAAATTTTATTGCTTTAACAACCAAAGTTATGCAAAAAGGAAATTGTAGGGATTTTACACGTCATCAACACAAAAATGGAGAAATAAAAATACATTGTGGCAAAGTGCAATGTTATGATAGATACAATATTCAATAAATATAGATGCAAAGCTCCAACTGACTCATCATCTACACTATTCCAACAAAGCTCTGTTTGAACATGGCTGCTGTTATCTTGTTGTTTTTTACAATTATTATTTAGAGATAAACCTTTCTCTTTTTACAATAATATTTTAATGAAATTTCTCTCCTTTTTTTTGAGTTTCTTCAAGGTTTAATGGCTGACACAGATTGGATAACGCAGATTTTCTATCTAAACTTTAACTCTGGGTACACAACTGAACATCACCAATATCAAAAAATTCGTTTCTTCCTCGATAAAATATTTCATAGCAGGTAGGTATTTTTCATGGAAACTAACTTTCATAGTACGAGACATAAAAAAATTGCTTCTTTAAAAACAAAGTTCCGCTCAGTGAGCCCAAATAAATTTTTAGGTTTTCCAAACTAAACTATATAGTTTTTGTTAAACTATATAGTAAACTATGTAGTTTTTATTATTTATATATATAGTTTTATGTTTTTCAGAATCTGTTAAAATAAAAACGCTTTCGCAATTATAAAATTACGTAACAAGAATTCCGATTAATGTAATTCTATAAACGGAGTGATACAAAACACACAGAGCGACTTCAAAAATGATTTCCATGTCGAAAGAACTACCAAGCAAATATTAATATTTTCAAAAACCAAAAGTTGTGACTATACAGGTATACAGTCGTAGAAACCTACTATGTATCTATGAAACTTAATAAAAAATAAATGAACCTGAAAAAAAATTAAAAATAGTAACAATAGTTGAAAATAAACTCCGTCCTAATTTGCAGCTAACCATTTGTAGTTTTTCCTTCATTGGTATGCTAAACTCTATACATGAGCCAAATTTCGAGGTTCTAGCTCTTGTGGAAATAACTTACAGTGTTTAATGATCAGACAATGATTAGTGAGCTAGTGAAAGAGTTACGAAATAGATGATTTTTTATGTCAAATATATTGGATTAACGAACTTCAAATTTATAACACATTGTAATCAAATATTCGTGTCTCCGTCTGCTAATATACTTATACCAGTGTTAATGAATTAGTCAGACTTCCAGCATTTGCTGGAGCTAAGTTATCTAGTTGTGAAGCTCGTCATTATAAAAGTGAAAAATATAAAAATCTAAGTATTTTTACTTGTAAATTTTATTTTATTTCTTTGTACAACGATACGTCATATGCTATTTTCTAATGTTAATATATATAAATGATTATAGTGTTCAGTTTTATATTTCTCTATTATAAACGGCGTTGTGCTAGGGTAACGTGTCGTTGCATTACAAAACAGTGTTTTTCGTAATCTTAATCGAGCGGAGAGAAGTTTCACTTCCAAAATATAACGTTCAAATTGGAAATGTTGCATTTTAGGAAGCGTATACGAGATCATCTTTAAATTGTCTTTTGTTTTCTAACAAACTTTTGTCGACGTCAAATTACATCCAAATATTTTTTTCCTTTTTTAATTAAAAAAATATTGTAATATACGGTGTTATTTCTTAAAAGTTGATATTTTTTAAAATATTACAAAAAAAAATGTGCTTGTTAGCTCCGAGGCGCGACTGGAGTTTACTCCTTAGGTACGATTGGCTTGGAATGTATAAAATAGGTAACACTGTATATAAAAATAAATGTCTTTAAATGTAAATGAAAAATTATTTAATAAAATAATGCTGACAATATAATTACGTTCAAGTAAAACACAAATGAACAAGATTAAATTTATACAACAAAATTAAAAGAGACATTTTTAATTTTGTAGGATAGAAGACACCAAATATTCACACATTTAATTATATTTTATGATTATATCTCGATACAAGTTAATGATAGTAAACTATGTGTGTCACACTCCATCAATACGATTACGCCATAAGAAAATGCCAATATGTGTGTCACATTCCGTCATTGCGATTACGCCATAATAAAATGCCACATAAACATATTGATGTCTCATTCTAAAGTTGCGTAGAAATGTTGCGCGGAGAAGCCACCTAACGGTTACACTTTTACAACGTTCCGAACTTCATACCGTCTAAACTTTTGATTTTACTCCTCATAAGACTTCATAACGGGCGTTAAACATGAAAATCGATTCTTAAAGAGTAAACTCCAATAAACTCCAAACATATATTTGGAAATCCTCGAAAACAAATTGTATGTAAACTTTTTGTTTTCTGTTAACTTTCTTATAAACTTTCTATTGTGTGTCTACTTCCCGACACAACGTTTCATTTCCCACCTTCTCGATCTCAGTCGACATCAGGTCGTATACCACAAATAGGTTTTGCAGTCGACCGGGGCACACGTCATCCAGCGGTACCAAGCGGGCTCTCCCCTTTCTGGCCCACCCCAGTGTCACACAACCACTCACCCTTGTCTGCCCCCTCCACTGACTGAACTGATCGAGGGTTGAGCAATGTCTCCTGCAGTTATGGACAAGGAGTGCGCGTGACGTATTGGGAGGGTAATACGTTTGTGTGTAAGTATATTTGTATATATGTATACATAAGTTTGAACGTACATATATTAAAGTGTTATTATATTTATTGGTGTGGGTAATACTTTTTTTTTGTTACAGCGATAAGAAAATTTTAAATACGAATAGGACTCGTACTAAACGGATTAGCAAACATATTTAGGCACATTTAAAAATTTAAATATTTAAAAGTTATGTTATTTTATCAAACTACATATAAATAATTATCTTTCTGCTGCTTCAATCTCCAATCCCCACGATTGCCAAACGTCTTTAATCCGCTCGCCAAACAACATCATTCGTCGGGGGTTTTACATTTTGTATACACTTTTTATGTATTTTTGGGGTTCTGATTCCCAAAATGAAAAAAAATACAATACTTATAGGATTACTTAGTTGTCCATCCGCCTGTCTGTCTGTCAAAGCCCTTTTTCTCAGAATCGGCTTAAGGCATCAAGTCCGAAACCGAATGTCATATACTGAGGCCTATATAATGTAAGGCACTGTGCTCTAAAAATTTAAGGCTTCTTGGTTTACGCAACTAAAACAATATGGCCCTTTAAAGCGTATTTCTTTATTCGTACAATTGTCTCACTCACTGGTCATCGAAACCTTTAAGGTACTTCTGGTCGACCTACTATTTTGAAAATCGCCATAATTGGACGTTTCATGGCACAAGCGAAGGGAAAAACTCAAAAACCAGCTATTTTCAATTTTATATGAAATTATACATTTTAATAGTTTGTTTTCACAAATTATAAAAATGTAGTTCAATAGTTATACTTATATAACTCCAAGTTCAGTAGTTTATAATAAATTATATGTACCCTTGAATGTTTATAAGTGCTCAAATGCGTACAAAATCCTCGTAGTGAAAGTTCTATTCCTTCTTGACATATTTTTACATTTATCGGACGCGTGCATTCAGAGATGAACGCCAATAAAATAATAAACAAATAAACTTTTCGCTTTGTATATTAGTACAGATAATTATTATTTTTTATTACGTAAATATATTGTTTAGTTCTATATGTTTGTATATGTTTATGTAGTCCAGTCATATTAGGGACTTCACCTCGGAATGAGAGATAACTTGGAACTTTACTTGTACTTAAAATATACTTTAAAATAATTTATATAAAAATAAATGTACAATAAGTATTTCATCGAATGAGTTTTTTAATTACACAAAGTAAGTATTAATAAAATGTCATTAACTATAATGTATTAACTAATAAATAATATAAATTATTTATTATTAATGATACTTTAATGATTTAATAACTTTATACAAAATATTATTCACCGATATTCACTGTTAATCTTGCATTATAGTGTGTATGGTTTAGCATTGTATGCTTTCCGTCCTCATCTCAAAAATGGTTGAGCGCATAAAAAAATATTGCAGACAAAATTTGTCGCAAATTTAATGCTCTTAATTTTTATAATAAATGTTAACATCATTGGAGCGATAGAAACTGAGATAATCGCGAAAAACCGATTGTTGTTATCTTTGACCTTGAATAACTTACGATGTAGAAACTTTTATAACGCCAAAATGAAGATGTCTATGACTATACATCTTTTAAATGTTATACATCTTTAAAATGTTAATTTAAAGAAATTTAATAAATGTCGTTACACCATTTTTTCAGATCTTTGGTTAAAAAAATTTGAAGAGGCAGAAACCTCATGCAAAATGTTTTTGAGACATATCTTGTGAAAAAGACTTTGTATAACAAATATTATTAAACGTTTTCGACTATGTTTTAAGACTATTTTAGCGACAGGATTGAGGAATAAAAAAGTTCATCTCCTAGTTCAATGGATGGGGCAGGATTTAAAAAATATTAAGAAATATTTTTTTTTTACTTCCAAGTTTTCAGATAATTCAAATACTAAGTCTTCTTAGAAAATTATATCGTCAGCGATGTTAAAGTGAAAGTGCTGTAATGCTCTGACGTATAGACGGACCGATTTATCGGACGAAATTATAAGATTGTTGTTATATTACCCTAAATAAAAAAAAACTGTCAAGTACGAGTAGAACTCACTACAAGGGTTTCATACACATTAGGTATTTAAACAAATTTAAGGTTACACAGTATTTCTATTAAACTATTTAAAAATATCAATTACTATTTAAAAACCCTATTTTTCATGATTTTCGACCGAGTAATTTCGGAAATAAATGCTGAAATACCCTATTTTTGCATATTTTTTGAAATACATTTTTAAATATTCAGTTTAAAATTATGAAAAAGTATTTTTTTATTTCTCATGGCAAACCCTTTGAAACGCATTCCCACATGATATATGAAATTGAAATAAAAATTTAAGGTCTTTATTTATCATTTTTTAATACATAAATAAATATTTTAAAAAAGTTGGCTCGTGCGAAATATGTAGAATAATAAAATGTATTACTACGACAAATTTTAAGATTCTGCCTAACAAAAACTTGCAATTTTCATTAATTATGGCATCTAGAACCAGCCCTACAGTTTTCCTAAACCTTTGCGTAGGCTTCTAAAAATCGATATTTTTGTCACAATTGTAAGTTGAGTAATTTTACAAATAACGGGAGGGGGTAACATATTTTTTTTGTATATTTTCAGTATATCTCCAAAGATATACTGTCTAAAATTATGAAAACAAAAAACATTTTTGAGACCCTTATAAGCTACGGGTCGCTCTCGCTGGCACACGAAACTGCAACTGATTCACTATATCGGTGAAATCGTAACAACTATGGCAGATATTATGAAGTACAATTGCTCCGAGTTCAGTACGGCTTTCGTGGAGAGTACGGTATTTGAATGCGTACAGTACATTACGATAGTCTATTTTGGGCGTATTGAAGCGAAATTGCAATGTACCTATAGATCGTTTGTGCACTCTTTCGGCCATATCAGAATATGTAATTGCAAACAGCATTTTCAAGATGTAAGATAATATGAATTCCAGACTGCAATAGCATATTCAAGTGGAGATCGCATAAGAGTTGTGTAGAGGATTCGATAGGTTCTCATTTCCTTAAAGGGTTTGGTAGTTCGTAAGACAAAGTCCAGCAAAGCATAATCTAGTGAGGTGATCTGTTTAACGTGAATATCAAAATGTAAGTTTTGCTCAAACATCACGCCAAGATCACGCATGCAGTTAACAGACTCCAAAGAATGACCATCTGTGTCATAGGTGTGAAAATAGTTTGTCTGGTTTTTTTAAAAAAAGTGATCGATTTACACTTACTGTGACTTAATTGTATCTTGTTTAATTTCTTGTTTGGGTCATTCCTAAGTAAAACGGTATCAAAATTCAGTTTTGTATGTTGCTCAGTATCTGAGGAAATAGCTGTGACAAATTGGCAGATACCGAACCGATTTTGTAATTATTCTCTTTTGTTAATACGGCACTCATTTTCACCCCCTGTGTTAATCGGCAAATTTTTCCACCCTCATTTATTAGGATCTATCTATACACCACCCTTTTATATTATTCAGAAGTCGCTAATTTGTTTTAAATATTGATTTTATGTAAAGAAGGAGTATGTGATGAAGTACGTCTGTCATGAATAATTTCCTAATATCGTCATAAACATTTTATAAATAAAATATTTTTGTGAACATCTCTTAAATGCTTTTGAATAATGAAATTAAAACATTCATGAAAGGTATGTGGTAATGAAAATATACTTTGGCATACGTTTATGTATCGAATTATTTTGCCAAAAGCAAAAAATAAAACCAAAGTAATAGGCCCGTTCATCGATTCATTACAACCACAGCAACCCCCATACAAAACCTGTGTTCAAATCAACGCCTCGCAAAATATCTATTCAAACTGTCAACCATTTAACCGCCGCACTTCTTTCAACTTTTTAACCGATTTTCAATTTGGTAAACGTCGCGCCAGTTTAAAACCGATTCATCACCATTAACCGACTTCGCGTCTAATCAGTTGAACCCTTCCGAGTGCGAATAAATGGCGTCAGCCTCTCGTTTGACAGATATGTGTCAAAACAATTTGTTAAGTTTCAAATGTTAATTTTGACGGATTTCGTCTTGCGCTGAATTTTCAAAACGCTATCCTTATAAGTGTGTGTAAAAGGATTTTATTTATTTATTTATGTACTTTAAGTATCTAATTGGTACATATTGTGGTTTTATTGCTGCGAAAGCAATCTTTTACAGCCAACCAGAATACCGGTCCAGCTCCGTTCGATAAGCGACCGGGAATCGAACCCGAGTCCCTGTGGTGTAGAGCGCTGTCAAAGCGGTACACCTTGTGATCAACCCAACACACCACACACACACACATCGTCTTATAAAATAAAATATAACGTTTAAGACGGCTAAACAAAAACGTTACAGTTAAAACTTTATCGTTTCGACAACCTTAACTAACACTTTTATTTGATGTTGTTTTTCTACTCCCATTTTTACACCTTTAATGGCTGAATTTCAAAAAAATATCAGTTCTTACCGAACACCTGGAAGGTAAAAGAAATATACGTACCAAATTTCAAGTTTGTAGGTTTTAGACTTCTGGAGATATCGTGATAAGTCAGAATGTTGGTGATTTCCACATCAGCGCAAGTAGTCATTAGGTATGAAGAGCGAGAGTTTTTTCCAATAAATGAGACCACAACAGAAAATAAATTTTCCTAAAGAAACTCTGTGTTGCGACGTATAGGAACCCAGTATACCCAAAAAAATCTATAGGAAAAAGGAAAGAGAAGTAACCATATCATTTCATTCACACACAGAGGAGGAAATTTTATGGAGATATTCAATCATCATTTTGTTTAATTTCACGCGGGCTCAAAATAATAGAACTGGCTTCTGACTTGTTTCTCCATAAAGTTTTATATAGTTCATCAATCGAGTAAATACACTGAAAGTCCGTAGAAGCACATATCCAAATCTACTCAATGCCTTTTTTGCTATATCCGCCAAATGACTACGAAAAGTTAGGCGCGGATCGAATTTAACTCCTAGATCGATTACATTAAATCGCTGGCTTTATGCCAATACCTGTCACTACTAGTAATAGTAAGCAAAACGTACTATTGCTAGCAGTAGTAGGTGTTGATATAAAAGCTTTCCGGACCCGGTTTATTCATACTCGAGGCGAGCGCGCTCCCCACCGTAGCTTATCACAGAGCTTTTGCTGGAATTGAGCGGCATGTCTCTCGCAACGCTCCAGTCGAGAACGGCATCGATATCACGCTGTGGCTACTTGCAATCTACTGTATGTTAAATAACAGAACAAATGTTAGTGTTGACGTCATCCGCAAACAGATATCAAGTCATCCGCAATATCTGGGTAAACTCACGAAGTTATTACGAGAATTACATTTTCAATTGTCAAACAGTGGTTATACATTTTCCTTTCAACAATGGGAATATAAAACTCATGACGAAAATAGGTCTTCTGGTATATAAGAAATGAACATTTTGCTATATACCTAAAAGAATAACCATTCGGACAATTAATATTACAAAAACAAATTTATTTACAGTGCGTAGCACGTCCATCCTAACTAGTAATATTGTAAACGTAAAACTATGTTTGTTTGTTCTTTATTCATGTCGCAATAGAGCAATGAATATAAAAAAGTTTTTTCAATAAATATAATTGGTGAGGCTGATAATAATATAGGCTATATTTTGTCTCAAAAAAATGAAAAAAAAATGTATAAAGGTAACGAAAATAAAGATTTACTATTTAATTTCGATTAATCATTCTAGATTATGTTGCACGTTATAACTTTTCTCTATTAATTAGTAACTATAGCCACCCTCCTCTACCATCTACATAAATGTAAAACTATGTTTGTTTTCTTCCTGTCATCCTACACCTCCGCCTAGATAAATGTAAAACCATGTTTGTTCGTCCTTTCTTCATATCGCAATAGAGCAATGAATATATGCACAATAATATAGGCTATATTTACTATTTAATTTCCATTACTCATTCTATATGATGCTGCACGTTATAAGTTTTCCTATTAGTTTGTAAATATAGCCATCCTCCCTTAACCATATTAAAATTTTAGGGACTTTATTACTAGATAATCATTAGACATATATCATCCAAACTTGATAACGGCGCCTGTGTTTTGTATTGTTGAGCAATTCTACGGTATACCTTGAATTTCCATCGTCCAATTCGAACTATTTTTTTATGATACTGCACTGGGATTATCAAAATAAAAAAGAATCATCCAAATTGGTTGACTAACGTCGGAGATATAAATTAAAATACACAAAACATGCTTCAGCATTAGGTTGAGGAATTGGAATTCGAAGTTTAATGATAAAGTTTCCGCTTGAGAATCACATTACTAATTTAACAACAGCAGGTTCTAAAGTCTCATGATTTAAGCAGGCAGTATCCCGACAATATGAGGAATGAGGAGTAGGAACCTGGATTTAATGAAATCTCTGCTTAAGACGTATAATACAAATTTGAAAACAGCAGATCCTCAATTCGCATGATTTAAGTAGGCAGTACCACTGCCTAAGTACTATCAGGACTAAGGGGTTGTCCCTCGGAGTTCCAAATTAGAATTTCTGCTCGACGTTTCTGCAAGGAGCACCAATTTTTTTTGGTTTTTCCGTTATTTCTTTTTCTGATAGACTTTCTTTGTTTATTAACCAATTGCTCTCTATTAGCTTTCTTAGAACGGTTCTTTTACACAATCCTTAACAAATTGGCAAATATACCTGATGAAAGCGAATAATTTACAGGTGAGATAGATCTCTGGCTTATTTATAAAGAGTAATGTAAATTTCTTTGAATAATGCCTTCAAAAGCACGTTTATTTGACGGGTGACCTGCTCTGACTACATGGAAACTTTTGATATGAATTTTCCATGATACAAATTATACACGCCACCCAATTTTGGGAAGTTATTTTTTTTAAATATTTTGCTTTATGTTAATTAAGATCTTCATAATTAGTACACATTTGCAAAATGTCATTTACATATGTCTAAAACTGCAAAAACTACAAGAGTGTGACAGAGAGGGAGGGCCAAATAGATGAACAGACATGATAAAACCTTAATAGATCTTTTTGCCATTTGGCTACGATACCCTAAAAACCAGGTTACTAACCTTAGCAGAAGTGCTCAAACATTTTCTTTAGTCGTTCAGACAGTCAAACTATCACTCACTGACATTCGAGGTCATATTTACGACATTAAATATTAATGTCGTAAATATGACCTCGAATGTCAATATGACCTCGTAATTCAATATTACATATAATTGAAGCAGTTCCAATGAGTTTTATTATCAAAAGAATCAACTGAATTTTATACTGATAAATACAAGATACAACTGAGGGTTGTACCTATCGATAGTAGGGTGACAAACGGATCAACTAAGTGTTATTGAACGAATCAAGCGAGTATTTTGATCGAGCGATACGAGCGGATCAACTGAGTGTTATTATTGAACACATTAACTGAATATTATAATCGAATGGGTCGACAGAATATCATTATCGAACACATCAACTAAGTGTTATTATCGAACAGGTCAACTGTATGTTATTATTGAAAAGATCGACTGAATATTAGGATCAAACGAATCAACTGAGTATTATAATATAACCATTAAACTAAATTTTATGAAAAAGGATCAACTAAGTGTTATGACAGAAAGCATCAACTGAGTGTTATTATCGAACGGATCAACTACGTATTATTAACTGACGAATCAACTGAGTATCATGATCGAACGGATTAACTGAGTGATATAATCGAAAGGATTAACTGAATATTATTAGTGAACGAATCAACTGAGTGTTATTATTGAACGGATTAACAATAGTTGTTAGTAGACGTGTCAATCAAATGTTATTTTCGAACGCTTCAGCTGAGTGTTATTATCGAAAGGATCAACTGAGAATTATTATCTAACGGATTAACTGAGCGTTATCGAAAGAAGATATAATAACAAAATATTTGCCTATTTTTTGTTATCATAACGCAAAAGACTATTAAAAAGTATATTAACGAAATGTTTATTTATGATATTATTCATGTCATAAACCCAGCAACAGTTAGATTTCTAACTAAAATGTTTCTTTAATTAACGGTATCGTCGAGAAAAATACACAAAGTAAATACTGGTTAAAAATTTAACGAGGGTGTCAGAGACCAGCATTTGATTCAAAAAGAGTCATTGAAATGCCGTTTGAACAAATATCAGGCTGCAGGCGTGGCGGTGTGGGCGCGCTCCGCATGACATTATGTAAAACTACAAAAGTCATACCAATTAAATTTTTAAAACCGCTCTTAAAATCTGAGTCACGCTCCAGGTCACGTTCCGTGTTTTGCTTTATACAGCGCGCCACGTTCCTGATGAAATCTCTAGGATGTTGCATCATTTGCTGGTAATAAATATGAACTCGAGAAAAAAAAGATGAAACAGGATTAAATTAATATAAATAAATCATTCGTGTTTTTGTTATTGATCAACATTTTTGATTGATTACAATCTAGATTAATAATTACCCAACTAAAATAATAAGCAATGCTATGTTTATTATGTTTGAAAAAAAAATAATCTTCAGAAAACTTTAATAGACATTTGTCTGTCATTGCATTCGCATCATGTTGTCATCATTAATAAGCCGGTATTTTCTCGTCATCCAACTTACTGTTAATTATCTACGATAGTACGTAGATTAAGTTTTTACAAAATTTGTCGCGTTCGCGCCCTGTTTATACGAATTATTTCGAGTTGTAACTGTTTATCTTAGTAATAATTTAAATCTAGAGCTTACATTATACTGGTAAAATATAATTAATACATATCCTCTCATTCGTTCGCATTCGGCCTAAAGCCGAGTATAACCGAAAATGAATCGTATGGTCGAGTATACCCAAAATCGCAAATATTTTCCCCTGAAACAAATTTTGGACAAGGAAGCCAAAAGAAGTTTTCACTTCAAAAGTATCTTTTCAACTGTCGATCGTCTCAAACTTTTCTGCACTCAACATCAAAAAGTCGAAAGTTCTATCTGCAATCTATTTAGTACTATTAGGATTGAACTCAGTATAGCATATAGCACTAAATTGTCTATTCTATACTAACTTTAAAGCAGTTGAATTCTAATCAAAGGCACTCACGAGAAAAAATATGTCAAATCCTAGTCAGATTATTCAGTCAGCAATAAAAATTATTTGGCAAGATAATGCGATCCCATAAATTGAATTTTATAAACAATATTTTTTTGTCAAGTGTGTGGAAGAGATAGAACATTCCCTTTTCGCTTTTTTGCTTGGACATCGTGACGTCATGGAATTTATGACTGAGTGTTCTGGTATGAAGCTTTAAATGACTGCAACTAAAGTCTTTAAATATTTTTTTAGCTTAAGACACGTTTTTTGGAAATTAAAGATTTCACAACTGTGGGTTTATGAGGTACAGTACGAATAATATTACACTTTTTCAAAAAATGTGAAATAGCCTATTGCCAATGCATTTCATGTTTTAGTATGCTCTGAAAGAGTAGATACTCAGAAAAGGTGGTGTTACGTTCAGAAATGTTAAGAGTGTGGTGGAATTCGGAATTAACTCAAGTTCATAAACATCTTGGGTTTTAAATCAAGAACTAAGATTTTTTTGTCCAGCTAAGAAGTAGCTAAAAAGCTAGAAGTAGCTAAAATTACTTCTGCGGATAATAAAATAGTTACTGTTCATCACAGCGTTTCCTGCTGACCCACCTTCTATGACTCGCCTCATAGATATTTAACATAGTCCCCTAACTCATATTTTATACACAAAAATCTTTCGGGATAAATATCCTATGCAAATTTAAAAACCGCATCAAAATTCATCATATTAAACTCAAACTATAAGCGAACAGACAGATCAGACAAATGTAATATTTTGAATTTTATTTAACGTGTTGTCCACTTCATTATACTGTCTGCAATTAATGGCATTTATGTAAACATTTGTCTTCTTCGAAGCGAATATTTAACAACTGACCACAATCGCTCTCCTCAATTTTTACATAAACGATTCGAAACAATTCAATCTATTCTCATCGGAGGCCACTAATAAACATCTCAGCGCCGCCGCCGAGACGTCGGCTCATTGAGAGTCGCCTTGTCACCGCTCCGATAAGAAGATGTCCCCTGTAGAAGCGGCACAGACAAACAAATATCATTCGTTTTAAGAATGCCGATGCAGGGTGACGGGGCGATATACGAACGGGAAACTCAATATAATTTTTTTTTTAAACAAGAATTGGTAAGCGATTGCAGCAGATGGACAAAATATGAATATTTGAATGAGACAACCCCGGTCTGTAAAATAATATTTTAAATAATAGGTCATGAAAATATTTTATTGTGGATATATTTAGTCAACAAAATGATTAGGAATCTTTTAATGTACTTCCTAAATCATTAGGTACGTATACTTGATTGAAACAATAGCAGAACGTGGAGCGATTAAGTACATCGCAAAATGATGAAAGAAAAAATCCAAGGGGGTAGCTGATTTATTCAATCGTCGATTGAAATTGCTGATTTAAACAGTTAGAGTGACTTCTTTTGAATATTGAAACATACTAACACCAGTGGAGAATGGCAGTAGTTATTTAAGTACTTTATATTTGAGAATCTTTTATTAAGTTGAAAACAAGTTTTATATTTGTATCTGAATTATAGTAACCAAAGATTCTAGTGGCTCTTCAAATTTGATTCGAATGTTATACAGTATTTCAGCTAGATAGTGTGTCTAATACGGCTGACGATAATGAGTGGATGCTGCTTGCTGGAGTACATTGAAGTAAGCAAATTCTCAATAATTGTCTAGAAAATTTTATTGCGATCTTGACGAGGCTCATCACTGACATTGAGCGAAACGCCCATTCGAAGTCGCGCGCTCAAATACAATTTAATATTTCTTATTCAAAATACGATTTTATCAAACAATCTTCAACAGTACAGTGTCAATGAAGGGATAAAAAAATTCACATGGATTGAAAAATAGTCGCACTAGTGAACTCGAACGTTCGTCCTTGAACACAACCTTCGGAGCCTGCTTGACATGACTTTATTAGATAGATGATTGGTTATCAATGAACATGTAAATAGTTCGCGAATTCATTCACTATACTCTTAGCTTTCATAAATTATGTTAAAAGTAAGTCACCTCGACCCAAGAACTAACGGAAACGGTGCCGGTATGGCTTGTGTTCCGTTATTAATTTTTTTTCAGATAATTGACATATCAAATGGGCTGTCTCAGGACATGGCATTTAGTTGACGGCCATGTCCTAAGAGAGCCCCGTATCAGCCAATGTATCTAGAACCTTTGAAATTTGTTACAGGAAAAATAAGAAAATCATGTCTGAAAATTGGGAACAAAATTATTTTTGATGTTTCTATATAATAGGTTCTACGGAATTACATTAGTAATTTTAGTCTAAACTAAATAGAACTAATGCCTTCTCTTTTTTTATCCCCTGCCAGTCACAAGATTTTATTCTTATATAGATTTTATTTCTTAGCTAAAAGACGTAGAATATGTCAGCTTGGCCATGTGACGATTAAGAATTGTATCTGGTGTTTGTACATTCGGAGGCGTGACGCTTTAATTTTGAGGCACTTCCGCCGAATTTGTTGATGCTCAGTGTGGAACACTGAGGTTTTTTGGATCTTCTATTTTTCGACCTTTCGTTTTATTAACATTTTTTTAAAATTCTTTTAGCGTTTATTATGCAAATTTTAGACATTTTTCATTTTTGCGAAATTTTCACAGCTTGAAGTGCGATGTCTAAACAAGGGTTGAATATTGACTATTTATTTATGAAGTAGTGAATAAAGAACAAAAAGACAGAATAAATGATATGACGAACATTATGCTCGCACAACGGAAGCCGTAGCTAGATATAATTATCATGCGTTACTATGCATATTTTGATATCTTAAATTTAGGTTCGATTTCATCAAACAATGACGTCAGTATAAAGGTAATATGTACCTAAAATATGATTTGTTTAATACTCTATTAAATGCTATATCGTACATGTATTCGCCATGAATAGTTTTTAAATTACTCTATTTTTCATGTCATATCCCATTAAATCTCGTTCGTCATATCTCGTAAAGGAAACGGTGCCATATTTATTACCAGAGACATTTTAGGTTGTATTTTAAAATATCTCTTTAATTACGTCTCTTTCAATGAGATACTTGAGATGATTACATTTAATATGTGGAGATGAATGAAAAAAATTAAATTATTTTTCTTTGTTTCTGTGTATTCATTGTATTTTCTACAAATTTTTATTACAAACGGGTCGTTTTCGCTATTTGTCAACGAAATCCCAAAAAAATTGTCACCCCAATACGGACAAAAATTTCGTAACTCACTCGAGGGGCGGTGAGGCGCGCAAATCCTTTTATTTATTTGTATTTCGCCACGCAGTTGTTGGCTTTTATTGTTGTTTGTTGCTTTTTATGCCCGTTCATCGGCTATAGTTTGCGCATGATCAAATCGGATCCTCGTACGATTCTCACTGCCAAAAGGAAATTTAGAAATACAGCTGTATTTCGATTTATGCTTGTAATCAGCTTAATGTATAAACTCAATCCATCTGTGTTTAGATTCGCTAACAAGATATGTGAAATCCATTATAGCTAGTTTTAATATAAATCACTTATATAAATAGACTTTTTTCCAATTATTTTAATTGTACTCTTTTGAATAGTAATTTTGGTGGATTAACACATTCAAGTCTATTTGTGGCATACTGTTTTATTAAAAATAAAAGTTATAAAAATTGTTTCACAATTCTTATTCAATTTTTTATTGTGGTAATCTACAACTGCAATCAGTTATTCGGATTAGGAGAGTTTATTTGTGAGAGGTTAGGTTGGTATGACAAATTAGAGTTACTGCCCCAGCTTCTCCCAATCAGTCAACATATCAGTTCTCTGGAGTTTCTTAATCATTTTGAGTAACAACAGCGTATAGGATAGCGAATATGGATGAGTTGCTAGTCAAACCTAATATTTTTAAAAAAGCGTTTAACTTCTTTAAAGATAGTGGGAATTTTTAGATAGCCATGAATTATGAGTTGCTAGTGAATAAGGGCGCAACAGATATAACTAGGATGTTGTTTCGAGGTTGATTCTTTGGAGTCAGAGAATATTCAATTTGCTAGCTGAGGACCACAGTTGTATTGCGTGAGTCAATTGGGTTTTATCTTTGAGAAGTAAATTCTCAGCTTGTTGATTAGAAATAACTTGGGCTGTATACCAAGATGCTAGAGTAGATTTTTAAACCGATTAATGGTTTCTTGACATTTGTACTTAATATTATCTTTCAATGTTACCCAGAAATTCAGATATTTTACATAAGATAACTGTGACAGCTTATCCTGGTCTAAGTTGAGATGGCGTCTCTACGACTAGTGCAAAGTTGATGTGGTAAGATTTATACCCACCAGCTCTTACAAGCCGTTTATTGACCGGTGTTGTTTAGTTGGTGATAGAACTTGCTGGTGGTGTTTAGTTGGATTCGCAGTTGCAATCTATACACTTAAAGGCAATAACTTAATGCATTTGAATAAAACTTGTAAGCATTAACTCGTAAAAACATTAAGGTGAAAACTATCTTATGTGAAGTAAGATTCAAAAATTAGTAAATTTTATTAAAATTTTTTATTGAAAATAGTTTTTTTCAAATTGTTAATATAACATAATTTTAGCAACTTAGAAAAAAAAAATTTGTGGTTAAATACCTACTTTTTTAAATACCTAATTGTACAATTTTTGAGACTTTTACCAAAACTAAACGGAAAATATTTTTTTTCGAAATGATAATATAACATTATTATACATTGACGTAATTTTTCAGACAAATTACTCGATGCGTTTTTAAATAAAATCAAAATTGTGGTGAAATTACTACTTTGTAATGTTCATTGTACTATTTTTGAGAGAAAATTTTAATAAAATTAAAAAGTAAATAATTTTTAAATTTCAAAATAACTTAAATATTTATAGTATGAATAATATATAAAAAAATCAGCGAATTTCGTTGGCAACGCATTTTACATGACAACTACTTTAAAATTACTTTATTAATTCTACTAAATACTTTATTTACACATATATTCGATAACCAACCTTCAAGGCACTTATTCACAAAAGAGTAATAAATTAACAAACAAAACGTATCTTCAAAATATAACCGCGAAACATTTAATAATCTTATCTAAATAGGATCACCTTCCTTATACCCACACTATTATTATCGTCTCCATATCGAGTACCCAATACCAGTGTGTTATCTTACGGCGAAACTGTCACAAATCGCATCTCAACAATCTCTTCAAGCCAACTTAAATTGTTTGTGTAACAAAGATACAATACTGCACAATGTGTCGGCAAGTTTAAAGTCATCTAGCGCATTGAGATCAAAGCTAATTCCGCTCTTTCGCCGACACCTCGCCGAGATCGAGATACCGTCTAGTATTGCCCGACTCCGCCCATCTGCACTCGACAAAGTCACGGCTGAATGATTTTTGGCTAGGGTGACAATACGTTGACATGTTATGGTTCTTAAATTAAGGTTGAATATAGATTTTTAAGATAGAAAATTTAAACAATTATCAATATTACATAAAAGTTCACAATAACAAATAGTTTATTCAAACCCCATGATAAATCAATTATATTCCTCAAAACTCATAATTAATTTTAACTACTATTAATTTTTTCAAATGAGCCCGAATTAATTTTATAAATTTCTAGCATTAACATATAATATAAATAATCTTTTTTATAAAAGTGGCAGATTACCAACAAATAAATTGGGATAATGATGTACAAATACAAATCGTATTTATGTATGACGATATATTTTGGAGATTCCAACGTATTTTTAATAAACTGTTCGTGGCGACCTAGAAGGCACGTCACAATTTTATGATGGAGAAATTTGTGACTTTAACGTCATATTCATTGGCACAGTATTCATTTAGATCATTTTATATGACGATACTAAAATTCGAATCTTACTTAAACGGTTATATACCTTTAAATTTACAAATCGCGTTACAATAAACATTAAGGCTTCAAACTCTGATAATTGTTTATATTTCCTTTTTTAAAGTAAATTCGGTAACGAAACGATCAGTTATGTAAAAGATATCAATTTTAAATCAAAGCAAAAAACGAAATACTTATGAAGCCAGTATTTGTATGACAATAAAGTATATCGAGGAACCATTCTTTCTGATTTCACTGTCTAGTTCGACAGTGGACCGTGGAGTGTGATAAATGATAAGCCGAAACCGGTTTAGCTGTAAGGTATGATACTCTTCCTCAAGGTTGGTCTTACAAACTTTTTTCTACAAATACAAAATTAAGGCAAATATCTAACCCAACTATTAATTTTTCCAAAAAGTGCCGGCGAATAAGCATAGTTAATCAGGCCCACTTGTGATATTGATGGACAGCAACAAAAATAGAGATAAAAAAATTATAAAGACACGTTTTAAACCTTGAACATATTAATAATTATCTTTTGGATATGAGATGAAAATAATATTTAACAATTTTGAGTTTAGTTATGTATTAATAAAATACATAACTAAGCTCAAGAACATAACTAGTATATATAATATTATATCATATATAAGTCGCTGTAAATAATGGTAAAGAGATTTATGGAAATAGGAAAACTATACATAAAAAACTTATTGTGTTGTAGATTTCATGTTTGATGTTTACTTATTTTTTTAATGAATATTTTGTAAAAAATTGTTAGTTTTATCTTTATTAGAAAATCATGAAATTATTATGCGCGCATAGTAGTATGAAGTTATTATGATATAACATTAATTTATGGATCTAAATAATTCAATAATAGCAGTTTTTAATATTACTATAAATTAAATTTCTGTATACAAAACTGAACAGTATTAATTACGTAAATAATGTGAGTATTTCAAAATAAAAGTAGTCGAAATTTAAGGTTTTTATAAACATTCAAATATTTTTTTACGATAAATGTTATTTATTATATGGAAACCATATGGCGTAAAGAAAATATTGTCTTTATTTTTACAAAGCAGTCATTACACGAAATGTTATTTTTTTTTAAAATATTTTTATTACGTATGTTTCAGAAAATATAAAAATGTTACTAATATGATCAAAAATAAGCATTATTTGGTTTAAAAATCTGTGTAAATAGTGGGCCAATTTTCCCCGGTATACTTTATGCCTGTACATTCAGTATAAAGATTTAGGAAAACTCAGAGTGATTAGGTACGAAGAAATAGGGTGAGTTAAGGTTAGTTTATTTTTTTTTTCATTTTTTTTTGGTTGACGGAGAAGGATTTACGGAAATAGAATGAGAGGGGGAAAAAAAGAAAAATGAATAAATAGATGGACATACTGACAATTACACATGCAGGGACTGAAATACAACGAGTAGTTTCACTTCTAACCCTCGTACTGGCAACGCTCTCTCCACCCATTTCGTAATTATACACATTAATAGTTAAAAAAAGTATTTAATTTCATTAAAAATCCGAACATTTCAACGTTAGCTTCAAAACTTTCTTTCATATTGATAGGTGAAGCGCTGAGAGGTAAGTTCATAGGATTTGACCGAGATATATGACGCTATCATAATGCCACCTTTGAATAATTTACATAAATAATTCTATAACGCTTACTATATATTCATTAAAATTAATATTGTGAATTGAAATATAGATCATAGATGGCTCTGTTCATTATTTTCATAATTTCAAGGATATTTTTTGAGTTGAAATAATCAATTATAACATTTTTTTCATATTTTAATAAATTACTGTCGTGTTTAATGTGAGTAAAGTTTGTTGTATTTAATGTGAATAACCATATGAGTAAAGATTTACTTCATATTATATTAATAATGAAAACGATAATCTTACAAAGAGTTTATAATAATTATAAGTGTAATTAAATTAGTTATAAATGAACAATTTAAAAGAAAGAAATATTTATTAAAATCCATTGTCTTCGACATTTTTTTTATTTTATTGATTCTGTATATTTTTGCATATATATTAAGATTTAAATCTTTCCTTAATGGTATGTAATACAATTCTAAAATATAAAAATCCTACTTGTAAATTAATTAATATTGGAACTAGTTTGTGCAACTTCCTTTTTACGAATCTAACGGTTATAGTATGGTCACAGTACCTACAAAAGGAAGGTGTTTGCGGCAAGCCGTCAAAGGTCCTGCGGCGTCCCGGACCTATTGTGACAATACAATCATGACAAAAGCGGTAATGCGATGTAAGTCGCTAGCTGCCATTATAACAGACGCGGCTCATCTGTGACAGATATATGCGATTGTGTCGTAAACGAAGACGCGGTCCGGCTGCACTACGTGCGGCTTAAAGTTTGTTTACAAACTTTAATTAAACTGTAGTAGACAGTTTCTTAATTTGCTTTTAATTGCTGGTAATGTGAAAACGGCTTTTCGAATTAGTTGACGGAATATGCTATTTTTGTTTAACCAACTGGGATGAGGAATAGCTTGATCTTATTCATCTATACAAGTAACTCACGGATAACTTTGTGATTACTGTGTTAAATAAATAAATGGTATCATCGAAGCAAATAGTAAATAAGAAGATATGCATCAGAATAAGAATTGTCAGTGATTATAATAATAACTAGCGTGACCCGTGCGAAGTCTTCGCATTATTTATTCCATTATGAAGCTCAGATGACAGATCAAACAAATATTTTACTAAAATTGACATATAGAGGCGCAAGTATCAAAAGCATTGAGCTAAAGCGCCACTTTATTTATACGTGAGTGGATTTGAAATTAAACAAAAATTTTACCTACCATCAATCGTATTGACGTTGAGCCGTTAGATGGCAGCATTGCTGTTTTGTGTATATAATTTTAATAATTAATTAATTTGCAAAAACAATAGCAATAATAAATTTTTTAGTTGTGGATGCCGGTAGAGCAAGCAATTATCTATAAAATGATATATAATTTATGTGGATTAGTTGTGAGGTTTTTTCTAAAAAGGGAGAGTAACATCTTAACCTTAGCGTATCAATATATGATGATGATGATGATGATGATGATGATGTAGGTACTTTCTTACTAAATGATCATTAGACAAATTGTTTTTGAACCGGAAACATAGACTTTGAATATTTTGATTTTTTTTGGACCATAATCTTTAAGAATGGATAATGAAATAAAGAACTTTTTGATGAATCTAAGAAGAATTAACTGGTCACAAAAGTTGTATGAAATAGAAATAATTGGCTGTGATATGTTGGAAGAATTAGTGACATGTTGGAAGAATAGGGTAATAAAGAGATTACTCGAAAGAAATACCCATAGAAAGATCCAAAAACAGATGGAAACTATGTAAGAAGATTTAAAAAACTGAGTGTTGCCAACTGAAAAAGAATAGCCTACAAAAATCTGTCAAACACAAGTGGGCATTTATAACATTTATTAGTACATAATATTCCTATTAAACTATTTATAAAGTTTTAATTTTTAGAACGAAAATATGTTACCTACTATATCTTTCACAGACGGATATATAAAAAAAGAATTATGTGTCTCATGATTCTAGGTCAACCTGAATTACCTTATAGGTTTTGATTTATTTACGAGTGTCAAAATATGCCGCATAAATGGCTGGAAGGAGAATATAAGAATTTTTTTATGTGATAACTACAAAATAATGATTTTCCGATTTTTTCCTTTATTTGTGTTATGATACCTTGCTTCAGGCCAAATTTCACAATCGTAGATCAGTGGGAAGTACCATATTAGTTTTAATTTATTTGCGAGTATCAAAAAATGATTGCGTTAACTTAGAAGCTTGATTTTTTCACAACTCTAAGGGACCATAGATATAAGCATTTGATATTAATTTCAAGTTGGTACCTCTATATGTTCCTTATAAAATTGTCTGACGAAGTGATCTTATAACGGTTCCTTTTTTCCTTATCAGGCACTAAACCCTAAAAAGAAGGATCTAAAATTTAAGAAAGACCAGGGTTCTACAAGGGTTCTAGTGCTAGGGTAGAAGAAATATTAGCGAGGGAATGGTATTTTAAATTGCATTTTATAGTGCAGTTACGGTGATGTTTCATAGCATGATAGAGGTAGGATACCAACAGAAGAATCAGGATTGAGGTCAAGTGAAATAGCACTTTCGAGTCTCCTTCTGACAGAATATTTTCTAAAATTGTTGTCAAATTTTACACTTTGAGTTTTCTTTTCCAATATCACACCGAGGCAACATGGCAATAGCTTTATATATTATGCATGCCACCTTCTTTGCTTTCTTTCTAAATTTGCTCTTTTTATGTTTTTTTTATTCGCTTTTAATATTCTTAGTGTTCTGTATCTTAAAAGAGATAAACTAAGCTCTTAATAGATAATTCATATCCCTGTCCGTTAGTCCGTCACAGCCGATGTTGGAAATTGAAATTTAACGTAATAGTAGATTACGCAGTGACCCCAATGTTTCAAATATTTATATGATAAAATTTGAGGGCCCAAATTAAGTATTTAATAAACAAGTTTAGGTTGAATCTGATTAAAAAATTATAGAAAACCCATAGATATCATTCTATTTCTCATAGTTGTTGAAAAATTTGCCATATTTTAAAACCTCTCAGAGCTATTCAAGATATTAAGACGGTGAAACACTATATTAACATTTATAATTAGCCTTATAGAAATACTTCCTTATCTTAAATGTTTAAACTACGAGTACTAGACGTATTTAACATATTTTTTAGATTTTTTACGGTTGTTGAATTTACTTAAGCGTATTTTTATTGCCACAAATATTATAAACGAAACGAAGTCTTATAAAAAATAAATATAATTCTAAATTAACAGATCGCGATTGCAGTACGACTTCGCCCTAACCGCCCTTAGTGCTAAATAATAACCATTATCGCTTACATGCAGGCACGCATAGACCACTCGTCGCTGGACAGCGGTAACGAGGGTTAACACGCCACGTCTCTCGTACCCATTGAGTTGTCTACAGCTCTGTTTGTTTGTTGTAACGCTACACGGATTATACGCGACGTGTTGATTGACGTGCTAAACGATGTACTCGCAAATAGAATTAAAAAAAATAGTAGGCGAATTACGACAAAGTTAAGTCAAACGTCATGCTTTTAAGTGTTACTTAAGTATATTATAAAGATCGTAGGCACAGATCTAAGAAAAAAGGAGATAAGTCATATGCAGTCATTCTACCAAGCAAAGCGTGTCACTTTCATAAAGAGCGAGATAGCAAATAACCAATCATATCGAGCTCACTTGATCAATAAGTGCGGAGCTGAAACAATATATTCTACATATCGAAGCATCTATCTATGTATAAGCAAGTGGTATCACTCTGTAGGGAGAAACAGTTACGATGTTTAAAGTCTTCAAATTATGACTTGTAAATGGAAAGTAACTCCATGGGGAACTTTATGAATTATTCTTGAATTGTTACAGCAAACAATCAAAGCACTTTTAGCAAATCAAAACAAGGGATTTTTAGAAATAAAACGGGAGATGTAGCACGTCCCCGCGCACCAATATTATACTGGCGGCGAGGTGGCGATCGACACATCGAGTGTGTTCAAAGTGTGTACACTGGATGCCAAAACTGGACACGCGTACACACTTTGTATGGCGTCTCCTTTTCATTCTATCCTCCTTGATCATAGGTCAGCGGTATTAATTTTTTTTCAGAATTATGAAAAACTAGGTTTTACGAGCAGCTCACGTGGTTATAGTTACAAACTTGTAGAGAGAAATTAAATCATGAAGCGCCATATAGAATAGTTAAGAGAAATTAAATAATAAGCTTTTATTTTCGTGACTTTATAATAAAAATGACAATATTCCCTGCAATATCCCTAAATATTCCCTGCAAATATATCCCCTGTAAAAATATTCCCTGTAAAAATATTCTCTGCAAAAATATTTCATGTAAAAATATTCCCTGCAAAAATATTCCCTGGAAAAATATTATCTATAAAAATATTCTCTGTAAAAATATTTCCTGCAAAAATATTCCCTGTAAAGATATTCCCTGTAAAAATAGTCCCTGCAAAAATATTCCCTGTAAAAATATTCCCTATAAAAATATTCCCTGTAAAATATTCCCTGTAAAAATATTCCCTGTAAAAATATTCCCTTTAAAAATATTCCCTGTAAAAATATTCCGTGCAAAAATATTCCCTCTAAAAATATTCCGTACAAAAATATTCCCCGTTAGAGATTAAAGGGAGTGATTCTGTTGTTCCTTTATATTGCGTTTTAAAAAAAAGCAAGTCAGTCTGTGGCATCCTTGTGACATTTCTTCATCATTCCGTTTGTATACATTTTCAGTTTCAAATAGGAATTTTCCCAATCGAATGCGACTTTTCGGGATAAAAGTAGACTATACGGTTTTCCAGCCCGCCAAATATCTTCGTGCAAAGAAATCACGTCGATCTACTGTTCCGTTGCAAAAAGACAGGTAAAAACACTTTCGAATCTATAATATTAGTTAGGATTTCAAACCTGAAAAATTAAAATTTATAAAAACTTCGTAAGTAGAAAATTGATTATTTTCTTCATAATGAAAGATATTATGGAAAGTGAGCCGGGTTTATTCTGAATTTATTAAATACATTTAAAAACAAAAATATTAAATAAAAAAAAGGTTTCTAAATAAAGCTTTTATTGAATATTAAAATTGGCTTTAATTCTGTAGAAATTCATTATTCACAATTAAATGAAACCACGTGATGTAGTATTATTTCTACTTTCTTTAATTTCTTTACCACGACCTAGGTTTCGTTGTATTACAACATCTTCAGGTGGGATATTAGCAAAGAGTCTTTGCTAATATCTCACCTAAAGATGTTGTAATACAACGAAACCTAGGTCGTGGTAAAGAAATTAAAGAAAGTAGAAATAAAGCTTTTATTTTAAAGTAAGAAATATACGGAACTTATCAATGCAAGAAGATAGGGCTTAAACTCAATGGGTCTATTATTTCCTCTGATGAGTATCGTCTACCTCAATCATCATCATATGTTGTCACTGGAAACAAGTATGCCCGCCAAATTTCAAGTGTATCGTTCATCGGAAAGTGTCTGAAATATCGAATAAAATATTTGCTATAATACCGGGTCTCAAAACTGTGATTCAAATTGATCTGGAGCTCTTTTCAATACCATTATTAAATTACTGATATCGCAATTACGATATTGCAGGCTGGCAATTTAAATATTCCAATTTAATTCCATATTCTTGTTAAACGACTTGACTACGTCACGTCTTGGTGGCCGATTATCTTATTATATGTTATTTGAATTTTTGATTTATGAATTTTAAGATACAAGCTGGCTAGATCTGAAAATTGTTTGACGAATCTAAAAAATTTACCAAGTATAAACTTACTTAATGATAAGAAAAGAACGCCAATAGCGTATTGTGGTGTCATTTTCATGCAAGCGAATGATACAAGTAGATGTCCCCACTCTGAAGCCACCAGTAAATAGATAAGTTAAAACACTCTCCTTTTAAATGCATTTTCATAATTTCTCCAACACTGGTGTTTAATAAATTTATATTTTCATAAACTTTTATTAAATACATTTAAATTGTCAATTATCGTATGAAGATATCGGAAAAAAATCAACGTCCATCTCGGCTCACTTTTTACGCGAGCCAGTTCCCAATTCACTACTAGGGAGCGGCCCGTCAAGTTCGCGACGCGCGGTGCTTCATATGCGCGCCATTATTTTTAAGTCGAATAACAATTTAAGTAGACTCTTTATCTTACTATTTTGGAGTGATTTAAAATTATTCTATACTACAATAAAATTAACACGTACCAATTTGTTGTGACTTTAGATGAATGTGCAGTTACAAACAGTTAAATCATTATGAATACACAATAAAGATTTAGATAATGCCAAATAAAAAAAACGCAACGTTTGCTAGAATCTCGAAGTCTATTTCATTAGTTGTATGTACGCGATACCTACAAGATCAGCTCCTGATTCTATTATAAATATCTATGATATTGCGAGTGTTATAGCCAAAACGGGCAAATACTTTGAAGATCCCCATAGACTCCTGTTGATTTAAGGAATTCAGTGACAATCGTAGATGTATTGAACGTATCGTAGCAGACTTCTTCCAAATTTCTATAATTAACGATAGTGATGATGACAACGACTAAAAGGAAGGAGACGAAGTCTTCCTATTTAATACAGCGAATTACTACGGTTCATAAAAAAGTGTTCGCGGAATAGAGGGGATGGCAAGGGGTGGAGATTAATTATTTATATAGTTACTAATGAGAGATTTATTACATATATATATATATATATATATATATATATATATATATATATGTATATATATATATATATATACATATATATATATATATATATATATATATATATATATATATATATAGTATATGTACCAAATTTTAGTTTAACTGCGTCACAAATGTTTGAGATAACCCGGCGTGTACCTGCGGATTTGAGACGCAGGACATGAGCCATGTTTTGTGCCACTGCAGTGAGCACGATGATGCGCGTAGAGTTTTTTTTGAGAGCATACTCCTAAATAGTAGAGTAGAATCACGCGGTAACTTAGAACGTGGTATCTTTAGTCACCGAGACCTGGTTGAGAATGGACCAATCTTTGAGTAATTTAGAGCGTTCGCTAAAAGCGTTCTAGAAAAAATGGAGGTACTAAATGATTCATTGAGGAGGTACAGACTCTAACCCTGTTGGGTGGAAGCGCTGTGTAACGAAACTGTGTAACTGTGTCTTCGAAATTCCCCTAATAGTGTCCCGTATTGTAGATACGGGACACTATTAGGGGACTTTCGAAGGTCCCCTCTTTTGTATGAGGTGGGCCGTTACGAGCCCCAGAAGGGGCCCTGAGACAACCCAGGTGGAAATGGCGGGAAGAGTGCGTCACTAACCTATGAGCTATTATCGACCAAGCAACTCAGTATGGAAGAAATCATCAACTATGGAGAAAATCGAATTTCGAGCTGCCATCAAGTTTCTGACTAAGCAAAGAAAAACATCACAAGTCGTATTTAATGAGATGTCATTGGATCTGTTAACCTAGTAAACCATGATTTACAAGAACCATAATCTCTTCAAATAAGACAGAGCTTCGATCGAAGACTACTCGCGTTCAAGACGGCTGATCGAGGCCATCTCCTCGAACATTGTTGAAAAAGTTTATATTGGAAGATTACAAATTTTTATCTTAATTGCTCTACTTTTTAAAATAGCAAGAAAACTTTAAAAAACTATGGAAATATATGATGTGCAGTAAAGAAAATTAAGAGAGGCACAATCATTTAATTTATAGTACTGAATACTTATCAAGACAGCCCGCCTCGCGATTAACCGATTTTTTAATACGAGACAAGCATCTTTAACAATTGTTTAGTACAACAATTATAATTTAACAATTTGTAAATTTATTCTAAAAATTTAAACTTGATAGGAGACACAAATTAATCCCAATTATATTAATCGTAGACTTTAATTTAATTAATATCTGTATTAAAAAAATCGTAATGAGATTGGCACAAATACTGAAAATGCATAACTGAATCACAAAGTCTATAAAGAAATTTATTAAATAAATAAATTTAATTCGTAATTTTGTTTAAAAAACATATAAAATTATATGTCGTTTAAACAAAATTGCTTCAACATAAATGCTCATTGGTTAAATTGCTATTAGCAACAAATAGATTTCGTTAGCGGCCACTTGGATACTAAAGTATTGACAGATACTCTTTAAACATCGGACTTTCAATATTATAAGTTTTGTTACAGTTTTGAAAACTTATGAACAAGTTACGTGATAATTTCACTATTATATATCTTTAATCAACTAAAAAATAATATTAGGTTCCTTTGTGTAGGCGAAGAAACCTTAAAAGTATTTAAAAAAGGTATGCATATTCAGCTATACTTACCTATTGTACAAAACAATAGTTTAATAAACTACAATTATCTACCATACGTTAGTTTCGCAACACGCCGCTAGGAAACTCACTCGTTGTAATATAAAGAAAGGAAAATATCTTAAAAATACTTTAATATAATTGGATTTAAAAAATTATTAAATGACGATAATTAAATGTTCGATTTCAATGTCAAATAGATAAAAATAAAAAAAACACTTTATTTTGAATGATTGAGCTTATAAGCGTTTTCAGCCGCCCTTCTGTGAATAGTCGATATTATCACGAAAATTTAAACGATACTACAAAGACTAACGTGAAATTCGCATACAAACGAGCAGCCTATTTGTGGAACGATTCACGTTTTTAAAAATCTACTATAGTAAAATGTGTTATTTTATGCTTCGCCGACCTATTTTCGTCACATATTTTTGTGAATTTACTGCACCAGTTACATCTAATCATGAGTAAAAAATACTCACTTTAGTTCATTGCGGTTTCTCTGTAAAACCCGAACATAAAAAACTGCTCTCTTCCTTAGATTAATGATCGTTTATTTTCCCGGAAACAGGCGCGCTGCCCCAGCATAATGTAAACCAATAAAGAAGATATACACTTACACGAAACCCACTTGGACATAAATCCATAGACAACTCGGATATTCATTTGTAAAGAGCCATCGGAGCGTTAACGAAGAGGGATCCCCCCCACTCTCGCCAACTCCGCGGTGCTTACCCGCCGTGTGACCATTTGTAGTACGCCTCGTGGGAAAATTCCTCGAAATAGAAAAGGATATATGAATGCTATATCCTCAAAATGTTATATAAGTTTATTTATAAGCTTTTTAATCGCAAATATTGCCCAATTTATTACCCTGTTAAAGTATTTTATTACTTTTTATGAGATGCTTGATTTGGTTGTGGTTAAAGGTGAGATGAATAAAAAAATCAAGCGCGATTATATCCACGGGCAAAAGCTAGCTTACAATACATATTCAAAATGTGAGCAAATTAAATTTCACCTTTGGACCCCGCAAGAGACCGCAGTCATTATAGGAAGACTTTAACCCTATCAGGTGGAAACGCTTGACGAGAGATAGGGGACAATATTTAGGTCGTCGAAGGTCTTTGCATACTTATTTAGCATAAGGTGAGATGGTACGGACCCATGGAGAGGTCCTAAGGTAGCCCGGTGGTTTAGAAATAATTACGATTGAACTTATCCAAAGGGCGTTCCTTCGATACCTGCTTAGACAGTATTAATTATACCGTCTTACTTAGACAGTATTAATTATACCATCTTACTTAGACAGTATTAATTATGCCGTCTTACTTAGACAGTATTAATTATGCCGTCTTACTTGGACAGTATTAATTATGCCGTCTTACTTAGACAGTATTAATTATGCCGTCTTACTTAGACAGTATTAATTATGCCGTCTTACTTGGACAGTATTAATTATGCCGTCTTACTTAGACAGTATTAATTATGCCTTACTTTGGCAGTATTAATTATGCCGTCTTTTCATTTTAATTGTTACAATTTTCATTTTAGATCAAATTCATTTTAGGTTTTTAATTGTTATTATATACAATATGATGATTATTAATGAACAAAGAGATAATGAGCAGATCACTAAAATTAAATAGAATGTAATGTTAAGTAGCTATAACTGTGTACTACTGGAACTGATACGGAATATTCTCTACATTATATACGAAAAATGAAATGGGCTGAACCTATATTTATAATTTAGGAAAAGAAACAAAAGAGCTTGATTCTTTTCCTAAATTATAAATATAGGTTCAGCCCATTTCATTTTTCTTATATAATGCCGAGAATAATCCGTATCATTTCCTGTTGTAGACAGTTATAGTTACTTAATATTACATTCTATTTAATTATTTATATAGAAATACAAAACCTTACAATTGTGTACCTATTAACGCCAAATATTTGAAAAGAGCTTGTTTTTTTGACAACATCAATGGGCGGTAGAGCAAGATGAAGACCTAAACTGCTATTCATGGATTGTATAGAAAAGAACATTAGAAGTACTGAAAGTCAAGAACGGGACTATTGCTAAGGACAGACCAAAAATTGGAGATGACTACTTGGAAACGCCAGGATTCATCCCGGACCGTCGAGGAAATGAAGATTAAAATAGAAAAAGGTATATAATATTGTGCCGCTTTAAAGGTGCCACTTCCACTACTGATAGGCTAGTCACCATATTCGCCGCTTAAAATGAGCTCGCCACCAACAACGACTGCTGTGAGTTGATTAAATTTGAGCTCCAAGGAATAGTCGATGATTCGATATAAAATGTCGACAACTGAGGTTTGAATTTAGAGAAAAGTTTCAGCTTTTCTTTTCTTAATTTTTTTTTCATCCTCTTCCTTCGCAAGGAATTGATTTTGTAAATTTCAATTGGCGGCGCACTAAGAGCAGAAAGTTGGCGGCATTGATTGATTGATGTTGAATACTAACTGATCGGAATAACTTATTCTCAAACTTTTCTCATTATTTCAATGTTATCGGTACTTAAAACGATTTGTGTCAAACGGTAATCATAGTCGGTATTCAGTACTTATAGCATCATTGGCTAAGTTTTGGGTGTAATGTAAATTATTATTTTGTTGTTATAATGAAATATATCCTAAATTATGTTTACGTGATTAACATAATGACTTCATTCCGAAGGCGTGATATATTTACGTATATCGCACTTTTAGTATAAATAGGTCTAACGTAATAAAATGGTTAATACATACACCGCACCTTTGTAATGAACCAGACCTAACTCAATACGTCGGTACGATATATTAATTACATATATCGTACTTTTAATATAAAAGAGATCTAACTCAAAAAATGGGTACTATATATTTTCATGTACCGCACCTTCAGAATGAAATTGATCAGTTCAAGGAATGAATGTGATCTATTTACATATATCGTCCTTTCATTATAAAAGAGACCTAACTCAAAAAATGGGTACTATATATTTTCATGTACCGCACCTTCAGAATGAAATTGATCAGCTCAAGAAATGGATGTTATATATTTACATATATCGTACTTTCAGTATAAAAGAGACCTAACTCAAAAAATGGGTACTATATATTTTCATGTACCGCACCTTCAGAATGAAATTGATCAGCTCAAAAATGTATATGATCTATTTACATATATAACACCTTCAGTATAAAATAGACTTGCCTCAAAAAATGTGTACTATATATTTAAATGTACCGCACCTTCAGAATGAACCAGACGTAATTAAAAAAATTGGGTATTATATATTTACCCATGCCGCCATTCAGAATGAAAAAGCCTTATTTAAAAAAAACTAAAGAGATGTATTTCCATATAATTTAGGGGAAAAGATAGTTATGGATGGTTAAGGAAAAGATAAGTATGTACCCTGATAAATATAAACATCTGAACAGGATCAATTTGCAATGAAGCGTGAATTACAGATGATTCAAAGAAAAAAAAATTTATTTAGAATGGATATTGTCTAGAAAGGAAGAAACAGATAATTATGTTAAATGATTGATACACACAGCTAAAACAAAATAAAATGCTGCTATGGAAACTATAAAATATAATAAAACCGATAGCAAGTGCCAGTCGGAAAACTGAGTTTCTTAAATTTTTTATTTCCAATATTGTTGGAATAAATTTAATAGAGCGATATATTTTTTATTCCGTAAATTAGTAGAAACATAATTAGTTTTATGATAAAACTTAATTTTATTATATTGTGATACAGCGTCATCTGCAAGTAGAAACTTGGTTAGCGCTTAATTTTATTGTGTTACATTATGTAAGTATTTAGTTTAAATGAAAAAATAATATTATTGAATTAATTAGTGATATTTATATTAACTAACTAATATATATATATATATATATATATATATATATATATATATATATGTATATATATATATATATATATATATATATATATATATATATATATATATATATATATATTAGTTAGTTATTAAAACGTTGTACATTGTATGACGTCGGACGTTGTATGAACACCGCAAGTATTATGAGCTGACGGTCTAGGACGTTTTCCTGTTTTCCAGTAATTGACAATAAAGATTGTTTTTTTTTGTACAAAAATTGTAGTATTTTAAAAGTTCTTACCGATGTATGTTTTTACAGGATAAATTTTAAGCGAATTTTTTTTAAATTTTGAACCGCGCCATTTTACATTTATCAAACAAATTTTGTTTAATTTTTAACCGAATCGGATTATAATAACCAAAATTATTCTGCCATATTGGCGTCCAATTTTTAAACCTTTGGCGCGTTTGAAACGCGTTACATGTGACCTTTAAAATTTCTTGAAACCGAATTTCAGCAGAATCGACTACAAATGTAAATACTCGTCCACCATATTTACGCCGCCATCTTGAATTTTATTATTAAAAAAAGTATCGAATTATATTGTCATGGCAACTACATATGTATGCAAAATTTCAGCTCGATCAGTTGAAAAAAGTAGATTAAAACTTGAGTAAACATTTTTATTTGTAAAGACATACGAAGCGAGATAAATCAAAGTTTGTATTAAAAAATACGACCTTTCAAACATCATATTCTTTGATCCTGACTCACTGATTCACTCATCAACACCTATAGAGTACTTTCAAAATTTCCTTTCTTAAATATCGTATTCTTTGATTCTGACTCACTGATTCACCCGTCAACACCTATAGAGTACTTTCAAAATTTCCTTTCAAATATGGTATTCTTTGATTCTGACTCACTAATTCACTCGACAACACCTATAGACTTCCAAAATTTCCTTTCAAATATCATATTCTTTTGATTCTGACTCACTGATTTACCCGTCAACACCTATAGAGTACTTTCAAAATTTCTTTTTAAATATCATATTCTTTGATTCTGACTCATTGATTCACTCATCAAGACCTATAGAGTACTACCAACATTTCCTTTCAAATATCATATTCTTTGATTCTGACTCACTGATTCACCCGTCAACACCTATAGAGTACTTTCAAAATTTCTTTTCAAATATCATATTCTTTGATTCTGATTCACTCGTCAACACCTATAGAGTACTTCCAGTTTGTCTAGAATCTTAACATTTTGGTGAAGAAAAGTTTGATATCAAAAGAAAACTTAATTTTTGTTTGTAAAGTATCTACTTATTTAGCTTTACGATAATATGATATAACGATGTAGTTCCATCAGGAAGCTAATTATACTCTTAAATAACCCTTTGTTTATAGTTGTAGCTATACTCATGAAGCACTATTGTGGAAATGTTTTCACTAAAAAAAAAAGATCCAAATAATCCCTTCTGATCCCCCCCAATTGAATGACACCTCCATTAAACAGGCTAAGAAGAACAAATCAATTACTCATTGTGCTCTGAACGCCGACGACAAGACTTAGTCCGCAGACCTGTCGTCGGCTTAACGCACAAAGCACTGTTCACTTACTGTCCTTAACAATAAACATACAGCGTAAAGTACGCTTATTATCACGCAGCAGGACATTATTCACGGTGCCACGCCTCGTCACGCTAGTCCGATCTGTCAATACTCTCGTCCTGGCGGTTCCTTTGTACTGAAATAATTGAAAGTTAGTCGTCCTATGAAATATTTGAGAATTCGAGTTCACAATGAATAACAAAGCAGTGTATACTTGGTTATATGCGCTACTTCAAAATTGGTTAACTTTACAGTCAGGTATCCCTGTTACGTGTAAAAACAAATATTTAATTTATTCTAGCTCTGCCTGCGACTTCTTAAGCGTAGGTCGTTGAAAAATGTACCGATACCATTTTTACACGTTCCATGCTTCACTTCTGGCCACGCCCGTCTCGTCATTGTCTGCCCGGGTGGAAAATTTCATTGCGCGATTTAAAATACACGTATCGCCATCTATTAATGTACACAAGTACACTATACATTTATGTAATTACTACGCGTCCAGCAGTTAGGTATATATATATATATATATATATATATATATATCGAGCGAACCATTTCCATGGAAATAAAAACTATTTGTTACTTCAAGTTAACTCCTATGTTTTTTTTTCCAGAAACTCCATCCGAATTTTATCAGTAGTTTTCACGTTATAAGTACATAAGAAAACACACAAACAGATAAAAATGCCGAAACTGATCTTAATACCTAGTATCACTTATCTTTCGTTCTCCCCATTTTTTTTGCGAATATTTTTAATATGCAGACAGGTAAAGTTTACAGTTTTATTATACGTATAGATTATTTGTAATTTTCATAAGTTTATTTGCGTCTTTTGCACATTCAACTATCCCAACTGGGCAGTTTTAAACGACAAACAAACATTAACAGTTGTAGTCGCACCAGCAAGTTTAATTTTTAGCCACGTAATCGAGAATTTAAGTGAACATTTGAAATGGCACTTTTTAGTAATGTTTTAAATATATCGTCTCGTAATCATGTAACATGGTAGAACTGTCGAAGCACTTTAGGTTTGAAGGGATTAATCAGTTTATGTTTTTCAGACATGAACCAATACTTCCAGGGCTTCTCTTAGTGTCTTCGCCAGGCGTTTTTCGGGTCGAAAATGTCTTAGATTTTGACACTTTCTTCTGGTCGATAGAGTCAGTGCTGTTTTAAATTTTGGCACTTTCTGCTGGTCGATAGGCAGTTCGGATTTGGAAAGAGACTGTGGGTTTCTTCAAATAGTTCATAATTTATTGTAATATGTTTATATTTTAGTAGTATTCTTTATTCTTTCCTCGGCACTTCTGTAGTATTATTGATGGTTCATAGTTTATGGTAATGTGTTTATAATTTAGCAGCTGTTGTTTTTATTCAATGATTGACACTTTTTAAATGTTATGGATTGTTCATAGTATATTGCGATATGGTTATTATTTTGCAATTGTTGTTTTATTCTCCCATTGGCACTTCTGTAATATTATTGATTTTTTATAGTTTATTGCAATATGTTTAAAATTTAGCAGTTGCTGTTTTTAATTTCTGATTGACACTTCTGAAATATTATTGATAGTTAATAGTTTGTTGAGATATGTTTATAATTTTACAATTGTTGTTTTTATGCTCCCATTGGTACTTCTGTAATATTACTGATTGTTTATAGTTTATTGCAATATGTTTAAAATTTAGCAGTTGCTGTTTTTAATTTCTGATTGACACTTCTGAAATATTATTGATAGTTCATAGTTTGTTGAGATATGTTTATAATTTTACAATTGTTGTTTTTATGCTCCCATTGTTACTTCTGTAATGTTATTGATGGTTTATAGTTTATTGTAATATGTTTAAAATTTAGCAATTCATATTTTTAATTTCTGATTGATACTTCTGAAGTATTATTGATAGTTCATAGTTTATTGCGACATGTTTATAATTTTGCAATTGTTGTTTTATTCTCTCATTGGCCCTTCTATAATATTATTGATGTTTTATAGTTTATTGTAATATGTTTAAAATTTAGCGGTTATTGTTTTTAACTTCTGATTGACAGTTCTGAATATTATTGATTATCCATGGTTTATTATAATGGGTCTACAATTTAGTAGTTATTTTATCTATTTTATGGTTGAAAATTCTATTATATTATTTTTTATTAGTTACCAGGGTCTGTCCGCGACTTTGCCACGGTAGTATTAAAAAAATGTAAAACATTTTTTTTTCAAAGAAATATTTATAGATTTTAATGAAGCCAATATTATATTTAGAAAGTAAGTATAATTTTCAACATAATTTTTGAAATGTGACTTGTTGTGCTGCTGTGCGGAAAGCCGCGCGTTTTGTATGACGGTAGTTTGGTTTAAAATGTGGTGCAAGAATTGTCAATTGAATTTAGCACGTTAACTAGAACATATCCCATTGCGTTACAAAAATCAAATTAATAGATGGGCATTCAGTTTTTCGTAATAATTTTTTAATGCCTGTATTCACTACTTCTGTAAATGATAGCCCGTTTATGTACCTTATATCTTTTCTTTTAACATATATATTATCTACATAAAGAATGTTATTGAAATCCGTTTAGGTATTTAAGAGTAAAATAAATAAAAACAAAAAAGGACCATGTTTCACTTTTTTTACACTTGTGGGGATGTGCAACTAATTATTCTGAAGTATTCATGTTACGTTGTTTTGATATTGTTTCAATATTAGGTATTAATACGTAAAAATGAATGTGTGTAATAAGGATGGCAAATGTTAATTGTAATGTCATTTTTTAGTAATGCTCATTGTATTTTAGGAAAACGAACGAGACAGGGAGACGTCATTGTTCTGCCCTTACCATTAAATTTAAAAGCTCGTAACTAGCTTATTTTTTAATTAATTTTAATATTTGCGACGACTAGTTTTCAAACTATATGACAATGATATTTTACTAAAACAACAAATTTATAAGTTATCAAATGGTGTTTAAAGTTTGGTATTTAATTCGTCAATTTTACTTTTTCATTACACGTGCTCTTCCTATGGTTAACTAATTATTAAACCATTAAAATTAAACCACATATTTACACTATTCATCTAAATCTGTGAGTTAAACGGATAAAACCATCTCTCGGCTTATTCAGATACTTGTGTTTTATCATATTTATCCTTAGCTGCATCATTGTCATTAAAGCAGGTCTGTTTTGATTAAATATTTTGTTATGGAATATTCGTATATAATTTTTCCGATTTGGTATTCGTAAATTTATCGAACATTCCCATGTGATTTTATCGAATATTCCGTATTCGATCGTAATTTTAAAGAATATTATAGCGTGTGATTTCGTCGAAAATTCAAAATTTCATTATAATTTTATCGAATTTTCGTATGTGATTTTGTCGAATATTCGATATTCATGGTCAATTTGTCGAATGTTCCGATATGATATTATCGAATATTCGGTGTACGTTCTTAATTTTGTCGAATATTATGTATTCGATTGAAATTTTAATGAATATTAATTTGTGATTTCGATCGAATGAATATTAGTTTATGATTTAGTCGTCTGGCTAGAATTCGTAAAAATTAAAATAAAGTTGGCATTCGATTGTAATTTTAATGAACATTAGTTTATGATTTTGTGAAATATTCAGTATTTCATCGTAATTATATAAACATTTTTATATAATTTTATCGAATATTCGGTATTCATGGTAAACCTGAATAGACCTATGTGATTTTATCGAATGTTCGTTCTTAATTTTGTCAAATACTCGGTATTCGATGACAAATTAGTCGATGTATAATTTTGACATTCGATCGAAATTATGTTGAATATGTGTATGTGGTTTTATCGTCTGGTTACAATACGTAAAAAAAATTCACAAAAAGTGAATTGAAAACCGAGCTAATGTCACGAAATCAATGCACGATATTTTTATTTCGTATTTCAGGCGCATTTCTTAATTTAACTATTATTTTTACAAAATATATTCAAATTAAAAAAAAGGTAATTAAAATATAAATACAATTCAATTTACAGGGTAAAAAACTTATATTTCGGCAAATTTCGGACGACAATATTATATTAGATTTGTTATAATGAATTTCGAAAATTGGTCAACATTTTTAAAATTTGCGATACGAAAACAATTTTAAATACTGGATCGTTTATAAACAATGCAACGTTTTTGGTACGTTGATTTTCCTACCTCTCCTAATAACTCCATGTAGACATTTAGTATGACCCCCCCCTCCCCCCGTAACATACTTAATACATTAAATATGCATAAAATTTCCAAAATTTGAATATTTTCAGGATTGTGTAAAAAACGGAAAACTTTGTTCCAACCGGGTGTCCCACTTGACCTCCCGTCCTTTTTTAGTTATGAAAGTGTTGTAGTGCTATCAGTTCTTGCTACGTGTGGAAAATATGAAATAAATTGTACTTCTGGAACGAGGTGAAAATTTAATTGAAGTTTCCCGATACATTCAGATATACATACGTGTGAAATTATTATAAAGCTCGTTAAATATAATGACAATCCTGGTACTCTATAAGTAAGAATTACATTTTCCTTTTAATTTATTAAGGTGCATGACAGTGCCAATAACGATAATAACTGCAGTGGTTATTAAATTAAGTATAAAAAACAGGCATAAAATCAAACTAACTAACCGTTGCCTTTTATGTGTGAATGTAAGAAAAGATCAATCCCGATATAAAATCCAGCCACTCTACTCAAACACTGACTACCATCTCGGCCAGTAAATCATACAATCGTATCGTGTGTCAGTTAGGCTGCGCACGCGCATCTGCCGCCACTGGCCACGCCCCCTCGCTTGTCACGCGACGTGCAGACACTTCACCATTTGTATTTATCGAATTTATTTATGAGGCTTTGTGGTCGTAAGTGTTTGCTTGTTATATACGATTGATGTGCATGGGGTGTACCATATTGTAAGTGCTTTATTTTATAATAATTTATATATTATAGGAATAAACGTGATTCTTAAGGCAGTTATCAATATTTTACTAGTTCTGACGCGTGGCAGTGTGTTAACGAAGTTCCGAAGAGTAAAATGAATGACAATGTCTGACACTGCCGCAGTTATCTTCTATCTCATCTGCAACGTAATTTCCGTCCAAACTTGACTCGGGTTCTTCGAATACTTTCCAAGTTGTCTGAGTCCACTTACGTAGTCTTTATACGCGGCAGTACTTCGCTTTGGTTTTGGATTCCCACCCAGAGTTTTCGGTATCATTCTCGTATCCATTCTCTTTATTCTACGCGTTTGGGTGTTTTTTTTTGCAATTTTTATTGTACTTTGCTTTCATATATTAATTTTTCTTAAATTAAAAAAAATCAAACTTTTCAAATTCACAGCCTCTTATGTTATTGAGTTTTTTAGATACACACTTGAAACTCAGAGTGAATTATAATTCTTCAAAGCGTCACTTGTTTTACTCGGATCAGTTAATTAGTCTCTGAGATTTTATCACTTTCATAAACGTGCGTCGAATTCGTGAAGGAGAAAATATTGGGTTTATTTTAGCCGCACGGTTTTGCTTTATCGGTGACGTCTGACCGTCAAGGATATCCGAGCAGTACTGGCATAAACTTCTATCATTTCTCTAAAAAACGAGAGAAAATAGCAGAGTTATTGATATTTGAAATTACTTCGATATAAATTGCCTCTCATTTTGTCATGAGCACATCCCCATACTCGGTATCTATTTTAAACATGTTTCACAATTTAAAATGAGCTATTGTAAATCTAATTTGTGGGGCGAAGACGACGCGAACGATGGTTGAGGACGGCTGAACCTTAAATTTGTATTCATTTTGTTTAATATTCGAAATGCAAAAACCAGTAATTTTATTAATTGACAAACGTCTTTTATGATATTATTAAAATTAAATGTTATTTTAAGGCCAAAATCTTGATTGTCAATCAGGAAATTTTACTTAGCATCTGTTAACTAGCTAACATCAAATTTACAAATACTATTTATGTATATTTCTATTCAAAACCTTCGCAGGTACTTTTGCAAGAGGCGAACTATCCGTAGAAAATACAGCAAATATAATTAATTAATTATGTATAAAGCTACATCTCTTAAATCATTCGACACTTAATATATGAACAAAAATTCTAGTAAACAATAACTAACAAAACTACCTTCGTATCCTTGTGTTTAATATAATGTCCATTGGATAATAAAAGAACGTTTAAAATTAACTAGATATTCAAATATTATTCATTCAAATTTAAAGTGTTCTGAGGTACAATAATTTTGAATTAAGATTTTCAAAAATTCTTCCCCAGTGTAATCTTATGTGGCACAAGTAGCATGCCATACTTTATATTTCAAACTTTTTGAGAATCGTGAGTATCTGTAACACTGTTGGTGAGTTTAAAAGCTTTTATTTAGCTTGCTTCGTACGTCCTTCGAGTTCAAAACGTTTACTCAAATTTTAATCTATTCTTATCAATCGATTGAGCTGAATAAATAACATGACAACTTAACTTATACTTTTTTTTACAAAAAAATCAAGATAACGGTGCCAGTTCGGTATGGCGACAAATATTATCGTTTGTGATGACAATATATGTCCGACGATTCGACCGAAACTCAGTATCTGGGGCTTTCAAGATCGCATATGACGAATTTCAAGTCAACATTTAAAAATTCAAAATGCCAGTTCCAATATGGCAGAACAATTTTGGTAATCGTGATCAGATTCGACTGAAATTTGGTATCTAGGGATATTGAAAACCACAAATCACCAATCAAAAATAAAGGCTTGTAATTAAGTTATTTATTTTTATTTAAGTGGCGTTACATTTCTGAAATTCCAGGCCTATTTTCACCAGTCTCTTGCAAGTTTTCTTGCCGATCTCAACATGATCTTACATCAGCGGATCTATGGTATTAACACCGTGTATAATGTCACCACGAAACAAGCTCACAACTTCTATGCACGTACATATATGTATAAATATAAAATGACTACACGGCGATACGTTGCATTCAACTTCAAATTTCTAAGCGTTCCCCTTCAGTCGCATTATGTTTATTTGATCGAAGCAATTTAGTGCGAGCCACAAAAGTTAATATGAAAAATGATTTTTGGTTTTGCACTTTGTTGTCTGCTTGTCCCGGCGTCCACAATAGGGTGCGCGGTGCCAGGGTGCGATTTATTACCCTTAGCGGATAAGTATTTTCAAATTTAGCGCGTCGAATGATTTTGATAACTCACAGTCGTGTGGTGAATTCGCAAAGCCATGACTTCGACCGTTGCAACTTCATATTGTAACCTTCTTTATATTTCACGAAGAAAAATTTTGTATTGAATGAAGATAATTTTAATATTGATAAATACTAAGACAATACTGTTTACAAATAACAACAAAGCTGTAATATCGAATATATTTGGAATTAATTTTTGTAGACATTCATTCACAATTATATCATACAATTAATCACAATTAAATGAAACTACATGATGTACCACAAACTAGGTTTCGTTGTATTACCTTTGCTAATAGCCCACCTGAAGATGTTGTAATACAACGAAACCTAGATCGTGGTAAAGAACTTAAAGAAAGTAGAAATAATAATACATCGCGAAGTTTCATTTAATTGTGAAAGCTGTAATAAAAAAGTTTTATACATATAATTGTTATATAATTATATATTTATTACATATTTAATATTTTTGTGTTAACGAATATCTATATTTAAGGTTGCCATATTTTTTTATCTTTAATTTATTGTAATCCATAATTAGAGATATTCGACAATAGCTGTGTATGTTGATAAAGCTTGCAAGGAGTTCGTCTGTACACTATTCCGTAAATCTTTTTATGTTAGATCCTGGAGTTCCTTCTTTTAGCCTCCAGGCAGCTGTCTGGGGTTAACTGCTAATGAGTTCGTATGTTTTGTGAATCGTTCTTTGGACTTTTTATTCTTTCTAAATTTTGTCTTTCATAGTGTTGATGTTTAGGTCATGATGAATCCTGTCATTTGCAACATACCGCTGTGTCTCTGTTATCATTCTTAGGGTTTTGGATTGAAACATTTGCAATATTTCTATGTTTAACTTTGCTGCATTTCCCTACATTTGTATTCCATATAGGCTTAATTATACATTTATAGAACGGTCATTTGTTTTGAAGCGATAGGTGTCACTTTTTATTCAGTAGCCAGTATATTTTTCTCAATTTTTGACCCACAGTACTGCGTTTTATAAAAAGGTGTTTCGTCCAAATTAGCTGTCTGTCCATATAAATTCCTAGGTACTTGGCGTTATCAGCTTGAGGTACTTGGACACCCTTGAAGGTAAGGGGGAAAGGGGATGGACATGTATCTATTATAGTCGTGAAGGTCGCTTGGGCAGATTTATTTTCATTTGCTCCAATTTTCCAGTCTTTGAGCCATTGGGATATTTGGTCAAGGCTAGTTTGAAGTTTCTGAGCAGCAGGGTCAGTCATAAGGTTCGCTGAGAGGATTGCATCATCAACGAAGGTGCCCGTAACAACTCCGTCTGTAGTTAAAGATCTGCTGTATAGAGTAGATATATCATGGGACCCATCACACTGCCCTGAGAGACTCCTCGATGGATTTTATATAGAGATGTACTGCCATTCCCCTGTTTTACAAAACAGTATCTGTTGTCCAGGTATGGCTTAACAAAGTAGTAAAAGTTTATAGGTATACACATATAGAGTCCATCATGCCAAACTCGATCAAACGCCTGGGATATATCCAAGAAAGCTGCTGTACAATAATGTCTAGTCCAAAAGTATTTTGGATATTTTCAACTAATCTAAGAACTTGTCCTATGTCTAAGCCTAGAACTTGTCTATGCCCTAAAACTCAGTAAGAGTTTTTGTTTGAAACAAAATTGATGGTCAGGTAACAGGTCTCTCTTGGAAATAACCGATTGGAATTAATATTTCCATTACCTTAGATGGAATAGGCAGCAGTCTAATAGGCTTATCCGATTTAGCCTCAATAGCACTCTTGTCAGGTTTGAGGACCATCATTATTTGTGCTATTCCTTGCCTTCTTCTGACATCTTTTTAAAAATGTTAGCGCTATGGTAACCAGGAGCTTAACTTGAATTTAATGCATTGATTGTGTTTTTTACATTCTTAATAAACTTTGTAATAAGGGAGTCTAATTGGTGACTTTGATTCAATAAGTCAGTCATGTACTTCTTGAGTTTTGGAGAATCCCAGGTCCGGGTTAGGTGTGTAAAATACGTCTTATTTTAGGTGCTCAGCGAATTTTAAAATTTTATTCACGTCACAAGCTGCTCATTTGTTGTTTACTTTGCGAATCAATTGATGTAGAAATTTTAATTTTGGCGTAATAATAAAATATATTTATCAACACACGTCTCAATAGACAACACTCAGAAATATTTATATGGTAATGCAAATTAAATATCCAAAAAAATTCAAAGTCCACCACTGAACCTTATAAAAATAACAATATTTTTAGAAGCCTCACAAAGGTTGTAAGGAAACTATAATGATAATTCCAGATTTCAAAGTTTTTGAGATATTCGCGATAACATGTAATTATATTAAGTATTACTAAATATTTATGTCACTAGTAAACCCATATTCTTTCTTCTTAAATGGCTTGACAGCCTAGGATGGGTCCCTGCTTTCCGCAGAATCAACTCCCAAGCTTTCCTGTTCTTGGCCAGATACATGAGGTCTTCCTCCATCCATATTAGTTGTGATACATAATTTCACTTCAAACGGATACAAAACCCTCGATGCGCGAGCCAGACTCGCACTTGGCCGGTTTTATGTATATCATATACATTATTATTTCACTAATACGATCCATTCAATTATTCATTGGTCTCTTCATATCGCACTGCCATATGTCATACCATGATCATAAATCTACCAAAATCTGTTTGTTTAAATGTGAAGTTAACCCAAGCAAACATACAATCGAATAAGTACATGAAAATTCTAAAAATTGTCGTTTCAATATTTGTTTGCTACAGACATCCATTCCATAATATATATATATATATATATATATATATATATATATATATATATATATACCTACAAATAGTCCATTTTATCAAAAATGAGTATCTTGTGTGAAGACCTAGCTCCACCGTGATATTAATATAATTATTGACATTTTCATACCGTCAGAATCAATTTTATGATTTTGACTATAATTGCGATGAGATAAAAATAATTTTGATTAAAGAAGAACGACAGAAGATGGTATATGTCGGACCTGGTTATAGTAAGAATAAAAATATTATTTCTTTATTTAGATAAATTTAAAAATAAAATTAAAAGATTTTGGTTATATCATCAACAAATGAGAAATCTTGTAATTTTTTTTTTAATTGAACTTATTTTTGAGAACAGTTTTTAAATTATATTTCGGCTAAATTCTTTGTGTTAACAAGATTAAATTAAGTGCATATTTGTGCTGGTTTCTTTAATAACCGAATACATTTTTTTCATCTCTCGATGAAGAAAACGAAGGAAATATTGTGAGTTTAAATAAATGCTATGAAATAATTGCATTCTATTAAGCAAATAAAAATATAAACCATGAAAGAATTAATTAATATTAGTCAACAGATTTTTTCTTAATCCTTTTTCTTAATACAAGGCTGGTTGTTTTTAATAATTGTCTCTTTTCCATTACATTTTCCTAATTTGTCTTTTTTTAATTTCGGAAATTTTGAAATAGTTTAGTTTCACTAAAATCCTGATGTTTATATATTTATTTATGTAATTTTATCTATATATGATTCCGAAATAAATAGCAATATCATTTTGTCATGCATGAAGCTGAAGGCTAGAAAAAAGTCAAAAATACGAAAAATTAAAAAAAATGGAATTAATTAATATTAGTCAAGAGATATTTTCCTTAATCCCTTTTCTTAACACAACGGTGGCTATTTTTAATAATTGTCTCTTTTCCGTTGTATTAACCTAAATTGTCTTTTTTTAATTTCGGAAATGTTTAATAAGCTTCATTTAAATCCTTACATTTATTTATATAATGATATGTATATGTGGTTACGAAATAAATAAACAAATATCAGTTTCCGATGCATGAAGCTGAAGGCTAGAAAAAAAATCAAAAATACGAAAAATTATGCAAATTTTCTAGACGCAACTTTATGAGCTCGGAAATGAATAATTTATATTCTCTCAGTCATAAATATTGTTGACTATTTCTATCTGTATAGTATCTAGGTCGATATGGCTGAGACTATGTAAAACACTACTTCACATTGTCAAGAGGTATACTGGAGAATATGTAAAACAGTACCCCACAATATCGAGAATATCCGGATAAATCAAGTGGTGGAATTTTCTCAGATAATTTAAATTTTCCATTCTATATCCCGTTGACCTTATTGATGTGTTAACGATGTCAACGATAATTTGTTAAGTGTTTACCCTTACACAAGGGAGTATATAGGTCAAACCTAGGTATACTATATAACACATTATTTGAAGTTTTAGATCCATATAATTTATATGCCCATATATGTATTACATTATGGAATATTAAATTAATACCTAATAAACGCATTATCTTAGTTTATATTATACAAAATATTACTGCGTCTTTCCCAAAGCTTGAAGCTATTTTTCTGAGATTTATGACAGCCTATGCTCTGCCAGATAACAAGAACTTAACTTGGGATCTGTATAAATCCACATGAGAATATCCCTAAAGCATAGGAGAAGAAATTAACTATACCCTCTTGTACATGAAAATAAATTACTTCTGTCGGTACTTGATCTCTTGTGAACCCTAAATATTTAGTTGACTAATAAATAAAGATTATATTTGCACAGCCATTATAGTTTACTCATCTCCGTTTATTCAACAAACAATGGACAGTATCCAAATAGAAATTTTCAGGTGCTGAAATGAAAAATTCGTCCATAAACTCCCGGAGATAATTCTGACGATCAAAGTTTTTTCAAAACCATTAGATATAAATACTTGAAACTTCGCGTAATGGTAAAGGATGTTAACCCGAATACATTACAATGGTTAACTTTCAAAAATGATAATACGTACAGACATTTTGGAGAGGGCAAATACAGTAACAAAATCAACCCTTAACGGCTACACATCGTCACTCTGGAATCATCAGAACCATCATCTAGGAACAGCTACAATTACGGTATCCTCTCTAACATATGATGTAGGTAACTTATGCTTCAGAATGACCAACTTGAAATTCATGAAGGTAGCAGTGATATACACGAGTTTCAATACCGGCCACGTTTTCCAGATGTTAATTCTTCAATGGTCAAGTTATAAATGACGTTGAAGAACCCAACGCGCCCCTAATACAGAGTTGACGGTAGAATGTTGTCGAATTTTCCCAAAAATTATAGATATTTTTTTAAAAACCCCCATTACTTATTAGCCAACTCGACAAGTGAGCTCATTCGTTAGTTATTCGTTTCAAATACAAACATATTAGTAATGAAACAATCCAAAAATGAAAAAGAATGTTATTTATATCGACACTCAGACTTGAGTCGATAAATATTTGATCAGAAATATTACATGTACAATAGGCGGGATATTTTGTATCAGAGATATTACAATAAGTAATCACGATTCACTCTTCCGATGTCGCTTCGCGATTCTGCAATGGACGAAAATCATTTATAAAAATACTCATAGCATTGTAACTCACAAAATACTTATCATATTGTTAATACTCATCGAATTTAACTAATAAAAATACTCATCATATTGTACTCATCGCATTTATAAAAGTACTCATCGTATTGTAATCATCGCATTTATAAAAATACTCATCGTACATACATCAATATTTAGTGATATTCCATTAAAATATTTAGAAATATCTGCATATTCATAGGCGAACATCGAAAATTGTCGTACTTATTTTTAGTATTTATTATACAAAAGAGGGGAATGAAACTTACATCACTCGAAAGGTACTGGCCATAGTTGTGCACGAAATCATGTTTGTTTGTTGCCGTTAAAATGAGTATACACACATGATTACTCCATAAAAAAAACTTTTTAATCAATTAAATTAAATCATTTTGATTACGTTCATGGCTGTATGCGCTGACGTCCCTCCACCCCCTGCACGGTAGAATATTACACAAAAAAAATTATACAAACAAATACATAGCGTTGTTTCCATTTGTTTATTGATATATATTTGTTTGCTGTATTATTCCACCATTAATAGTTGAATTATTGTCCTTTAAGGAATGTGATATGTTTATTAAATTTTTGTCATGCTTCCTCTTCGCCATTTCCCACTCTTTTCTACATAGGATCAAGGTGAAAATTAAGAATTTACATGTAAATAAATTCCATTTGAATATCGTTACTTTACAAACACAATTGGTCGAATTTCGACCACAAGCGATACTATTTTTTAACCATGAATATCTCGAAAACTATGAAAATTATTGACGTCGCTATAATTTTCCGGTTAATTTTAGATAATCTTCTAGGGAAATTGTTTTTTTTTAAATTTTGACTTGATTAAGTTTCAAGTTAGATGGGAAGGCGAACAAAATTTTTTGAACATTTTCAATGGCCTTACGTACAATTCTAGAACGGTCTAAAGTATAATTCTACAATTGTTTTACATACAATTCTAGAATGGTCTTACGTACAATTCTAAAATGGTCGTATGTACGATTTTAGAAAGGTCTAACGTATAATCCTGCAATGGTTTTTACATACAATTCCAGAATGATCTTAAGTACAATTCAACAAAAAATAGTTTTGAAATCCTTAACAACATGGCCTTTCAACGGATTTTCACAAGAAATATAAAAAAATAATTTTAGTGTATTTTATTCGCTCCATCAAAATATCCTATTGATGTATTTAAGAGTTAACGATTGAAATTTATGCGGCTTTATATCCTTTACCATTAGTTTCAAGTATCGCATGAAGTTTCAAGTATTTACATCTAATGGTTTTAAGCAACATTTTATTGATTCTTTCAAAATATTTCTAGATATGTTCCTACATATCTAGAAATATTTTATATATAAAGTAACAGTAATTTTAAAGTAACAGATACAAGAAATAAAATAAGAGTACTTAATTTGCCCCTATAAAATTTCTATGTGAATATTTTTGTGGGTTAATATATTTTATGAAATTGTACTACATTTTCACGTATCTAAATCAAACGATATTTGAAGAAAACAGCTGTAACATACGGATAGACATACACATAAGCGGTTTCATTTGAAGCACAGTACTCTTAAAAATGGCCAACCTATCATTTTCATAGCTTACGTGTCTTTCAAAAACGCCTTTAATTAATTGGATTACATTTTGGAAGTTATAGTCGCTTCGTCCAGTATATTAGGTGTCTTCAGGTCACACTGCATCTGCTACTCGGTTGGAAATTAAGATAAATGACCGGTCCAGCTTCCAATCTTAGCACGACAATGCGCCGGGACGTCAGGAGATAAGAGAAAATTAATCTCTAACTTTCCTCCCAAAGTTTTGGTCATTAATTTAATATAATTATTTACCCATTATATACATCTACACACTCATATAATTTAGGATGTTGTCATGTATATGTATGTATGTTAATGCATTTATATATTTATATGCATATCTTTGTACATAAATGTTTCAATAAATTTAACTTGTTAAATATAGCATTTATTATTGTTTATAAACAAATACATTATGTTGGTAAACAAATGCACTAACATAAGACTTGTCGAAATGTCTACAAACTTTCAAAACAAAAAAATAATTATAAAATTTCTAAAAAAAGAAGTTGAAATAAAACAAAATTACGGATACGCGTAGCATTGATCGGCTATTGCGAATTAAATTTCTTAATTCTTTCATTTTCGTCTACCAAACTCTTTAGGTATTCGATTTATCCCTACTAATATAATCTAATTATTTGTATGTTTGTCTTTCTTTCTCGCTTAAATATACCACTATATTTCAATTAAATTAAGCTTAAAGATAATATATATTTTAGATTTAATGATAGGATGTATGTCATTATTTTAGGTCTCATTTACAAAAGCAGATAAATTAATACAAATGCAAAACAATTTGTCCGCTCACGAAAAACTGTTAATTTAATTTTAAAGAGTATTGGAACATCTTCCATTTAATATGTAAAATACATGAATTATATATTGCAGGATATTTCCATCTAGATTACCATTGGATCACTAGGGTAACATGTTGTACTGCATCACAGCAATTATTGAAAAACATCTGCGTCATCTGGCAAATTATATTCAAAATAATACTTACAACTCACAACTACATAACTGGACCGTTTGAGAATAAGAGTTCTTTACATTTGCCTAATATCACGAGGCCACGGGCAAAATATAACAACAAAAATAGGTACACATTTCATGAAAGTGAAGAGAGGTAGGAGTGTACTCTTAAATTGTCTGGACCTGAAAACGAATCTGTTTACTGGACTCGTTGTTTCTTATTAGATATTTTTAATAATTTTTGATGTGACACATTTATCAATGCTGATTCAATTCGATGTAATATTAAATTTATCCGTATAATTTTTAAAGGGAATTAGTATAATAAATTAAACTAGCGTGACCCGTGCGAAGTCTTCGCATTATTTATTCCATTATGAAGCTCAGATGACAGATCAAACAAATATTTTACTAAAATTGACATATAGAGGCGCAAGTATCAAAAGCATTGAGCTAAAGCGCCACTTTATTTATACGTGAGTGGATTTGAAATTAAACAAAAATTTTACCGACCGTCAATCATATTGACGTTGAGCCGTTAGATGGCAGCATTGCTGTTTTGTGTATATAATTTTAATAATTAATTAATTTGCAAAAAAATAGCAATAATAAATTTTTTAGTTGTGGATGCCGGTAGAGCAAGCAATTATCTATAAAATGATATATAATTTATGTGGATTAGTTGTGAGGTTTTTTTCTAAAAAGGGAGTGTAACATCTTAACCTTAGCGTATTAATATATATGATGATGATGATGATGATGATGATATAGTCGCCCATGACTACCACAGTGACGTTAATATTATTTGAAAGAACTAATATTGAATATATTTTGTAGAAATTCATTTTAATTTGATTTTTCACAACTAAATGTAACTACGTGCTGTAGTATTACTTCTACTTTATGTAAATGCTTTACGACGACCCAAGTTTCGTTTTATGACAATATCTTCAGGTGACAATTTGTAAAGATTCAGCTGAAAATGTTATCATACAACGAAACCTAGTAGTATAGAATTTATTTCGAAGTAGAAATAATACTACATCATGTAGTTACATTTATTTGTGAAAAATTAAATTAAAGAACTTAGGAAACACGTAAAAAAGGCTTTAATAAAACTCGACTTTACTAAAGAAGGCTTTAATAAATCTCGTTTCGAGCTGTGAAGTTCAGCACATAACGTAGATTGGATCGGAAAGCTTGAATTTTTTTTTTTGACACCATTTTCCTTCGTGAATTGTAAGGGCTTTACGAAAAGTCTAAGGATTAACTACGGATTACTCCTATTTGTCTAAGGATTCCTCCTATTTGTTTCGTTTCCTGTAAACGGAAAACTCAAATGTTATATGTAGATCCATGTATTTTTTTTGGTAAAACTATTCAAATTAGAACGTTCGTGGTATTTTGTAGACCTTATAGAATTGATATGCATTCTTAATTAAATACTTTATCTCATTTAATGCACAAATATATGTTCATCCATTCATGTGTAACGTTTAATGCAATACGTAAACTCCGCCAGATTACGTTTCAGTTGTTCTACTTCAATTTTAATTAATTTTCTTAACACATCTTTGTTTAACGCGATTATTATCAAATAGCTGCAAAAGGATATCTGTTCATCGTTCAAATTAACTCTGAATCATATACGAATCTAATCCAATACGAACTGTTTCCGTTTCCGCCAAGAATCTTATTAACATTTCAAGGTGTAAATGATCCAACTTGGACGGTTTTTTTTTATTAAGTAATCATATTATTAGGCAATTCCGTTTGAATTGTGAGGGCAAAATTTAACGTTCGAATAGTACATGACTTGTATATACCTAAAAATGGAAAATATTGCATTTTTTTACCTAATTAGTACAAAACGAGGAAATATACAATACAAGCCCGTCCATAACTTTATGTCGTCGGTTTTCTAAGTGAATAATTTTACTCAATGACGCAGCACTGGACTCTGAATTCAAAAGAAAAATATTCAAGTTTTGAATAATTCCTTTTTTTTAAACTAAGATAAAACATATATTCCATAATGTCCACAACATTAAATATAGGATCTATCGAGCCGCATTATGTACGTAAATATTATGTATTAAAATAATAAATAACAAATAATAATCATTATGTAGTTTTATAGTTCGTCAACACTTATCGTGTTGATGCATTACGATCATATAAGAAGATGATGACAAATCCCAACATTGCATTTAATCGTACATATACACAGAACACTACTGCAGTAAGTCAAAATTAGCTTCTACTCGCGGCTTCGCTGGCGACATTATAGTTACAAACTTATCCCTGCAATTAAAACACGAAACGTCATTCAGAATGATTATGGAAAATTAAATACTATTCTATATTTTTGGGACTAGGTAATACAAATGACAATGAAAGTAAAAATATTTCAATCTAAACTAGGGATTGAAAAGATCGATTTTATTGCTCCGTTATACGTATTGAGTATGTAGCGTTACAAACATTCACGTCGATCCATTTCTCCATTACGTCGTTGTGCTTTCTTCCATTTGGGTAAATTTTCAGTTTCATATAAGAATTTTCCCAAAGGAATGAATTTTTACGGGATAAAAGAAGCCTCCATCATTCCCTCTGGACAAAACATCATATCGATACGTTACTCAGTTGCAACTTGAAAAAGAAGAAACAAATACATTTTTGCATTTATTGAGTTAATTAGGATTGCAATATATCGATAATAAAGCATTTCATTATTGGACTGTATCGATATTATAGAATTTAAGACACTTCACTATATCGTCTACGTCGTGATATGAAAGCAAGAGCACATCGTTACTATAGTGTATTGATTTTGATGCTACAGCGTATCGAGATTGCAATATGCGACACTGCAGCAGTTATCTAACTATAATGCATTCCATTCGAAAAAATAATGTTATAGTATGTATACACAAAACAACAGTTATAGTAGCAATCACTATATTAACTTAATAAACTGTCACGATAAATAACTATCAATATTACATGATTATTTTACTAATATCAGTTGTACAATTTAGAGAACAAAAATGAACGATTACACGAAATCCAGAGTCGTACAACATTTTTTAAAGATATTCGCAATCGAAGTATATCATTGTGTAGACACACACAGGCATCGAAGTACATCATTGCGTAGACACATATAAGCATCGAAGTATACCATTATGTAGACACCATTATGTAGACATTATACAGACATCGAAGTATATCATTGTGTAGACACATACAGACATCGAAGTACATCATTGTATAGACCCATACAAGCATCGAAGTATATAATTTTGCAGATATATACGGGCGTCGGAGCAAATTATTGTGTTCACACATACAAACATCGTAGTATATCAGTGTATTATTAACCACTACAAACACTATATTAAACTTAATAAACCGTCATGATAAATACTGTTATAACTATCGATATTACATGATTATTTTATTAATATCAGTTTTACACTTTAAAGGAGAAAATGGATAATTACACAAAATCCAGAGTTATACAACATTTTTTAAAGATATTCGCAATCGAGGCATATCACTGTGTAGGCACACACTAGCATCGAAGTACATCATTGTGTAGACCCATAGAAGCATCGAAGTATATAATTTTGCAGATACATACAGGCATCGAAGTACATTATTGTGTACACACATACAAGTATCGAATTATACCATTGTGTAGACACATACAGACATCGAAGTATATCATTGTATAGACACATACAGACATCGGAGTAAGTTATTTTGTACATACATACAAGCATCGAAGCATATCATTGTACTGTTATACCACTATAATCACTATATTATCTTAATAAACTGTCACAATAAATACTTTATAACTATCAATATTACATGATTATTTTACTAATATCAGTTTTACATTTTAAAGGAGAAAACTGAACATATACACAAAATCCAGAGTTATACAACATTTTTTAGAGATACTCGGTATTCCAATACATTCGAAGCCTATATCACCAGGCTATAAGAAGCCTATATCACCATCTGTTTCATAATGTCGACACATTATAAAGTGAAATATCCACAATAAATCAGTTTCAAATTTACATGGACGGTATTCAACTAACTTTCGTAGGGTGACACTTAGCGAGGCAGAAGTAAATGAGACAGGACATTAGTACCATGTTACAAATACAGTTGTAAAAAACCCATACGGATATTTAGCGTTACAATAGTGAAAAAACCATTGTGACATTTTATTTTTAAATAAGTGTAAGTATTATTTTGTAATGTTGGCAGTGTTTTAAGTAGTTAAGTTTTTGCTTTTATTTGATTGTATATTTTTGTTAATTACTTGTAACTTTGGATTTTGTTTAATTGTTCATTTTTATCCTCTAAAGTGTAAAACTTATATTAGTAAAATAATAATGTAATATTGATAGTTATAATAGCGTTTATCGTGACAGTTTATTAAATTAATATAGTGATTGTATTGGTTTAATTATACAATGATATACTTCGAAGTTTGTATGTGTGTACACAATCATTTACTCGTTGATTACATCACAATGATGTAATGTTAGATATAACTTAAATTTCAATGTTTGGTATTAGTTATATATATTTTGACATTATATTATACAACGTAAATATCTACGGCAATAATTTTCATGAAATAATTGAAACCTTAAATTATTTATACAATAATTTATATTGTGTATATTTATATTTATAAAAAAATTATATTCTTAATTACAAATACCAAATAAAATCATATTATATTACTAATGAGAATACAAGAAAAGTGTTGCAATACTTAAACTATAAAATTGGTTTATTTACAAACAATCTCTGTCTGAATACTAAGAAGTAGGTATAGACAAGAAACGGCATTAGTAGTCTGATTTACAAAGACGCGACATAAAATTTCAAAGATATCATTTATGAAAATTGTATTTTTCAATGATATCATTTACATCCAGTTTGTCGAATATCAGTTATGGTAGACTGCCATTATGGCCAATCGTACTCGTCGCATCATTTAGCGGAGACACTTTACAACCCATGTCCATTTAAGTCAAATTTAAAAAACCTTCCAAGGTCCTAAAATATAAATATAGATGCAGAGCAGAAACAAATTTGATTTATATAAAAACATATTCATAAATGCATGATTACCGTCTATTTTCAATATAACTCTATTATTCTTGTAAATCTTCATCGTGTTTGATTGCAACATCTTTGTGTAAAACATATTTTCATGTTATGAAATCTTTCATCGTTCATATATGCTTGGGAAAATCTAAGTGATCCCGGGAGAAAGGCCATACTCCGCTTGTACCGGAAGTGTATCCGGACGTTGCTACGAACGGAAGTGCCTTTAATGCACCCTAAGTGAACATTGTATACATAGAAACCTTTACTCTATCATTACTCTATGAGTAAGTAGGAAATTGCTGGTTCATCTCGAGAGTAGCAATGTCGGTTAAAATTTCCTAAGAATTAATAAACTCAAACTCGTCCAACTTGCGTAGTGCAGCAGCATAAGAATTATGCGCGTGCCGTCTACCCGCGTGACATTATATGATGTCATTGCGGTTCAATATCATATACTTTTATTTATTTTTTTATCTTTAATGTACATGTAAAAAAGGCGGACTTATTGCTAAAGGAGAAATCTCTTAAATCATTCTCGATCAAGGCATCAAGTAGTAAAATGTATTATGCGTGTATAAGTGTTAAATGTACTATTTTGTAAAAAAATCCAAAGGCCAAATTAAAAAAAAAGACTAAAACTGTAACAAATGAATTGGCAAGCGAACAAAAAAATAACGAATAACTAGTAATTCAATATATGTGCGTGTGTGTATATATATATATGTATGTATGCATATATATATATATATATATATATATATATATGCATGCATATATATATGCATACATATATATATGCATATATATATATATATATATATATATGTATATATATATATATATTTATGTATATACACAGAAGTAAAAAGCATAAAATGTATACATAAACGTATACGCACACACTTATACAACAGAAATAAAAGACAGCAATGAAATTTAGGATGAAAAAGCAGGGAATTATGAAAGGAATTTTTTCTCGAACTACCTTTTAATGTTTGAATGGGCAGCGCATTCTGAAAGGCAGCATACAACTTATTCCGCAATTTGGCTGCATGAACACGGAACGAATATTAATAGGAGACGTCTTGTATTGGGGACAAGTAAAGTGAAGAGATTTTCAGAGCGAAGTCTAAGGATTACACACCTAAGGCTTAGAACAAAATAGATCTAAGATGATCCGGGCGATGGGACTACCGCAAACAAATCAAAGAGAAGGCCAGATTGAATGGTCAGATTGCGCCAACAGCGAATCTCTAATCAGTAAAACTGCTCCTGTAATCAGAAACATTATTAAATTTCCTGTGGTTGAGTGCACATATTTTGATGTTAGGAATTACTATAAAAAATAATAATAATAATCGAACAAGTGCAGATCAAGTTACGCAGTTGCTACTAATTACATGCATCATTGTGTAGACACAGGTAGATATCGAAGTATATCATTGTACAGACACAAACAGGCATCAAAGTACATCATTATGCACATGTGTGTATGCAGCATCGAAGTATATCAGTTTGTAGACACACACAGGCATCAAATAAAATACCATGATACAGACACATACAATCATTGAAGTACATATTTGTGTGGACACGTGCAAGCATCGAAGTATAATTATATCCAGACATATATATATATATATATATATATATATATATATATATATATATACAGACACATACAAGCATCGAACTATATCATTGTGTAGACACAAGAATCAAAGTATATCATTGTGTAGACACATACAATTACTAAACTACGTCTTTGTATGGACATGTACAAGCATCGGAATATATCATTGTGCAGACAAAAACAAACATCGAAGCATACCAGATATTTAATTCGCACCAATCCTGTATAATGTAATACAAGTATTTAGATCCCTATAATAGGTCGAATAGACTTTATTGCCTTGACATCGATGAAAATATATAATAAAATTAAACGATCAAATACAAGTAGAACTTGTGCCGCGAGGGTTTGGTAGACGTTGAAGCACATATCAACATTTCTTAGGTAGAATATTAAAGATATTATTTTTCATGTAAATATACTCTAGATTTAAAAATAATGCAAGTTTCTCGAAACACCCTTAGTATTTTTTTACTTCAGCAATTTCGGCGATAGAGCCGAATGATATATTTTTGGTAGAAATTTTTAACAATATCCCTAGAATACGAATCGTGACATAAAATTTTAAGAAAATATTTTTAGAATTCTTAAGACATGGTTTTTCAATTGATGTGTGGGACGTTATGTATATAGGTAATTAGAAAATGCAACTTCTTCATTTGTCCTTATGTAAATATTTTGATAACTAGTTGTGCCCGCAACATCGTTTGCGATGTTTATTAACAAAATATTATTATCTTCACGGTTAAATATGCTAAAAGTTTACATTTAAAATTATTAAAATCGATTATAATAATTATAAATATAAACTTTTTAAGTACATTTTGATTGAAATTTCGAGTTGCCATATCTTCCTTTTTCAATGGTCATTTGCGATAAAATAACCTATATGGCACTTCTGATCCAAAAAAATCCACCAGTATTTTTTGACATTACTTTTGTTATTTTCTCCTTAATTCATTTTTGGTAATACTTTCAAGATACAGACACGTCAGTTCTGCAATGTGATTATATGCATAGACAATATAGTGGCAATCAAATAATACTAAACCTATTAAAAATATATAAAAGCCTAATACTAAACCTATTAAAGCATTAATATTAAAAATATTGACAACACAGAAGGTATACACACTTAATGTACACTACGTATACCAACCCATATAAAAGAGTCACACTTTTTCATACCTTCCGAAACGCAGTGAAAGTGACTCCCCTCTATCCTCGACTCACCCCTCCTAATCAAAGTGTCGTGTGTAATTATTATTAATGCCCATAGATGGCGTAATCTCTTACTCTCTATTGCTCATAGGTGGCATTATCAAAGAAAAAATTAATTTTTATATCTTTAAATTTATTTATTAAATCATAAAAAAAAGTATTTATTTAAATCATAGAAAAAAGTATTTATTTTTATAATTTTTTTTATTAAAACCATTTTAATGAAAATATATAAATCAAGAGACAAATGTCAAAATAACATTACCATACAATTTAAGTTATTAAAATACTATTACCATAAAAATACAATTCAAGGAAATTTAAATAAATTTCAAAAATATAGTAGCATCAGACTCATTCTACAATTAGCTCTCTGGCATCACTAGGTGGCAATCGCATATACGAGGGTGAGCAACTCGTAAATCTCAAAACAAACAAAAAAATACAAATGCAGATATAATTATAGAAATGTTTTGTAATCTATTAATGGATGAGACATATTTTCAAATTTTTGTTAAAATCCCATACTTGGTCAACAACACATAATTATGTGATTTCTTGAAAATGAAAGAAAGCCACTCACTATTTCAAACCAAAAAGACTAATTTGTTAATAATCATTTTATAATTTAGTTATAATATTTAAAAAATCACGTATCACTTAATTATATTTGCGATATAACTAACAAATTTTCATCAGTCTTTAAACTTCACAAACATAAAACCAATAAACATAAACTGTCAAAAAACCAATTGCAAATTCGCTTCCCATTTTTTATAATATGAAATATATCATCTTTAATAAAAAATGAAACTGGCTCATCACTGCCACAGACTTTAATCAATATAATGAATTCTTCCTCTAATCAGTAATCAACTTCTAGCAGCTACTGCAGTAGTGACTCCAATCAAATATACTCTGCACAAACAGATTTAAAGCAAATACCGGACAACAAAAAATGTTTTACAGGGATCTTCATTTAATCTACGAGTTAATAACGTTACATAAACCGAACAAAGATTATTGTAAATTTATTAATACGTGGAATGTTATTTTTATAATCGTATTATTTGAAAATATATTCCGTTTCCCAAAATATTATTAGAGTTAATATAACTAATACGTGTCAGAATTACTTTCTAGCATGTTAGAATGTTTCCGAAATTTCAATGCAAGACCATTGTATTTTGCGACGTTAAAGCATAAAATTTACATAAATATTTGAAATATGGTCTTAGAATGTTATATAATAAGCTATTATGGCATAAACTTACCAACTTTCAGTTCAATATAACATTAAGAATGACAATTCAGGCATTTTTATTTTCATGCAATTACGTCCATTTTTATTACCAATTAATAACATAGCAAATATTATACAAATATTAAAAATTAAGCACTTAATAAATCGTATATATATATATATATATATATATATATATATATATATATATATATATATATACACATAACCATACAATGGCTACAACATCATATTTAAGTAACACGCAACACCTAAAATTAAAATATGTGAAAATATTTAAAGTACAATAATATTTTTTTTTCTGCGCAATACTTTAGTTTATAGTTTGTGGCCTAGGTTGCGCCCATTATTATGATATGAAGCTATCGCTAGAGGTCGCTGTATAAGGGCTATGTTTATGTTTAAATTTAACGCCACTTTCGAGCGGCGAGGCACAGTCATCAATTCGCTTGATTACCCCCTGATTGGCAATTTATTCAAATTTTAAACAAATTGGGGAAATAAAGTAAGTTCACGACGAATACATATAACAGCGAAAATGTTATATACGGAGGACGATCGAAAACGATGTGTTCTCTCATAATCATGAGGGTAGACATAGTTTTCAGTCATCCACATACGGATTGCTTATTCAAGCACCAACCCTTCCTGTACTACTTCACATTTTACTTCTGGCTACGCCCATTTTACTAAAGGGTGTCTGGATAGAAAACTTCATTACGCGATTTAAAATATGCTTAGCGCCATCTGTTGATGTAGATAGATACACTACATTTTTTGTAATTACTACATGTCGGGTAGTTAGGTACTTTTCTGTTGTACTAATGCAATGTAGATGAATTTTTGAATACTTACTAAATGTTATTTCAAGTTAACCTCTGCATTTTTAAAAAAAAAACTCCATTCGAATTGACGCACGAACAAATATACAGGCTCACAGACAAATGGACAAATATTCAATAATAATAAAAATAATGTTTTTGATTTCGAATGTTTGTACGACAAACTAGACTTCTTTGTTGTTGTACTAATGCAATATAAATTTATTTTTGAAAATATTAAGTTCGCATATCTGCTGATTGAGTGAACCGATTCTGATGAAATAAAAGTTGAATATTACTTAAAGTCGGCCTCTATGTTTTTTTTTTAAACTCTATATAAATTGTGCTAGAAGTTTTTGCATGATGCATGTTTAAACAAACACTCAAACAGACAATATTCCCCCGATAGACACATTGATTCTACAGTATTATATGGATAGATATACAGATATATACGGCTCAATATGCCTTTTACGTATCACAAAAATGGATGTGACAGACAGATAGACAAACAGGTGGGCTTAAAACATAAAATTTTTTAGGCACATTAATTTGAGGAATATACGTAATTTCAATTGACAGATATCATTAGTTATAACTTAGATTTAAATAATATAATTATTTTTAAAAAAGAAAGCTATTTCAAAATAACATTGACAATTTTTAGTAAATATAACCAATTAGCCATTTCATCTCATTTACAGACTTTTTCAAGTAGTTTTTGACTTTAACTAAATAACTTGAATATATAATGAGGGGAGGGCATTTATATATTAGAGGTTTTTACTTACTTAGAACTATGCCGCAAATGAATCTTTTTAAATAAAGTTTATCAAATCGAGAACATATGGCCTTATTTTCCTACGAAAATTCTCCTTTTAATAGAACCTAGAACGAACGATATCTAATAAATGGAATTAGCTCTTTACAACTCTCTGTGTTTCTTTTTACAAGCTTTAATTTAACACGCTTCGTATTTCTTTTCGGATTAAATTGTTTACTCGAAATTTAACCTACTTTTTATGAAATGATCAATCTAAAATTTTGCATAAGTAATGTAGGATCCATTCCAATAAAATTTTCTACTTTTTTATAAAAAAGTGCCAAATTATAGTAAAATGACACCAACATGGTGGACGAGTATTGAAATTTGTAATCTGATTCGAATGAGATTCCGTCACAAATAAAGAATTTAGAATGAAAATTTATAAATGCAAAATTGCGCTTCCAATATGGTGTATGACTCTTGGTTATTTTGATATGATTCTACTAAAAATTGGCATCAAGGGATATTGACGGTCACAAATTACGAATTTGGTGTCAAAATTCAGACAGCGAAAATGGCAGCGCCAATATAGCGGAACAATTGTGGCTATTGTGATCTGATTCGAATAAAAATTGGTATCTGGAGATGTAGAATGTCAATTAAAAATTGATAAATTCAAAATTACGGCATGAAACAGAAGCTAGTAATTAAACATTTTTTTTTATTTAATTGAATATAGAATGAATCACATACCAAACAAGATCGTATGAAATTTAACTGAAATTTTACAACTGCATTCAAAAGGTTAACAAAATAGAGAAATAAAAATTATATACTATAGATATTAGAGTTTCATGCCTCGGAATGAATGAAACGTAAACTCTTTTCGTATCACTTATTTTTCTGTCGGCCATCAAATTGAAATAAATTTCAAATTCAAGCTTGTAACTACATAATGCATAAAAAGGTACGGATTTTGAAATATCACGTAATTTAATAATGACCTGTACATCATAACTTCTAATTATTTCCCGCTGATTCGGAAACTTAAAATTGGGTATAAAAAAGTTATGCGTGTCAGCTCCGACGCGCCACTGGAGTTTATTTCTTAATTACGATTGTCTTGGAATGTATAAAATAGGTAACACTGTATATAAATATAAATATCATCTAACAATATATCTCTTACCGTTAAGGAAGCTTCCATGAGAAATGCATTCGCTCGACTGTTTTTTCGTTGACTTACGTTGCAAAACTGTTTTCTGTGAATTTTTTCTAACGGGATAATATACAACCTATGTCCACCCTAAAGACCCTTTCTAAATATTGGTGAAAGAATTTTTGAAATCGGACGAGCAGTTTCGAAGATTACCTCCTACTCCAAACTTACAAAATTTAACTTTTTATAATAAATAAAATATTTTTATACAGTATACAACATATGTCCTCCTGAAGATCCTTTCTAAATATTGGTGAAAAGATTTTTGAAATCGCGTGAGATTATATCAAAAGTTTCGGAGATTACCTCCTACATTCCAACTTACAAACTGTTACACTTTTTTTAACGCTCTGAACTTCTAATTTGACTCTTCATAAAACTTCATACCAGGAGCTATATATGAAAATCGATTGTCAAGGTGTAAACTTTATAAATGGTCTTTTTGTTACGTGACAAAGTTTTGTTTATAATAAAAATATTTTTACACGTTCTTACTCAGCTTAACGCAGTTACATTTATTGTAAATGATTCGGAGTCTAGATGTGATCTTTACTTGTGCGCACGTGTTTATACTAATTACATGTTAGGCTGCAATTACTATATTAATTATATATAAACTAGTGATATAACGAACCATAATGTGACCGAATACCGAATATCTAGCTTATATAAACATATCAAATAAAATGTTAGTAACTTCACTTAGAAAACTCATTTTAATAATTTTTTCATTAGCGAGATACATAAAAATAATTGATATTATTAACAATCTCAATGTTTATAAATAATGTATCTTGCACTTCACACTCTTCTCATTTTCAATTTTTAATTATATCTCGCGTTAATAGTCCAATATCGGGAGTTGCCGGATATGATGAAAACAGGTTAGCAGCATTGATATCCAGTACCTACATCTCAAATTTAAACTTCAGTTACCAATTTATATGGAAATATTACATGTATTCATGAATTGATTATAATTATAGGAGAACATGCTTCTGGAAGCAGCTTCTACTATATCATATATATAGAGGCAACAAAGAAAAACTGAGGAGTTCCAGGTTTGTACATGGAACTCCTCAGTTTTTCTTTGGTTCAGCACGTGTAGGTATACACGTGCTGAACAAGATGATTGACCAGATGAAAGCAAATTAAGAAGATAGTGGAAACCTAAACAGCATGGTAAATCGAAACGTATAAACATTTATAAATCAAAACAAATGTTGAACTCATTTTCTGAAATAATTCTAACAATCCATTTAAATTTATTTTAAATAGTAAAACTTTGAATTTATTACTTATAATTACTATATTTAAGTTGAAATTTTAAAAACTCATTAATCTATATGACCTTAATTATAAAAATTCTGCCGTGAATAAACTGATATAAATATATCCCGGCCTACCCAATCGGGCTCGGGAGAAGATTCGTGTTATCGCTATGGTATACTTATTTCCAAAGGATTCAACTTATTTCACGAACATTTGTTACGTTCAAATGACAGCGAATGCCGATAATTTAGCTATCAGCATTTTACACCGCATCAAGGAGGTTTTGTCGCGAGAAAGTGTCACGAATGTTCGTCCAATAATGTTAATTAATTATCAACATTCCAGTTAATAATCAAAAAAAAAAATTATTTAAAGAACATGCCATTTGTACAAAAAAAAACTTATCATAAAAAGTATATTTTATCTCCCAAGCACAAAATAAAATCACCAAGTAAATAACGTTAAGTATTTTTCCAGTCCACGTGAAAATTGTGCTCACAGGCTCAAAATCCGCTGTAGCTGTTGACTTAGTTGAGATTGTGTAGCTTAGCTCTCGATCTGCTTGTTTGTTTTAATAATTGTTTTTTTAAACGGATAAACAACTTCACGTATGGAGAAGATCAGAATGCATCTGAATTTATAATATTTATAACACAAAAAAATATGTGTGGAAATGCTATCCGCACATTATCACTATTATTAATATACTTGTAATAAAAAGTTATACCTTGCATAAATAGAGAATATATGAAAAGTTACTAATAGACAAGCTCGTCATAACTTAATCTATCAAACGCTATTCCGACCTCGTCTTAAATTTAACTTTGGTATAACCTAAAAAAATTACATTTCAGTAAATACATAAACAGCACGTCAGTATTTGCAGTTTGATCGTGTTTATAATTGAAGTTATACTTCTTTAGGCGCGTTATGAAAAAATGATGAGAATGAAATTTTAAGATTCGTCACACAAAAGTTACAGTATGAAGTTGCAGCGGTTGCAGTCTCGAAACAAAAGCTATTGGCACCATCGTCGTCTCTGTTCACTGTTTTCATATTCATAGTATTTATCCACATGTTTCTAGTGTCTACACTCACACACGTGTTTTAGTTTCATATAAGTGCGATTTATATATGTGCTGATAAATTATATTCAGTAGTGATTTAAATTCAATATTTTGATTAATATATTTACTATTCGTAAATATTAGTGAAAAAATTGTGTTTATAGACTTTTTCAAGTGCTCCAATATAATTGAGGTTATCTATCCGTATGTATTATTTAATGATGCCAAAGAAGTATAACTTCTCACGCGCCTACATAAGTACACGCACCCTTTTTTATTTTAGAGAAAACGGCTTTATATAATTGAATTCGTACAATCGGAATTATCGAGGAGAAATATTATTTAATTAATTAAGTGTGGCTGCACTAAGTGCAATACATATTGATTACAGTTTTTAAATTAAATTAAATTCAATTGAAATTTTTATTTATTATTAGAATATCTTAAGGGGAATCGTGACATTTTTTCAATTTTATTTTCAAATGTTTAGTTAACCATTATTTGTTCATGCAGTTCTGATGATGTTTTCAAACATAACTTTTGAGCATCTCATGTGCTTTCAGAACTAGAAAAAAAAATTCAGTAAGAAGGACATAAACAAACAATAACATATATTTTAATGATACTCTAAAGACACTATCTGATATGATGCGTGTAATTTAAAGTCACTATTGTAGACACAACTTCATATTTTGTCTACGAAATGCGACTTTGTCACGTTGGATTTTTGAAATAGCTTCGGAATAGTTATTCTAGAATTTTACTGAATTTATTGGTATAACGAAAATAATTTACCTTCGTGTTATCGACCTTGGTTGAGCAGTAAAAGTATTATCAGAATGACAGTAGTATAATTTAAGTTTGACCATTTTTTATTAATAACAGTGTAGAAGTGTAACTTATTTATGGTTCCCTCTTGTGTGTATGTGTGAGAGTTATTTGTATTGGCGTAGTGAGGCTAACAGATGGCCTTAGAGTCGTTTTAATAGGGAAATAACATGGGGCATCACAAGGCTGTTTTAGTTCCAGTGTGACGGTCCATATACCCTGAAAAACTTACACATCAATAATAGTAACCGACTTCAGAAAATTATTTATTAATTTTTACACGCATACTATGATTGGTTACACACGAAAAAAAGTGGAGTAGATTAAAAGGCTGAGTCAATTTTTAACCATAATACCACTGGCTGTTTTGCAAAGCAAGTTATGATATTTAAATGATTACAACATGTTTTATTCTAAAATAGTATTTATGGAATTAAAACATCATCCGGTTAGAGATACGAGGGTGAACATAACTATGTATGTGTATGTATGTATTAAACTACTTAGTCCTTACAAATGGTAGGATCCAATATTTCCACAAAAATGTTATTTTTAAATTACCACCATTTTGTTCTTTTTCACGTAAGAATACTCGCAGATCGAAGGTGATTTTTAACAAATGAACAACGATGTTATTTCCGAACATTCTTTAAGAAAATATTGCACTATGTAGATTAAATTTCAATTTTAATTTTAATACACCTCACAGATATCACTATTGTAGTACTTAGATAAATCTACCAGTGGACCACGCAAAAATATCATCATATATTGGTGAAACGCTGAGTAATTCTAAATATAATAGAAGTTTCACGTCAAAAAACTGTTCATTTATCGAACTATATAAAAAATAAGCTTTAATGTCCTGCCGGGCGATAATAGGCTTGGCATTACAGAAATAGAACATTATTTTTAATGGAGCTGGTATTTTTTATATTGTAAAAATTAGACAATTCTATGATGGATAATCAGGAAAAAACAAAAAATAAAATATAATTTATAATCATAATGGAAATAAAAAAAAACTTCATAAACATATATATTTTTAATGGAACAAGAATTGTTAATAAATGAAAATAATAAAAAAAATCTAACGAACATATTAATTTTGTAGACAGTATCGCAACGATCAATCAATATTGACGGTTTTTTCTTTGAATATCTTTTTCGCTGTTTTCGAGTTTTACATGGATTTTTTTAGATGACTATCGGATCTGAAAATTTCATGAATTAGTATGTTACATCTAGAGGATATAAGAAGACATAATATACTTTGTTTCATTTTGCTGGTTTCCAGACTTCAATAGAAATAGCATTTATAATATATTTAAGAAAATAACCTGACTTTTCACAAACAATAAAGATTTTTAATTTTTATAATTAATAACAGATCTAAATGAAATGTTTAATAGGTTTATCGTTTTAAAGAGTGTTATTATTATTCCATTAATACCTGGGTTCAACGCAATATGAAATGTTGTCGCTCTCCTTATAGGAACTTAACCTGTGGGAAGAAGTCCCATCATTTTTTCTAAATTGATTTGCCACTTTAGGCTAAAGTACGAGCAAAATAATACAAAAAAACACTCGCCAAGATCGTGACCGCTATATACGCATGAAAAATAAATACTCCGTATATCGTAAACGATAAAATGGTCCACCGCATCTCACATGCTGGTCACGTACCAGAGACGCGCTTTCGCAAATCACATTACGAAGACGTCTCGAGACGGACTGGCTACAAACACTCCACTTAAAATCTCCGACGTAAACTCCATGTGTTTACAATTGACGAAGCAATCTTGTGCCGTGATATGAATACTAGCAGGAACTGAAGATTAATACGCTGAATCATTCGTTTTATTATGGAAAAGCTAGTAGCTTCTGTCCGCGACTCGTCCTCGTGGATTACATTAATGTAGCCTATCTGTCAATTCAGACTATAATCTATCTCTGCCAATTTTTTTTGCAAATCCGTTCACGTTCGATGATCGAGTTATAAAAGGAAGAAAATGTTGTATGATATCCCAAGGGAATCACGCTCGGATTTAAGAATTCTGGATACATTCCAATAGGAATTAACTGACGCTACAGTCAAACTTATAGAATTTTCTTTACCGGCAATACTATGTGGTCAAGTAAAAATCTAAAATGTAGCCTATCTGTCAATTTAGACTATAATCTATCTCCGTCAATTTTTTTTTTGTAAATCCGTTCACGTTCGATGATCAAGTTGTAAAAGGAAGAAAATATTGTATGATATCCCAAGGGAATCACGCTCGGATTTAGGAATTCCGGATACATTCGGATAGGAATTAATAATGAAAGAAGCTGGAAGAGGCCTTTATACGAATGGGTCCTAATTGAAATTTTTCTATTTTGTGCTAACTTTACATGTGAAATTAATTTTTTGGTGTTTTTATTTGATTTTATTTCTGAACATATACACATTCAAACTTTCTCATTTATAACAATATTAGAATTTCTCATTTATAACCCAATAGTTTCGATTTATTATACTCATTCGCGTTACACATCTCTTTAAATTTCAATCTTTTTAACAGTCAAATTTAAAGATGTATGTAACTATATTGTATTATAAGAGATATGTAATTATATTTATAGAGATATGCAAGTTAGTGTACGATGTTCTTTACATATTCGGTTATTTGGAAAATTACCGTCTTATATTAATTTTCGTCTCATCACGTCTACATCACGTAGTTTCATTTAATAGTTAATAATGAATTTCTACAAAATTAACGCCAAATATATTCAACTTTCTTAGTTATCATTTATATTTCTTGTCAGGTAATTAGAGTCAAAAAGAAAATTATATATATATTTATATATATATATATATAGATATATATATATATATATATATATATATATATTCTATTATTTTAATTGTCTTATGTAGTCACCGTAAACTATTTGTGTAAGAAAGGTCGCAACCAGAACATACATTTAAATCCAATTAACATCAAAAAATATTTACTGTATTGTATTAATAGAATAATTTCTAACTTGACCATTTTTATATAATTTTCTAACATAGTAGGAAAAATATCAACGTGTTACATACTCATTGATGAAAAGCACGGCTTTCCTTTGCGTATTGAGTTTGCATAATATTATCAAACGAATGTATGTAGTAAATTTAAAAAAAAATGGAAACGAGTCAGAAAATTCACTCTCACTTAAACATTTTTCTTTTATACTATGTAAATTGAATGTAATTGAGGCACGATTGTAGCACATCACCGTGGTCCAAAAATATACGTCTCTATAAGAAAATGACTAAGCGTTCAACTAACACGTTATTACGATACTGTAGCGTCTATAACGTAGCGCCTCAGCCTACAGCGTAGATGTGTCGCCGTATTCCGTTATTCTTCTTGTGTTTTAGTACTTGTTAATTCTGCATGTCATTTCTTAAAAAGACAATGTATTTATTAATAAAATAAGTAACCATAATAGACTAGCATATGTTTGCTTCTTAACATATGTTATTAGCTCACTAATTTTTTAAAATTTTTGGATACTTTTTCCAATAACTTTGTTAAAACTTTAACTCTTGCCTTTTCACATTTATTAGTACCGATGTGCCAAGTATTTTAATTTCCGTCTTCGTTGATTTATTTTAATTTCAATTTATTGATATTTAATTGTAATTTAACTGTATCTCAAAATTATTTAAGTAATAAAATTTCATGTAACAGTTATTTTTTTCTCTTTGTAATTTTTTTTAATTTCAATTCTACTCTATTTAACAGAATTTATAAAAAATAGTTATTATGAGATATAAAAAATTGGAATTGGCTTAGTGTCTACTAAGACAATTCAATAGTTTTATTTAACTTTTCTGTACACAAACATTTTAAAAATTTATGGTAATAATTGTCAACCGTATTAATAAACTATCAGTTGCAGGCAAAACCGTATTGGGCTGGACAGCTTTTTCAAAACATTCACCTAGTTGTTTTTTTATGAAAATTGTGTCGTGAAATTCTGTGTTATATCCAAAATCAACAAATAATTATCTATTTTCAACATAAATATTGACATGATTTCAGCATCAATATGGTTATTCTTATTTTAAGAAGTGAAATGGTTTTGTATTGAGGGATGAAACACTGAGAGGTAATGGCTAAAGCTTCCATCGACCTGGCTCTGTTCTAACACAATGTATTGAAAAATTAATGAAATATTTCTTTAAAGATACATGATATTGAAATAAATGTTGAAATTTGAACTGCAGACAATAAGTTTTGACCCGATGATGTTGTTAATTATTTTTCTAATTCATAAATTTCGGGGATTTCAGCCAGCCTAAATATCATCAAAATACTGGAAAGTTTCCTAATAAAATTAAAACAATGAGAACAATATTTAAAATACTACCACATATGAGTAATAAATATGCGAATCTAGACCACAAACTGCGAACGATGAAGTAAGAAATAGCAATATACAGCAAAAACTACTAGTCTAGACTTGAAAGACATAAACACAAATTGGCTGCCCAGCTGCAGGGAATGAGAAGTCTGCAATTCTCTCGATAAAAGAGAAATAGTATATCATATATATTAATACGCTAAGGTTAAGATGTTACACTCCCTTTTTAGAAAAAACCTCACAACTAATCCACATAAATTATATATCATTTTATAGATAATTGCTTGCTCTACCGGCATCCACAACTAAACAATTTATTATTGCTATTGTTTTTGCAAATTAATTAATTATTAAAATTATATACACAAAACAGCAATGCTGCCATCTAACGGCTCAACGTCAATATGATTGACGGTCGGTAAAATTTTTGTTTAATTTCAAATCCACTCACGTATAAATAAAGTGGCGCTTTAGCTCAATGCTTTTGATACTTGCGCCTCTATATGTCAATTTTAGTAAAATAGAATAAATAATGCGAAGACTTCGCACGGGTCACGCTAGTAGAATAGTATAGTGCTTATAACGCTGAATAGAGGGGCATTAATTGCATTCCCCGAGAACAGTATGAAAATAATTTTTGATTGCATCCCAATACACTATGGTTCGTCGTGTGACTCAAAGTTAATCGTTCAAATTTATTTCATTCACTTCACTCACTGTGATTATATTAAAACAATATCCCAACGTAATATTGGATCTTGAGGTAACCCTGAAGTCACGAGAACATACTGTGCTTTAAAAGATTAATGTTTACTACTTGTTTTCTCCTACTGTGAAAGGAAATGAACCAGTAAAGTAAATTACTCTTTATACTATTGAACTAGTTTTTTTTTCAATAAGATGATATGATCAACGTTGTCAAAAGCTCTTTTAAATTTTTTTGTAAATGGTGTTAATCCTACATTACAATGTCTAATGTCCTATAATACGTAAATTTAAAAAGATATCGTATATAAAATAACAGGTTGGTTAGTGTTGATCGGTTCCATATAAATCCATGTTGATCTTCAATAATATGTTCATGCACTGCTGAAAATATTCTATCATAAACCTTTTCCTCAAATATCTTAGATATTTCTGATTGAAGAATTAATGGATTGGTCTATAATTTTCAATAGATTGTTTGCTGCCAAATTTGTGTACTGGTATTACGTGCGCAGTTTTCCAGCACCCAGGACGTAAATAATATAGTAAATTAAACAGAATTTGTATAATGTGTGTTTTTTAGAAACATAGGATCGATGTTGTCTGGATCCGTTCTTTTATTGAAATCAATTAGCTTGAGAACCATTAACTATGAAATAGTTAAAGGTGACATTAGTATTTATCTGAAGTGTAAAATTGTGTCGCGGAGGTAGGTTCTGCTCGAAGGTTTCGCAAATATCAATCAAATTGAGAGGAAAACTTTCATCAAAATTAGATTGGAAAAAATTAGAAAACATTTGGCATACTGTTTGAGTGCTGTTCGATTCGTAACCTTGAAAGGTCGTTGCTGATGAATTTTTAGGGGTGAAACATACGACCACTTTAGTAAGAAGTTTTTTAGCATTATGAACGTAGTTACGAAAACGATACCGAGATATTTTATTAGATTGACCTCTTAATTTACAGAATTCCAAGTAATCAAACAAATATATATATTTTCCATTCTACCCACAATTTTTCTCTTTTTTACTTCCATCAAGTTGGAAGTATACCTAGTCGGATATTTATTGATGTGTTTAACTTCGTTGATACTTGTTTATTAACAATATCAAAGAGAATTACGAGTAAGTAGAATCTATCCACGCCGCAGTCAAAGGTTTTATGGCAACTTTTTACTATAAACTTTATTATAACCGCGACAACAATTCCAGTTCACCAATTAGTTCTGTTGTCCAACAGCACCAATTCATGTGTAGCTCTAATTCGTATAGCGTCGCATATCCTCGGGTGGAGGCAAATTTCGACAGGTAAAATCACATCGTGGTCTTTTTTTTAATGTTCATGCGCAGTGCACTTGACTTCGTTTTAACTTCGCCACAATTCTGATAATGTATTGATAAATTTGCTAATTCATTCATATGTCACAACTAGATGACCGTAATGGTAATATTTGTATTTTTTACAAAATTTTTCAGAAAATCTCTCCCTAAAAATTTAATTAAACAAAAGGGAATTTCATGGTATATACTTTTATTTTCTGATTTATACACATTCTGATACGCCATAAACAGTAATTACATTTAAATAATCTGTACAATTGTTTTAATAAGAGCTCCAATTGTTTTAATAAAAGATAGTTTTCATCAAATTCTTGAAAAAAATTATTTATTTTTGCAAAAAATCACTAATGTACATAATCGGCGGAACATTTTAAATACATCTACGTATTTTAACTAACTAGGAGATTTCTTAGAACTCTTCAGAGTATAGTTATACAATTACTGGCATTTAGACAAAAGAAATGCCAGTGGCTAAGCCATAAATGAATATAGGCTTATAAATAGAAAGTAAACCTGTATATATATATATATATATATATATATATATATATATATATATATATATATAATAGCACAAATGAAAAAATGCAGTCAAATACAAGATAGATGAAATCTATCCAGCAGATCGCTGCCATACAAGTAGACTATTCGGGGGTGGAATTCTATATGGGTGTTTAAATTTTGGAATTGGTTTGACTGAATAATAATAATTAAAAATATCACTTTCAAACATGAGTACGAAAAACTTATTGGCCGAATTCTTCCTCACAAAAATTTTGCTCTTTGGTATATTCGTAAACTTTCTGTTTTTCGTGGTACATACTTTTGCGTAAAGTATTTTGTTGTATACCATAAGATGTTCATTAATAAAGACCGATTGTGCGAACTCGGAGAAATGAAAGGAGTGTGTGGTGAGAGAGCTACACACATGCACCGCCATGAGAAAACCGTCACGAAGGACTACGTGGTGAGAGAGCGACACACGTGCATTGCCATGAGAAAACCGTCACGATGGACTACGTGGTGAGAGAGCGACACACGTACACCGCCATGAGAAAACCGTCACGAAGGACTACATGGTGAGAGAGCGACACACGTGCACCGCCATGAGAAAACCGTCACGAAGTCGCGCCGGTGTAATTCGTGTCACGATGTTGCACGGATGGTCCGATCTGCCGATAGCAACTTTGACTCTTGTTTTCAGGAATTTTTTTTTGTATCTCAATATTATATTGCCAAGGTTTGTACAATTTCTTCAAATTTTGATTTCAATAAACCTAATTCTTTCTCAACAAATTGCTTTAAAAACATTTTTAGATTTTCTAGGGCTTTGCTTTTGTTCATTGTTGTTACCTTCAGGCGACCACATTCAGCAGTATGAAATTCTAAAGACTTCTCGAATCTTCTAATTGACGCGATTTTTTCTTTGATTATATTTAGTTCGGTTTTAATTGAAGTGACGATTAAGTCCTTTATTAAGATTAGCTCCTTAGTTTTTTCGGTAAACGTGATTGTATATATATATGTATATATATATATATATATATATATATATATATATATATATATATATATATATATATATATATGTATGTATGTGTCCATTTTTGTATCATTATGATTCATGTAACGATCAAAGGCAATTGGGAATATTTATGAGCCAACAGATAATGAATATAAGGCTTTCTCTTTTCGTGTTCTGCTGGATTTTACGTGTTGAACATGTCTATTTACCTTCCTTCATAGAAAAGACTTTTTCAAATAATTTCATTTCCATTCTGATGCCGGTCTAATGAAATTTTAATATAGATTTAGCACATTTTAACCCGCAGCGAAGCTTCATGGTAATATTTGGGGCGTTCAATACTACAACAGTTCATCCAGCGAACGGAATTATTATATAAGTTAAGTATACTCCACACAGAGTAATTTTATGTACTACTTATTATTCTCAGTTACCCTATGATGTCTACCGATGACTTGCTATTACTAATTTTATTGTCATCAAAGTAAATTCTTTGATCATAAACATTTGAAAGGTAGTCGGCAGATGGCGCTGTTCAGCAGTTGAATAATAGCCAACTTTGACAATTTCTACAATGCGGTAATATGTTTGTTGTTTAAATATTTGAATCTCCAGTGATTAATGCAATATAATAGTTTGATGTAACAATATAATTCTCCAGTTATTATTAAAATGTAATACTTTGATTTAAAGATATAAAATATTATTTCTACTTCCTTCAATATTTCTTTGAATTCCAGTATAAGAAATTCTTCGTCTATATATCTTTTCAAATGTCATCTGAAGGAAATATATATTTCTCCATTCACCCATCTGTCTCCTTCACTCCTGATACTTTTTCATTTTTCCTTCCAACAAGTCAAATTTAGGGCATTTCTATTTAAAATTCAAATACTCGTATCCTACACTACAGTATTATATGACAGATGACGTTATCACTATAATACAAACATAATTAGATTGATGACTTCGCATTTATCATAGGTGAAAAATTACAAATAATATTTTTTTTCATTTTTTTATTAAAATTTATTTTGACACTACAGTGTTTCTATAAAATTTAAAATCCGTTTTCACAGGAATTTTTATTGAAGCTCTATATTGTAACACTTCAATACCTCATAGCGTTACTGCACATTATCCGTAGAGAGTGCTCTACATGGCTATCGATTGAGGACGCTACGACAACAACGTAGGCGGTGACGGGCGTCTACGAAGTGCTACGCGTGCTCGAGAATAACTGTCTACGATGCTACGCCGGGATTTTCATTAGGACTTGTTTTTGACACTTTGT